>CM056826.1:6086195-7286195 GCA_029853015.1 Chelidonichthys spinosus
GTCCACCTTGGGGAGTTGCTGGGCAGTTTCCCCCCCGCTGCGTGCTGTGTGATAGCAGAATGGGCGGGGCCGAGCTTGTGCACAGGCCCACGCGCTGCTTATTGATCAGTCAGACAGGGTGTCAGTCTCCACAGCCCAGAGATACAGCGAGGCAAGCAGCGGTTATCTGTGTCTGCTAAGGCGTCCGCTCTGTGTGTATTGATTGGGAACAAGTCGACACTGGGAATTGTCATCAAAATGCCGATTTACAAAAGGTTGAGCAGGCGATGGTGAGTTCTGCACGGTCCAGGCCGTATGGATTTGTTGAGTTCCCTCAGCGCTGCTCGATAGCAGACAGACGCTGCAGCCCAGGAAACATGGCGGCGTCCCTCCGGCCCGGGCCTTTGTCCCACCTTGGGAGCTTTCACCTCTCAGCACACGGCCGCATGAAGCAGCTCTACGCCGTGTTGAAGGATGTGAAAAAGACAGCCTTTTGCCAGAGCACAAACAAATGGTCACTAAAGCCGCTCACACACTCAGAGCCGCCGGCCCCTCCCTGCCATTGTTTGCCACGGGGCAAAGCTTTTACAAAAAGGGGCCAAGGTCAAGACCGTCCCTTGTGAGTCGACCGTCTCCATTAGCTCTCTGTTCACTGGGGTCTCTTCCTCCCCCTAAACATACACAGATATTCTACTGGCAGACCATCAGCCAGAGAAGAAGGAACGAAGACTATTTAACCTCCAGCTTTCCCTCTGCTGCTGGGACGTCGCCGTGGAGACAGTTTCAGTTGAATCTGCTGCTGAGGTTTTGAGATTTCTGTCTTCAGATAACACTCTGATACAAGCTTTTCCATCATGTTTGGTTGTGGTCGGTAACTAGAGAATAGTGATGTGACAATAATAAATGTTGAGTTTTTCACCAGTTATAGGAGAAGATAATTGTTTCCAGACCAGTTAAAGAATAGAAAATACATTTTCAAAAAAACGCTGATGAACAGTTTAATGTTTTGATATTACAGTCGTTTATTGTTGTGCCCACATATTACAAAAAATTAAAAAAAAATGTAATTTAATAAATATTTTTAAAATGTACTACAACGCATGTCCTAACTGTCCACTTACAATATTCTGATGTTATGTGTAAATATGTACATATTTCAAGTAAAAATGGCCAGATATTGGTTTCTCTTCACTATGAAAAGGCCCACATGTAAGGTGTAAATCTATAAGTCTGATGGGAAAATAATAGTTTCTAATAATTCATTGTTCTATATTTGGTGTTTAAACCAAGCCATATCAGTTTGTTGTCCCACAGGCTGTGAATTGGCCCCAGTTTTACATGGAAGGAATGGATTTACGTGCATTATAAAAATAATAATAATAACAATAATAATAATTGTACAATAGTTCAAGTTTTGTTGTGATGATTGTGTGTAGGTTTTAGCGGAATCTAGTGTTGAGATTGCAGATTGCAGCTGACTGAATCCCTCTCTGCTCATTGCTCCTCTGAGAACTACAGTAGTCTCCAAGTAACAGAAAACACCAAAGGCTGGAGCCCCGGTTTGGTTTGTCCCTTTCGGGCTTCTGTAGAAACGTGAGGAGAGGAGCAGCTCCGTACGGATATGAAGGGCTCTTTCTAAGCAACCAAAACACAATCATTAAAGTCATTGTACACGGATGAAAACACAGTCATGAATATTAAGTCAATAAATCCTGCTGAAGTTCTTCACACTGGTCCTTTACCTGAGATTGTACAAGAGTATGCATCTTCAGACAGACAGGCGGGACGTAACGTTGGGAGGAATTTAATATGATTGTTCAAAAGATTAACTGCTGATGGATGGATGTCATGATATTATTGGCTGAATTTTGTTGGTATAGATGATGTAAACATGTGTCATATTTTGTATTCAGAGAAGAAATAGATATTGGAATTTGAAAAATATGAAGAAATACATTTTTGGGGAGGTCATTTTTTCAGCATGAACTTTTAAATAGGTGCACAATATGTATGTATATTTTTTCACTAATTTCTTCTTGTAAATCTCTGAAAATTTTCAGCTCTTACCACTTGGTGTAAATTAGAAAACATGTTTTTTATGTGGTTTGGAATTTGAGATCCTTTAGATGAAAAAGTGAAGCAGAAATCACAAAGCAAATCTGGACGATATGATAAAAATATCTATCTTAAAATCAAATTCATCCGGCCGGCAGAGAAAGCAGCAGTGGAGGCTGAAGCAGCACCCTTGGGAGAGGCCCGAAACATGGAGGCTTTTCTTGACAAGCACAGCGGGGCCCGGGAGGTTTTGGGGCAGACAGGAGAGCCAGCAGCAGTCTGCGGAGGCCTCCGGGGGAAGCCGGCTGGATAAATAGTTCACTTAGAACCTCTTGCTCTCTAAAAGGTCACCAAGGAACGACGGGATGGAAAGGGAAAATGGAGAGGCTTTATCTCCTCTCTGAGGACTGCTGCTTGTTTGTACACTAGACTGCTCCATAAATAAATACTGTGCTATCTACGGAGCAACTGAACTGATACAGTCAGTCTGCTTTTCTTTGTATTTATTTATTTAAGAGGAATAGTGTCTATAAATTAACATGAGCACGAGTTAGCGTTTCAGACTAATAATCCAATAATAATAATCTTATTCCTGCTTCTCTTTCAACCAGGAACCAAACGAAGGTGACTCCTGTTTCATCAGGATGCATCGACGTGTATAAACGTTGAGCTACATCCACGTTTCATCAGAGAAAAGCACGTTTAAAATGAACACTCCTCCTAAGCTAGGACCTCAACACAGCTGGTTACACAACTGTGTTGTTGTCGTCCAGCAAATGAAATATAAATGGAAATGTGATATCAGTGACCTGTGATACCTGTATGCCTCCAAACACTGCCGACCGCTCCCCACATGCCTAGACAGCACCCTGTCATACAGGACCTGACCTGAAAACGCTCTGGATGCTCGCTCATGGAATGGATACTTTAGTCTGAGCTTCCAAACAAATGTACTTATAGTGGAAGATAACGTGCAGGTGTAAAGCAGCAGACTCAGGGTCAGATTTCACACTGGAACATGTCCTCATACAAGACACACAGCATTACTAGCCTCACTGTATAGTCGCTGTTGAGTCATTTAATCATACATTTCAGTATCATCATTCTCTTTGCATTCGTAGGTATACGCAGTGGAGCTGCGTTTGAAGTTACAGTTTGTGATCACAGAGATGGTGCACATAAACACGTCCGTATCAGTGTGGTTTATATTAGGGCTGAAAACCAGCAGACAGAGTTTATTCTGTTGTGTTTTGAAATGCAAATACTTTTTTACGTGCAAAATATTTGCCAGTGTTTATTTATGTATATGCAATTTCTTATACATTTGAAGACCAAATCATTGTCCAGCAAGCAACACCCTCTACAACCATTTATGGATTCAACACACCAGATATGATGTGTTATGATTATAGTGAGCTTTCCAGTCGTTTCCCCCTGATTTCAGTTTTTATGCTAAGCTAGACTTTTTAATCAGTTTTTCAAACATTCTATGAATTTTGTGGACTTTTGCCATACTATACTATGACTACAATGTATTACATCATTTCTCCATATTTAGATTTTTTATTCCATACTATATTGTGAGGTTGTCTGAATTTATTATCAATCAATCAATCAATTTATTATTTAAAGTGCAAAATCACCATGGTACATGGTCTCAATACACTTTACAATTATGGTGTACAATACAATTATTTTTTTCTTACAAAATATAATGCTGTTTTTATGACAACACTATGTTATGATTTTAAAATAGCATACAACGACATTTTATTGAAAATGTTTCATCATGTTTTAAATTAATGTGCCTGATCTGATTCAATGAGTTAAACACTAACCTATATTTAATTACTTCATTTACATCTTTTTAATACATAATATACTATGACATCTTTAATGACATTTTGTTGTCATAATACACCATTACTTTTATTACAATATTATTATTATTATATCTCTAGTTCAATGATTATAATGTAAAATTAATTTGTATTTCAACTTCATTCAACCAATTACAAAATGATTAATTTGATTTGAGTAATTTGATGATCTTTCAGCAATCGAACGTATAAGAAGACTAATAAATAATATCATACACACAAACTGATCCTGGGTCTTATTTACATGTGTATTTCCTGCACCCAGCATCCACTGTAAGAAAACCCCTCATCAGCCAGCAATTAAGACAAAATGCGGGACAAACATGGAGTGAGAGCAGTGTGTGCTGTGTTTGCTTTGTGGCTTTGGTTTTCATCACACAGCAATACAGAGAGCAAACCTGAGCAGCAGATGTCGGCTAAATCCAACCGTTCAAACACGCTTCTCTGCCTGGTCACTGGAAATCAGGACTTGAGCTGCTTCTTTACTGAAGCTGTCGGCTGCAGCAGGAAGTCAGTGATTGTCCTTCCATTATATTACACACACACAAGCCTTTGAAGCCTTTGTGCTGACAGAGAGGAGCAGTATGTTGTCATTAAGCGATCATTGAAAGGCATTCCTAATCCGTGTGCTTCTCTGCACAACAGGCTCTTCCATTTAATTAGGAAGAAAATGCAGCGAACGTCTCTGGTGGATTTATTTCTCTAATAAACTGTCAAATCACAATGAGGCTCAGATCAGTGCTGCTCGTGATTGAGAGGCCAAACAAATACTTCCTCTGTCAGAACGTCTTATTCAGAGGAACACAGCAGTCGTTCTACTGAAATAACTTCAACTCATAGTTGACCTTTCCCCAAATCATATTGTGATAAAGACAATAACAAAATCAGACATGATGTTCTTGGAGGCTGAGCGATGTGGAAAAATGCATCTCTCCCCACACAAATCATTCTATATCCCCTTAATGATATATAACATGATGTAGCATGTTTACTGGTAATTAAAACAATAAATATGATGTCTGTTTATGAAATAACCACATGGTAAAGTTGATTTTTGTACACTCCTGTATGCAATTAAATACAATAAAGAGTGCCGAGTAGTCTCCCATTCAAATAGTGTGTAGCATGAAGGGGATCTATCTACACACACTTTCTATCTACACGCACAGCCGGTCGTCTTCACGGAGTCCGCCATGTTTCTACAGTAGCCCAGAATGGACAAATCACACACTGCCTAGTTTGCACCACTCATTGGCCACCGTAGGTCTCCTTCACGCTCGGCACACAAGTTTCAGTTGGTTGTGATCTGCAACCTCACCACTAGATGCCGCCAAATCCTACACACTGCACCTTTAATTTAGAGCTTTGGTATAAAATGTACATCACAGTTTCCAGTGAAATCATAGAGAAACAATAGATAATATTTCCAGCTTTGCGTATGTTTACTTGAATGCACATGGACATGTTATAGCTTGGTTTAACTCCACTGGGTTATTAACATAAACAGAATTCCTTTCACTTCAGATTTTCTGAGAATCTGAATGAGAACGTTCCTTTTATCGTTAATGTATCGATTGTGTTTCATGAAATCTCTACATCTATAATTTCACTTCAAGGATAAATTATCACATTCAAGACTGGAAAGGATGGGAAAACACAATTTAGCAATCTATACCACCTACACATGCTTTATATAATGGTTAACAGTCATTTATTTGAGACAACATATAAAAAAAACACATGAGGAGTTACTAAAGCAACCACAAGGTGAGACAGCTGCATTCACGTTCATGGTTCACAGGGAAGTCTTAAATGCACAAGGATTCTTTCACTATGTTCCATATACATCAAGATGAAAATGTATATGAATTATGATTGTGATGACAGACTGACTGTAAGTGGGTAGTAGAGCCGCTAAACAATAAACAAATTCAATGGACTTGGATTACAGGACTATTCCAGAGGGGTCTCCGGTGAGCCGGACCTCCTTTCACAGAACTGCAAGTGTCACTGAACTGGATCCTTCCAGACTGTTCCACGTTTTCTGTGATCACACAGAAGTGCTCTGGTTTAATCCTATTACATGTCAAGCACAAAGGGAGATAAGAGGTTTATGTCGGGGTTCCTCACAGACAATCTCGCTCCCTCACAACGCGTTTGGTCGTTTCATACTGGTGGTTCCACTGGTTCCATAGCTTCAGCTGCCATCTATTGTGGAGCGTAGAATAAAGACATATTGATAATAGGATTGCCTGCGAGGGCCGAGGACACACTGATAATGAATGAAGACCAGGTGAAGGATGTAATCCAGAGATGGGTAAGTCAACAATATTCTCTCACTGTAGTACAATTAGCTCATCTCATTGCAACGATGCAGATTTACCCTCAAACGAGAGGGAACCTTTGTTGGTTCTTCAAATAACATCTACTTTGATGCATTAGTTGCTGGCAGTCTGCATTGTATCATGCATCCTCCTCATTCACTCGGCATGCGACTCATCAAAATAAAAACAGATGTCAAATAATCAATTTGATGAGAAATATTGTAACGATTCATGCTGAGAATTAAAGATGTTCTGCCTCCATCTTGTATTTAGCGAAACACTCCAGAAGACGACTTGAAGCCGGAGGACTATCAGCAGTTCAAGAGTTTGGGATGCGCCTGTCTGGCTCAGGGAGACGCAGCACAACTAGTGAAATTCCTTCAGGACGAGAAGAACCAGGTATTTCTCCTCCACCATCAGCACCACTGAGACCCAGCCGCTCCATAATCCATCCTCACGCCTTACACATGTGACGCTGACAGTCAGTGTGAATCTGTCATACAGCACTAAAAGCATGCACACACAGTCACACAGCAGACGCCTGGCTACTGAAGCGGACCCGAACATTAACATGCAGCCACCGCTCCGTGCCGAGCTGGCCTCTTGACCTGGAGGTACGGGGAGGAAACAAGCAGATCTCCAGTCAGATTTCTCGCTCCACTGATAACCCTGTTCGATACGGCGCTCCTCTAAGTGCCCTCGGTTTCCCCACCTCCCCACTTATAGAAGCATGTGTCATTTCTTACTCCTTCCTGTTTCTGAGGCCAAAACTATCTCAAGCGTTTCAAATGATTGATTATTAAATGAGAATTCCTGGCTTTGAACGTTGACTTGGTCGTGGAGGGAGACCGCTATTAAAGCCAGAGCATCTACAAACAAAAATGTCCATGATGTCTGTTCTGATTGAGTGCTCTTGTACCTAAAGACTCTCAGTCAGCACCAGCTCAGCTGAGCATGCAGACGCTGTCTACAAGTATGCACTTAAAAGCATTTTAATTCCACTAATGAACGTGTGATGAATGAAATATTTACTTGGCTTTAAATTTAGTTTTCTTTCTGTCAAGGACATTTTCCCTTGTATCAAATTACATAATTATTTGGAGGCACCTTTTTGGAAATGACAGGTAAATGTAAGTGTAAAGGTAATAAGGATATTGGTTGTGTTCTCTTGCTTTTAGGGGGTCGTGAAGTCTATGGGCTGCGTTCTCATGGCATCTCTTGTAAATGAAGTTAAAAAAGAGAAGAGTCTTGATCATTGCCAGGCTGCCATCACTCACCTGACCATGGTAGGTACCAGCAGCTCATCCATTCATCGCCACCTACTTCCTTTTCATTAGACGTGATATTCTGTAGACTTGCAGGCCCGATGAACTCCTGCAGAGCCTGCTGGAACTAGTAGAAGACGTGGATCCAGGGGCCATTTCTGAGACCATCTTAGTCCTGGTTCCACACTTTCAAACAGGTAACACAACTCTTGATGCACACACACACACACACACACACACTCAACTTTGTATGACACCTGTAACTCTTGCAAAATGTATGAAAGAGTTGACAAGCCTTTATGACATATGCAAACAATTTCGTATCGTACACGTCACATGATCTTACAAATTCATGTTAAGATTATCACACTTCTCATTCCTGAAGACAAAGAGACATAATGCTGTAGCAACTCTGATAATGCAAGCGCTTTAAACCTTATTAATATTTTCTTTATAAAAAGTATTTATTCCTTGATATTCTTATACCTTTCATAGGCACAACGGATGTGTGGTAGTCGTGGAAGGAGGTGTTTCTGGTATTTAGCCTACTCCCAGTAAAATAAATGGGATGGACAACATAATAGAGACACCTGTCAGTATAATGCTCTACAGAAGCCTTCAGACTGACTCTAAGCTAAACACAAGCTTCCATGTAGGGAGGATTTATTGCAGGAAAATTAGACTTACTGACTCCCTCTAGATGTATTCATGGATGGTTTACCGGCAAATATGTTTTTAAATGGGGTTTGGCTCCCTCTGCTGTGCATTAACACAAACAATAACCCTGTGTGTTGTGAAGTGCTGCTTCGGCTGGATGAGAGGAAGGCCTCCTGGGTGGGCTCGGCTCTGAGCGCCCTGCAGAAGCAGCTGTCCCGGCTGCCGGTGCCTTACAGCCGGCAGCAGGAGGAGGCCGACGAGTACGGTGTGTGTCGCTGCTACGGCGCCCTGGCTGCACTCACGCAGCCTTTCATAGAGGAGGTGAAGGTGAAACCTGGGAAGCAGCTCATCACTTCTGAGGATCAGGAGCTAAGGACGGAGCTTCTCAAGTTGTAGGTTCCTGCCTCTGTGTTCGGCTGGCTTTAAGGCAGTGCAACGTCATTAAATTACTGCTTGAGACGTTTCAGTTCAAATAATCATTATTTATTTACTTTAATCATTTTAAAAAGTAAAAGTGTCGTTTTTCCCCCTCTAGTGCCGTAATAAATAAAGCTATAAGACCACTTGTCATTTTAGTATGATGAAATAGGAATCGTGTGGAAGCACGGATGACAAACAGTAGTAAACAGCTTGTTGTGGTATTCTACAGCTGCATGAGGAGCTTGAGGGAGCCTTTGCTCGAGGCCGAGCTGAACCGGGAGAGAAAATCCTCCATGTGGCTCTTTGCAACCGAGATAATGGTAAGCGGGAGTTGTCCTTCCTTTTCCATCAGTGGGGAAGCAGCCGATCAGGGGCTGGTATTCAGTGACTTGATGGATGACCCTGTGCACCGCTGCAGGTCACGCTCCCTGCTATCGAAGAGTCTCTGTCAGAGCTGCTGTTCTTCAGCCCTCTGAGGAAAAACACCCAGGGGGACAACAGTCAGTCCGAGGACTCAAGAGCTTGTCTGGCTTATCTGCTGTTCGTCCAGCTCATCACCATCGACAGCTTCCCGGCAGTTTTCAGGTGAGACACGAAAAGTCCTAAATATGGTGAGACTGTTGACGCTGTGCTCATTCCTACCGTTTCCTGCCGTTCCAGTCCCGTATTTGTTCTCCAGTGCAACATGGACTACATCCATCAGCTCCTCAGTAGGTACGCTGTCACAACACACACCAAATTATTCTGGTCTTAATATGACTGATTTCATATCGGCATCATTATCTTCTTTTCTTTGACAGCAAAAAGGAATCCCACTTGCTCAAAGGCCTGGTAAGGCCACACCACGTGTGGGAACACTCTTCAGAGATGCCGAGGTCGGTTTTCTCAGGTTTAACGGTGTGTTTCCTCTCAGGCACTGTACAGAACGAGCTTGGGGAGTGTGCAGGACGGCAGCCTGCCGGTGAGTCTGCTGGAACTGAAGAGCTTCTATAGTGCACCACAGGTAAGACCAGCGCCAGCCGCAGGTGTATTAAAACGCTTTAACAGTACAATATTTTGAATCAACACCTCTACTCCTACTACCATCATTGTGACCAAAACATGAGTCAGCACTATGCAGCTGATTGATTTATTGTAATCACAGACTTCTTCTCAAATTCACAGAAACTGCGGCAAGTTCTTACCGACTGTCCAATGCAACATTTGGTGAGTATACGATTATGTTCGATGAGAGGATTGTATTATTTTTTTATGTATTCTTTTTTCTTTCTAATGTCTGTAGAAGAGAACCTTAATTTGAATTCCTATGAATGTTACATATTATTTTTTGGTGTGGTCACTGCTTCCCCAGAGAGAATCAGGACTACAAGTTCTCCAGCTCCTCATCAATAAATTAGATGTTCAAGCAAAGCACAAGTTCTTCAGGTGAGAGAACCAAACGTTCATGTGTGTCAGCAGCACTTATAGAAACCCGTTAGGCTGCATGATTGGTCTGGACTAGATTGTGTAAATACAAGATAATTAGCATCTGATTTTGTGTTACCTGCTTTAAATTCACATATGCTATTATTATACAGTCAAATATATTATCCGTAAGTTCTGGCAACAAACGGTTAGGTTAAAGAAAGCATCACGTTTTGGGTTTAAAACAAACCTATTTTTTTTAATGCGACTTAACTTCAGGTTATGTTCTAATTTTCTTTGCAGAATTATTTTTGATTTTCTGCAGCTTCATCTTTTTATAAGTCAATAATAAACTAAAGTCCTATTTTCTGTGCAGGTGCATGTTAAAAACCAGCAACCATGCAGGAGTAGAGAGTTACATAATAAAGAACATCAGGAATCAAGTGGATTGTGCGATGGAGGTGAGATGAAAGGAGACTTACAAATACTGTATTACTATCGTTCATGAGAATTTAACAGCCTGCTGCTGTATTCGACCGTCTCCTGGTTCTATCTGCAGAAGTTTAACCTATGTTAACTCTCCTCCAGCCGGGCGGTGATAGTAAAGGGTTCCTGGGGGAGGAGTTCCTCTCCTTGTTGGGGCTGGTGTTGTGTTTGCCACAAGGTGCTGAAACAGATCTGCTGAACGGTATGGACAGGTAAGTAACAGGAGTAACATCCAGACCTAAGAGGACTCAGATGTTGTCAGGGATCAGGATAAAAACAACGCACAATAAACTGATCCTGGTGAATTTCCATGATTTCCACAATATTGTGAGGAGTAACCTGAAAAGGTTGTCTAGCTCATGGTGGAAAAGTACAGAATTGAGTTTTTAATTAAAAAAAAAAAAAAAATACAGGAAGTATCACATAATTAAAGACTCACAATGATGCATTTTTTTCAAATGTATTTTTCATTGATTTATGCAGGGAGACCCTATAATTTTGTAATTTAAGGTAGTTTGATTATTTGTTTTTTACTTAAGAGGATGCTCCCTAAAAAAACAGAAATGTAAAGATTTGTTTCTGAACCAAATGTAAAGTGACTCCAGTATATTTTAGTGCCATTTTAAGACCATCATTTTGATGATTTTATGGACAAACTCATGGAAATGCAATTAGTCTGGTCCTGACGTGACATTTTCATTCTGCAAATGTTTTACTTACTAGTCTACACTCGGCATAATCCATTAACTACAGAAACGTTTTGAACCTACAAACTACAATGAAGCTAAAATATTGTTGAACATAAATGTGTGACAATAAGCAATGCTGTGTGTTCGTCTGTTTGTCCAGGATAATGGAGTGTCTGACTCTTCTACGCTACCTCCTCATCAGAGAAAAGGAGCTGAGGAGCTCTGTAAGTCCGTCTAACTCTAACACTGCTCGTCTGCCAGCCTGCCTGTTAATGCACACAGCTGACTCTCCTCCTACATGCAGACAGATGTGTGGGAAGAGCTGTGCAGGATGAAAGACCAATACCTGAAAATGCTGCGTGTGTGCATCAGCCTATCAAGAGGGCGTTATTCTGCTGAACTGAAGGCACTGAGGCAGGCTCAAAAGCTAAAAGCAAAAGGTGGGCTTCGCTGCTAATCTGTGTAAAAGAAGGTGACATTGAAACGACCTTGAGCTGATGATGCAACAATAAACTGTTCCCTGTTTTCCTCCCCAGAAGCCAGAGAGGCTGCCAGGTCCACCGGATTAGTCAGAAACATAAGAGTGAAGGATGAGAACATGTCCAATATGTCCCCAGAGGTCCAGCACCAGGTACACACACTTTGCTTCCTATTGATTACCATGGTGACTGTGGGCTCTGCAGGACTCGCAGGCTGACGAGTCTCATGTGTCGCAGGTGTTGCAGAGTGCTTTGGTGACATTTGACCTGATGGAGAGTCTCATCGTCCGTATCGAAGAGATCACAGAGGAAAAGCTGAAGATCCCAAACTAAATCCAGGTGCTCACATCAGACCGCTGGCTTATTTGTATAATAACACTGTTTTATTTCTGTTTCTGATACAAAATAAAAACATGACAAAAATAGAACAACGACTATATTGAAACTCATCTTTTAGATTAGCCTGAACTGTTTAGCATCAAATCAATCCTCACAAGTATTAAGTGTTTGGATGCTGGAGCTTTAGAGGATGTCTCTTAGCTTCTCCCACACAGGACTGCTTTCAACGACGCGAGCCCGAGCCAGAGACATGCGCTCACGGATACGCTCTACATGGGGCTTACTGGTGGCCTGCAAACACACGAGACTTCACTGTCTTCAAAGTACAATGGGGGAACAACAGCACGTCTCATTTACTGTATAATCCAGAACGTCCAAATAACTTTTTACGTTTTTAACCTCTTTCATTACCTTTGCAATAGTCAACATTCCTTTGACCACCTCAGCATTGTTTCGCACAGGCAGGATCCTCAGATTGCTGCCAAAGAATCTGAAAGGGAAAAAGACAAATAATATGACACTTAGAAACACATCTATGAAATCATAACAAGAACCCTGTACATTAGTGTCAGTCAAGCAAAACAAGGGGGTAAAGACTCAACAGCCATTGATCTACCTGTGCTGAATCACCGACAGGATCTCCAACTCCCTTCTCCCATTAAAGGGGGCGAAGAGAAGGAGAAAGCTGTTCCTGTGCACTTGCACAAAAGTCTTTATCCTCTCAATGAGTCCGGTGTCCTCAAAATGCTCCAGGTGGTCTTGAGGGTCAACCAACAGAAATGCTGTACCTAGACAAGTAATTTATAGAAGTTAAGTAGAAGTAAGTTATAATTGTCACAAGTTCAACAGTCAACCTGGCATGGGACGAAACAGGTTGTCACAATAAATTGATCGTGGAGAATTTCCATTATAGGCATAATCATAAATATCGTCACGAGTGAATTGAAAAAGCTGTCATGACAGATAAAATAGAGCCTGATTTAAAAAAATACAGGATACAATTTTTGTTTCAGGTGAGCAGCCAGTCCAAGTACTATAGACCTCATTCACCAATATCTTTACGTATTTTCTTAAATGTGTTATTAAGAAAGGCAGGGCCGTGTGCACACGCTCAACTGAAGGAAATCTAAAGACGGTGTACAACCGGACTCCAAACGTAAGAAACCCTTCAGTCGTTCTGAAGTGGAGGAAGCAGACTGCTGCAGGAAGTGAACAGCAAACACACGTAGCATCAGTAGTGGATATAAAATAACACTCAAACAAGATGCATGGAGGTGGAGAGGCTTGCTCCGCTATCTGAGCTGGACCATCGCATAGGAGCAATAATTGGAAACAAAGCACTCAGGTGTCCCATCAGCTGAGCAACTGGACCTCTGACATGTTTTATTTTAAAAGAAAGACCATAATGTTGTTTATAATATAAAAATAATAAAAAAAAAAATAATAATTGAACAAGATAATAAATTATACAAGTATTGTAATTTAAATCCTACCGTATTTTGCACCTGCAGAATTGAATAAAATACTTATTTTGCACAAACGTGTGCTCTTGAGTGTGTGTAGAAATAAGAAAACATTGGGGAATGGCAAAAACTTCGTGAAAACTGCGTAAATCGGGTTTAAGAATAACATTCTTCGTAAGAAGAACGAGGCCCTGTGTTTGTGCGAAGTGAATGTTGTATAGTGGGTTTAAATGAACGTACAGGGCTCTGTGGTTAGTCTCGGAGAGGATGAGGTCATCTAAACGCAGCAGGTTTACCTGACAGCGGGAAGATAAAGGCTCCGGACTCGACACTGTCTGAAAACCTGAGTCGGTGCTGCTGCGCGCTGAGCATCCTGTTGGCGCCGTGATTCTGGTCATAAACAAACATAATTAATGTTACACCAAGTTTAATGAGTCAAATTTCAAATATTGCCAAATATTATAATGTTAACAAGGTGTTTTGGGGCGTTAAGCTAGCTAAGGTAGATAGTTAGCACAACGGGGTCGGAAAATAGCTAATTGCAACATTTGCAAAGCGACACGTATATTTATTTCACTCACCAGCTTAAGAAAATACATCAGATGTAAAAACCCACCAGCCACAGTGGCAGGCGGACAAAGAAACCCCGTAGAAACCCCATGTTGCTCACGCTATTAGTTCAACAGATATTAGCACCAAACTAAATGTTTAACTTTGAACGTTACCTGCAGTGACGTGCTGACTATGATCGTTGTTTTCCACCGAGGAGTCGTTTCTTCGCTGGTCGCCATCTCCCACTGCTCGCTGGAAGGGGACGGGACAGCGTAGCTTCGATAACGTCGGCCTCAAACTAGTTTGGGGTCTCCGTTCAGCGCACTGAGCTCGTTACGGTACATTCGAACGAGGCGCCTCTGTGGGACGCAGCACGAGCGTCACTTTTGCCATTCGGCCACGAGAGGGCGCTGCGGTATCACCTAGCAACACTTCCGGTTGTTTCTGATGTTCCAGTCTGTGGCTGAAACGAGCAAGAAAACAATAATGCACCTTGTGTTTTGTTCACAGGCGTGTTTGTTCGATTAATATAATTTTGTTGAGCACACAGGTGTTTATTTACTAGTTATGCTAGTTGATAACAGCTGTTACATATTTGTATGATGAACCCTCTATCCAGTTCTTATTACATGGCATTTTAACTCGTCATTACAGTATTATTACTGGTGTAAGTAATCACATGTACGAAGGTTCCCCGTCTTAATTCATGTTATTAATTACACCCGTGCAACCAAAATTGACCAAAGTACTATACAGAAACAAACAAAACGACTTTTTTCAGGAAACACCTTTATTTTCAATATGACACTAAATGCAAGCCAATAGGCCAATATTGTTTTTTCTTTATGAAACTTCAGTCAAACACACTATCAGAAGACTTCCATGAGAAAAATGTGTTTTTTTTCTTACTCTATTCTTTTCTAGAGCTTCGAAGCAACATCAATTAAACAGTCAGACATACAAAAATATCAGCATGCATAACAGCCCATTTGTGTCGAGAAACACTCCACTGAGGGCATAATGGGGAATGCAAATATTCTGCTGCAAAGTCCAGAGTTCTGCAGAGTCCAGAAAACAAAGACATGACAAAAGAGAGACAGAATATGACAGTAAATGATAATAAATTAAGACAAAGTTGATGTAAAGACGTTCAGAGTTTGCAGACTGTGGGACAGGCTCTCCTGGGTTCAGTCAGTGATGTGTTTCAAGTTCCACGATGGTCCACTCCCCCTGTGGAGACGCAGCGTCTTCTGGGGAGAAGCTGGTTACTGTGATGCTGGTAGAGGAGTCTTCCAAGGGCGAGATGAGCTCCGCCCAGCGTTTGAAGGTCTCCTTCTCTGGGGACAGGAAGGCCTGCGAGTCCAGGCAGTCACGTGACAGGGACAGAGTCTGCTTGATGAGGTACTGAGCCAGGTTGAGCTCCTCAGGCACAGGGTTTATGATGCCCAGATTGGACTCGTGGTCTGAGAGGAGCTGCCTGAGCAGGCTCCAGTCCCTCTCTGCAAACTCATTGCTTTGGTCACTGTCCCCTCTTTGCTTTTCTTCCTCCGCCTTCAGTTTAACATTCCTGTCCTTGTTCGAGCAGTGCTCAAAGGCTTCTCCCACATCCATCTCGTAAATGGGAGAGAGGGCTTTGGATGGTCGGCGGTCATGTTTGCAGGTTTGATCCAATCTGTCACAACCATTGTCCCCTAAAAACAATTGACAATACTGCAAAATGACAAAGTGATTCACTCCTCCACAGTTCTTGTTTCATATCAGACTAGTCACTGCCTACAACAAGAAAGCACTGATAACGAATGTTTACCCTTAATGCAACTGTGTCCATTAAAAGATGTTCCATAGTGAAGTTAGGTGAGGACAGCACAGTGTGGAAGCGGCTACATTGATGGATAAATGGCCACAATCACCAATTTGAAAATCCATTAGTTGGAAATCCATCATCACTTCAAATATGGACGTCAGTAGTATACAGTTGCCTTAAAGGTAATGCAGAGAGGAACACTAACCTGAATGCATCTCTTTATCCACCTGTTCAAACAAAGTAAGCCATGCATAGCCAGCACCAGTGAGCTTCTAACAGTGATATGTTTTGAGATTAACGTGCACGTCTTTGAACGGGCAGACCTAATGAACAGACTTAAATACTGTCACAAAGAAACTCAAATGCAAGCAACAGTGCTTCACTTAATAGCACAGAAAGATGGCACATCACCATGTTTCTTTTGACATTTTGTGTTGTTCTTCTTTTTTTTTAACAATTTCAAAAAGGCAAAGGATGAAGTAACTTATCAGTGTTTGATATCAAAAACAAAATAATTGACATGTTTGCATGGGACTAGGCCCTCTGTGATGGTGCAGCAGGGTTTCTTTTTCTGAATATGAAAGTGAAAAAAAGAGAGACATGGCAGGACGGTGACAGCTGCTCTAGGGACACATCACATACTTTACAAGCTACTGACGCTACATAAACCTACCCAACAGAGGCTTATTGAAAACAAAACACAGGCTTCTTTAAAACTGTCTACGCATTGAGACACGAGTCTACTGGGTATGACAAACGATCATGGATAATGCAGAAAAAAAAGTACACAAATAATGATTGGTGGTAGAAGGGGATGACAAATTAATTTGAATAGCATGCATGTGTGCAGTGCAGTGCAAAAAATAAACCAACAAACAAGAAAACTCAGGAACAGGTACATTCTCCAATAAAAATAAACAGCAAGGAGATGCAAGGGAAACGTTCCCAGGTAAAACACACTTTTCTGAGAAGCAGTGGCAGTTTAGAGTCATCTATTTTGTACCATGGTTACCTTCATGGCAGGTAGTCACCCAACACCTTTTTTTTTAGCATTACTTGCTTATAATTTACCTCAACAATGAGCAATGTTCAAAATCAACCCATTTTAAAAGGTGCTACATATAGCAGTTTAGCATCAACACATCTTTCAAAATTAATTTTGAGATGTTGGTATAATAACTGTAAACAAAAATAATCTCATCTAGTGACACTTTAATTGACATTTGAACCACAAGGTCCAGAGTTGTTTGTGCTTCATGGCAGAAGAAGAGCTTCTGGACGTTTGTGTTTCTTAAAATGGCAAAAGTTCAATGAATGAAAAAAACAAATATGTTCATCCTTTACAGTAAAGAAAAAGTAACACTCGTCGCAACATCTTCTGAGGGGTGGAGTTTTATGGGAAATGTAGTCTACATTTTTAAGAAACACAATCAGTGGCATCAGATTATCTCAACGATGGTCACTGTAAAATAAATTATACCAACAAACCACAAATGATTCGGCAAGGTGTATTGATGTTAAAATTCTATCTAAAGCACCTTCACCTATGTCAAATTATCACCTGAGCTCCACTGCATAAAAGAAATGACAAAAATAATCAAAAATCTTATTTTTATGTACATAAAAGTGCATTGGTATAACTATGTCACAGGCCTTGTCACAAGGCAGATTTTTTTGGACAAATACAATTCTATGATCCGTCTTAATGACATGTACACTGCTTTCCCCTTGTTTTGTGTAAACTGAGTTACCAGGGCCTAAATGCCTCTGACTGAAGGTAGTTCAGTTGTTTTAAAAATGTACAGTTTAGGTTGTTTGTTATTATGAGACCAATCTCCATCTTTAAAAGGATATCGATGGTGCAAATTCAAATTTCTATTCAAACGGCTACATAGTCGATGGGTTGAAATGAGGGCGAGCTTAAGCTATGAAAATATGATGACTTCATTTGAATTTGTATTTTTAAGTAGCGACTACATTATATCCTTTTTCTGAAAGAGGGATAGGAATGTGTCGGATGTAGGTAAGGTCTAGGAATCAGAGCAGAGGAGAATGGGTCTTGCAGGGATAAACTATTCCTTCACTGATGGAGTTTTGGGGATAAGAGATGGCTTTGGGGTCTAGGAAGGGTCCGTAGATCATACATTACCTGTTGGCGATTGTGCAGCATGTACAGGAGAGTCCCCTGTCAGCTGAGGCTCATTTAAGTCTAGATGTAAATCAGCTTTCTTGCTTTCTGAGGGATTGGTGGGATTTTTGCGCAGCCCTCCGTTGTATTGCTCAGTGTGCCGCAGATCCAGGTGGCATGGGCGCTCCTGAGGAGGGAGGTCTCTACCGTCAGCATCCGGGAGGCTGGACTTCACTCCATTATTCTCCTCCTGCACGGGCTCCTCGATCTCTGTGAGGAATACCGAGGATTTCTCTTCCTGGTTGTCGTCCTGGTTTTTGTGCTCCGTGTCCGCACTCTGGCGATGGCACGGCAGGTGGTTCTGTTGGTCGCTGGAAGGGGCGCAGTTGGACTGAGGAGCTGTCGAGTCAGACTCAAAAACGTCACACGGAGTCGCAGCGTCGTCGGGCTGTTGAGGTGGAGTTTGGACGCCGCCCTCCTCTGAGCCCAACTCCTCGCACTCGTCGACAGAGAGTAACACCGAGCGGCGGAAGTTAGAAGTGGACTGGTAGTCGGGCTGGTCGTTGTCCTGTTCCACACCCTCATCGTCGAAAGCTAGGTTGATGATCCCCTGGAAGTGCGGTGAGGGTTCGGTTGGCGGCAGCTGAGGCTGACCCGGAATCACCTCCACTTCAGACCTCTCGTCTTCTGTCGCCTCCTCTTCTTCGTCTTCCTCCTCAGAGGAGAAGAGCTGGTGGTCGGGCACGCTTTTTACAGTCACAGTGGCCTCGACCTCGGAGTGCTCCTCCTCAACATGGACCTCGTCTCTATGCAACCAGGAACGAGGGCGCTGTCTTACTCCCTCCTCCTCGCTGGTGGTTTCTGCTTCTCGCCCTCGCAGCCGCACCTCCACCCTCAACCCCGCCCCGCCTTCATACATCTTTAGCTCCTCCGGGGTGCTAGTGTCGCTGCTGCTGCGACCCAGGAAGTCATGACAGCGCATGGTGCCACACTTGGAAACGCCGCGGTCGTTGGAGCAGTCGTCGTCTTGTGAGCCTCCTGCGTCGTAGTCCTCTGAGCGGGGCTTGATATCGTCGGAGGAGGTCGTGTGTGTGCTGCCAGTCTCAGACTCTGGGCTGACCTGATGGTGGATGCCGCTCCAGGAGTCCTCCACGGGAGTGTCGGTGCTTCCCATGCTGCAGGGGGTGTCTACGGGGCGCTCACTGTCTCTCGGAGAATTCAGGGAGCCGACCTCGTGAACTTGCCCTCCGCTGATGTGAGCGGGGATGACACCGCTTGGAGCTTTGCTCCCTTCAGCCTGCTTGCAGGGCTCTGCATTAGCAGATCTGCCATGGGGGGCTTTGTTAGCTGCTGGTGCACTGTTAGTGTCAGTCTTCCGGAGACTCTCCTTAGGGCTGGGTTCTAGTTTAAGGCTAAGTGAATCCCCTCCGTCCTGGCTCGTTGGCTGTGGTGCTGCAGGCTGGTCAGAGAGCGCCACCTCCGTGCTTTCTTTATGCACTGCAGCGTCGCCAGTGTTTTCAGCTGGAGCAAGCTCAGTGTTACAGTCTGCATGTTTACCATTCACTGCCTCTTTTCCTTTAGCTCCTGATTTCTTGGAGGCAGCTGAGGTTTTGGAAGGTCCTCCAGATTTTGGAGAAGCTTTTTCCATTGATAATTCAGTGGTACTTTTTGGCTTTGATCCAGACTTGGCTGCTACTACTGAAGATTGCTTCAAGGGGGCCGAGGAGGATTTTGGTGGTTTAGCACTGGATTTAGCTGTGGCTCCAGTCGCCGAAGCAGGTTTTGCGATCTTCTTTTTCTGAGATTCACTAACTGTTTTGTCTAGTGCTGAGGTTTTCGGCCCATCTTTGCTGTCTTCTTTCCTTGGGGAAGCTGGCTTTTTCAAGGAGGATCCATGCTTCGACACTAACCCAAAGACAGTGCAGAACATTAATACATTGCTACAGCATACTGACTGAGAAATTAATCAAGCAGAGCGTGAATATCTCACCGTGGTGGTCTGCTGTTCCTCTTCCTTTGATGTCTGCCTTTGCGGATGTCACTCCTGTAGACGTTTTCTCTGCTGCACCAGTCTTCACTTTGCCACTTTCTCTTGCACTCAACTTATTGGTAGGACTGCGATGGATTGATCAAAAACAGCAAACAACAACGTGACCACATGTTTTGACCAAAATATCCCAAATAATTAATGCCTCTGGCTCAAATGATAATGAAAATATCTGAGGGAGAGTAAGTCATGAATTAATATTTAACAACCAGAAGAGGGCAGCAAAGTTGTTTCTCCCATTTTGTCAAAAGAAAGACTCATGAGACATGAGCTGATTATCAATGTAAAGAATTTCAAGTTGCTTCTTGTGTCCTTGTGAAGGGCGTTCTGACCTGGTTGTTAACTAAATCTAACTGTAGGAACAAGAGAATAGAAAGCACAGTTTGAGGTTTGCTGTGTGGCCACGGTGGAAGGATTTTCATCACCTGACATCTTTTATACATTTTATAAAATCTACCTTAGATTGTGATGACAGTAGATAATATCACTGGTCAGTTAAAAAATGTGTAATGCACAAATGTGAGAGGGAAGATCAACATTAATTGTCAAAGCTCAGCACATAAATCCATTAAAATAAAGTTTGGATAGCACACAGATGAAATGTTACTCATCTGTTTGCATGAAAGCAATCCAACGGTGCAACCTACATATGTTTTTCTTAGGCTATCAGCCATTTATTGGCTAACTGGCATGGTTGCCTTCCAGGAAGACTGTTAAATATTGATGTGCTCCCAGGACAGATGGAGTTGGGATGGTGCAGATTTTAAAAGGGATATTTATAACATCTATCACGGACACATAAGAGGCTTGTCAGAAAACACCACACAGCTGCTTTAAAGTCAAAATTAAATGAAAAATAACATTTTAACCATTTTAGAACACATCACCGGTTATACTGTTCACCTATTTAACAATACATGCTGACAAATTCCCCAAAAATCTATTTCTTTGTATTTTATGTCTTAATCCAATATTTCTACTTCCTGGAAAACAAAATATGACCCATCAGCCTGTACCAACCAATTTCAACCAATAATATCATAACATCCATCCATCAATCAATCTGTAACTTTGGCTCTGCTCAGAGCTAGAGAAGATTGAGAGATAATCTTTTGAATGATCAAATCAAATTCCTCCCAATGCTGTTTCAGCTCGACTTTAACCTTCTGACAGCCACATGTAGCCTAAAACAAATAACCAGGTGCTGCAACATTCATCTTAATTACCCTACATTTATTACATCATTGAGCATGTTGTCCAAGGTATGTTTGTCTGGCTTCCTAGGCCCTGAATATCTGAAGGTGAGCTTGATTTAGGTGCATCGGCATTGAGCTCATATTGTGACTTGGCACGGTGATGTCCTGCTGTTTAGGCTGCAGTGTGACCTTCTACAAACAGTAAACATGGTCAGTTTCATTTTTCTAGTTTCAATGTTTGAACTGGTTTTATGTCATAGTCATTGTGTTCCAACAACCAAAACACTTGCTGATTGTTGACTTGTTCCTTAATCCCGAAAAGAGAACTCCCAAAGCTTCACTTGAGTAACATTTCTAAAAGGCTTTGAGGGGATACACTGTCGTTTAAGGTATCAGGAAGGGAAAGCCGACAAGGACATCACTTGGACCCTTTGAACATTACACCAGAGTATTTCACTGAGGACACAAGGCACGATGAAGAAGAACACTGTTAAGCACCATAAAGCTAGAGTTAAAGCTCACCTGCTGATCTTCGTTGTATCTGATTTCTGAGGAGGTTTCGTCAGGGGGGATTTGTTCACCGGCTTAGCCTGCTGTTTGGGCTTTGCACCTAAAACACAGAAAATTAACCACATACACAGATGTTAATGGGAGTTTGTCAAGGAGATCTAGAGAATCATCAACCAAGACTGAACATAAGTCTGATGCATATGACCCTCGATTTACTCAGGAATACACCTATGATGTTCAGGGTAGCAGGGACACATAGAAGGGTAGAGTAATGTGCTGTTAGTGTGGGAGCTCTGTTCAAAGAGGTGAAGCAAGTCACGTTCAGGGTGGGGTTCAGGGAGACATGCTCCACTTGTACCGCCAGAACAGGAAGCTGAGGCCCACTTTAGCTATTAACACTAACATCAGTCTGCATTCCCCCTCCTCAATAATGTAAGCCTCCTCACAAAGGTCAAAGTGATCAGTAACTCCCCCTGTGGGACAGCTGTATAGGCTTTGACCTCTGCTGTTCTGCAGAGTTGAACGACAGCTGATAAATAAACATACATGCATGACACTGCCTGTGTCTTCCAAAAAGCTCTCTTGGCCATTACGCAACATTCATCATACTAACTAGTCTGCAGGTCCATCCGTTTTCCAGCATCGGTGTTATGCCAGGAGCCAACCTGCTGACACCATGTCTCGGCTACGTTAATGTGCTACATTGTAATTGGTGTCGGTCACACTGATGAAATGTAAAGAAGCCAATAAAGAGAGTAAACCTGGGACGGAGTGGGTGTCGTTGCGAGGGCTGCTGGCACCGTTCTCTGGCGAGGCACTGCCTGATGTGGATGAAGCGTTGGCCTGAGCTTGGGCGGTGCCAACAGTGCTGTCAGCCTTTCCCGATGAGCTTCTTTGAGCCTTCATTACACCAGTCTGGCTTGTAGCTGTGCAGCTCGGGGGAGACGTTTTAGGCCTCGCACCTGGGTTTGGCTTCTTTTCTTGCTCTCTAGTTCCATGAGAGCTTCTGAGGCCATTGGCGCTTGCTACATCCCGCCTGGCCCCTGTGGCTCCTGTGCCATTGACAACCGGTGTGCCAGCTGATGCCGTCTTTACTTTTGCTGCTACACTCCGGTCCCCTGGCTTCTTTACATTCTTTGCCTTGGATGTGTGACCATCTCCTGCTTTGGTAGCTGTGCCCAGTCCATCAGATTTCATGGCTGATGCAGCACTACGGGAGGAAGGAGCTGTGTTTTCGGACGCCCTCTGGGTCCTGTGCACAGGAGGACTCTCAGGTATAGATGAAGGGCATTTTACAGCCCTTGACTGCAGGAGGAGAAAAAAATTCCACATCAGTCACGTAATTTCAAGACAGGAGTAATAACCAGCGCACAGTCAAATGCAGATTACAAGCCACTTTTGCATACTAATGGAGAAATGCTGACTTACATCAGCTGATGATCTGCAGTCTATTGGGATCTCTAAGTCAGTGCTAGTCAGCCAAGTCCTATAACTGGATAATAGGTTGTGTTTTTTGTCAACATGTAACAATTGATTTCTTATTTTCAGGATTTTAGCAGAACTTAAATGGAGCAAAATTTAATTTATTTTTCTTTCTAATTTTAGTCATTTTGTGTACTTTTGCAAATTAACTAAACATACTGGGAACTCATAATAGCAGTTTGGTGTCAGTGGAACAATTACATCAGTGGTTTGTGTCCTGCAGGTCCAGAAAGACAGGCAAAAGAGTTGCATTACTTCCTGAGAGATCTGTAGGAGCTGCACTGCTCTTAACCACTCATGCCTAACATCTTGGCAACCCCTCTCTGGATCACCTCAGCTAGGCTTATCGTAGCTATACATCTGTTTAGAGAGGCCCTGCTGCTAATTTTATACTGTATCTATTTGCTGTGGGGGTGGTGCATTTATGACATAAGGCATCTGATGGCCACAGACTGTAATCACTGGCAGAGATTACACAAACTTGCATGGCTTTCTCTGAGCTAAAACAACCTCATAAGGTCACATCATCAAGTCATAGCTCTGATTTATACATTTAGAAAACTTCAATGTTTGTTTTTGTTTGTTTGTGAAACAAAAATAAAACCAATGTTATTGCATGGTTGAATGGTAATATTACCTGTGAGCTAGTGAACACAGGCTTTTTACCAAGTCTTCGGTTGTCTCCTTTATCAATAGCATCTGTCAAAACAGGATACAAAGAGCATCAATAAGCCAGTTATTATGTTGACTGCAAAACAATATTCAAATCCAGAAATAAAAAAAGATGAAAAGGGCTGCACCAATTTTTGTATTTTTTTTAAAACGCTGCCGAGGTTCTTCTTTAGGAGAGGCAGAGGAGCCATTATTTTCATTCACAAATTCTCATTTCCACACCCTGTGTTTACCCTCAAGGAAGCAAACATTAAATCAGTGGTTTGATCAGTCAGGCAAAGACTATTCCAAACAAAGCATGGCCATTTATATTCTACACACAAGAGCAATCTCAGAACCATTAGATGTATTTTATTTAATAAAAAGCAAATGAGTTCAAATTGACTCTATTTTAAGTACTTTTGTTATGTTTACATGCGACACCAATCCGATTTCACTGGCAAGAAATCTAGCAGCAATAGTCACACACCGATACAGCAGCCAAATAAATTATTCATGCAGTGCATTTCAACACATTTCAGGGAGGAAGCAGCATATTATTAGTATTTGCACATGCTCCTAATCATGTGCAGTGCCACAAAGACAGGAATCCAGCCTTTCACTCCCACCCTTGAAAACAAGCATGGCGCATCTGGTACATTTTCCATGTTAGCGGACACTCATGTGCCCAAGACAACTAAAAAGGTAGCTCACATAATGCACAAAGGTATAAGAAGAGCACTGGCCAAAGAGTAAATGGGTTAGTAGCAGCAGGCAGATGTGCACATAGAAGCTATCGAGTATTTAATCAGCCAACAGCGTATGCTCCAAGGGCTTCGGTTCATCTGTCATGATGCAGAGCCACTGCCTCAGTGCTAGGCTGGGGGGGGGCATCCACACACCCTGCAGCATGTATGTCCTGCTGTGCATGACGACAAAAACAGTGAGTTTGTAGCGAGGATATCTCCCTTACCTGCCAGTATCCTCTCCCTGTGTTTGGAGGGCAGGTTCTCCCATCCCTGCGTGTGGCGGACCGCGTAAAAGGTCTGGAGCAGGAAGGTCCACAGCCGACCGCGCAGCACACAAATCTGTTGCCTGAACGGCTGGCGGTGACAGAGAGGGGAGAGAGGGGAGAAGAATGGAAAGGGGTGCGCTACAGCACAAGCAAATCAGCAGCTGCTTGAAGAACCTTTCACCATGGCAACAAATACCCCTCCCTCCCCTTTCTCTGCCCCTCCCCTACCCGTCTGTGTCTGTTGCAGAATCCACTTGAGCTCCCTTGCGCAAAATCCCTGATGTCAACGGCTGATGCCCATTCTCCTGTTTCCACGCCTGATTATAAAAACAGGGCTGGGAGGCTGGGAGGAGCTATCTCTGACTCGTCCGCCGCACTGACCACACACCCCTCACCCAGCAGATATACACAGGCAGATTAGCGACAGTGCGCTGGCACACGTCACAGCCTCCCTCAGCCTAATCCATTCTGCCATACTGTACGGTATTTACAGGGGTTATGTGCTGTAACTCGTGCAGCCAGGTCACTTTCCCCTGGAAGTCATCTCACAAGCTTAACTTGCCTATTTGCACAATACACTTTGTTAGTCTGTAATCTCTTAATTGTTTGATGGATACAATTTAAATTTCTTTTCACAATTCCACATGACAGAATCACATTTATTTTCCTAATTTTCACAGTATAAAACAATATATAATTTAAACAGATAATAATGTTCAGTGTTATTTGTCAAAAGCCCAAGAACAACCAGTAATGGTTAAAGGTTTATAAATATGTTATAGTAACTCAACAGTCATTATAGAAAGCCTTGTCCACCCTTTCATACCAAAGCCGAGCAGCGTCAGACCCACATCCTGGTTAGGAGCAGCGTTGCAAAACCACCTTGGACACCTCATGCAGACCGATTCAGACCAAACCTACAGACATATTTACCCTAAGGTCTTTGTTTTGGTCTGAAATGCCAGGTTAATGTGGAGTTTGCTCTTCCAAAGCCGTATGCTACCTGCATCCAGAATGAAGTAAAGCATGTGATGATGAAGAACATGAAATCACAACGGTTGTTAGAAAATAATTTCAAGGAATTCTAGATGAAGGAGATATGAAACTGAGTGAGAACCAACATTTCTAAAGGGGGGGTAACTTTCATGGGAGCGTCTTCTAGATGCTGCTCGAAAACAGAATGTCCTTGATCTCTGCAAACAATGGCATCCCGAAATATGAGTGCAGAGAATTATAGGGTATGTTTTACAGCGTTTTGGGTGGATATTCAACCGTATTTATTCAAGTCAGAGTATATAGCTGAAGAAAAGCAGCGGAAAGAGGAAGGGGCTGCGTCTGCATTACTTGTGTAAAAGGATATGACCAGCGCCGATCCTCAGGGCATCAGAAGCTCGCACAGAGTGCATCCTGGTACATAAAAGCAACGCTCCACACGCAGGAGAAATGAGCTTTCTGGGTCAATAAAGCACATACTACAGAATGTATTACTTTGATTGACTACATTGACCATTGACTGGATATACACATATACATTTTCCCTCTTAGTTACATGTCCTGAGAGGCAACTTATCTATTTGGATATGAATCATAAAGATGATTCCAGCGACTGATGGAGTTGCACTGCAGAGTGTGAGAGCTTCATTTCTCGTTCTTGAAAAACAACAGGAAGATATAAAGAGAATCATAATTCAATGTCCACTTGCTATCTTTTTACAGGGGTTTCAACAGCATCTCGTGTTCTTACTCTGCATGAGTTAGATAGTTAGAAGTTCATTTCTCTGGGAAGCCCTCCATGTTTGATCCATCTCTATTATCTCTGTCTCAAGTTAGATTAGCCCTTGGTTACTTAGTCCAAAGATCAACCATTGAGGAAGATCAGGAGCAGAAGTTGAAAGCTCTGGGAAAAGCTAGTAAGTGAACACTGATTTGATGGATTGACTTTGCTTAGAAGCAGACCAGGCGTCACCTTCTCAGGCAGTTATAGTGCAGTTGTTGAGCTTTCAGTTTTAATTGGCATCGTTCTCACTGGCCTTAATGAACAGGACTAAATGGGGAACAGCACTACATGGATAAGGTATGAGCACAGCCTAATGGTCTCAGCGTGATCTCTTTTTTGGAAAGACAAAGGATTGTTTTATGTCACCTTCTCTTGCTTTTGCCCTCCATGCTCCAGGAGCGAGTCGTCTTCCATGTCACCTCCACACAGATTGTACACAGCAGTGAAGAGATCACAGCAGTTGTCCACAGTCACACCTTCTTTGATGGCCGTAACCACCTTCTTCAACAACGTGGGCTCACGGGTTAACTCTTCCCGCTGAAATGGAAGGTTACAAACACTGAGGAAACCATACAAACCCAAGCCGGATATGTCCAAATATGCATTAGCATGGCTACACTGCCACCTCACCCTACAAAGATCCTGGAAAGCCTGAGTGTGGATGACTTCAGGGAGATGCTGGACAATGACATGCAGGCTCTCCTCCTGTAGCTCCGTGGCGAGACCCCTCACCTGTTGGGCCCACTTGACTTCTGGAAGACTGCTGATCAACTGCTCCGTGCCACAGAGCATGGTTACTGCGTTCTGCACAGTCTGAATGGAAACAGCTATCAGCTAACTCTCTCGAGGTGAAAACACAAAAGGAAGTCCAATGTACACAGTCGTATATAAAAGCACTCTTTAATGCCTGCCCAGGACCTATTGATCAGTGGAGGGAGGCCCAGAATTGTATAATGATTCTTGGCCAGCTCTGTGTCTCAATACTTGCCAAGAGTGAAAAATAGTAGATTCGCCTTGCTTTGCTCACTGTGCTCTCCACCTCTTTGATGGTGATGAAAGACAGACTCAGGATTTAATTACCAATTAAGGAGGGCTGGATCGCTCCTCGCCTGTCTGCATCCACATCATATCCCTAAATTAGTCCGTCTTTAATAACTGAGAATTTAATTAAGTTCATCTTTCATTGGATTATCTTTGAATTTCCTTCCTGTGGAAAAAAACACTGGAGAACGGGTTGATGATATTACATGAATGCTGTACGGCTGATGATGGAGGGAGGAACTCACCATGGTTTCAGTTACAGCCGTCAAACAGATGACGTGGAGTTCAGGGGATAAGAGGGAAAAGTTTCTCTCGCACCAGGACTTCACAAAATGATCAGCAACCCACCTGGAAATACACATCGTAGAGTAGCTGTACATCACTTGCACTTGCGGGTTATTATAACAGGACGGTTTACTTTCTGGACAGTTTGACCATTTGCCCCCCAATCAGCCCGACTCGGCTCGAAGCAGCGGTCGGCAGAGCTTTGCTTGAGGGAACAACAGAGTGAGTGAGGATGAGAAGGTCAGTAACGCCCTGCTTCACAGAGCAGATTCACCTCCATACTTGCGTGACTCATCAAGACCCCCTCCCCTCCCTCACACACTCACACACATCTCAAATAAGAACCAGTTAACAGCCTCGCTCAACACATCCTGTCCCCTCTGACATACGACACACACTTACTGAAGTCGTACAAGAGCCCAGTTCCCTTGCAGAAGATTCAGTTACACAAAATTAAATGTTCTGATTTTGTGTAGACACATAGAAATAGAAAGAAAAGAGATGACAGCGTATAGGTTTCTAGTTAAATACGATCCAAGCTTCTCAATGCAATGCTATACATTATCGTCTATGAAGTCTTTTATTAAATGGCAACCTTTACAAATGCCTGATTCACTTTATTTAAATTTGACTTATTGAAGTTAAAACAACAAAAATCAATCAAGTCAAGTGAAATGACATTGGACTCATCACATTAAAGCAATCGCATTTCACATCTAACCCCAAGGCAACTTAATAACGCAGACGTATGAAGCCACATGCTGGTTACCTAGCAACAAGATGCTGATGTAACTTGCAGTGGTGAGAGTGGCAACAGGTTGGAGGCAGGCAACTTTAAAAGGTCAAGTTTGATTAAAAAAAAATATAAAAAATCTATTTTTAGGACCACTCATTGAAATTGTAGTAGTGACTTTTCAAAATGGTTCATGTACATTTTTTTAATTCTGAGCTGAAACACATCTTAGAAAGCAACGATCACTCACCTCTTACACAGCATGTGGAGGTTTTGAAGGCCTAAAGCGTGCGTCAGGGAGAGACACTCAAGTACTGTTCTCTGAACCCCATCAATCGACTGCCAACACATGAGTGGAAAAAAGAGAAAAGGAGCATTACACTGGCAGAAGGAGTGAAAAACGATTAACGAAGTAATCAGCAGATGGTGAAAACAGAATGAAAAGGTGTTCAGAGGAGTGTTTATTGACAGCATGCAAGCGCCACACAAAACAAAAAAAGTAAAGCCAAAGGAATAAAAACAGGATTTGTTCTCGGTGTTTTCAGCTGTGATACTCCCCATATCTCCGTTGTGCATGTTATGTGGATCTCATCAAGTGTTGTCTGCCTTTCAAGCAGGGATGCATTGATCCAACTTTTTCTCTCTTAATACTGAATCTGGTGCCTATTCCCAGTGGAATAATAATATTTTCAAGCTATATAAAAAATCAAATTGAATAACTTGTATTTAAGTTTACTTCAGATATTAATGTGGTGCGAAAAACTAATTCTTTATTACTGAAACTGGATTGGTCGAACCATGGCAGATACCCGATCCACTTCATAAGACTGGTGCTAACTCCAAGCAGTCTGGGATGAATCTGTTTTTGCTTCACAAACTCAGCTGCGAGTACAGGCAGTACAACAGATTTTCCAGGAAACATGCAGGTGTGATGTGAAACTGTTTATGCAGGCATTTATATTTACATGTAGTTACTCGTCATGGTGGTCATTTCATTCATGTTTGTGTCGGGGAAGGCACACTTATTTGATGTGAAGAAAGCCTTACTTTAATTTAAAAAAATGTTAATTGAAAGAGTTGAATGAATACACATTACATAAACATGAATATGTTATCATAATATAGTTATCAATTTAGAATGGAAATTTTGTTTTTCAGAGAGGGAAAAATGATCTCAAGTGTGGATCCTGAAAATAAAAGTAATAATATTCAATCAGATCTGTGCAGGCCTAACTTCAAATACACATCATACATATAGAAGTGTAATAATAAGCCCATGAAATCTGTGTGTTCATCTCTCATATTCACTAGTTTCCCTGCTGTGCAGCTGACCTTGGGGAAGAAGCGGCAGTAGTCTCGGGTCAGGACCATCTCCACCACATCTTTCAGCCCCTCTAAACCCAACATGTCTGCTGCCAACACCACCTGACTGTGGGACAGGGGACACCAAATACAGGTCAGGTTGGTTTCATGGCCTGCATTCTGATTTGGGCCAGGTTGTTCACATACAGTACCTGGCACTGGCTCCAGGTGGCAGATCCACAATGGCACCATACATGAACTGGAGCAGGATCTCCATCTCATCGGGCCCTAAGCTGGAACAATTAACGAAATATGTCTCACATGAACATCCAGAATTGTCTCCAATCACAGTCTTATATTATTAACTTTGTGAATTCAGGCACACAGTGTAGATGTATTTCTTCGACATTGAGGATGCTGAAAACAAAATCCACATATCATGTAACCCTCAATCCATGTGACTGCAACCCAAGGGCCGCTTCACAGGTTTTCCCCATTGCACGTCAACGCAGCAGCTCCCCATTCTGACAGCCACGTCTTCCCCATTACTTGCAGATCAGTAATGCCGAGGGCAGTGACACATTTGTGCCTGGAGAAAATAAATGGGCTTCATTTGCCAGTCACCGTTGTGAGAAGAGACTGCAAGACTAGTGGTGAGGCGCCTGTGGAGGGGAGGGGGAGGGGGAGGGGGGCTCATCGGCAGGCAGTGGATGAGAAGACAATTACGTGCCTCGCAGAGGAAACGTTGCAACCTCGCTTGGTGGAAATCCGAGTGAATCATTTGAGATTCCACTGGCAGGGGGTGGCTGCGTGTGTGGAGTTAAAACATGGCATTGTGAGTGAAACCCCATACTCTACAAAGCCACCTGGGTTGCAAGGCCTGAATAATTAATGCAGCATATGCAGTGATCCAGAAACGTAGAGTCGTTGGACCAGGAGTGCAGGTGTATTATTGATCCCTGTGAACTGCTTCAAGAGGATGCCGGTGCGCCGGTCTTACCCTTGCAGAGTGATGCACTGTCTGGAGCTCTCCATCCAACTCCCGCTGAGCATGGCTCTGAAGTACTGAGACCGTGCACACAGGATTGCCCTAGAAACCCAATAAAGCAGACAGTTGCATGTGAGATCCACACACACCGTTTTAATATTTCACATGTCATCTGGAGGGGTCTGAATGTACTTAAGTGGATTTGAAGTGACAAGCAGGAGGACATAAAAAGAAAGGGTGTAGTCTCTGGAGACAGTGTTTTTATTCTCACTGGACTCTAAAGATTGTCAGACATGGAAATATAGTGTTACAATAATTAATATTGTGTGTGTATCAAAGCCTGGTGAATCTCATTCCTCACAATAAAACAAACAAGGAATGAAACACTCAATGAGGCACAGCGTTACACTGGGTGACATAAATAAATACACTGTAGATTACTACAAACACTGTCCTGCTGCCAGAAATACACTGCTCAAAATATAAAGGGAACACTTAATCATCATAATATAACACTAAGCCAAAAGTTAATGTCTGTCCATTTGGGAATGAGACAACAGCTGCAATGGAGAGGAAAAAGCAAGACAACCCCCCCAAAATAAATGGTTTTGATGAGGTGGCCACAGACAGTTGCTCCCTCCTGACTGGTTCTTCACTAGTTCTGCGTTTTGCTAGTGTCATTGTCACTATTGGAGCAGTAGTAGTAGTCCAGCTCCTCCAGGACAACATATCTATATATGTGAAGGAAATACCAGGAGCCTGGCTGTTATACAAGGAGAACTGGACAGGACCCCAGAAGGGCTTCAACCCAGCACCAGGACCAGTATCTGCTCCTTTGTGGAAGAGGAGCCCTACAACATGACCTCCAGCTGGCTGCCGGTGTGTATGTTTCTGACCAAACCGTCAGAAACAGTCTCCATGAGGCCTGACGTCCTCTAGTGGGACCTGGTCTCTCAGACCAGCATTGTGCAGCTAGATTGGCCTTTGACAGAGAACACCAGTATTGGCAGGTCTGCCATTGGTGCAACGTTGTCTTCACAGATGAGAGCAGGCTCACACTGAGCACATGTGACGCTGTGGTGAATGTTACGCTGCCTGTAACATCTTCCAGCATGACCAGTTGCATAATGTATCAGTGTACCCAACGCTGCCAAGTACTGTCAGACTGTCCAGGAGCTCTCTGATGCCCTGATCCAGGTCTGGGAGGAGATCCCCCAGGACACCGTCCACCAACTCATTAGGAGCAGCCCATCTGGAGAGCATACAGGCACGCGGGGGCCAAACTACTGAGTCACATTATTATTATTATATCATTATGAGTTGGATCAGCCTGTGATTTTTTACTTTAACTTTCAGGGTGATTTTGAATCCAACTCTCATTGGGTTGATGATTTTGCTTTCCATTGATCATTGTTATGTCATTTTGGTCTCAACAAATGAAATGATTTAAGTGTTCCCTTCATTACTTTGAGCAATGTATTCAGGAGGAGGAAACATCTAAAGATAAAGAACTACGATTTACATGGTAAATCAGCCCATAGGCAATATCGACAAACTGACATAATGTGATCTTATTTTAAGATTAACGACTCAATATCAATACAGAAGAATATCATTTGGAAACTATAATAAAGCTCATGTCAATATATTGATATCATATAGAATTAATGGGCAAGCTCTACTTTGGATGCTGTGTGCCAATATACTTCTTTCTTAGTGAGTATAATGAATAAATCATAGTGGTGAGCAGCAACCTTGGTGAGAAGTGAGATTTTTTCTTTAAACCAAGATTATTTTTTTGTTTTCACAATTAGAAATGCCTTTCCTTTGGAGCAAGGGTAACAGTAAAGAAAGGTACAGGCGTCAGGCTGGAGACGCCTCTGGGTGTGAACTTCAGTAGTAGACAGTACTCTTCTACGATCACTGCTGCAGAGCAACCAAAAAATAGCCCAGCTTCCTCTCTCTGACAAGCTCTCGTTGGCAGGCTGCTCCCCTGAGCATGAGCTGGGAGAAACCTGTCTCCATGGTTACCAGCTGCTACTACTAACTCTGCATTACTGAATGACCACCCATCGCTGCTCCTCACTGACACGAGTTGAAAGCAGACGTGTGACCTCTGTAGTGTTTTACATCTGGTAAATGTGGCTGTGATGAACTGTGAACAAGTCTGCCAACATGATGGCATTCATAAGAAAACAAAAACTGGCTGTGCTTTTGGATTTCCACATGTAATAAAATGGCAGGGAGGCCACCTGAAGGAGTTCTACCTGTGGCAGGAGAAGACCTGCTCCGCGACTTGGATGGTGATGTCACACTGCTCTCCCCTCTGGTACAGGTCCAGCAAGTCCGCTCCGAGGCCTGAGGCTGGCTGGAGGACAGCATCTGAAGTGGGGATGGGACGGTATACTATTTTATCACTGATCGCTATAAAAAACACTGGTGGTGAATTTCCATTATCGGGATAATTGTAGATATCATCGTGAGTGACTCTAAAAAGCTGTCTGGCTCGCCGTCATTGTAGAGAAGTGAAAAAAAGAGCCTGATTAAAAAATACAGGAAAACCACTAAACCTCAGATCGTGAAATCAACTTTAAGTATCCATAGCATGGCCATGCTGTCATTAGCATTAACAACAACAGGGATCTAAATGAGATTAGCTTTTAAATGGATTATGGCTGAGATAACATGATGTGAAGAAGGGGGAGAGAGGGAGGGAGGGGTGCAGTTGAGCTGCTACATAACCTAGAATAAACCCTCCTCGGAAAAGCGTGTTCAACTGTTTACCTGAGTCATTGGGACTATGAAGGTCTGCTGGGTCGAGAACAGGCGGAGTGCTTCCTGGTACTGAGCCCTCCGGGTCTAGGATGATTTCAGACGAGTGCATGCTCTGGTCTGCTGTGTACACTCGCCTGCAGGGGGGAAACGAGAAAGGTTAATTAAAACCAGGCCTTACACATATTAATTTATTTAAAATTACAATCTCATTTGAGGCAATGTGGCCTCAGTCACAGCCACGGACTTGAATTGCACAGTTTTTCCTCAGTGAAGCATTTTATAAAGTGTCTGGCAACCTTCTAAAGTGACTTACAACCTGTAATAGAACATTTGCAGTGAGCACTTCTGAAATATGCTGGAGCATCCTGGCTTCTTCTATCTGGCACCGAAAACAAAACCACAACATTCACACTTTATATCCGGCCAGGGATCTTTCCTGCACGTCATTCCCCATTGCTCACTCTCCTGTACTATCTAATAGAAAATATGAATTCAAAATCTATTTTAAAAAATATATAGTTTTATAATGGTAGTGCAGTGAGTTTGGCATTGTTGGCTATATACAAAGTGTTCCACATCGACAGTAATAATGAATCCGTTGTTGTTTTTCCACTATTTTGTCAATAACATGTCAGAATGTTTTCCAGAGCATAAGTGGATTCAGATTGCTTGTTTTTTTTTGGCCAACTGGCCAAAACACAGATATTCAGTTCATGATCATTTAAAAGAGAAAAGCAGAAATGGTCACACAGATACTCTAGCTTTCAATTTATTATTAGATTACATTTTCTGGTGATTCAACTGGTGAAAAAAATAACTAACTAAAAAAATATTTTTTAATAGGATACCAGAGCATGCCAGACATTTCTGACATGGATTCCTAAACTCAGCAATGTGTAAAAGGAGCTTTAACTGCTGGATTTGCAATTCTCCTTGAAACAAACACGCAAACACCAGCAGTCCTGCGGATTAAAGACGGTGTGCTTGGCGCCCTCTGTCAGACAGTCTGTGAAAGTGTAGCACTAAAACAGGCTAATGGTGTGTCTTCACATCCCCTTCCAGAAAGGAGATCAAGAGGTTTGGCTTCACGTGAAATCACTGAGTGGTATTCAGAAAAGTAATTAAAGCTTTCTTATAGAGGGGCAAGAAGGATTTGTCTAGGACCCACAGCGGAAAAAAGAAATAGCATTTACAAGCTGTAATCAACAAACCAGCAATGACTTGAACCCACTGCCTACCTGAGGAAATCTCTCAAACCGGACAGCTCGTAGCCAGATAGATGAATGATGGCGGGCTCTTTGTGCATCTGTCCCTGAAGGACATGAGGAGCTCTGGCCAACAGTACGGCTCTGTGTGCTTGGAGCGAGCCTGACCCAGCATACAACGATACATCAGCCTCCAGCTCCTCCTGCAGCAACCTGGACAAATGCATTACACTTAATATGGGGCAATGCCCTCTGAATTCAAGACTTTACTAATCGACTAATGGAGGAAAAAACATGCATACGCACCATCAGTGAGAATTCATTATCATTGACTCAAAACAAACTATATGTTCCGTCTATATTAAATAGATTTACTTGTACTGATACCAGTAAAAGGACCAGCCTAAAATGCTAGATCGAATATATTGCACCGATCCAATATCACGTTATCAATTTCCCTTAAGTGGCATAAAAATGTCTACCAGCTTCCTGAATGGGTTGTTTAAAGCCCACAGCCTCAAATGCATTCATTGTCTATTGATTGAAAAGGTCCCCAACAGCCACACAACATATTTGTTAATATAACTATGTGAGTAAACCGAATGTAATGAGTTAAATTGGTGGATTGCCCCTTTAAAGTTTTAAAAGATGTAATTGAATAAAGATGATTTTTTGTGAAACTATGGTTATATTTGTTTTATATGACAGCAACAATGATGCTGATTAAAGTGGCTCCACCAGCAGGTTCAATATTACCGATTAGATGACCATTCTTACCCCTTTGAGACAAGCTGCAGACAAAATCGTAGTTTTTCCATTTCACAGCCCAGTAGTGCTTTAGTGGGCAAACTCTTGGTCTTTGTTAGTGACATTTGCCAATGATCAACATTTGACCGAAGCCTTTGCAGCTCAGCATACTGTCACACGCCTTACCTGTCAAAGTCTGCAGATAACGCAGACGATAAACATCTCTTCAACTTCTCTTTGTGTTTGCGCTCCTTGGCCTGGAGCTCTCTCGCAGCCTCCGTGGTGATCATGGTTCACACGGTTCTCTGAAACAGACGCGCACACATTCATATCACTGAATACAACCAGCCACACATGATACTACTCTGTCTGTCAACGTCCTGACTCTCCCGGGGGACTTGATTTCCTCAGAGGAGCAACGCCACCTTTCACCACACACACTGACTTGCGTTTACCAGCATTGCAACCCAGAGAGGCGCTGCTTACCACTTTGAAGAAAACCAATTAAAATGGGAAGAAATGACTGCTACAAGCCGGCACAAATTCACTTACTGTTGTGACCAACCGTAGCGTTAACGTTATCATTTAAACCGGTTCCCCTTCCCTCTCCGGGTAAAAACCTCACTGATAACATCACCAAGAACAACCAGTTTCTAACTATTTTCATACACGTTTATTTATTTTGAAATAAAACTCACCGAGCTGCACTCAGACACATGTATTCGTGTTTTCTCTGTTGTCAACTCAACGACATTTCTCTCATTTTCCTATCGCGGCTAGCATGCTAGCGCTAGCTAACACGGGCTACCGTTAGTAGTTAGTGCTCCTCTTGACCGTTAAACCCTGAATGACCGGTGGTGAAGAAGCCGGTAGAAATGAGCAGCGGCCGAAAGGTGTCTGTCATTGTGAGGTTCGTTAACCAGCTTAATTATCTCCACTACCGGGCTGACCCACTGACCGATGTTGTTGACATCACCGCTGCACGCTGTTCGCCACTGGGACAGTGTTGGCAATACGGAGAAGGAGTGGACAAGTCGTCAGAGCGGAAGTTAAGGCACATGCGCACTATAAACAACCAAAGTGCCGTGTCCTCAAATGATGCGTTCAGGTGCTGCGTTTACCTCCAAATTCTGAGAAACCCTTGAAATAGACGCCCCTGGTTTGCTCGGTGATAATGGAGGGTTATGTGATATAGGCGCCGTCTAGATGTTTCTGTCTCAGAGACAGAGACGTTTTAACTCGAATAGACTTCATCTGGGCATCAATTCCAGTTGGATCTCAATCTGATTTTGGATTTAAATACTATAGGACTATTTTTTTCAGTTAAATTGCAACTATAGGGTAATCTTTTGATGTATAGTGACACAAAAGCTCATTTCACTCATTCCTTTATTTTTGAATGGAACACAACAGACACTATATTGAATAAGCTAACATCAACATTGATAATGATGAAGGCAAATCATTTCACATTCCCTTTTTTTTCTTAAAAAAGGTCATAAATAGGTTGCCTGGAAAATATGTGCTAGTATTGATATTTCCGACGATCAGAGAAGGCAGCAAAAAGACCTTGCCCTTGACTGGCTCTGATGCCATTGGCCACTCCTGCATCATTTCTGCTAACCTATGATGTCAGCGCCAATGTAGCTGTAAACGTTTGAATCAGCGTTAGAGAAACAAACAAAAGATGACAAAGCTAGTTGGACAGTCAGATATACAGCAGAGGGATTTTGTGCAATTGAACAGCTTTGTAAAGGAATACTTTAATTATGTATTAAAGTGTTATATCAATAAGCCATTATTAAGGACAGTATTCTATAGTGGTTTTTATGTTATTGCTGTTTTGAAACACCATAATCATGCAGTGTCAGAATGATCGCTCCTCTAAATAGCTCAGCAGTGAATGTGTGTGTGCCATTGTGTGTTGGCACAGCACTAAAACCTCTTTATGTACGACTGATGAATACACACCTCTGTGTAACTCCACATTAACGTTTCTGTTGGCATATGACCACGTGAAGAAGGAATATGATTCTACTAAATTATTATTGTTTGTACTACAGAGGAGACCCAGAATAACCAACGTCAACTGCTGTGTCACTCACCTCTGTGCTATATTTAATAACAGCACATCCACGACTATTTCTGGTGTTTTTCATCTCTTCTGTGTAAAAGCTCGGTGTGACTGTTCTTAGACAGCAGCCAAGACGCGGGGGCACTAGGCCCATCGCACAGCTTCAAACACAACACTGGTATTATTATCTTAAAACAGGCCCGGAAATGATGAAGAGCAGTGTAGTCCGACAGATTGACACTTAGTTTATTTATAAAATCAAATGGTGTAGTCTTGGCGAATTTCAAAATGCAGTGTGTAGGAATAGATACAAAATAGTACAATAGTCAACCGTCACTGACATTTCTATACAGGAAGATCAAGATAACAACATTCTCTACGTTTGAGTATCTCTGAGGACCAAATACAAAAAAAAGAAAACTCCTCCAGACAACACTACCTGATAAAGGGAGTGGGAGAGGTATGGCCCCCAAAGGACTGTGCCCAAAGAAGAGTGGAGCGACCCGGTGAAACATACAAGTAGAGCAGACGCCGCCGCGTCCCGGTCTCTCAGGACGCCTTTACACTGCGACAACTCCAAAGTTAAAAGGCACCACACAATACAAGTCACAAGGAGATTCTGCCACACATTTGTAACGCTGTAACTGACAAACTTTAAGGCGGACGTCATGTGCAAAAAACATCTTGAATATGTGTCACACGTACTGCTCGGTGTCCTCTCCAGTGAGGTGTGCTTTGATCTCTTTCCTTTACTGCTTTAAAAAAATACTTGAAATGTGAACGATTTAAAGAATGATTGCATTATCACGATGTCGCTTGGTATCACAGGCATATTCCAGGCTTCCAGGTGTGACAAGCAGAGGATGGGGGGCTGGAGGAGCAGGCCTCGCCGGGGGTTTAGTTCCTGTAGCTTTTGCGTCCCTCTCCCTCCTTGAGGAAGGTCCATATGAGGGTGTTCACAATGTCAGGCTGGTCCTGCTGCAGCCAGTGACTGGCCCCAGAGATGATGTTGAGACGGAAGTGATTCCGGATGTAGATGCGGCATGCTTCGGCCATTTCCTGCTCCATGAAGGCATCGCGCTCGCCCCACAGCAGCAGCACTGGAGACCTGACGTGATTCTGGCTCAGGGGGAGGGAGCTGAGCAGAGAGAGGAAAACATGCTATTTTAAGAGCGAGTTTAAAGGGAAAAGTTTGAGAGTATTCCGTTTGCGTACAGTGACGTATTTCTGAGTGAAACAGGACAGGCAGGCGGGACATAACGCTAGCAGGAGCTTGATGTGAAAGATTTGCTCATGACCTGCTCTTGCTGCACTGTTGCAGATTGTTGGATGATGTTGCTTGAAATAGAGTAGCTGATGTAAGAACATGTCATATTTTCTTTTCAATAAGAATTTAAAAAATGATTGATAGATATATGATTGATATAAAAATAAATTCCCGCGACCCTGAATACAGGATAAGCGGTAGACAATGAATGGATGGATGGATAAAAATAAATTGTGTTTTTAAGCATATTTTGTTAAAAAGATGAACAATATGACCAGGGATGTGATCTGAAATGGTTTTAAAAGGCAATTTTTCCATTCCACTCCACTTTAAGAAAAATTATGGAATTATGGACACTAAAGAGTCGACATCTAATAGTTTAAGTTAGAAATTGAATCATGTCATGTGATACTTTTTAGAGTTTTAGTGTAGAGACATTTGACACATAACAATAGGAAAATATAACATTAAATCGTTTTTTTGTGTGCATTTTCTTATGTAGCAGTGATGGGACTACAAACTAAATTTCATTGTGCAACCCTGTTGAATAAAGACAATAGATTTAAATTGAACCTTGAAAAGCAAATAGTCCTGTTCATGCAGTTTCACTGTTGCAATGCTGTGGTGCTTATATTATTAGTAACAACTGCATTGATAACATGTGTCTCTTGTTTGTATTGATGTATTTCTTGGATTACTACACATCTTAAGCAAATTTACCAGACGTTATCTTCAGAATTCTCTCTTTAATGGGTTCCATTATATATAATGAACTGCTTTGCTGCTTGATTTGTTTCTCCAAATGTGCTGAAATAGGATCCAGCCTCCCCACCCCCAAGTGGATATATGCTGTATATAAAATGAATGGATGGATGGCTGGATGTTCACGTGTCCCTAGTGATCAGCTACTGTATGCGCTTGTGGAGAGACTAATTGGGCATGGGTCAGTGATATCTCTTTTACGTAAGCATATAAAAGCTATTCTGAGATAACTCGTTGCTTGAGAAGGGAGCAGATGGCGCGCTCAGCCATGCATGTACAGTTCACATGTCAAAAATGCATGCGCTGATATTTTGTCCTCTGATCTGATACATGCCGATCACTCATCGCCAGTTGGTCTCACATGTAAGAAAGTCCAACGTATGTAAATGTAAATATCTGAGAGCTTTGAGACCTTGACAGATGGAGAGGACGCTAGTAAAGCTTTGAATTCTTCTTCAAATCTCTGTTAAATTTCTGCCCCATCTTTCGGTGAACGATTACCTGAAGACGTTCCTGTAATAGTTGAGGGCTCCAGTCAGAGCTCCAGGCTGTGAGAGCGCATACAGATAGGCCTCCATGTCCTCTGCAGTGAGCCATCGGCCTTTCCTTCCGATCCCGGTGCTGCGGCTGGTGAACAAGTCCTTCAGAGCCTGCAGCAGAGACGGCAGAGACACTGGGGTGAGTTTGTGTGAGCGTGTCAGAGCATGTTTCTGTACTATGAGTCAGGAACGGTGCTTCAGTGATAGAAACGCAGTGCTATTTGGAAAAGTCCAACACAGGCATAAAGGAACATTATCCAATAGTAAGGTTGAATAGAGAATATCTAAACTACAGCAACACTTTGAACATTTGATGATATTTAAAATGTTTTGCAAATCATAATTGCTGTGAGTCTTTTAGAATTAAAAATGTGCAGTGTGTAGGATTTAGTGGCCTCTAGTGGTGAGGTTGCAGATTACAACCAACGGAAACTTCTCCCAAGTGCCAAGCATGAAGTAAATCTACAGCGGCTAACACGAAAACATGAATGGCCTGATTTAGAGTTTGGTTTGTCTGTTCTTGGCTACCATAGAAACATGGTGGTGAGGAGGACCTGCTCCGTATGTCGAGATAAACAATTCATTTTCTGGTCTTATTTTCAGGTTATATTCACTAAAGAAAAAGTACAATGAGTAACATTTTCTGAAAAAAATAATAATGTTTAGGTGAAACGCCAAACAGAGCTCTTTCCAGAGTGATTCTGGGGTCAAAGTTCACCTGCTGGTGAGTATCCCAACCCTTGTTGAGCCGGGGAGGAGGGGCCGATATCAAATGTTTACAAACCGCAACCATCAAATCCTACTCATCATGCCTTTAAACTGAAACTATAAATATGAACCTTCTGCAATAACTGAGATATTTGAATTAGCCGTTTACCCCTGCGTGCAGTGTTTATGCTAAGCTAAACTACCGGCTAATGGTTAAAGCTTTATATTTCAGGACACATTGTCCAAAATGTCATAAAAAAAACATAAAAAAATACATTAAATTACTAAACTTTGCATTTCAAAACCAAAACTGTTTAGTAAGTAACTGTGCACTTCTAACATGTTGACAAAACTGACGATTATCTTTCAATATTTTAAAATAATATAGCAATTATATCACTAAATTCGGTGCACATTTCACTGTGAATCTAAATATAAGATCAAAATAGAAGCATTCACGTCTAACCTTGTTCACATGCAAACCCTAAAAATAGACGCTGTAATAACATGCAACATACACCAACGCACACACACACACACAACCTTGACCTTGAAAGCGCTTAAGCCCACACATAACAGACCACCTTGAAATCATTGATGGAGAGCATGAGCTCCGGGAAGCGGGGAAGCTGGAACAAGAAGAAATGGCTGGATTTCAGCAGCTGGCTCGGGTGACGCAGAGCGTAATCTGGAGGAAAGGGGACGAGAGAAGTTCAGTGGTTCACGATACTTGAAGGCCAAGTTAGCACACGCTGGCTGTGAGGTCATAACAACGACTCTGCAGTTTAACCAGCTGTTCCAGCTTCACATTAGCCTCCCGTAATTAGCTTCTCCTCATCCTTCCCCCTTAAGGCAGAAGAGGATTTGCCAGATGGATGCGAACATGGAATTGTAACAACGATAACTTCCTAATTAACAATGATAATAATTACGCTCATAATCCAAGAGCCAAACCAGATTCTCTCCAATTATGAAGAAAATTAGTTTGCACGTCGTTGAACTGGTACCTGTGAACACAGAAGGGTGGGGGCTGTTCAGGACGATGAGTTTGGTCACCATCTCTGGGTAGTGAATGGCGAACAGCCACGCCACGGTGCCGCCCCAGTCGTGGCCAACCAGGCAACATCTGTTGTAACCTTGGGAGAAAAGCAAATGAACATGAGACAAAGCTTTGTGATTGGAGCAGAAGACGACATTGTGTCATGCCTCTTATCGCGTCACGTCAGTGCCTGAAAATCAATACTGTTCAGGACATTTACACCCATCAAATGACTGTATTTCATGACATACAGCCAAACGCAGATCAAGGTCAGGGCGTCCGTCTGAGGGATTCTGATCACATTACTGTTCCGATGCCTGCAAACTAATCCTCTTACCTTTGCTAGCAACATTTACATCTGTAGCGTGAATCACACCAGCAATCCCCACGTTGATCACGTGCACTTAAATAGGGATTGATGCACAGGGAGTCTGGGAGACACTTTTGGACGTGTAAGAGGGCCATGGCTGCCGTTGCTGGGGTGATGCATGGTTAAAGGCCAAACCTCTGACTGGCCATTAGCTGACTGTAATGTGGACCATGTGGGCTCTAATCACTGTTGTTAAAAGAGCTCCGTAGTCCAATCACAGATGAGAGTAAATCAGTTATCATATGGTCAAAGCAAGACTTCCGCTTCCACTCAAATGACCATTGAGCGAATCATTAGCACGGCAATATGCATTATTGAGTGCTTAGCTCCTGAAAGCCTGTTTAGAAATTAACAACAGACCGCTTGGACCACGTAAGGAGCTACACAACATTAACTGTAGACCTCTCTGAAGAGCACTTTCAAGGAGGGTGTAAATAAGATGTGAGGGATGTGTTTTACAGGACACTACGTTCCACTGAGCTGCACTTTAACTAGGTTCAAATTGTGAAACATAGACTTGTCATGGCCATATTTAAAGCTGCACATTAAGTATTTTTATAATACAAATGGACTGAATGGCGTTTTCGTTGAACCCACAGAGAAGTATCACCTCAGCTCCACAGAGAGTTTTAGCATCTTTCAGCTCATCGTTCCTGTTTCCAGATGCAGCCGCTATGTTGTGTGTGCAGCTTGTTCCACTGCCTCCAAGAAACATTTATGAAGAATGTATGGAACATTGCCATTAAAGGGATCCTTTGTTTTTCTAATTGAGGTACTGTATGAGGTACTTAGGCATTAGGCATAGTCAGTCTATTATCGACAGGAGGAGTAACAGCACTGGAGCAAAGCAATGCTGTGGATGGTGGCAGGGGGAAACAGGGAACTGATCTGTTTCTCCAAACTTAGTAAGTTTATTATAATTTAGTGAGGACGCTGTGGATGTGAAGCAAAATCAAGAGTTGACCATTCAGTTTTTTTGTAATGGGCACTAAAACAATAGCCTAGCTCTACGTGAATGTGAGGTGACAGATCATCAGAGAAGCTTTACTGACATTTCAATGCTAAGGCTAATGCTATTTATACATTACGTGACAGTTGTATAACTGTGATATGTTGGCCAGTAAAAGAGCAAAAACTGTCACTCTGGCCAGATAATCATTAACCTCCGGCTATAGCTTGCTGCCAGTGTTAGCACGCAGTCAGCAGGCTGCATCTGCACGACGTCCCATGTTCAGGAAGAATGAGTCACAGGAAGTCTGTCATGTCATGCTGCAGGCCCGAGGGCCATCCACACTTTCACACCCATAAACAAGTTTATTTCTGACTCAACACGCTGTCAAAGCAGTGGCCGCTGCCTGGAGTTATTTTAGGGTTACAGATGCCTGTGTTCCCTCACCTAAGTACTCCACAATGTCCTTGACGTCGGTGACCAGGGAGTCGAAGCGGTAACTTTCAGTGGAGAGCGGCAGGTCGGACTCCCCGTAGCCTCGCATGTCGACGGCCACCACACGGAATTCACTCTTGAACTCACGCAGCTGGTAGCGCCAGGAGAACCTGCCGCACACAAACACAGGCAAAGAACACTTATTTCATTTTCATATAATTACTTTCACGATTGAACAGACAGTTTGTTTCTTTCGCCGCTGCTTGTCCTTTTAAAGGGCTACTCCAGCTTTTCTTTATTGCACTATAAATTAGGGGAACCTTGCAAAAGACCGATTATAAAACAGTTGTGAAAATGGATGGAGTGCCCCTCTGACACCATATAAACCAGCCTCACCAACTTCTTTTAAAGCTAGCATCTAACTTTCTTTCCTGAGCAAAGGTCAACCCGGTATAACAGCAGTTTTTTAGACATTTACATTTAGGTCATTTTAGGTCATTAGATTCTAATCCACCCACCGATCATGTGGACTGGATGACTTCCTAACAGGAGATCCTGTCTGCTGGACTCCTCATCAGGACCGAAATCCTCCTCCTCCTCATCCTCCACTGAGCGAGGGGAGGCAACATGCAGAGCCCTGACTGTGATTCTGATGAGTCAGTATCAGATCCCGCCACTGAACCCTCAGATCTTAGAATACAGATGAGGTTTAAAGTGAAGTAAGCCCCTTGGACGCCCCCATCCTCCCTCCGACACACACTCCCGCTTCTCGTTTCTGAGCGGGAATTAGCACATTTTCAGAAAGTGTGAAGAGTTCCCTGCAGCCGTGTCACTCTCAGCGCAGCTCATCATTCATGTGAAGAATGCAGAAAGTGAAGCAGAAAGCGCTCCCATCTTCCCTTAATTAATGCCCGTCCTGTCAGCAGCTTAGATAGTATGGGAGAGATATGGACAGGCTTATAGCTCTTGACAACCTCTTTGGCCTCCATCCAAGAGCCACGCTCTACACCATTTTTCTTTTCATTTCATATCAGGGGGAAGAGATCTCGAAAGTGCTATGGACCCTTCCCTCCCCCGATGCCCATTCATCTCTGTGAATGGGGACTCCTTCGCTGGCGTGGAGAGCCAGAGAACGGCTGCAGAGATTTAACAGTAGACTGTAACGTGAGAGGCGAGGAATTCTCACAGTCAGGGGACATTTCAGAGAGGTGACCGTAGTAACAAACACCGAGCAACCGAACAAACACAATCATAATCGACTTGTCTGCTGCTGCTCAGTGAAGGGAGACTGCTACTGTTGCCGCACCCCCCCCCCCCCCCCCCTTTCTTTGACCTACCAGAACTCAGGGAAGCCATGTAGAAACAGCATGAGTGGCTTTCCTCTCTCTCCAGCTGCAACATAGTGAAACCTAAGGCCAGACTCCTGGTGGAGAGAAGACACATAAACAACATGCACAGCTACTTAGTGGACAGCAGGAAACAAGTCAGCACTTTTAAATGACTCTCATATCGACAGGAAAACAATACATGCTTATTTACTGCTAAACACGTAAGTGAATCACAACCTTGCAAATGTGAGATGTGTCGCTGGCTTCCAGAAGTGTTTACATTAAAAAAAAAACCTGCTATGAAATGTGTCTTTAATAAAAAAAATATGTTACACACAAACAATGGGTAAAGATGATTGTCTTGGATTGGTGTAGTTTGATTTATAAACAAATCCTATACAAAATAAATAGGTGTTATTGCTTTTAAGAAGCGGCTCAGTGAAACGATTATTTGTCTGTCGTGCTGTAAATGTTTAAGATCTGGGGTCCCTTCATAAATAATATCATAAAGCAAATAGAATCAGACGTAACTTAGTTGCATATGTTTATTTATGAGCTGAAGGGAGGCTGCATCAACAGTTAATTTGAAGTGCTCTGGCTCTTTTAAATCATTGGACATCCCCAGACGGTGTTAATGTACTGACAATCGGAGCCTGCATGATGGCAGATACACTAGAAATGCAGCACTTCTCATCTTGCATTGACACATATTTGCTCCTCTTTTTTCTCTTCTCTCTTCTTTGTCAAACTGTGCTTATTCTTATTTGACTGTACCTGCAGGTATCCTCAAACAAACATCCCTGAGCCAGCTTCCTACAAGTCATCTCTGTCTTAGTTTCCTCTGCTTGTATCAAACACATACAATACAGGTTGGTTTAAGACTTAAAAGATGGAGAGTTACTGCCTGCTGTAAGGTTTTAGACAAACACGTTAGAGGGACATATTGCACTTACACTTTAATATGAACAGTTTTATTAAAGTTTCAGATTAAGATATGACATATGATTAGCTGATTAGATATTATGCACTTTTGTAATTAGAATGAGCTGAACCATTAAAAGACGCTTAGCGTCAGTGGATCGATAATCAACAGAAACAACGGCAGCGTGTTGGCTGCTGTACATAGTCACTGATATGAGTGACTCGCTGACAGCAGGCTTCGTGTCTCCGGGTCCGACACGCCGTGGTACTTGATTACATAATGGTGAACACGTTGGCTGTGAGGAGCTGTTCTTTCAGCACCTGAACGCAGCGCAGCCCGTCTCAGAAATCAACAGACGCCTCATGATCCGCTCAGGGATCAGGCCTGTTTTCATGGCACGACGCGACACCACAGACAAGGTGTTGCAGCATTTTGCATGTGAACACCCTAGCATGCAAGAGTGAGGTGTACACACACACACACACACACACACACACACACACACACACACACACACACACACTGTGGGCTCTCCCCCCTTACAGCCGCCAGACTCCTCACGTCCAGGTGCGTGCGGGTCTTACCTTGATCCGAACATAACAGTGGGTTCCCAGCGACGTGTCGCTCAGACAAGCCGGGGGAGTTTCTCGAACCGCCCATTGGAAGGTTGCCGTCGGCCTCAGCACGACGCTCCACCAAAGTTTCAGCAGCGCTACGACGCTGCAAAGCGCACAATAACCGTAAATCAGTGACCAATACCCCCAAACTCGGATTCTCAGCGCAAGTCTGATGAGGAATAACAGCAAGTTGTGGAGCACTCTCGCCATCTTTACATCGCCGCGGGGAATCGATCCCGATCAAGTGAGCTATTGATTGATATAGGTGCTGAGCGTCCAGACGCCGCTCCGACAATGCCGCTGTGTGGCTGGCGGCGCGCGCACGAGCGTCTGAAGGGAGGATCCCGACACGCGCTGAATGGGAAGGTGGCGAGAGCATCGCGTCAGATTCACGCTTGCGTGTGACAGCGGCGGTTGTTTATTGTTGACTATACAAGGCGAGTCCGTAATCAGGCAGGAAGCCCGTGGATGCGGCGCTGCGAGGAGGACTGAATCACCGCAAAGCACCGGGGCGTCACGCCGCTGTTATGGCAACAACGGACAGCGTGCATGCGTGCTCCTTATTCCGCTGTTAACCGGTGTAATATTTCTGGTTTATTGTCTTCTTGAACAATAACTGGCTGCTACTTATTACACCATGCTTAAATACATAATAATAAAAATGCGACTGGTGCTTTGGAGGTGTATTCATATTTTACGGGCAGACCCCTACATATACAGCCATGACACATCCCAGTCTCATTATCTTCTGCAAATTAATGTTTAAATATGAAAAATGAACTAACTACAAAATCGACCAGTGCATGAAGAACAATGTCTTTGCGTGCCCCCCCCCCACACACAATAAACCAGTTAACCAATTTTAGGATCCCTTAATCCCTCACGTGATCGATAAGAGATAAAGACCTTTGTGCTCTTCGGCAGAAAACTGGAGCCCAGAAGCTGAATTCATGAATAAGTAATGGGGTACTTAAATTATTAAAACTCAGTGCACCAACAATATGGTAAAAAAAAAATTAAACATATATAATATATATTTAGGCTACACATACACCAGAATATACTTGCATCAGATGTGTTGCTTGGCACCAATTATTAAATGGTTGTATTGATGAAGTGATGAAGATTGCTTAGTGAAAATAGCTTTATTGTTTTGAGTAAAAAAAAAAAGAAAAAAAAAAAAAGAAAGAAATTCTTATTTATTTAGCATATACAAACTGTAACATACAGAACATGTTGCTCATCTCCAAAAGCAACTTTGGAACAGGCAGACCTGTATGAAGAACAAAGTGCAGTGTGTACACGCAACACATGTACGGCTTTTTCAAGTAGTCACGCCAATAAGGAACTGAGATCAACTTCAATTCCACACTGGAAACTTTGACAAGGACCTACCAACCTTTGTTCAAAATGTTCTACTTTTGTGCAAACGTTCATTTCTAAACCAAAAAAAGTCACTTGTGCATGTAACAAACATATAAACGAGTGTTTTATCTACATTTAGCATATTCTTTGAGTGAAGACAAACTGAAACATGGTGGCAAGGGTTCATCAAATGGGATAATGTAGAGAAGAACCAAACAACACTGCACATTTCAGCAAACAAGACAACGTGGCGTTTGCTGAAATGTATGAATTAGCTTGTCAGACACAATTTTCAGCAGGACTCAAACAAACGTGAAAAAAGAACAGAAAACATGCATGAAAGATTAACTCGAGGTTTGGATTTTAACACTGCCTCACCCCAATCATCTCAAATTCAACAGTGCAGATATTTACCGTTCATTTCAAATGCAAACTAAAGGGCCTTTTATATTGTATTGAATGTTTTTGCTCACATTAACATTTTGCATTCTGGCCTCATGAACACACACGATGTGAAGTTGTGTTGAACCAACAGCTCAAGTGATTCCCTAAGACGACAAACAGAGGGATAGTTTTCTCCAAGTAAATTCCAGCTTCTTTTCAGTCCAAGTAAAGTTCAAATTTAGTCATGATGTCCCGCTGCATGTTCATATCAATACCCGACATCTATAAAGAGAAAAACAAAGCACAGAACAGTTATTTAAATGGCATTTACCAATACGAGAACATCAACATAAAACTAAGAGGAACTCACAGCCTCTCGCCTGCGACGTTCTTGCTCCTTCTTGCGGGCCAGCTCTCTTTCCTCAATAATCGAGGACTGGGTTTCTATGGGAGACTCAACATCTGTCGGAGCGTCCAGAGTAGCTTCTGTACAAACGCTCTCTGGTGAATCAGGATCCTCATTAGTCGGTTGTGGATTTGTTTCTGCTTTACATGGGCCGGGTAATCTAGAAGGAGAATGGAAATCACCCGTTACAGGAAAGTACTGTGTTGCTTTATCAGCACTCTTTCAGAAACCACCATTTGGACGAGGCATGGATGATATGAACATTTGATGTCACGATTATCCCGAGCAAAATAATGAATACCTGCTCTTTTCAGGAGCCTCCCTCTCCTTGGTGTCCTCCATCTGTTTCTTCTTCAGCGCCTTTTCACGTTCTTCCTTCTTTATGGCAGCCTCGCGGAACTGCTGGAAGCTCTCCTTGGAGGATTTAATTAGAGTCGCAGGGGCCGACTGCCTCACCAGTTTTGCCCAAGACTCAGCATTTTTCAGAACAATGTCCTAAACAAGACAAATCACCATGTCTGTTTCTATATTTCAAAAGTGGTGGGAATTGGTGGCACCAACAAGGATCAGGCTTATAACTGCATCAATAGATAAAAACATCAAACTAATCTAATGTCTTAACGACTCTGCCACCCATCCTCCGTGTCCTGGTCTGCAGAATTCTTCTCCACAGGGAAAAATGCTGCAATCGTTTGGTGTTGGGATAATTAAAAACATTTGTTCCTGACTGGGAAAATTCACATTTCCTTTCAGTGGGAAATAAACACTTCTGCTTTTATTAATTCACAAATTGCATATAATTACTTTTCTCATTTGTAATATTATAACCCTTATTTGCTGTCCACGTACAACAACCTATGTTAGTTAGAAATGTCATTGGCATGAACCCTAGCAACATGTCAGGTAACAGGGAATGTACTACTGCAGATGCATTTCCTTTTTTCAGTGATACTGGAAACAGCTATCAACATGTTATTTAAATGCAATAAAATACAAGAGCTCTTAGTAGCCTCAATGTTGTTTGCACATCAACACTTAATGGACACACTGAAGTTGGAAGAAAGCCGTTCCAACTCAGGAAATGGGACCAACAAGATGTCAACACGTGTTTGTAATCATAAACTCTGTTAAACAACTGCTAACCTTTTTGGGATTTTTTTCCTCCTCAGCAGATTTACTTGCTGCGTTGCTGTAAGGCACATTAGCCAGCTGACAGTCAGGAAAATCCTCAGGGTATCTGGAATCTGGCACAATCACTTTACACATCAGAGGTCTGCTAGAAAAGTAGTCATTCAAAAACAGTGATGTCAGAATAAGAGTCTTCTCGTGACTTACTGGACCTGCTCTCACCTTTGGACTGCAGTGGGCTGTCTCTCAGAGGGGACAGCACTGGACACTGCTGAAAGGGGAGATTTAGTTCAACATTCAAAACCTTTACAGCCATGCAGCCAATATTTCCAACAGACAGAAACATTATGGTTATCATATAAAACAAATACAAATATCCCCGATATGAAATTGTGAGGGTTGCTTTGTGTCAGGATCAGTTTCCATAAGTCATGTTGCTTTGGGATCCTTTGCTGTTTGATAGACCTCATTTTTACAAGTATGAGTCTACAAACAAACCCACTAGTGAGCATCGAAAATGTACAATTGCTTAGAATGTTTTGTTACAAATGAGTGAGTAATGTTGCAGAGCGAATACCCAGAAACATGTCAACTTAATCACTGTAGTAGAAATGCTGTAAAAGGGTCTGTAGACATATTTGCAATAAGTCATTTCGTTTGGTTGTGCTACTTGAGCAACCAGCAACACTTTGGATTCAGACTTGAAATGAGGCAATTCTGATGAACCCGATCTGGAGGTCTGCTGTGCAACTTGAAAAAAAAATGAAAAGAATGGGCCAAAATTGCTCTTTCAAATACAGCTGGGAGGCCTTGAGAGTCCTCTGTAAATGCATCTCGGTGTAGCGTATGACATGAACTTAATAGCTATCATTATGTGGTGATTTTTGATCAACCACACAGCAAAACGGTACAGTAGGTCAGCAGTGAGGCAGAAATTACAAACCTTTACCACTAAATGAATTGAGCTAGGGGATCTCATTGATACACTGGTTATTAAAGAAAAGTGTGTTGTTTTAAATGTTGTTGTTTTATCGACAAAAGCCAACAGTTTCTGTGAAGTGTTGCCCTTTCATCAGAAGTACCTCAAATCTGGTGGCAGTCCAGTCCAGTAAAACTCCTGGAGATGCCATGGGGGATAAGAGGGCAGACAGATCTGTCACACAGTAAAGGACACATCTTCAGCACATTATGTGAGCAGCAAGGAGCTGCTGTACGTTCATACAAAACTAAAAGTAAGAACTAGTCAACAGTTAAACGCACAGAAGGCAGCGAGAAGCAGCTTGAGATGGAATTCAATATGGCTGGTAAGTGACTGGGTCATTACGTTCCTGTTCAGTCATATTAGAACGGAGTGTAAGTGAGCCAAGTGAAGCTTCCCAAACTTCTGTTTCTGGAGGACTCTGAGCATACGGGACCATTAGAGGGGAACAGGCAGCCTGAGGTGAACAGCCTTTTGAGGAGGATGGTTCACTGAAGTGGAGCCACATCAGTGAGGGAGCAATAAGGAATCTCAATGAGGTACTTTTGTTAAAAAGATGCTGACGTCGTACTGTACCATATACTGTTGCACTGTCTTTTGACAAATGTACTTATTGTAAGTCGCTTTGCATCAAAGCGTCTGCTAAATGCTCTAAATGTAACGTAAATGTAACCTGGCTGATGTGGGAGTGCAGGGTTTTGGGGAGGTATTAGGCTTTGGAAAGGCTTGGAAACAATGGGAGGATAGTGCCGAATTTAAAGAACAATCATCATAAATATGAATGACAGCAAATCCATTTAAATGGTCTCAAAGGTTTACACTTCAGCATCATAAAGGCAAACAAGGATAGTCATTTGAATCGAACGCATTGAAGGACACAGTTTTCAAATTCCCAAGACTTAATGATTTCCATTTTCTGAAGGAAAATTGCGATTTAAAAAAGATTCTCTTAATATTTTGACAAATCTTAAGCGGTAGTACCTGGAGGTGATAAAGCCAGTTCATCACAGGTCTGGTGTGGACTACAGGGTGTTTGGTGCTCTTTGGCTTCTGCTACCAAGGCTTTTTTCAGATCTAATGTCTCCGATATCTGCTTGTCATTGGCAGCAAGAGCCACCTTCGACTTGAAAGAAAATGACAGCGTTACTTTACATTCTAAGCAGCAAGGCTATCTTACCATGAAACTGAATGACAGTCAACAAATACTGGATTATATTTACCTTCGTCTTAACTTTATGGCAAGAGTCTTTACTTTTTGGCCTCTTTGTTTTTGGCACTGGAAGACATGATCAACACATTTATAATGTTTCTCTTTAGTGATGTGGAAGGATGCATGACATGACAAATCTGACAAATCTTGTACATTGTAACATCCATTGACAAAATATCCACATTACTTAAACTTTTATATTTTCATATAAGTTGAAAGTAAATAAAGAATGATCAAAAAATTCAACAGAGCAGAGAGGGATCAAACGTCCCATACAAGGCCTCAAGGTCAGTACAGAATACTCAGCAGTGAGCAAGAAACGCCACTAGGAGGTGTGGTACTTATCCCAGAAGACTAAACAACAATGTCAAATAATGAACTGAGCTTGCTCATTTCCACAAGTGTGAGTGAAATAAACACGAGAAGCAAACGTTTCACGAATGAGCAAAAAATACAAAATAATTGAATATGTGGTGTGCAGCAGAGAGAAGGGTTGCACCCAGGTGAATTCTGCCCACGGCTTAGCTCTTATTTTAAGATCAAACCAAACCAAAGGTACTGTCGGTGAGGGCAGAATGCTAAGTGGGGAGTAGCTAACCTGATTCAGAGTCACTGCTATCAGAAGAGCTAGAATGACTCCAGCTGCTGCTGTCAGAGCTGGATGACGAGCTGCTGCTGCTGCTTTCACTGAGGTGTGAAGGGCAGCCAAGGTCAGGAGCTGCCATGAGTTTAGCTGTACACAAAATGGTCATTTTTACACCAACATATAACAGGTGGAAGCACAACTGTGATGATCACATGGTTAATCAAATTCAAATCTTACCTAATGGCTTTTTTTTCTTAATCAATTGCTGCCCTTTACTGGCAAGCAGCGGTATCTTGGCAACCTTTGATTTTCCACTTGGCTTTTCTCGTGTGGGATTCAGGTTTTTTTCTGCAGGACAGAAAACACAACAACCCTCCTAATTGCACATTTTAAATCTCAAATTAAAACCAATAAAAAAAAAGGTATATTTTCTGACAGGGGAAGGCTTGGCCATAGCAGGATAGAGCTGTACTTACTGCGAACCTTCTTGTTGCATTTCCTCAGACACACTGAAACAAACCTCTGCAGGGCTCTGAGCGTGGAGGACTTGAGCATTTCAAAGTCAACCTCAATCTCCTCTGGAGTGGAATCTCGCAGGCAGGTCTCCCTGGCATGAATGATGTTCACCAACTTGCCCAGTTTGTCACCAGGCAGCTTGTCGATGTCCGCTTTCAACTGTCTTTTTTCCTGGTAAGTGATGGGTATTGATGGGACCTCATCCTCGCATGTTAAAGCTACCCCGTGAATATTGTGTCTGTTGCCATGCCTACGCAGAAATACAAATACAGTCGGTTGAACATGAATGCCACAAGTATACAATATGAACCACATTAAAATGATCACTCACACAGTAGAGCTCTTGCGTTTGGCCATTTTTTCTACAATAGATTTGTATTTTGAGGAGCTGTGCTTTATTCTAGCGAGATCCTTTTTTTTGGCTCTTTTTTCCTTTTTCAACTTGTCTTTCTTCTTAGATTTCATCAGCGGCTCTTGGGAAAGTCTCTTCAGCCCGTCACGGACAGCTCTCAACTGAAAAGTCAGCCATTCATGAGCTGATTAGGTAAAATGCACTGAAATGAATAAGTTCGCAAAAGCCTTTTGAACGGTGTCTGGCATGTATATATACACGTATACACACACCAACCTGCTCCTCTAGATTGACCAGCTGCACGGCCATCTCTTCTGATGAGCTTTCACTTTCAGAACACGCCGAGGTCGAACTCTGAGCTTGGTCTGCTTTTCCCTTGTCAACTCTCTGAGGAGGGATGGGACATGCCTCTTCTTGGGGAACCTTCAGATATCGGGCCTCAAAAACCTCCTGTTGACACAAACACTTATGTTGTAATGTTTTTATCAGCCGTAACACAAGTTATAATAATGATATTGTTCTTAGGGATGCTGATGCTTCAACTTAGGGATGGCAACGAAGCTCAACCCTCACGGCTCACCGTTGTTAACAAATAAACAGCAACGATCTATATTCACAGCCTGTATAGGGAGGGCGAGATCTTTTAAACCTGTCTAGTTTAAAATTGGGTTATGGGGGGTTGAAAAGTGAAAGTTTAGTTGTAGTCTTAGCCTGGAGGTTTTTTCAACATCCAAAGCATTTTTAATGGTGTTTTTAAAATATGGTGTAAATCTGTGCTATAGCTAAATAATTATTCATCTATATGAGCGCTTAAGCACAGAGCATGTTACTTTCAGCAATATCTCTGAAACATAATACAAATGCACCTTTAACAAAATGTCAGCACTGTAACCTCTTCACATTCTGGGGGGTTTAGCTCAGGAGGTGAGGGGGTCGGCTGGCAACCGCAAGATTGCTGGTTCGATCCCCGGCTCCTCCTAGCTGAGTGCCTGGTGTCCCTGAGCAAGACACCTCACCCTAATTGCTCCTGACGAGCTGTCGCCCTGCGTGGTCCGCCGTCAGTGTGTGAATGTGTGTATGAATGTGTGTATGAATGTGTGTATGAATGTGTGTGTGAATGTCAGTCATTCCTGTAAAGCGTTTTGGATAAAAGCGCTATATAAATGAGGCCATTTACCATAATGTTAATTCATGAGTTGAATGCTTTAAACGCATTGCACCTTTAAGGGTGCTTAGTGTTTCATGCATGTGGGTCATTTGAGATCAACCCTGCAGATGGTCTCACACACTGTTCCAACCGTGGTGGTGGTAACATGCCAGGAGATGAAGCAATATGCCAACAAAAGCAAGTGGGGAAAAGAGCCTGCTAGGAAGGTGTAAACAATTTACATTCAAATGTTCCAAACATTGAATCAGCAAGAGATTTATGAAGAGGAAAATACATTCAGTACATTTATCAGACTTTGAGGATCTACAGTCGGCATTTTGTGGGGGGAAATATAAAAGAAATACCTGCAGTTGTCTTGCCATGTGGACCACCTCATGTGCTGGTGGATTGTATTTGTAACAGTTGGAGAACATCAGTCTGACATCAGCGGCAAATTCCTTTGCATTGACGTACTCTCGCTGGTCCATTTTTTTCTGAGGAAATTACACTTTATGAAAAACTGTTTGGACTTATGTTGGCAATAAGTGTCTATAAATAACCATCTTACCCTGATGCTGCTCAGATCCATAGGCTGCTTGATGACGTCATGGTAGTCGTGCAAGCCAAAAGCAACGGCATCCACAGGGGTGTAAAAGGGCCATGCACATGCATAGTGTCTCTTGGAGAGCATTTCCTTCAGGATGTCATTGCAGCACCGGAGCTGCTCAGACAGTCGGACCTTCTTGCCCTCAAAGGCAGGTAAGTCTTTCTGTGGAGGTTTGATGGGCCGTCCGCTGCCTCTCCTGGAGAGTAATGTGCAGGGCGGCTCACTGCTGGTGATGACTGAGCGGGTGGAGGTTGTGGGGTCTGCTTTCCTCTTAAACCCTTGATTCATCTGCACATTTAGAAAACATAGGCTGCATATAAACAGTAAACCTCTTCATAAGTTAAAACAGTGAGAAAGAATTTACAACTTGTTTTGAATTTTGATATTTAAAAGTTTGGTTCAAAGTAGCTTCAAATAGAAATTGGCCAAATGATTCAAGTTTGTGAGATGCCACTACTTCCACTAATTGAATGTGAATAAATTATCCAAGAAGATAAAACATGTTAAATACTGTGTTATGACTGCACTTTCTTATCTTACTGAAATAAGCATAGTAACAATCTAGCCACAAAGACAAACAACCTCTTTTCTGCATGTGCAGTCAATTTCATGGTTTAAAGTCACTCTGTATACCGTATAAAAAGTTGCTTGCAAACTAATAAAATACTTACTGTTGCATCGATTTGTGCAGAGAGCTGGGTGGGTTGGATGAATGGAGGCACATTAGTTGGAATGACTGTCACAGTCTGCTGGAGAACAACTTCTGACACAACGGACCTCTGCTTTATTGCACCTGAATGAGGCAACAGATAAGAGTTTAAGTTTCTTTTAAATTAGGCAGCACAATTACAGTCAGGAGGATGTTGAGTTTAAAGTGTTGTATGGTGTACTTAATCAATCATTTAGCCACCTAAAAGAAAGGCTCATCGACAAGAAAAAGCATACACTATATTTACAATATGTACCACTGGGAACTTATCTATAGTGTTTTTGTCAACCAAGTCTGGTGTTTTTGAAGAGAGCATATACAAGTTTCACGTTGTCCCGTTCCCCAATGGAAAGGCCTGTTTGATGGCGAGATAAATTGGCCAAAATATTCTAGATATAGCGTACACTGAAGCTGATATTGATATATTACTAGGCAAGCCTTTCTTTCCAGGTGCTGCCCCAGTTCACGGCAGCATATTGCTTTGCTCCTGTGCTGGATGTGTGCCAACCACCATCTATTTATAGCTCATTTGAGAGCCTTATTCTTAGTCTTTCACACCCAAACTGGAAAACAACGCAGACAATTCCATTTGTTATAGTGGATAGGCTCCTGGTCCATATTCTGAAGTCTATCAAGTTTAGCCCTTAAATCAGATGAAGTCATTCTTGTGGGAGATTGTAATGTCCATGTGGACATTTACCTCATTAATAGATTTGAATCTCTTCATAAACATAAACATAAACAAACTGTCATAACCACTCAACCAACCTTGTCTTATCTTATAGTGTTGAAATAGAAGACTTAATCTTTCCTCAAGATTCTTCTTTATCTGACCATTACTTACCAGAACTTTTGAATTATTCCTACTGGACCAAGAAAAAAATACTACTCTCTGTCTATCGGACAGTGCTGTAGCTTAGTTTAAAGAAGTGATTCCACCGATCTATGTCTTTATTAACAGGCTATGTGCCACAGTCCTTTAAAGTAACTGTAATTTAACCTCTTCTTAAAACGCCTAGTATTGATCCAGGGGTTTTAGCAAACAGACCTATATCAAATCGTCCTTTTCTCTCTAAGATCCTTGAGGAAGTAGTCTCCATTGTGCCTTTCTAAATATCAACAGTCTACTTGAGGACTTCAGCCATCAAGCTCCTCTTCTGTGGAACCGTCTTCTGGTTCTGGTTCGGGAGGGGGATCCCGTTCCCACTTTTAAGACTAGGCTTAAAGCGTTCCTCTTGGACCAGGCTGATAGTTCGGGCTGGCTCAGGTTTGCCTTGTCCCAGCTCTTAGTCATGCTGCTATAGGCCTAGACTGACGGGGGTATATAATGACACACTCAGCCTTTTTAGGGGGAGCCTCTCTCTCTGTCTGTATGTTCCCCGGAGTCCCCGTGTTTTCTCTCCTAGCAGGTCTCCCTGGACCATGGTGGAACCTGATCCGGACTGCACCGACACCGTCTTGTTTGATTTACTGCTAGTATTATTAAAAGGCGGCTGACTATTGATTAAAAAATGGACTAAAATCTGCATCTCTACCGTTCCTAACTCCCAGGATTACTCCTGGGAGTCTGGCTATCTGTTCTATTCTGGTCCAGCAGAGTCCGCTGAGGTCCTGACCGACGCAGACTGCTAACTGGCCAGGTGTTGGAAACACCACATTGTAGCTCCACCTGCCTGCTTCGAGGCTGCTCAACAACTACTGCTGCTTGTTATAGATCCATCTTGGGGTGGCTGTTCCTGCAACCATGGACTACCAATGCTAATACTACTGCTACTGTTAAAACCACTACTACTACTGTACTACTACCAACACCAAATGCAGATGGATCCCAAGGGACTGGTCTGCTTGAGATTTCTGCCTAAAAGTATTTTAAGGCAGTTTTTTCTGGCCACTGTGGCTGTAACGCTTGCTCCTGGTGATGTTGGGACTTTGAAAATGTATTAATGTCTTGCTCAATGTGTTAAGTGTGTCTTGAGATAACTTTTGTTGTGATACGACGCTATAAATAACATTTAATTGAATATTGTCGGAAATACAGCGACTATAGATAATTTCCTTCAAACCAATGCAAACCACCCGTTTAAATACACATGCAGTTATTGGAACATACCTTTAGGGACTGATTATGTACAATATACCTGCATTTGTCTTTCTCCCTTTCACTGGTTCCTTTGCAGTGATTGCTGTAATGTCACACTCTTCCTTAGGCATTTTGGACAAGCTCTGCAGAAAGAGCTTCTCCAACGTCTGTGCCATGAAAACAATGTCATCTCCAGGCTGTGAAAAGATAAAGCACTCAATGTAGTATGTATCCTTATGCCAATCTCATTTTAACTGCAGAAATAATCTAAAACCTTCTCGGGGCGAGTGAGTGTGAGCTCCTTCATTTGCATTACAGAATGACTGTGACTATATTAGGGATTAGTGAACATTATGTCAGTTCAGACCTACTTAAAGATTAGAAAACTTTATGTTATAATGTCTGTGTGGGCATCTTAAATTGCCCTTTACAGATGGACATACATGTCAGTGACTTAGAGAGCACCACATATAGTATTCTCTTACCCGATTGTACACATAGCAGTTGGTGAACATGGTATTGAAGTCTTGTATACACTGAAGTGCTTGCCAGTAGTATTTGTTCTGAAGACGCTTCTTAATAGTGCTCAGATCCATAGGTTTTGTAATAATTGTATAATAATCCTGAAAGACAATAATACACTGGCATGAATACACAAATAGCTTTCCTTCTCAGATGGCGGTCTAATTGAACTTTTCCAACAAGACAAAGTGTGTCAGTTCCAGCACTGAATTACCAGTTTAACCGAGAGTAAGAAAAAAGCTCCACACCACATATTAGAGATGCCACAATAACAGTCTCATTACTTACTGGGAGATGCAGTGCCACTGCATCAACTGGCTGGCGGAATGGCCACGAGAAGTTATGCCTCCATAAAGATTTGATCACCACCTTCTCCAGGTACTGCAGCTGATTGGTTACACGTCCAGGGCTCCTGGGATTTATGACCTCCGGCGGAGGAGGATTTCCACTCACAGTGGGACAGACTTTCACATCAGACATCGTGTTGTCCAAAGGCCATGAAGGGGGAAACAGGGACTTGTACGCTTTGCTGCAACTTAGTGTTCATCACACGTTTTCCTAAACAGGAGTGAAGAGAAGTTTCCAGTGCTTCAGTGAAAAGCACTGAAGCACTGTGCAAGAAAAACACAACAGAAAAGGTTATTCAATCAGCCACCGTCTCTTTTTGGTATTACACCAGTGCTGAAACCTGTTCTGCCTTAATATGACATCCTTAAACATGGTGTCTCATTACCCACAATGCAACACGACTGCTGCCACTTCAGTCCAACATTTGGCTGTTACATTAGTAGCAACAAAGTTACAACAATCATATTGTTTTATTGCCAAATAATCCAGAGGAAGGCCCTTCAAGTTATCCTATTGGACATCTGTGTGGAATTTTCATAATTAGCATATGAATTATTGATTCATGATCAAAAACGTTGGACATTTGTGCCAAATTTAATGAAATTTGTGCAAGGATGATCTAATTCAGATGAATGGGACAGGCATGAGGACACAGTGGCCTTGACCACTAAAATCTAAAATCAGTTCATCCTCGAGGGATACGGGATGTTTGTGCCAAATTTGAAGAAATTCATAAAAAAAAGGTTTCCCTCAGATATCACAAGAAAGGGACAGAAGTGAATTAACAATCACCTTGACCTTTGACCTCCAAAATCTAAATTAGTTCATCTCTGAGCACAGGTAGATGTTTGTGCCAAATTTGAAGAAATTCCCTCCAGGCATCCCTGAGATATCATGTTCACGAGAATGGACATGACAGACGGATGAACAGCCTGAAAATGCCTCCGGTCATGGCCGTCACCGGCACGGAGCCACAGTAAAGCTTGATTTGTGGCCCATTTCCTTTGCAGCTTCCAAGTAGGGGCCAGTTTCATTAGGGTGAGTACCGCAGAAGGGTTTGTTTGTTAACAATATGAAAAATATTTTTAAAAAGTGCCACTTTACTAGGAATACTAGAAAAAGTTATTGAGTTTCTAAGCCACTGCTTCAAGTTTGTTCTAAGTTTGGCATTAAAAAGTCCACCAGCATCCTAAAATAGTCCTTTTGTTTCATTTGATGTAAAACTGTGTTGACTGTTTTTAACTCATATAGCAGCTCAGGATTACAGTTAGGTACAAGTTTAAGAGCCATCTCTCAAAAAAAAAAGTCTGATCCATATCCAGTCAAACAAGAAACAAGAATGAGGATCAATGAGGCTGCGGGCCATAGGACATGATCACTACTGGTAGATTTAAATCTACTGAAAAAAAGAAAAAAAAAAGGTGCCGTGAAATACAAAACTGTCAGCATCATCTCTACCTCTCCAACATGATGTGCTCAGAAAATAGCTTATTGATTACAGCATGCTAAAAACTGCTTACTGGCTATGGAATGAAACAGTCAATATTAATTATTCACTCACAGCGATATTTGATTTATGTCAGAAAGACAGACACGGCAATGCTTGGTTAAAGTAAAACATAACAAGTACCAACATATTGATGAAGATCTCATTAATTTAATCTTAACACATTTTGTTGACTTAATTATGCTTGTGCACTTAAACGTTCCCTGTGAAAAAACAAAGAGCAAGCCAACAGTATATTTAAAATGCTAGCAGGCAGCATCACTGACAAGAGTACGACCAGCTAAATATGGGTAATACTGCCACCTACAGTAGCTCTCTGATCCATGCAGCATTTAAGCTTCAGCAAAACCTTGCTGAACAGTTACAAGAGAAAACATAACATTTTGTAATAACCTTGTAATAAAAAGTGCCCTTCTGCCTTGTGGAAATTGAGGTTTACTGTTCAACATAGAAGCTTTAAATACAAGTTTGTTCTCATGTCTAAATCATATTTAACACATTTTTACAAATTATTTGTACTGAAGACCCATTCTGACAACTTAAAAATCACGGCTCTCAATCTGCAAGTTGAAAGTGTTTGAAATGTCCTTTGAAACCCATCCAAAATAATTTACCATTGCACGTTCTGTTGCTTATTTGAATTTTATTCTTTTTTTAAAAACAAAAAAAAAATGAATACAATCCATACATGAATAAATCCATTTCCCACCCTTTTGTATGGTGGATGTGAATGCAAGGTGAATTTCAAGTAGCATGAACCCACACGCCCACTAAATGATGAGCTCCTCCCTGTGATGAGTTTGTCATTCAGTTGCAAGACTGGGTGTTGAAGGCTTTGGAAATACAGCTGAAACATATAAGTTTAATGTATCAGGTATAACCATGCATTCATTGCTTTTAACATTAAAATATATTTTGCCATCACGATAAAGGAAACATCCTGACTGTTGGTCGCAATTTGCCATAATTTGGGGCACCAAACCGAATAAATCTGAAAGGCATGGACTAAATGATGAGTCAGTTATTTTTTTACACAGCTTAAAAAGTTATGACAACAATTTTAAGATGGCACACTATCCTACTGTAATGCATCGCATGCAAAGAGTTTTCTAGAGATGGATCTAGATCAAACAAATCATCTGAAAAAGCACTGTCCAATAATCAAAAGTAACAGAATGCAACTTGGTAAATAGAAATGGTGTTCAACTCCACTTCCAGTCAAAGAATAGTCAACATACCAACCGCACAAAGACGTGTAATTGCAAAAATACGCTGTCATGATTTGGTCAAGCTAAAAATAATAATACAAAAAAACAGTCTGATGGATCATGGTCATCTCTTTTGGTACACATCATGGTGGCAGACAAAATGTATGTTGTAGTCCAGAGGTAGGCTTCGGCAGACTCTGGACAATTTAAAATTCCAATTAGTATATTAAAGTAGTGATGAAAAAATCATCATCAATCATAGACCCACAAGCAGAAAGCTTAAGCACACTTAAATCAGTGACATCATCACAGATATTGGGAGACATGAACATGGGTAATTTGAGCAATGCACAAAGCAAGCAAAGAAAATGGAAATGTCATCAGTTCTGCCATTGAATATGATCAAATGCCAAAGATATGAAAAAGGCTGTGGAAACCGTCCTCACCCCACCAGACAACCATTCCAGAGTAAACATTTAATTAAAGACACTTCACAAGTGGTTCAGTTGTTCAGCTATGAGGAAAAACAGAAGTATAAACTGTTGCATTCTGTCATCAAACAAACACACTGCATGCCAACACAAATCTAATAATTTGGAATAATATTTAAATTACAAACTAGGTTGAGGGAGATGAGTCAGAAAAAAGAGGCCGTTTTATCCAGCTTCCCATCAAATCATCAGCACACACACACACACACACACACACACACACACACACACACACACACACACACACACGATATATTTAAGTCAATTTGTGATTCCAATCTCTTAAACACTTTAACTAGCGCCAATGTTGGCAATGACTAGCATGCGTAAGGTGCAGCTTGGCGCATGGCTGCGTGCTGCGCTGTTGTCAGGCTAACACGTGAAAGCACCACCACGCCCACCGGTTAGTTTAGCAGCCTGCGTTAGCTAACTTCCACAAACTACTGCCTGAACATGCAACATGACCGGGAAATAAAGCTAGTTTTCAACGCGTCGCTTCTTTTAAAAACAAAGTCTGTACATTTTAATGTCATTCAGGCGAAAGACGCAGTGGCAAATTACGTGGTCGCGTTACCTTAGAGACGCTTTAGGTTCCCGAACAGTGCTAACGTTGCCAGGCGACTGTCATTTTAGCCTCCTTGCTAACTGACTGATATTCAGTACTGCAATATGTGTATTATTGATAACAAGTTAACAATAAGGTATTTTCACTTTCCACCATTTGAAACGCTTTGTCTTATGTACAGCAGTAAGGCCGGTATGGGTTGTGGGGGAGCATTTTCACACACTCGTCACTTTACGCAGCCTCTAGTAGCATCAGCTAACGGCTAGGCAGCGTTATCTTAGCTGCTAAGACGTGGGCGAGTTAACCTTAGCGGCTCTTGCCAGCTAGTGACAGCTTTACTAAGGTTTCCCCCGGTAGTAGGGTTACACCGGCAACTATATTAGAAGTTCTCGTTTGCAAATCATGGCATTCATTAAGCATTAAGGTTACCGTGCTAGCATTACCTTACAAGATCTCACGGGTTCTTGCGTTCAACTCTTCAGTTGCAGACGTCTCTACAGCAACTGCCTCACATTTATACCCCGCTGCTCGAGCTGCTAGAACTGATTGGTCCAAACACCAACTACACGTGCTGCACCTCGCCTTCCTGCACAAAAAGGCGCTGGAAACATTTACTTTCATGCAACAATTACAACCAACGTTTCTCCCACAAATGTGTAGCTATTCGGGTTTTTAAGCATTAAGTGAACATTTTTGTTAAGTAGTTCCACACAAAATGGCAACTCGTTGTCATGGAAGGATCCTGGAGGATTATCGATTGATACGAATGCTGACTGATCGGTGAAAAGTCACCAGTAAATAGTGTCACTCGTGTGGGTGTCCCTCCTTGCAGGCAGTCGGTGTGGTGTGGTGGTTCTCCGACTGCCTGCGGAGGGACGATGTGTCTGGTGAGAGCGCACTGACAGGAACAGAAAACTGGGACGTGGGCGGAGTGGTGCTTTCAGGGTCTCACCCAGAAGAGGAAAACTCGGCTCGATGAACACATACAATAATACCGTCCCATTTCTACCAATAAAATCGCTCTAATGATTACGCGAAATGCGTCGACTGTGTTTTCTCGTTGTATGTTACAGAAACCCACGCATTGTAAGGAATGAAAACACCTTTTGTAACACCTCCCCATGTTAAATATATCTGCATTTTAAAGAGTTTATTTCCCCCGGGACTGTGGGAAATTGGAAAGATGGAACATTCCAAACGATAGAATGAACGCTGCCGAGGCGTAGTATCACATACATTTGAAGAATACCTTTCCTCAGTATTGAATGGAGAGTTCAGAGTATTAGAACGAGTGGGACGTGTTGGAGTTTACCAGGGTAACACGAACTAGACACCACTTTACTTCCTGTGAGCTGGAAATACGGAAGAAAGCCTGCATGCCTCAGCCTGCTGCTGGTGTACCTATCTCGATCATTTACACCTTTTGTCCACAAGATGGAGCCATGGGCAAGTTTAATCTTTCCTGAAGAAGAGTTTTGTTTTGCAGAAGCCTGCGGAATGTGGTTGTGGTTCGTGTTTCTGATACCCAAAAGCGGTTGAAAATATTTGCAGTTTAGTAAAGGCAAGAGAGTTAAATTGTGATGCGGCGTAATGTTACTTCACCCAAAATCAAACACAGGAACAAACACAGGAAGTTGAACAAACTCTTCTGTGAAGGATTTAGTCTGTTATAGCCAAGGACCGACTGGGGAGACTGGGGGCAATTGTAACATTTTTTTTTTTTTTTTACACTTTCCTTACAGAACAGTTGAAATACCAACAATTATATTGACATCTCCACCACTTCCACTGATAAAAACTCAGACATTTTTTGTGTCAACATGTTTTATTTCTTATCTTACTGAAATAAGCCAAGAATCAGATCATAAACTAGATGACAACAAGTCATAGTAACTATCTATCCAAAAAGACAAACCTTCTGCCTTCTGCATGTGTTCACGCCCTCAGAGACTTCATGGTTTGAAAACCAAAGACGTAATTATAATATAGATAGATAGATAGATAGATAGATAGATAGATAGATAGATAGATAGATAGATAGATAGATAGATAGATAGATAGATAGATAGATAGATAGATAGATAGATACATACATAGATACATACATACATACATACATACATACATACATACAAACATACATACATAAACATTATAATTGTATGCATTTGTAAACCTATACATAACATTTTATATGTATATAAAAATCTGTGTATTTTACCAGAACAAACCCGTTTTTATAATACACCCTTTTCAAATGTAACACAACATTAAAATATAGTGAAATATGAACATTTTGTAACAGAAAAGTTTACAGATAAACAAACCTATATGAGCAACGGTTGTTCATTATTTGTCACCAGGAACCTATTGATAAAAACTTTAGACTGCAAAAGAGAAATGCATCCCAAAAAGTATTTTGATGCCTCAAAATCAGATTTCCTTGCCCCTTTTCCACAGGAGAGAGAGAGAGAGAGACCTACTGAGCATGTGCAGAGTAAGGGCAGTAATGATACTGTTTCTGATTGGAAGAATAGATTGTGCCTGAATTGCCTCCTGTGACCATTGTCCCCTGTCTCCCCACATCTTTGCACATTCAAAGGAAATTATGTAATTCATGTATTATAGGCTTTGTAAACAGTCATTCTTTTTGCTCCAGTCAGTCAAAGATTGACCCAATAACTCACCCGGATAACCAATGAGATGTTTGTCAACTTTCCTGTTGTGTTGTAGCAAAACAGTTGAACCATTCATGCAGTAGAGGAAGTGGAGAGCAGTAAAGATGCATTTGAGGAGGAGAGGCACCGCAAGGTCAGTCGACAACACTCGAGAGGTCAAACCTCCAGCGCCACTACAGACTTCTCCCCTCCCCATGCACCTTGGAAGGAGGCCAGGTGAAGCTGTGCCAGAAACCCCCACTCCGACTCTCCACGACCGGCACCGTAAATAGACGGAGTGCGGGGAGATTTAGAAAGTGAAAGGAATAGGTGGTCAGTCACATTGTCAGATTTCCTAAATGAGTTTTGAATCTGACGATAAATAGTGACACAGTGTCTGCTCTTCTGACAATGACAGGAAGCTCGTTGAGGAGGGAGGAGGTCATAGAGGAAAAGGCTCTGCCCCCTGATGTTTCACATGTGAGGACTTACAACACATAAATATAAACTCCAGAGCAGAGTTTACACATTCTGCTACTCAATGGTAAAATGTAACCAATTATTATGTACTGTCTCTCCTTGAATACCTCAATGTTTGTCAACTGTATGCTTTTGCAATTATGGCATGCCGTAATTGCTTTGGCTCATTTCTTGAAACATTGTTAACATTCTCAAAGTCTGAGGGGCATTCGTCAAAATAGCTTCTATGGTCCAACACAACACCACAACTCCCCTGCAGGAGGTCATAACTCACCCAAAACATTTAACTCATGCTTCAAAACAAAGTTATTTATATTCTCATATAAAAAGTCACTGCGCTCAAAATGAAAATTTCCTTTGGCATGGTGTAAACAATGGTGGTCAGAACGTTTAGACGTTTATTCAGGATGGCAGTGGAGCCTGGAAATGTTCCTTGTATCCACATTTCAGGTTTTTTTAATTGACCCTGAATGTTTACTGTATGAGAATGTTGTGTTTGTCCAGTGAACTGAATGTCATTGTGTATCAAACTGAATAGTATCCAGATGCCCATTTCAACAGTACAAGTCCATTTTTTACTGTATCTCACATTTCCATGGCAACTGTTATTTTTATTTACATAAAGCAACCGTCGAGTCCTTCCTCTTCCTCCTCTTCCTCCTCTTCCAGCAGGCAGTTGCCTGTTCATTATTTATCTGACCAGGCTCCTCCACGCTCACAAAGTTTCACCTGATTTACCAGTTTAGTAAACATTACAAAATACTCCATAGTACAGTAATGATATTCATGGTAAATGACTATTGTGTATGCGATGACTTACACAAAGAAATCATTCAACTGAGAAGCCTCATAATCAGCTTTGATCAGCAATATCTTATATTCCATCTGTATTTGTGCAGATTGTAGATAATTGTACTTACTCAGTTGCATATATGTGCTAAAACATTTGCAATTTGATTAAAATAATAATTGATTATACAGTTTTTCTCAGTTGCTTTGGTGCTTTTCTTGGATCAGAATGAAAATTCTCAGAACTATTAGTTCAACCTCCACAACATTAGTCATTTGTGGACATCATAGTAGCAATGTCTCCTTCCTCTGAACAAATTGCAAATGCTTTTGGACATGTATCAGTTGCTTTCATACAATTCTCTGCTGTTTTATAACATTATCATTTGCTTATGTCATGTCAGTCAAAATGAATTATACTTATTGATGCTGAAAAGTCATTCCCAATAAAACGAATAGTCTTCATTTCATTGCTTGAGTCATTACATACAAAATGGTTGAACTAGTTATCAAATTGTAAACCTTTCTTTATCATTTTTTCCTGGAAATGTCAGTTGCTCTCAGGTGAACTTCAGCTTTCACTCACGAGGAGGTGTGTCAAGTATTAGTTGTATCCAATGACAAGCCACGTGTTCACAGTCACTCAGGGATGAATCCCATGAACCCTCACTTGGCGAGCGTATATGAACCCAGCAGGACATAGTGTGGACCATTTCTACAATTCTGTGACACAGAAATGGAAGGTCAGCATCGTGGAAGAGGGTTGATGATTCGGGGAGGAAGGGGACAAAACAGAGGAAGAGGGAGAAGAGGCCAAATACTTGGGCAGATTCCTAATGACATGAGGGCTACAGTTGTGGACCATGTTGTCAATCACTGCCTCATAATGGCTGAGGGTGGTCGGAGGGTGAACCAAATGTTGGAAGAACACTGTGAACTGAAGCTCTACCAAAAAGAGTGTTTCTTACGTTTGTTCTAAATAAGTGACTGTAGTGTATTTTTGCTGTAAAAATACACTACTGTGCTACTACTACTATGCTGTAAAATTACAAAGAGCATATACAGTAAAAATGTGAAACGTATTCAGTGTCTTGTACTCACTTACTCCCCCAACTAAGCAATGTTTTACTGTAGTTCTCAAATGGCTCTACCAGTAGTGTATACTGCTGTCTTGAGCATGTTCAGGTAGTGTCTGAGTTCTGACCTTTTTTTTTGCTTTGGAAAACACAGAGAATAAACTGTCATAATGAAAACATGATAAAGCCATTTGAATATCTTGTTCATAAACGATGGTGTCAAGACTTCTCATGTGATGACACTGGCAGTTTCACTGACATGAATACTTGGTTTCGAGGAATGGACTATCCATTTTGAGCAAGTGACGTGCTTTTGCAGGTTATCCACTAGGTTTTGCAGTTTGCACTAATTGTCATGAGAAATGCACTCACTGCTGTGCAAATGTTAATAGTGATGTGAGAAAAGCACCAAAGCGGCGGAGAAAAACTGTAATCTGTTGTGATGGAACCAGAGGCCAGTGGTTTGGAGGTTTACATGTTTTGAAAATATTCAATATCATTTGAGAATTTTGACAAAGCAATTGAGAAAAACTGTATCATGTGAGTACAGCCTGTCGATAAATACAGACAGACAGACAGACAGACAGACAGACAGACAGACAGACAGACAGATAGATAGATAGATAGATAGATAGATAGATAGATAGATAGATAGATAGATAGATAGATAGATAGATAGATAGATAGATAGATAGATAGATAGATATGGGCAGCATTACCTTTCTATAAACGTTTATTCATATGTGCCCCATATGTTTCTGGTAGGAGCTGGACAGTCTGTTCAAATAACTAAAGATGTTTGGCATGGTCTCATATACTGTATAAAAGCATGTGGTTTGGTTTTTAAATTAATTAAAAGGCCACATTGCACTAGATTGCAGCTGTGTTTCTGCTTTGATTTAGGATTATATAAGCTACGGTATTACAAATGAAAAAAGAGCACCAATGGAAATCATCCCATCCTTCCTGCTACTGATTTTTTAAAATGCGAGTGACGACAGAAACATTCAAAGTCATGCTGCAGCCAGCTGGAGTGACGTTCACAGCTGCAGTCCAATAACAACCTCTGCCCAAATCAAATAGTTAGAGTGTCCTAAAGAGACAAAGACAAGGGGATTCTCACATAATGACAAGACAGTTGATTTTTTCTTCTATTTATTTGATTCTGCCTCTATCTATGTTGTAACGTACTACTGTTCCACTGTTTTCCACTCACTTTGGATGGCGATATGAGACTGCCCTGAACTTGTAGTAAAACATTTTATTCTACTTTGATTTTATTCTTCTCTTTATTGTGGCTTCAATGTGGTTTTTAATAAATGTTTCTTCCTTATGTAAAATACTTGCTCTGTGCTTGAAAGTGCTATTTAAATAAAATGACCCAGACAATATGAGAATAGTACAATGTGCTGAATTCTTCATTTACATACAAACTACCTTTTTTATATAAATTCTGACGAAAGCAAGAGCCAAATGAAATTTCAGCATACAGTTTCTGCTTGTAGAGAGCTAGGATAACATTGCAGTTTGATCTCCTCAACACTTTCCATATTAATCTGTGGAATAAGATCAATTGTATTGAAATTCACATGTTACTGCAGCTCAAGAGTCAAAAAGAGGTATAAAGGAGCAAAATAAGATAGGTCAAAAGAATAAAATAATTAAAATAAATCAATGCACAGTATAACATATACATCTATTTACAACATGGTTAACATCAGTGGAGATGGAGATTGTATGAGTAAATTATATTATATTGTATGAGTAAATTATATTACACAGAAATAGTTTACAAAATAAGCAATATATGCCATGCCTGCATGCCAATAACATATACAGAGATAAAGACATGAACAGACTCTTTGATAAGCCTTAATTGTCTTTTTTGGCTGTAATACAATCCCTCTAATCACTCGTTAGCATACTTGGTTGCGTTCAGCACGATGCAGCATCATTGGTCCTGACAGCGAGTACAATCAACCGGGTCAATACAAACTCAACACCTCCGGTTACATGACTGGGGAGTGAAGATGCTTCAGATTGAGCCTATCTTTGATGCACTGTTAAGTTTCCTATCCCCCTTCCTCTCAGCTGTTTTCACAACCTCAACACAGTGCAAACAAACAAAGTGGAACACTTTAACGGAGACATGCATATGTATGAGATGTGAAATAACTTGATCCCTTTGAGCGTCTTCCTTGTCAGCTCTCAAAAGCATCCACGTTTGTGTGTGTGTCTGTGTGTGTGTGTGTGTGAGCGTCTCCCACGGCAACAGTTTCCTTCCTTCCTTTTTCACAGGTGCCATCTCGTTAGTGGTAAATCACTAAACTGACATTTATGTTGTATCCAGTCACACGGCATCTTCTTCTCACTGGAAGTCTGACATCACAGCGACGCGGTGTTCAGGAGAGCGTTCTCACACTGGAATCCCTCTACGTACAGTTTAGTGCCTGTGATTGGGGTTGTGGGCTGCTGAGTTTTAAGTGTGTGACAAAAATGTGAGAGAGCTATATTTTACATCCTAATGAGAAAGTCGTGATGCCTGGTGAATGCTGTTCCAGAAGCCCCAGTGCAGGCATTTCCAATTAGATATGTCTTTATGTGTTGTTGTTGGTGTCTTTGAGGAGGAACCTTCTTTGGAAGTTAATTCAGATCAGGTGGATTAGAAGCCGTCTTTCTGTCCTGATGGTTTGGTGACTGTATCTCCACCTTTGACCATTGTATCTTATATATTCTCTCATTATCCCTAAAAAAGGAGAATAAATCAGACAGATTATTCAATAAAAAAACAAAAACACACATCTGAGTTGTGACCCATATCACATTTGAAAGTGTCATGTCATGATTTACTGGTCAGGATAGTGATTCACTGAGTTCAGCCGTTTCATGTTGGGGAATTATGCTGTATTTTCATTAGCATTCGAAGGAAACTTAGCTTTATTTATGTCACTGTCAGCCTCGTTCTTTGTGTATCACTGCCAAAATAAAGTAATAAAGTACAGCCTGTGCTAGGTAGTCCATTCAATTGGTAATATTGTGGATAATTTGAACAAAACATTTTCATGTCTTAAACTAGATTAAAGGGCTTTCACTGTCACCTTCATATCATGTATATTACTTGTTAAGATCACATGACTGTGTATTAATAATAAATGATGCCAATAAGGAAGATCACTTCCTGGTTTAAGATTGTTAAGTATTTCATGGCAGTGTTCTTCATAGAGATGTTGTTAGTGCGTATGTTGTATGATGATGTTGTATGTGCACATCTCCATTGATGGTGAATGTAAGCCACAGTTCTGGAGCATATCTGTGTGTATAAAGGCCAGATAGCACAGCAGACATCTTCACTTGTCATATTAGAAAAAGCACAGGCGTTGCTGATAACATTAACGATGGCTCTGTTGTATGCAAGTAGTCCAGTTAGCCATGACAGTGACTGTCTTGTGTCAACTTCCATACCCAGTTTGACCCCGCCCTCTGTGGTGGGGGGCGGAGCTTTATGGACCAACAACAACAACCAAGCAGATGATTAAACCAATGATCCAAGATAAGTTTTCAAGTGTTGTTTCTTCATCAACAAAAGGGTTAAAGGTCAATTTCATTTTTACATTCATCCTAACCACACATGAAGTGCCCAAAAATGTAGTACTATTGAGTTATGATATTGATAATTGCCATATATGTCATATACGTAGCCTATATAATAAATATTCATTCAACCTTTATTTATACTGGAGAGATCATTGAGGGGCGGCCTTTATTTGCAAAGAAATCAAGTTACAGGGACAAAGAAAACAACACAGAAAAGAAAACAACCCCATCATAAAAACAGACAGGCAAAATGGAAAAACAATTTGATAAACAGATCAGGACAACCAGGATGCAAAAGAAATATGAAAAGCAATTAAGTAGATGTTTGGCGGTCCAAAATCAGATTTCTTAAATGTCCAAAAGGCACAAGTGAGTTGATTTTAAAACATTGTTGTATTTTCTATAAAATAAAACCACAAGGTAAAAACATTCCATCTGCATTTTAATTCCCAATTGTCAGCAAAACGGACTCCAGTATCAAAAGGAGTCATTATTCTGAATGGCTCCATTATATTGCCAGGATCCACACCCAGTATTCTAATGTTGAATATGGCATGTGGTACTCATTTTAACAATGTCATATACACAAATGGTTCCTTTAGTCTCACTTAAGAGAGGATTATTCCTTATTGTTTTTTTTTGTATCTCCCCACCAACCCAACAAGGTTTTCAACATGGGGATTTGGATGTTTCCTTTTCATTTTTGGATGTAATAATAATGATCTTTGGCCAAACATGATCAAAAACATACAGTAAAGAAATGAAAAACATATTGTTTGTCAGGGCATCCCCTTTGGAGAACATCACTTTAATCAATGGCAATGCATTGTATGTTATAAACTAATCTGTAACTATTGTGGTTGATTAAATGTGGTGAAGTACAATAGTTTCCTTTCAAATGTTGCAGCATAAACCACCAAAAGCACCATGTATTTGTACTTAAATGCAAAAAGGCTGCATCAGTGTTAATATTATTTAAAGACCATAATTCTATATTTTTCTCGCCCCACATCTTTTTTTTCCAACCATAAGCTGATATTTAAGCCCTCTTTCTGCAACAATAGATGTTTAAGTGCCCAGCTGAGACATATAAGGGTCTTAGCCAGACATCGCCACAATCTGGCATCGAGGACCCCCATACAGATACAGATCTCTGCAGGGGCCCTCTCGTGATAACAGTGACCTCCAGCCACCCTGCACAATAACATGTGTACAGTTGTGTATTGCATTGAATGAGGACCGAGGCGTTTCGGCACACGCTCGTGCATTCCGCACTTTGGAGTAAAGGTATCACACGAGAAGTGAGAAGAGGTGACCTCGTGACACTCTTGCAGGGGATTCGTCTCGCGCACCCCGCTTTGAGAAGCTCGAGCAGCCCATCTCGCGCACAGCTCAGCCTCCTCCTTCCAGGCCCCGCCCCCAGAAGAAGCCCCTCGCAGAGGGCAGATAGACAGATAGATAGTAGTGAAGTGTTTAAAACTTGGAGCGAGAGCGGCCGTTTGTCCACACTTTGCTGTTATATCGCCTCGTCCGCGCCGTGACGACGGGATGTTGTGAACGTTCAGCCGAGGGGGAAAAACAACAACTTTTAACATCCGCGTCAAACCGGAGCGACTTCAACTTCAACCAAGTTGGGAGATTTTCTGGAGCCTCTGCATGGTATGTTCTCAGGGGCTAGCGCTTTGAAGACGTAGCTTGTTTCTAGAAAAGCATGGTTTCTTAAAAGACTGTCATTGTACGCGGTGTCCGTGAATACTGTTTTAAAAAAAGAAAAAGACAGATACCATCTTTTCCAGCGAGCTGTTTTGCTTCAGCGCCCGTAAATCCAGCTGAACATCTGTCTGTTGAATGCGTTCACGGCGCGGCTCTCCTTCTTGAAGCTACAGGCTGTTAGCTGAAAGTTAGTCACGCTGATATCTTCTAGACTTACGGGACGTCTTACTCAAAGCACGGCACACAGGTAAACGGAGTGTTTATCAGAGGTGATGCCTTCAGGCTCCAGCCGCTCCTGTGGGATAAACGTGACTTACAGATGAACGTCTGTCAGCGTTGCTGTGACAGGATACTGTTGCTTTTAGACCTGGCAGAAACAGCACCGTGTAGGTGAATCTAGTGAGTTAACATCTCTTATCAATGACATCTATCTGTGTTGCTGCTGTGAGGAAATTACACTCACCTTTACTGTATGTTACAATGCGTGCTTATTGGGTTTGTATCACATCGGAGTGTCCACCACATGCATGCATCTTTATTCCTCACCAATCAATGAAGTGTCAGAAAAGCCCACGCACCTTTTTTTGCAGTCCTCACTATTTGAGAAGCCAAAACAAACACGCTGATAATTTATTGCATGAAAAAAAAGGAATTTAAATTCTGAATTGCATATGTATTTTCTCTCAGTCGACTAATTGTTTCAGCTCTAGTTTAAGACGTCAATATGGATACTTAAACGTCACATAAGTATTATGACTACTGCAAAGCCGACTTATTACTTGTTTTATACTCGATGAAAAGGATCCGTCTGCATGGTGACTGACTTGTCGTAGGTTCTCATCATTCACAGGTGACCTGCTGTGAACTGGGTCCAACATGTTGTTTCAGGGAACCCAGCTCTGTTAGGAATCAGCCCGTGATAAAGGCTTGTAATCAGTCGGAGTGGTGCTTTTGTGATGGAAGGAGTGGGAGTTCTGGTGGTTTGTTAGTCCTGAGCCCATAAGAGAAGAGCTCATTTAATCTTCATTCACCACATGAACTTCTAGATAGTTTATGACGCAAACTGGTGTCAGATTATTGACTCTTAATATGTTGCTCATGAACCACAAGATGCAGCACGTAACACACACACACACACACACACACACACACACACACACACACCGCCTCAGCTTCTTGTGCTGCTGCTCTCTTCATGGCTTAGTGATTACGGGAACATAGCATGTGCCCTCTGGACCTAACAACATTTAAATGCAATGCATACATGATGACACAGATACACTCCAGGCCTTCCACATGGAAGTGACCACAAGTATGTTGCTCGGTTTCGGTAATGTGCAGTACGTTCGGTCTGGGGTCTGCATGTTCTGATGAACTTTCCAGATCTTCCTTCTGGGTGAAATAGTTGCTCGGCTTAGACGGTCAGAGTTGAAGCGAAGTCACATGAGGTGATTTGAGTTGTTGCTGCAACAAAACTCAGCACTGTGTTAAAATCCGTACGCTCATCCCAAAAGAAAAAGGTAAGCTTTGATGCCCTGAATTTAAGAAACAGAGATAAAATCTTTTAAAAATCCAATGTGATCTTTCAATATAGTGAGAACTCATTTTGCATCAGAATCTTCAACCCCAGTTGAACCAACAATACAGATACTGCTTTCGCTCAGTCTCGAGTGCCGCTTTCCTTTGATTTGATCTTTGCCTCACACTAACAGCACAGTTTACCTTTGCTGCGTCGGTGTGGAGATGAAGGTCAAGGAGAGGCATAAATCAAACAGAGGGTACTGGCTCTCCTTGAGGAGCTGAACGTGTAATATTTGTCATGATCTTCCAAAATGACTTCCCTGCCCCGGCAGCTGCCGTGCAGTGAAAGGCCCTTTTGTCCTGAGCAAGCTGCTTGCGCTGCAGAGCGATGCACCTAAGTGCTTTGTGCATCACTTCCCATGCACTCTCTATGGTTCACCACGGGTCAGAGAGGTGCACATCTGTTTTTTCTTCCACGCGACACTGTACTAGTGACAGATGCTGCCTTTAAACCGTGAACGGGTGCAATTCCTGTCACAGCACCTTTACCACACGGGTTTGACATACGACAGTAACAATCGTGAGAATCGGATATCACACAGCGAAGTAGTTTGCATGACTTTCCCAGTGGACCACATTTTTCTAAAATACATCATGCTGTGTAACAAGAATAGTCCAGAACCTAGAAGATACTGTTATGTTAATTATTATCTAGAGGAGCATTTTACCAAATAATTCTTTCAATAAGTCTCTTTCCAGCCTTGATTCAGCATTTTCAAACATGCTATAAATAAGAAATACAGTGACCGAACCTAAATGTCTGCTGATGTGAACTTACTGCAGATACATGACACATATCAGTGCAAAAATGCCAAAGATGCAACATTTGATTCTAAATAGCTGCTAATGAATTTAAGGGATTGTGCAGGATTCAGTTCAAGTGCAATACAGATAATAAACTTGTGTTTAAAAAAGTTACTATTAAAGTTGAGCTAAAAATGTAATATACCTTACTAGTTTAAGGAAATAGAAATGATAAATATACTGTAGATTTGTGCACATTTTTTAAAAGAAGATGAAGCCCATGTTAGACATGTGGAACCAGCATCTAGGCGTCAACCTCTGGGTGAGTTTTTCCCATGACAGCAGCTGACTGACATCTGGGGGCCGTTGTTGCTAGGAGACGCACTGACTTTCGTCGTCTGAATTTGACCACGAATGAAACATGATGTTTGTCAATTGAAAAGATTATTAGTATTACTATTTTGCAAGTCAAGAAACACACATTTGTGGGAGGTTTCCTCGTAGTATCATTTAGTTTTGTGTGAAAACGCTCAGTGAACTACATCTCTTGTCTCATGTACGTCATCAACACAGCCCTTAGCTTGGCTAGCTAGCTAGCTAGCTACCTTAGCTACATTCCATCACTAATGTAACATTATCTTCCCATTGGTGTTTCATCCAGCAACTCTTTCTTTAGCCGGGTAGAAGAATGAGTGTGACTTGTCGTTGGTGTGAGTACATCACCGTACGAAACACAAGCATCGTAGCCTCAGAGAGACAGTTATGGGATGACTCGTCATGCAGTCAGTGGGTTTTTGGTTAGATGCCTGAATTAAGGTCAGTGGTTAACACAAGGTTGACACATTTTAATGTTTTGTTCTAGGATATAACGACAATCATTTTGAAGCTTTTGTGTACTATAAAGGCGGTGGCTAAAAAGTGGCTGTATTAGACTACTTAATGATACCACACTAAATAGTCCACCTTTACAACTTGGTTCTGTTTACTCATGCGACCATGGTGTAGTTGGTTTTTAGCTTATTATATCTGTCGATTGCATTCACCCTTCAAAAATAATAAAAGAGTTCATTTGTGAAGTTTATCTTGCTGGACAAATCAGGTAAGTGTCATTAACGTTTGTTTGCCACTGAATTTATTTTCTGGAATGATCTGAATTCCAGTTGAACTGAAAATGATACATTACTTAACATTGTGAATGCAGAATCATTCATTCAGGGGGCTATATTTTCCCCTATTTCTTAGCAAGAAATTAAGCATTAATTCAAATATTTATTTTTTTACTTTTTTTTAAGAGGAACTCTGTTTAGTGTGTAAACATGTTGGACATACTTAGCCTTTAGTAGTACATGGACGCGTCATGGTACTCGGTGTTTGAGGTTAGATGACTAAAGTTACAGCTGTAGGCGAGGTCATGCTGATTAGCTTGCATGGTCGTACTAAGCTGCTTACTCAAGACCCCACTGGAGCAGTCAGCATTTCCTGGCGCTCTCAATTAAAGTGCTTTAATAACCTGTGGCGTGTTCAAAATAGTTTCACACCCAGCGAGCCAGTCAGCCGTCCCACACTCCTCACACACTCTGACTGGCCATGAGCATGGGAAGGTGGGTGCAGCGTGCAATGACCCCCCAATTAACCCTCCTGGATTAATGCCCTGGTCTCCAAAACCGCTGCTGCTCTTGTCTCATCTCATCACACCCAAAGGGGTTATTAAGTAGAGCCTAGTTCCCTGCTGTTTGTCCACGCTTCTTCTGGTTGACTTTCTCTACTTTTGTTCACTTTGCAGCTGGGGCTCGAGGCTGAATTCCTGAAGACTGCTTCATAGAGAGGGAAGCCTTTGTGAAAAGCAGGAGAAAGTGCCTGTTCATCCATCTTCTTCACACTGGAAGCTGCAGGATGGCGAGAAGATTCCCCGTTCCCTTGCTGCTCCTTGCAATATGCTGCCTGGCATCTGCAGGTAAGATTCTCTCATTGCGTTGCTTCATGTGACGCTAATAAAGTTAGCAGATACACACACAGATTCTCAATGGTAGGAGCCAAATTCAACCCATACAACTGTGTTATCAGGAGTTACAGATGTCAGTTGTGTCCCAATCAGCGGTGCATCTTTCGGAGGGCTTCGTGGTTTACATCAGCCGAGTCCTTGAAGACTGCGAAGGCTGAACCGAAATGAAACCGGCTGGTCTACGGTGGATTTTTTGTTTGCGTCACACAGTTATCCCACCCCCACCCTTTGCTGCTCCCGTTACCTAGCAACCAGATGCGGTTGATAAGTAAGAGTGTAGAATAGGTAACTAACGTTATATGATTAAAATGGAGCCAGATATCATGTTTATTTTATATGACAGAGGATATACTTCAGCACCCGTGTACGATATATTTCAGGAGAGTGTATTCTAATGTATCTCCCTCATTCATTCTTCAAATGCAGCCTCCGAAGGATGCAGCTGCTCTGAATTGGGACACAGCTATTGACTATGCACCAAGCCTTACAGTGCTGTGTTGTCTTTGCCAATACAGTGGGATTTTCCACGGTTTCTCCCAGCATGCCTTTCTAGACAGTGCTTGTCAGAGTCGTGAGTCAGGGGGATTTACATTCAAGAAAGTGCTGACAAGTCAGCAGGCAGCCTCACACTGAATACAAACACCCGTATCCGTCAGATTGATGGGAATGAGGCTCGGACTGCCAAACACCTTGTACGTACAGGCGTTAAACTGGCAAAGCAAAACGTAAGAGAAAATAACTAAATAAACTGCTACAAAGGGGAATGCAGGAAAACAATGCACGATATCAGTGTGTCATATCAATGAGTGGAAGGCTCTGAATGATGACACAACTCAACCCACATGACCTTCATCTAACGATGAGAAAGGCTGTACCTCTCTCTTTGAGAAATTTAACCAACAGTTTCAACAACAGCACTGAGACTTGTGTCTGACTTACTTTACTTCGTTGCAGTCACCTCTAGCTGCTTTAGATTGCTCTCCTTGTTTCTGTTCATTGCTGTCATTATTTCTGGCGCAGTCACTTTGTAGTCGCTGCGCTAAAATATAGGGGGAAAAAATCATCTAATCTCATAATAACCCTCATGACAATCTCTCAGTTTTGTTATTAATTTGTTGATTCACATCATTAACTTGTAATTTCACTCACTTTATTCTAGCTTTTTAAAATTGCTGCCTCTAACACCTGCTGTAGGACTATTACACCTCGAGACATCTGCTGCCACACAGGAAGTCACGACTTAAGAGTCTGCAGCGGCACTAGTCGGTGTGGTTGCCCTGAGGCGTGTGGAGCTTTCAGTGAAATGCTAACATCACCACAGTGACGCAAAACGAACATACCGATGTTCAGCAGGTATCATTTTTACCATGTTCACCACCCTTTTAACATCTGAACATTTAGTAATTGGCACTAAACACAAAAGCTGTGACCCAGTTCCATACGGTACTCCATAGTACATCTGAACATGTTTGTGGATGTAGATAGTCCATTATAGAAAAGTGTCAGAATGTGTATACTTCATTTGATTTTTGAGTGTGTGTGAAATGCCTTTATTAGTGGAGCATTTTAAAGTTCGATTAACGTACCACGGCACACATATTGTGTCGTATCAGTTAGCTTCAAACAGTAAATAGTGTTCATTTTTTGCTTACTAATAATATTAAATTCTAAATTTGTATATAGCATATGATGGTTAGTATCTCCTATGAATGTGGGACACACCAAAAGTCTCAGATTGACCTTTTGACCTGATGATGGCACCAGATCTGAGGACCATGAATGTTTATAGAAAAATCTAAGGCTAGCCTTGCAGTATTTATGGAGACATTTCACTCTGAATCAAAAAATGACCTCCTTTAAACATTACTTCTTAAACCCGTTAAACAAAATATAACAAATAAATACAAAGATATACATTTGATAGTGGTTTCCAAAAGCAGATCGGCCCGTTGACACTGACACCCAGTCCAGCTATTTTTATTTATTTATTTATTTCGGGCATGTCAATTAAATCGTCATCATCACACATCTTTGTTCACATAGTAAAATAGACATGGCCGAAAGGGAAAGCGGGAGAAGCCAAGGCTTATCTAGTCCCGCTCCCATTACCCACAGGATAAAATTTTAATCATAATATTTTCTTATCTTTTGCATTTTTCATTTGACATAACATTTTCTTTTACTTGTGACATTTTGAAATAAACATGTTACAGCAGTAGGTGGTATAGAGAGCTGAAGTCCATTGCATACAGATTACGTGTGTGTCTGCACACGTGTAAATTTGAGTCAGCATCACACTGCTATCCGATATGAGTACCTCTAGTCATATCTACTGGTAAGAAGTAGGCGGAGTTCCAAGTTGTTGGCCGATTTTTATTGTTGGAATTTTTGCTGTTGACCACATTCCCTTCAAAATTGAACAGTGGTTTTCGTTGCTTGACCAAAATATTTAATTTAGTGACCTAAGTCCCGTGTGATGATGAGAAAAGTTGGCAACTGTCTGGCACGAACCACACTGAGAATCTGGTGAACATTCCTCCTTCTCAGTCCGAGACGTCTTGTTGACAGAGGCCGGTTTCACAACGTACGGCTTCAGACTTGAACTCTTGAGTTTTAATCTGCAACATCCCCGTGTTGTGTTTTCTGTGGTAGCACAGGAATAATTACCCTGTAGGAGGCTCGCCACACAGCCGAGCGCTCCAAAAAAGTCTTCGCCTTTCTCTTGCTCTCAGTCTGATTGCCGCCATAGGTCATTATTTCAAAAGTTCTTCTCTATTCTCTGGAGGTTTGAACCGCGCTCCAGAGGGCTGACTTCTACGCAAACAATAACAGAGTAGTCAGCATGCGCTGTGGGCAGAGCAAACATCATTTTTCCCACAATGCCAGGATCTCCAACACAATGCAGTCACGTATGAAGTTTTCCTCTAAATTCTTCCTCATGCAGCACAACGCATTGTTGCACTGTGTCACAAGGGACAGATATTTACAGTTAGACAGCCGAATGGCCTTTCCCCTAAAGTGTACCGGCAGCAAGCGCAATCAGTGATTCGTGGACAAGTCTTCACATTTTGTTCAGTTGAGTTTGATCAGGTAAAAGGAAGTACATTTTCAGCTTTAAAAGACATAATTTTACCTCCATTTGGCCAAATGAACTTAGACTTTCAGTTGTAAACTTATCAAACTTATTTACCCCCTACTTCAGCCTATCTTTCACCTCTATCTCTCTCTTTTTCTATCATCTTGCAGCATCTGTGTAAACAGTCACATCTGCCCTCTAAACTAGTCAGGAGAGCTCTTACGTAATGTTTAGATTAGTCTGCAATGAGTCTTCTCTCAGCGTAATGCTATCCAGGAACTGGGCCTCCCATAACTTTTAAAAAGGCAGACTGAGAGCACCTTGACATCCATATTTCAAGGCTCTGCTCTGCTATTTTTTTATTTTTTATTTTGCTGTTTATAACTTTTTCTTCCATATCCTTACAACCATTTTGTGGTTACCTCTCCCCGGCTTGCCAAACGTCTGTTTTGTGAGGGATATATGACGGACATTTGGGCCGAGTTTGGGTTTCACTGTGAAATACAGTCTTGCAGGAGCCACGCCAGGTATTAATTTGAGGCACTCGCCAGAAACAGCACCGGCAGGATGCTGGTTATACTGGAGGCACTGCGCCTGGATGGTGACTCACTGAAAAACACCAATGATCAATGATTGCAGAATAATTTCTCCTCCTCCTCCTCCTCCTCCCTCCTCCTCGTCCCATATCCTTCCCTGATTTTACTTATGGATTTTACTTGATGAATAATGGACCTTTTACTGCAAATATGTCTTCAGCTACTCATTGTGAGACCAAATAGTCTTACAACGGGATTGTTAAAAAAACAATAACTGGAAAAAGGGGCGAATTGAATTGTGCTTGTATTCACAGCACATACGTTCAACTTTTTACAGTAAAGAAAACAACTTTCTCTGTCTGCGTTTTTATATACTCTTGGCAGACAATAGTCGACGTGATGCCAAAAGTGGTTTTAAAGTCGTTTGCCCCCCCCCACAGCCGAGCAAAATCTTCGCCTCTACGTCCACACTGCTTTCACAGGGCCAGCGAGGAGGGGGACTGCCAAAATGCATTGTGCAACCGCTGTAATGTGAGCGGTGGGGTAGCCAGGGGGAGGAGAGAGGCAGGCGTGGGTCGTCTGGTCCAGATCGACACACTCCACACACATACAGCGTGCCAAACCGACAAAGTCCCTTCCAGCGTGCTAAACCAGATGTTGCCCTGTGATTCATGCGAGGAGCAGCACAGCACAGAGGCAGAGCGCTGCTAGGCACAGTGGTTGGGATGTTTACATAGCAACGGGAGTCCCGTGTGTGTCTAATTACAGGTCTGCTCTGCCCCACGGTGAGGCCTTTATCTTAACAGTGCCGTCAAGGAGGAGCCCTGTTTATATCTGTTGCTTTCTGAATAAAGGTCTCCCTAATATTACCCACTTTAATTAGTGTATAAATTAGTTTGTGGAATATGCACTTTGATTTACTTGCTCTCTGTGTCTGCCTGAGGCCCTCCCTCTCAGACAGCAGACAGCTCTTAGACCACAGATAGACTCATATCTTCGTCCTGCTCCATCATATCTGGCCAGCCTCCCATTAAGAGGACGCTTACGCAAATCTGCAGGAGTAAACCGAATCCCGCCCCCAACCCTCCCCTCTCTCTCCATAGTTCCAGTAAGCAGGCGTATAAATAATTTCGGTCAAAGCCAGTAATGGGAGACAGCTGGGGCATTCGTGCGTTTTCCATTGTGTTTCAAATCCATATGAAAAAAAAAAAGCTACTGGAGCTGGGGAGAGTTAGAGTAAGAGAGTTACGCACAGTGTGACTTCATTGAAGAAAGAGAGAGTAATTGTACAAAATTGGACTCCCCCTATTCAGATAACCTTCGGAAGCAGCGTGAAATAAAGAAATGTGTTTCTATCCCGTGTTATTGGTTGAGGTGTAATTTTAATTTCTTTTTAGCAATAACCCAGTGTGTGTTTACACAACCTTAGTTGCATAATTGTGTTGCAAAGGTGCCAACTTTTCAGTGCATGACTCTTTATCTGAAAATAAGTCCTAATATGGGATTCTAGCTGAAGGCTTCCAGGTGGTGTCTTTCATCAGTCCAGCCCCTCTTGGGGCCTCACCTTCCTCACTGCTTTTCCACCAGATGAGTCCTGCTGAAAGCCCATGTCCCAATTTTGGAATGGCCTTTCGGAAAACAGGAGTGTCTGTCCAAAAAATGACAGCAGGCCCTTTACTTTGACCTGACAAACATTTTTGGTTAGATCACAAACACTCACAACCTTGGAAATACTCTCTTTTTTCCACTTGTTTTTCAACATTTGATTCAGTTTCATTTGATTTCAGCAGTGACAGTAGTTGTGGCGTGTTTGTTGGAGGAATTAAGTATCTATTAGCTGCTGTGGTATACCCATTAAAAAGTACGAGCTGTTATAGTAGCTGGAATATAGCCCCATCATTATTTGAAGCATCTGCACAATAAAAAAAACCCAAACAGTTATATAAGTGACTATTTGGTATCACATACCCCTGTTGAACATTTATAGCATTCCGTCAACATCATGTTGTGATCTAATATCTTTGTATTTTTTCACTGAGCTTCTATTTATAGTGAATTTATTGTCTGGTGGCTGTTCAAACAAACCCATTCTATATATACACTCATCACACTTTCCGTTTGTGAACTGTCCAGTAAAGAGGCCTTCCCAGCGTCCGCTGTACGTGTTAAAACACGAGGCAGCATGGCATTTGACAAGTCATTCTTCTTTGTTTGCCCTCCCTTTCCTGAAGATGAAGAACCCCAGAGGAATGTGGTCGCCTCCAGCTTGTGTGAAATCGCTGTCCGCCTTGCCCTTTCTCACCTCTCTGGTTCCTTCACACTGGGCTCATAGGCCCGCCATTGTTTCACTCTTTGCTTTCTCTTGACGGCAACCTGCTGCTTCTCAATGCCCCCGTTATGGCGTCTGAGTGATGATGTTTTTTGTAAAATATCACAGGAAGGACATCTTTTTGGACTGCTGTGTGATTGATGTTTAACACAAAAACGTGCACCAAATGTGCTTGGTGATATTGATTTAGCTGAATCTTCTTCACATGCCACTGGCGAAGCTGTCCTTTGGTATGGAAGGGTGTGTGTCTGTGTGTGTCAGTTTGCATGTTGAATTGTTGATACCCAACATTCTGATAGATCATCTAGTTGACATGACGTTATGAGGCATTGCGATTTACGGTGTTGTGTCTACAACATGTTTTCAATCGCATTTCCATTCTGTGGCTTTTGGAATTTCCGGACATAAAGACAGTAACTTCTCAAACGTCCTTCAAGCTTCCAACGTTTTAGCCCAGCCTGTCTGACATATTGACTTTCCATCACTCCTGGTGGATGATATTAAACACCGTATGTTGAGGATCTCTGACAAAGCAAATGGAAAGAGGCTGATATCAAGTTGGAAAACACAAGTGACCTGAGGGCACGGCTCCCCACACCCACTGGCTCTGAATCTTTGTGAATGCAGATGAAGTGGCTGCTCCTGAGCCCCCACCGAGCTGCTGTCAGAGAATGTGGCTTTTGCAGGCATCTATGATTGATGAGTGAGTTGCCCTCGGAGCAGCAGGTCAGACTTATTCTCTCCATTGCCCTGTTTAACCAGTTAATGCACTGGTGGCTGATGGAGTCTACTTACGGTATCTCAACAAAGTCATATGTGACTGAAACCTTCTCACATAACCACTCTGTAATAATGCTGCTGGTTAGGACTGGGTAATCAATCTCAATATCTTTAGGGGCATAACACCAGATTAGGAGTATTTTGATTGCATCTCAACTCGGCATCAGATGATATGAATATTTCTGGCCACAATAATTGTAATTCACAATATTATCCTGATAATCATCAAAATATGACCAAAACTCTGGAACTCAGAGTTTAATCATTTTCCATTTTTTTAAGAAACAAATCTTTTTATTGTGTCACAGATGAGTTGAATGAACACCCCTTTTAGTGCAAAATAATCAAATAACCTTAAATGAGATGATCATGAATCATAAGGGCTCCCTGCATAAATACAGGATACATCAATTAAAAGTGTATTTTTTATGTTGTTTTAATACAAAGAAAATGAATATTTGTCTCATGTCTAACAACACACACAGAGGGAAACTAACTTTATTATCTGCTCAGTTAGATATTACTGCTCTGTATCTTTAGATAGCTAATAGATGTTTGCTGCTATATCAATGCTCTGAATATCGTAACGAGAACCTTCAAGGTATCGATCGCATTGGAAACAGACTCATGTTTTTGTTGTGTTGTTGTGATGTTCCTATTTGTTGATAAGCTCTTTCAGAATGCTACTTGGATGTCTGATTGTTAACAGACCTTTAAAGCAAATTCCCTTCATAAAAGACAAAAAAGAGTGAATCTCATTCTAAAACCACTGTATGATGGCGATAAGCCGATAAGCCAGCTAGTGGGACACACACACAGCTTCCATTCACATGATGGGCATGTTAAGCACTCTGCCACTTTATCAGTATCCCTTTAAGGGTACTGATATTGGTACTGGCATCGTACCCAGCCCTGCTGTTGGTGCTACGTTTGACTCTCACTCTTTAAGACACACAAACAGCCAGTTCTTGCTTCATGACTGTGCTGACAACTTTTTTGTTCTTTGATATTATGGTTCCAGACAGCACATGTCAGCACCCATCAGTAAAGGCATACAGTGGCAGCACAGCTAGTAAAGTCTTTAGTCGTATGCACACATGCTCAGCTGTCTCACTTTACACAGTGGCTCCTGTGTTCCTCTGGGAATGAGCCTTGTCATCCATCTCTTCAAAGCCCCTCTGATTTATGTCTCTATTTAGAGGTGGAGAGAAATGGACCCACTTCCAGCTCCTCCACTTGCCCGTGGCTTCTTATGCCGCTTGTAATTGGTCAAGTATTTCTTTCCCACTAATGGTGATGGTTTACCAACAGGTGCTCACATCATCTGTCAGGGCTGATGAATAACAACCAGGCTCACTGTCAATAGCAGAACAGTACTTCAACTACTTGTCATTGCAGCCAGAGTAATGTCATATTATATTAGAATAAAGTACACCCACTGAGTTAATCCACACACCTTTTTTGATCCTTTAACTTTTAAACGTTTCCCAAAAGACACAATAATGATGACATTCCCATCAAGCTCAGTTATAGTTAGTGTTTGATGCTACTTAGTACATGTTGGTATGCTAACATGCAAAACTAAGATGTACTAATATGGTAAACATGCCTGCTATGCATCGGCATGTTAGCACTATGGTTGTGAGCATGTTAGCATGTTAGCATTTAAGTCCAGAGAGCTGCTAGCATGTCTGTAGATGCTTAGCCTTGTTTTTGGAAGCTATCCTCTTCATGGAAAGTACGATAACCACTTCAAATGCAGGAAAGAGCCATCACCTGTTTCCTTTATTGTGGCCCCTCCAAAACCTACGCCTTCACAATGAGAGAGGTAAATATTTCATTCACATTCTGTGTCTTCACTGTTGCTGATGTGTTTACATACACAGGGATGTAATGTTTTGCCTGAACACCCGTTATTATACTTTAAAACTTCATACTGCATTTGCTCCACATCTCCCATACAGAAAAAATATTATCCATTCAAACTGTCTTTTAGATGTTTTTTCAATTATATCCCAGGTAACGAGATTATGGCCGATGACGTTTCAGGTACATTTGGGTGATATTAAGTTCTAGACAGTCTTGCAGGATATGTGACTTCAGATTTCACGATTTGATGGGGGAGTTTACGACATCCCTTGTGGGGTTCGGGCTCTTCCCCTACCCTCCTCCCTTCATCCCATTCCAGCATTGTCCTCTTATGCCTCCAAGAGATAAATCCTTTTCATAGGCAGGCCAATGAAGTGAACCTACACCCTTATGAAAGGCTTTACTCACTTCCTGTAGTAGTGGCTCAAGGTTCAGGGGTGAGTGGGCTGCGCTAATGTCAACACTGCAGAGCTAGTGATTCTTTAGTCCAAAGCCCCTTAGGAAAACAACAGCGGGCAGAATATTACATTCGCTAAACTGGATGGTTCATGGTCCATGGGAATCATACCCTGCAGTAAAACAGAAAGCAGACCAGAGGATTCATTTAATCCTGTAGTTCATATGGAAACTGGGATATCTCAGATATAGGGAGGGGATATATAGAAACAAAGAGGCCACTGCTTTGTATTTATTAGACAACTGTATTGAACATGCATTAAGTTTCATTATTGTCTTCCTCTGCTCCATTTTTTAATCTAATGGGGGACTTTGACATTGTTTTATACATTGACATGTGTGATGTAAACTTCATTGCTTTTACTTTCTCCTGCTTCTGGAGAAACACAATTGTCCTGCATGCTAATACTGGGAACTCGACAAGTAAGGATGTGTATACACACACAGTGGAGAGGCTCTGTTTGTTTATCGTCGGAAATGGCTTTGTGGGAATATCAGATTTGTCCCTAACTGGCACACAGACTGACATCACTTCCTGTACCCAAATCTTGGCTCCTTGCCGCAGTGGCCACAGCCTTCTTTGGAAACAGAGGTGTTTATCTCTGCTACGATAGGAGAACACTGTGTTGATGAATGCTCCTTTTGGAAGTCTTTGAGTTTAAAATGTAAAGATAAAAATACATGGTTCACTTTCAACCTTTATGTTCTGAAAAAGGAGGTTTGTCATAGACCAGAACTTTTAGAATAATTCTTTTGTCTAGATCATAAGTGATTTATTCTTTTTCTATTTTTCTATTTAAAATATTTAAAATGTTTTAATGTATTGTATTTTTTTTTTCTTGTCTGAGGTGTAAACTATTGTTTTTAACTTGTCAAACCAAGACATTTGAAGATGTCACCCTGGCCTTAAGAGACTTAAAAGGCATTCTTCTGTATTTTATAACATGTTATAGATCAAATGAAACAGTTGCACCCAGTGTGTGAAATACCTATGCTTTCTCTCTGACATCTTTCCAAAATTGATGCATATTGAGTCCAGAGTTTGAACTGAGTGAAACCATGATGTCAAAGCAGAGATGGAAAAAACTTAGTTAGGTTTTCTAAACAACACAACATTTGCACAACATTGCGGCCCATTTGCATCAGCGCCACCTATAGAAGAAGGCCTTACCAGAAATAACTGTAACTAAAATAAAAATAACTAAAATATTTTTATTATCTGATGCTGATAGCAGTACATACATTCTTCAGTGTTTTTTCATGTTCAAATTCTTAGTCAATAGTTATTGTTCCATCCATAATGGCAGAGTAATCACAGATACTGCGTTACTAATGTAAAATGTGTGATAATACGACATCAGCTGACTTGAGAGTTAAGTCTTCACTTCATAATGGTAGTGTTCATAAGGATAAATTCAGCAGAAATACCAACACAGAACACTTTGGAGCTGAACAAATGCATCAGCGTTATTTATTTTCCTTTTGTTTCTTTAATTTTGTTCCTTCAATTCTTATCTCTTCCAATTCCACTGATTCTTCCCCCCTTTCCCCCAGACAGAAACCCTTTGGAAATTGTCTTGACGACCACTAGTCTGCAGAATGTCGAAAAACGATGAAGTTGCACTTTGAAAAGCTTATAGTCTTGTGTAAGGTGTAAAAATAAAAGCACTGCCAATCCCCGTCCATATATCACATGCTATAATAGTCTGGAATACAACAGACACAAAAGAAATATTAGTACTTAAATCATAGAAGAGGCTATAGTCCAAAAGGAGGCTGCCAAACAGTGTGAAGTGTCTGTCTGGACCTCACATTGTTTAAATATATCAAAAGTGAGTATTTATACAGTCTCTCCCACGTTAGTTTGGATTTACTATGTTCAGTTCCTGTCTTACCTCTAACAATATCACAGTCAAGCCTTCATGCATCTTAGGCAAAGTAAATAATAATACAAAACTATCGTTAATATCGTGTTACAGAAAATATACTCCTCTCTTGTAATACCATATCCAGTGTTGCCCTTAGAATCAGTCTGTATATTTATTGCTAATCCCTCCCTCCCCCCCCAAGGCATAACTGAAGAAATAAACCTGTAAGTGGGGGTGGTTCGGAGAAAATGAGGGTGATCAAGGTGCATGTCAGCAACAAGTCTTTCATGTCCTTTTCCTCTTGTGTAGAATGAGTCACACTGCGGGGAAGCCAGGTCGTGAACTGTGCAGGAACGGTCCAGCAATAATAAAGTGTCTCTGTGCCAACTTTATTCAGAGCTTATCTTCTTTCAGCGCTTCGCTTCACTTCAGTAAGCGTAGTTTGACTGCCATTCCCACTCCAGTATTTCAACTTTTTCAAATCTTTCAGCTGAAAATTTTCAGCAGCATGTGTCATATCTTCCACCCAGAAATCTCCCTCCAACTTCTCACTTTCACAGCCAAAGCCGCAGACCCCTTTAACACCAGATGTGGTTTTACACCTGTGACATTTGTCAGAGAGTTGTTGAAACTCTGCACTTCACTCTTTACAAGAAGAGCATTTACTGTTTGAAGCACCTTATAGTTTGATTGTGGACATACAGAGATGTCCCCATCTGATCTGCAGGATTCTGGATAGTGGTCGATAACACGCATCTTTTTAAATTCACCCCATTGTCTAAATTAATTCTGATCCTTTGTTTGTTTGCTCGATGCCAGCTGTCAGAAGCTGTTACATCTTCTAATGCATAACAGTCTATTGGGGCAGCACCCAGTCGGGTTCACGTTGGGTTTTTCATCTTTAAGAGTTTCAGATCTTTCCCCGGTTGACACGATGTCACAGCTCCCAGCATGCTGAGCCAAATAAGCAGATTTGAACATGTGAGACAAGTGTGTTGAATCTCCACAAGAAATTTGAAATTAACCAAATAGAAATGTTTATAACTTTAAAATACAATAAAAAAAAAAAACAGATGATACAGATGAAAATCATGCATCAGTTTTTTCCCAATCTTGGGAATGAAGCATCTCACCACTCAATTCCAGTGTTTCGAATTCAATTTATTTAAAGTGTCACATAACAAATGTTATCTCAGGACACTTTACACATAGAGCAGGACTAGAACACCCTCATGCTTTTCAGAGACGATGAAAAGCAGTCCCATCATCACCCAGGAGCAAGCATTACAGCATGACAGTGGCTTTTAGGCAGAAATCTGCAGCAGACCAGGCTCCTGGTTCCATCTGCATTTGTTGTTGGTTGAAAATGAATATTAAACCCAGAAAGTACACTGCAATTACCTTTTCCTAATACATCATTTTAATGTAATCAGCTGAGCTTTGGATATTGGTCTGTAGTTTCCCACAATGGAGTTGTTCAATAAATCTACCACAATAATTTAGTACTGAGGTACTAAAAGCAGTGAGCTGCAAGCTACAATGGAGTCCAGATAGTTTTTGCATATTTCATTGTTATATCATCGTAGTTAAGGTTACGCTCTCGGCCGTTCATCTTTTCTACAGTTGGTACAGTCATCTCTCGACGTTTGAGAGATGACTGTTACAGCTGGAGTATCAGATTTAACACCAGATTTCGCTGTATCTGTTGGGTTAAGGCGGTATTTGTGGCCGAGTCTGCAGAGTGTCTGGCTGGACTTGTTTTTCAGGCGCATTGAACAACAGCTTCTCTCATTCCCCCGCTGTGGGCGTTTGGCCTGGCAAGCTAAAGGCACTAGTAGCAGCTGGACAGGACATACTCTGTACTCCATCGATGACTGAGGGAATATGGCGGGAGAGGAGGGGGAGACAGGAATGGGAGAGACAGGCAGACAGACAAGCTGATAGAAGACACAAAACTGTGGCAAGGCCAAATTGTTCCTTCAAATCTTTAAAACAAATTCATATATACACACACAATATTGCCAAAAGTAGTACTCACACATCCAAATAATTGAAATCTGGTGTTCCAATCACTTCCATGGACACAGGTGTATAAAAGCAAGCACCTAGACATGCAGACTGTTTCTACAAACATCTGTGAAAGAATGGGTCACTCTCAGGATGCCTGTGCAGTCCAGTCGTGAAATGTCCTCACTCCTAAATATTCCACAGTCAACTGTCAGGATTATAACAAAGTGGAAGTGATTGGGAACGACAGCAACTCAGTCAAGAAGTGGTCGACCACGTAAAATGACGGAGCGAGGTCAGGGGCTGCTGAGGCTTATAGTGCACAGAGGTCACCAACTTTCTGCAGAGTCGATCACTACAGACCTCCAAACTTCATGTGGCCTTCAGATTAGCTCAAGAACAGTTTGAGGACGGCCCCTTCCTGTTCCAACAAGAAAGCAAGGTCCATAAAGACATGGATGAGATAGGTTGGTGTGGATGAACTTGACTGGCCTGCACAGAGTCCTGACCTCAACCCCATAGAACACCTTTGGGATGAATTAGAGTGGAGACTGAGAGCCAGGCCTTCCCTCCAACATCAGTGTGTGACCTCCACAAATACACTTCTGGAAGAATGGTCAAAAAGTCCCATAACACACTCCTAAACCTTGTGGAAAGCCTTCCAGAAGAGTTGACCGACGTCATATTAAACCCTATGGATTAAGAATGGGATGTCACTTAAGTTCATATGCGAGTCAAGACAGATGAGAGAATATCTTTGGCAATATAGTGTATTCATATATATATATATATATATATATATATATAATATAATTCTAAATCCCCACTAGTTGTCCCTAGAGGCTGCAGTCTTCAATAAACACCCCACAATCCTGAAGTATCAGATAGATTGAACCACCAGTAGTAAAAAACCACAACTATTTGTCAGTTTCGGTTTGTCATGAGACTGAATGACTACAGCAAAAAAAAAAAAAAAAAAGAAAGAAACAAAGTACGGGTGCTCTAATTAGGATTTTTGAGGCACATCTATTATCGCTGGAAGCCATGCCATCCGATGCTGGTCAGCAATGTGAGAGAGCATTATTCATCTAATTAACTATTATTTATAATCGAGTAATACAATTATTTATTGGAAGGTATCATGTGCAACATATGTCAATCTCGCTCATGGAGACATAACTTACAGCTCAGGTAAAGCCATTTTAGCAGCAACAGACCAGTGAACCCTCAGTGGTTGCCACATCAGGGAAGTCACAAAAATCCTCAGGAATCATCTTCCGGGGACAATGATTTTCTATAAAAAGATTGTCATAATAAACCTAGCCTGTATTTGTTGAGATTTTTGCAAATCATTGATACTTTCCTTTGTTCAGTTTAGTAAAAACATGAAACTTTGAATGCCCTACTTTTCTATCATGTGGTACCTTTTTCTCCCCCATTCCTCCCTTTTCTGCTGTGTCTTTAAGCAATAAAAAACTCAGATCATTGCCCCACACGTATTGTAATGTTTTGGCAGTCTCCCAGAAAGAACTGCTTTTTCTTTGTTTGTCTGGCAGTTGTTTGTTATTCTCCATATGTGAGGGGGGAAAAGTGAGTCGGAGTGCCCTTCGACATGCTTGTGGGAGTGAGGCTTGATGACATGGTTAGACTTCGGTCCTCTGGGAGGAAAAGGGAGGGGGGTTGAGCAGGGGTTGAAATATTGATGCACCACAGGTTTTTGCCATTAAGCCTCGTCCTTGTATCACCATAAAAAGACCTTGCCATTCTTTTAATATATGTATGTCCCCAATAAGAGTTAATCTATCTGGGCTAGGAGTGATTCACAAGCAGCGAGAGACAGCACAAAGTTCAGGTTGAGACACATTTCAAGGGCTTGGGGTTTGTCTCAAGAGACAAATATGGTAACAATAATGCCTCTGTTTTTCTCTGAGAACAAGGAGAGGGGAGCTATGCCATACATAATCTCTGGCTTTACGCTCATGTACCATAGGTTTATTACACAGCACGGAGAAAACAAAGAGAAAACAATAGCGATGTGTTCTCAGCGACAACAGAAAAGGTTTCCCCCTAGCTGTACCCCGCTGGTGAGGCACCGTGTTTTTGGAGTCAGACGGGGGAGAATGGAGCGTTGTTATCTAACTGTCTTTCACCCGGACTAATGATTTCCAAATGTTCCATCTGATTGCTATTGGCAACACTTGCGTGTTTAAGGTGAAGTGTTTGAAATGTGAGCGGGGCCTTGGCTGGCACCAGGCGGTGGGGTTAAAACACAAGGTCTGACCCAGTGAAAGAAAACCCGGCCACGGACGCCCTCATGGTATACACAACGCTGTAATGGGAGCAGAGCTGTTTGGTGCCTCACTCAAACCTCAGCGCTGTGCTTTAGTGCCACCCTGGCTTCCCTTGAGATGGGTGGATACTTGTGTGTGTTTGCAAGTTACACCCTGAATGTGAGTAAGTGGGTCATACAGATGTAAAAACTTTAAAAAAAAGTTAACAATAGCGAGATGTCAGGATGTGGCGAAGCATATTAAGCATCTGAAAGCTTGTGGCTGAAGAGGAAGTTCCATATCATGCAAGAGCAACTGTGGGTGTTAAGTGCCATCCTGTAAACATGAGTGAATCTTTGTTTGAGTCAAGTAGCCCAGACGTTCACAGATCACTGACCTGTTCATTCCAGCTGACTGTGAAGTAGACAAAACAGTGATAGAGAGCCAACCGACTGAACTGCAGCGTCCGTGCTCCCTGCTGAGTGCTGCTTTGCCTGATCGACCGAGCTCAGTTACTGTTTTTGTAGTCGTGGCTGCTGTGATGTCACTGACTGAAATGAGAGCACCTGCTAGAGAGCAAATGGGATAATAGGCGTCCATCTCTATGAGTTTTTCTAGTGTGGAACCAATATGGAATTTCATGGCAAATACAGATAACTGATAACGAAGAGTTAGCAGATTTGAAAACCGTTTACTTGACATTTGTGGCAACAAAGGATGTATTAAATGCATGAAAAACTGCGTAAAACCTCTGACTCATTTCCTCATTTGTTAAGATCTGGTTCCAGTTCAGACATCTTGTATAGTGAGACCCAAAGAAAGGTGGGCAGGAAGTGTACTGTACTCTTCCCACTGTACTGCAGTAGACCATGCTTTGTCCAGGATCTTGTCACATCTCCAAGGGAACCAGTGAAGCCAACAGCTAATGTTTAGTTACAGACTTTACAAGACAGAGTGCACTTTGAGTGTGAAGTCTGGTTCCCCTCCTTAGTGATTTAAAGAAGGTCAGATTTGACCATAAAAGGAAAATAAAAAATGGTTGAAATTGCCTTTAGAGAATAATAATTGGAATGCAGTGTGTTTATGATATCACACATGTCAAACCAGCTTGGTCAGACTGAGAGACGCTTCATTGTCCAGAGGAAGAACCTATGAAGAGGAGAAAAGGTGCATTTGCTGAATCATTAAGTTCATGCACAATAACAATACCGATATCAAAATAAATGTAAATTCCCGTCAAATGACCGTATTCTGGAGTCGATCATTTCAGCCATCGGATATTACTGTGAACACTAGTGCTCACACATAATTCACATCCACAAATGGACGTCATGGTTTTCATCACTGCACGTATCGTAGCATATGGATCACACAGTGTTCTTCTCTCTGCTGCAGGGCCATTGTTTCGCAGCCCATGTGAGCTGCTGCCGGTGGGGGTTGGACACCCGGTGCAGGCCACGTTGAGGAGCTTCACCGCCCTGTCAGGCTGCGCGAGCAGGAGCACCACAAGCCTCCCTCAGGAGGTCCACATCATCAACCTGAGAGGACATGGTCCAGAGGGTCCAGACAACACCCCGACTGAAGTGAGTCACCCTCAGTAGAATAAACTAACCTGGAGTTAAATACTACCACCATCGTGAACTCTTCAATAAAACCCTTCAGCCATCATTACAGACAGAGAGTTAAGTATTGTTTCATCAACATTAAGAATATAGTCCAGTCCTTCCACGTCGTTTCATCTTCTTTAGTGCTCTGTCTGATCAAGAGTGCGAGATCTGCTGCAGTAGAAATTTCCACCGCCCTCTTGCACTATTTTTAACCAGTGACTGATAATGGCTGCCAGTCCCTTCCCCTGTTTACACTAGATTGGCACATCCACAAAATAGACGGCACCAGAGGCTTTTTGACTATGGATTATGACATGGCTGGTTGGTAAACTACAAGGCAGGAACATGTTAATATTTGTTTCAAGGTTCTTTCTGCTTTCTCTGTGCTGCACCTTTTACTTGCCCCTGGCATTTTGTTTTCAGTATTGTAAATCATTGAAAAAACCCTCTCCCAGCGAGCAAGTTTTTGCAAGAGTTTCATCGTTCATTCAAGAGAAGTATTTGCACCAGGAACTCCTGTCTAAAAAACATGCCTCTCGTGTGGAGCGGTTGATACTCAGATGAGGGTTATAAATAAAACAGAATGGTGCAACACAGCTAACAAGCTACGGGTCCATTTTTGACAATTCTCCGTTCCCTTAAAGGTAAAGGCTCGCAACCCTTACTTCTTCCACACGTTTTATGGCAGATAACAGCCATGTGGAGCCTTTAGTTACAACTTCTTTCCAAATCACACAACCTAGTTTAGTCGTTCCAAACCAGCTGATGGAAATATGACTTATTCACATTTTATTTGCAATTTTTGCAACACTTCGGATTCTCCACTAGTTGCAGCATAATCAAACTGTTCCAAACCTCTTGATCAGATAGGCTTACCTTACTTGACACACAACTCTCTAGAGGGTGAAAAACAAGGGGGTGATTAGTCGGTCATTTAAATGTCTGTAGAGAGGTGTTTCCAACCACTTATTTGTTTTGAGCAGGTCTCTTCAGAGCGCTCATTTAAACTGTCAGCACATCTCCAGATAGTGTTCCAAGGGTTGATGTCAGTTTTGAAACCGCTCCCTGTCTTCAGGTATAACAGAGCACGTCTCAGAGCAGGACTCCTCTGAGTTATAGCCATAGTTGGAAGATGAATCATGGGCCCACGGCCTTCAAAAACGCTGTATCTGGATTTTAAACTGTCCCGTGTTACCATCTCCCTCAGTCACAGCAGTGTGAAAAAAGCTGCATGTATGGACTTGCCGTTGCAATTTTGCTGCTGATGTAGGCTTAAACGTTGCCAAGGCCAAATATACAGAAACACAGTGAGTATGCTGCATCAGCAGGTAAATACAGAGAGACTCTCTGGTTTCAGTGGCTCTGCTTGTTCTCAACTTAAATGATAGATTTTTGGGATCATAACAATGAGAAGGATTGGTCTTTTGTTGTTGTTAATCCGTCTTGTTTAATCCACTGTCGAGGGGTTGAAGCCGTTTTACATTTGCGATTTGACAGACGTGATTACAGATTTGATTACAATCTTTGGCATCAAATAGGACTGGAGGTTATTTCAGCATTGACACTGCGGAGAGCAGAAGACACAATGCAAAAGATGCATTGTAATAGGAACGAACATGTTACCACTTTTAAGTTGTTTTTCCTCTTTGATGTAAAGTAAAAGTTTACTTTTCATTGTCTGACAGACACGTAGTGAAGGACAAGGAAAAAAACAAGTTAATAAATGTTCAACAATCATACACTCATGCATCTATTATATTCTACATGCAACTGAAAAATGTTTTAGTTTTATAGATGATTTGGAACAATAAAACAGGGACTCTTTATTTTCAATTGGACCCACTGAATGTATTATTAGAGGAAAAAGTTATGTTTTTATTCGTACTCAGCACTAATGTGTATGACATCACTGCATGTTTTCAGTCCCTCTGAGCCCAACGTACTACTTGCAAACTCCTGCCATGTCGGAAGGTTTTGACAATACAGACAATACAGTCTATACAGTAGGGATCTTTTCCTGTTTTTGACACTTCGAAACAAGTATTATTATTATTATTTTGACATTTCTGCTTTACGAGATTGACTGAAAAGGCAGGTGAGAGGGGATAACTTGCACCAAAGGTCCCTGGGCTGGACTTGAACCCGACACGCTGCAGAAAGGACTCAGCCTTAATGGTATGCGCTCCACTGGGCGCCAGAGGAAGTCATACAATCTGGACCAGATTTATACTACTGTTGAAGCTGTCTCAACCCTTGAAACTGGCTGTCTCAATCTTATTTTCACTTCCCTCAAGACCGTTCTGCTGGTAGTTGTGGACCAAATAATGGTTCAAGAATACAGTCAATGGGTCAAATCTGTTTTTTTAATGCTTTTTAAATTTTGTCTTCTATTACTGATTTAAGTCAAATAATTGGACTTTGGATCTGAATTTTTTACATTGTTAATCGTATTCCGTCTTACCAGATGTCTGGAATAATTATCTCCGTAAATGACAACTCACAACATAACTGTAATAGATAGTCCTGTAAAACCTTCTGTGAAATCCATCTCTCCACATCAATTTATCCAGCTGTTGGTAACCCATCACCTCAATGGTCAAGTGAGGACTTTTGCGGAGGAGGCAGATATCCAGCTGTCTGTTCGGCTGCCTACAGCCTCGGCTGCTGAAGGTCACTCTCGCTCTGGTTGAGATTAGCAGAAGCTCGTTGCATGAGTGCAGGATGTGATAAGATAAGATCCCCACGCTGGTCCTTGATTGTGTCCCACCTGGGTCGTGGGCACAGATCGGCCTGTTCTGACATCCTCTTAGTAAGCCCTTACCCTTCAACAAGACTGTTGGAGGCCAAGCAGCGCGTCAGAAGGTGGCCTCGTTGACACAACCTGCTCCTGATCGCCTTTCGTCAGCAGGAGGTGATAATCCAGTGAAAACGTTTAACATCCTTGGGCACATTTGGGCAACAGGCTGTGAAAAAGGTACATAGTGCTCTTTTCCATTTCTCCTTGACCAATGTGAGTCTAAAGGATGAAACTGAGTAAATTGAAAGCAAGTAAAGTTGAAAGTAGGGAGGGTTTATCTCTTCCAGTGGAAGGTTTCTTGAACGTACCTTCTAAAAACAAACAATGAAACTTGACAGCTACTTCTCTTTAAATGATATTCCACTAAAATTAGTTTCACACTCAGCAACACTGTTGGCTCTGAAAAGTTTCTATCTTGCTGCTTTGCAAAGGAAAATATGAGTAGTCAGTTTAGATTCACAGGAGTGGATGCATCCCAGTTTCATAAAACATTCACATAAAATCAAACCACTCTTGTAGCATAATCCATTTCTCCTCTGTCCATCTGCATGCTGAGTTTATGCCAATCACTCATATCTTTGCTAAAATAACCAACATGGTTAACCAACCAGTGACTCCCTACTCAGGATCTGGAAGCACAAGCCTTGACCAGGTAGGAGCATAAATCTGCCATTGCACATGCTGTGAACATGGACTAATGCGGACAAAGGGGATCACATGGTCTATTTCAGACTTCGTACACACATATATCCTGCAGCTACGACTTGTGAGGGCTGCTTCACATCTCCTTCACATCCATGTGTGAAAGTCTGTATTTCCAGTGAAGACGTGAGAGCAATTAATTGTTTCCTGTCTGCACCAGTGAACCCATTCAGTGTGGGTATTAACTAAGGGGTACGAGCTGTTATCCACAGAAAGAAATGCACAGCTGGACCTGACTCAGAATACACACTCTGGCTCCCGGCCAATCTACACAGCACAGCTGAGTTATTAAGTGCAACCGAACACCTCAGTAGTGACTGTGCATGGAGCTACGCCTGGGATGTGCTCACATTTAGAGGGCTCGCTGTCACCGTAGAATAATACGACAGAAGGAGAAAATATGGTAATTAGTCATTCAAGTAGCCTTAACCTAGAAATACCCACAATAATATTTTGGACATTACTCTAGTGATGTACAAGCCATGTGCTCAAAACTGCTGAGGTGAAAGTCAGTCTGTGTTTAATGCTGTATGGTTGAGGCTAACACGGAGTCGTGGAAAAGTGTAATCTTATGTTATTGTTCTTGATGCACCCCTAATTATAGTATGACCTTTACCACTTTTATTAAATAAAGGTGTTGCTGATTTAATTGAATGAGAAACAGCTGTCAGGCTCTTGGATCAACATGAAATATTGAATTTGGAAACGGGTTCAGACTTCTTTGGCAAGCATTCCTCATCAGAAATGAAATGACTAAAGTACAGTTTCCCCACAACTGGGCTCAAATAGAGTATTATGGTAATTGCAGCCAATTAGCGAGTGATTCCGTCTTTATTATTGCAGCACTGAAACATTGTTGTAGGAAAGCAAATTATGTTTTGATGCAACACCCTGATGAAGTCAGAAAATCACATTATCCTTCAGTCTCAGTTTACTTCCCCCTCTACGGTACATTTTGCTGTTATTTCATGTACATTTGACCAATTTCTAAACTTGCATAACTTCGTTTTAAAGGTTGCACATGTTAAGCTGCAAGCTTTGAAAGAGACTTAAGAGTCTAATCAAGTCAGTTTATTTTATATATTTGAAAATGATAAAGCTGGCAACGGCAGCCAAAAACATACAGCTTGGTTTTTACCAGTTTGTTTCGTTTATTGGTCAGTTGGTTGATCAGTCCACCATTCTGGTCCAGACTGAAATAGCTCAAAAACTATTGGAGTGATTGTGATTAAATGCTATACTGACATTTATGCTTCCCAGATGATGTGTCATAATGACTTTGGCGATCCCCTGACTTTTGCTCTAGTTCCACCACGAGGCTGTTGAATGACGTGCTATGACATTTTCCACATTCACTCAGGTCCCCCTCAGGTTAGAAATTCAATTATTGCAATACTTTGTTTTACGACCAAATAATGTGACACTCCAATCAGCCTCAGCTGTAGCAAATGTTAGCGTGCCAACATGGTCAACTAAGATAGCATACATAATAAAAATGATACTTGCTTAACATCAGAGGGTTAACATTCTCATTGCTGTCATTGTTAGAAACGTCTGATCAGTAAGAATAATGTTTCCAGGGTAGTTTTTCTTGACTGGTGCATAGGCACTCTTAACGGCAGACATTTTGCCAAATAACTGTTAGAAAAGCACAGATGGATTTAATGTCTTAACAATAACTGCATTCCACTTTCATTCCACCGCTCACATGAACAATATATATATAATTTAATCCTTATGTTATTCACATTTGCCTGAACAGTAGAGTGATGATTTCCTCAGCTCCCGTAGTCCTGATCAAAGTAACAAAACCACTTCTCTCTTTTACCCAGCTGGGCCTCTAAATAAAAGACAGCCGATGCTGGATTAGCACTAGTAAAAGGACTGTTGTGGGCTGGCAGGTCATAGTAAATCCTGGAGTGCCAGGTTGGGGCTTTGTGTGTCTGGTAGTGATTTCTTCAGGTAGAATGGTAGAATCATTTTCACAAAATTCAATATAAAAACAAATTTGACGAGCAAGAGAACAAATGAGAGTTGCAGTCGGAGGGAGCTGTGCTGTAGACCAGCCTTGCTGCTCAAATTTCATCCAAGCTTTAAACCCCTTGGGATTATAAGGCAAAATATCTCTCTGTCGGTTGGCTATTGACCTGAAGGTGTTGGTGTTTTGCCACTTAAGCTCTACCAAAACAATGACCTCATCCCAAAGTGTTCTCTGCTGTTCCCCCAGCTTTGGTTCACTTGGTGTAGATATCAAGTTTGAACAGTTTTCCATATGTTCCTTCTGTCACATGCTGAAGTGGCTTTTTCACCGTGCTAACAAACCACCACCTACACATGTGCATTGATGCAGAGTTTGGCATTATGGCAGACACCTAGTTCCCCAGCCTCTGCAAACCGCAGAGCAAAAGTAAGCAGCTGAAAACAAGAGGCCTGTCTGGGGAAACAGTCGGGTGATAGGGTAGAAAATAAACATACGGGGACGGTGATATCCCAAATCTGCCATCTTTCTCTAATCAGCTTACTAAAGGCAAACATCAAACACAGCCACTGGCTCCGAATCAGGGTGAGGCAGAGCAGATGATTGTTTTATCAGCTGGAATTCGTGGATATCTTTCGCTGTATGAGTGACTAGCTGGAGGAGCTCACTGGGCACAAACAGCTGGCGAGAGCACAGTGTCAGATAAGAGTGGAGCTCACACACAAGACAAACTGCACACACAAAGTCATGTTGTTATTTAAAGTTGCTACCAGACTGTTTTTGCTCACCAGGACATTTTTTTCTTCTCCTGGTTCTCCTGATGTGTGAATCCATTTCATAATAAAGGTAGAACATCAGAAGTCAAAAACATCGGCCCTTGCTCAGTGAAATTGAAGTAATTTTACAAACCATTACTTGTACCTGCCTACACAAATATTACCAATGACATTGCATCATTAGTTCAAGCCAAATTCATACCCTTGAAGAACATTAGTAAACCAATAAATCTAAAATAAAATCCAAATGAGTGAGTAAGACTTAAATTTATGTTTGCAAAAATGGATTTGCATTTCCCTTCAGCTTTAATCAGTGTTATCTGTGTCCGTCCTTGCGACCCCGTCACCCCGCCTCCATGCCGTGTTATTTTCCTCAGCATGTCCTGCCATTCTGCCATAACACTCAAAGATTGCTATCCAGAGCTCCCGTCTCACTTTGACGTCTTTCCAGGCCTCTTTTCTTGCAGTATGGCGTTGAGCCGAGTGCAGACTGATTACCATCACAGTGGAAAGGCTCCAGGTAGCATCCCCATCGCACACAAATATGTGGGTGGCACTGATAAGAGCGGCCAACAGGGTTTTGGTCCGGCTCCCCTCTGTACACCCTCAGTGATCCAGAAAGAACCAAGATCCAGACAGACAAGACGTACGCACATACGTGCACATCAGATAACACCGTGTGATTGGTCCCAGGCCGCGAGCCGTTCTCCTCCTGGAGCCATGACTTCTCAGCTCTCAGCCCGCTTTGTTCTCAAATTTTACAATCTTGGATATCAAGAACTATTTTAACTTTGTCCTATTTAAAACATGCAAGCCCGTTTTTTTGTTATTCAGACATTGCTGTGTTTCATGCCATAGAATAACATTGCCCTTTCTGTGATTATTATTTCCTGGGAGGGAGAGCATGCTCCTAGATTAGTCCTACTTTGTTGGCTAATTAAAGGATGTTTTGGGTTTTCTCTGAATCAACAGGGATCATCAGGCTCTTAATCAGCTCTGTCAATAAAGGAAGCTGCAAGGACACAGAGCAGCGCTGATACTGAGCCCTGACTGCATGACGTCTGCTGGTTATACTGTCAGGCAGCAATATTGTGAAAGTGTTGCATTACAATGTGTATGCACGCTGTTTATGAAGTGCATGCAAAACCTGAGCGTGATTTAGTTGACTTGAAAGGTCATGAAATTGCCACCACATGCTCAAGGCAGGACAAACAAATCAAGCATTGTAATTATAGTGTCATGGGCATCAGTACTTTATACATCTAACCATCTGTTATACAATTACGCTTGTGTGTGATTCATCATTTGGGCTGTCTTTCCAGTTGACTCTGAAGCTGATTTAGAGCTTAAAGTTGAGGCAGAATTGTTTCTTTTTGAACATTTCCATTGTTTACACATGCTTCCAATACTAATGGTATGCTCTGTGACGGGTCTCGATAATCCTGCTACAGCTGTCGTCCCTTGTGTGGAGTGTAATTCCAGTAACGTGATAGGTCTAGACAAGCCTCCATCCGTGGCTGCTGGTAAATGCACCCCACAACTGTAATGGACACTGGACCCTCAAATCCCTGTGCCAGCCTTCTGATAATCAATCAGGCGTGGCCTCCTGGTCCCAGCAGTCCGTCTCCGCAGGGTCCCATGAAGGTAGCTAGAAGAGGGACAACCTGATCCTAGCAAACCCCATTAGAGGCACTTGGTTGCCTGGTGTTCCTGCACCTCTTCTCTCCACACCATGGCTGTGTGAGGGAGGCCGTGGCTACACTTGTCTTTACAATGCGACTTTTGTCTTCTGATCACACCAGGACTCACTGTCTGTGCGCTCCAAGATCGGCTTTTGCTCACATTGGGATCCAATCAGCCAGGCTGCATGTGGAGGTGGTCTGGCTCACATTGAGTTTGTATCTCATTGAAGTGTGGACAGCCTGTGCACGATCAGGACTATTGCATCACCCCCCCCCCCCCCCACACACACACACACACACACACACACAGACTCACTCAGAGGAGAGCAAAGGGAAGAGATGAAGAAAACCGGGGCTGGAGCACAGCTGAGACCTACAGCCTGAGTCCTGTAAAGTTACTACGGATGAAAACCCTAGATTTCCTGATTTTGTTGCCTCAAAATAAAAGATTTAAAATAGCTAAATAATTGGGGACTTTTATTCCGAATATGTTAGAGAAAAATATGTTTATGGCTGAATGATGCCGTCATGACAATACCCCACTGTTGACAATGTAACATAGTCAATCACTATCAGATTGCACTGAAGTGTAAACATATGCGGACACAGCTCACCTCTGATCTGGCTCATCTCAGAATTAACATTGAAAAGTGTAACAACGGCCATGGTCTGTTGCCATTCTTACCATGACGGCATCTCCGTGGGCAGAGACCGAACCAGCTGCTGAGTCCTGACCCCCGCTCACATTGTGCAACGCCGCTCCGGTCAGACCTGATCTAGCTTCGGGTTATCACTGTTTACTGGCTAAAACCTTGAATAACAGCAGATAATTACCATAGTAATTCTCTTTTTGGCCATCAGTGCCTCTTGGCGCTTCCTCTTCTCTGCACTCTGTTTACTCCTGTGTTTTCAGGTGACTCACGTCTTCTGGAAATGTTTCTGTCTGGTTTTAAAATTCCTCTACTTTTACAACTCTCTCCCTCCGTCTCATTCTTCTTCAGCCTCTCTCTCCCTTCACTCAAAGCCAGGGCGTCAAAGCCAAGCCAGGTATGATTATATCTTGGTTGTTGTTATTCTCAGAGGAGCGATGAACATGCTTTTTCCAGTCTGGAGGAAGCAAATATGCTAAAAAAATAAAAAAAGAGGAGAGAAAGCAATCAGTCTGTTTGTTTGGATCACCATCCAGTTTGCTTCATGAATACCTATTGAGTAATTTCTTCCACTTTATTCTCTCAGAGGGATTTTTTAATGGCTTTCATGGGTTCATCACTTAACACTGGTTTTCTGATGCTCTCCTCCGGGGCTTCCATCTGTGGAGGCCTGTTAATTAGGCTTTGATGCTTCATGTTCTCTCTGTCTATGTTGCCGTGTCTCTGGTTAAATGACTTCATGCAGAATCATAGTGACAAGTCTTTGAACTCAGACAATCTGCTGAAAAGAATGGATGGGAGTCTGGCATATAGTTGGCTTGGAGGGAGTGTGTGAGAGAGACACTGAGCAATATTTTTTCATATCTTTTTGACTGACAACATAATTGCAATTTTTCTTTTGAATTATAGCTATTGTCTAAGAATCAAACTGCAGGCCTGTGTTTATGCTCTGTGTAGATCTGAGTACTGTGGGCATGTTCAGGTCTCAAGTGCATTCTTGACCTTGAAACAGTAGTTGGAAAAAAAACTCTCACCTGAAGGTTCATTTGGTAGCTTTGGAGCATCCAATCGTATCACATCAGCAGCAGCAGTTGTCATTATTGTACATTCAAATGTTTTATTCTATACACAATGTTAATTTTAGAAAGCATGGTTGTTTGCTTTTTTAGATGGATTATTCATATGACGCCACAGACAGTTATCTTAGCATAAAGACTGGAAATGGGGTCAAACAGCTCACCTGGCTCAGTCCACCTGCCCAACCAGCACCTCTAAAACTCACACATTAACATGAATAACATAATGTCTCTCGATTTATGGTTTTTGTAGGGATTTACCAGCCACAGACTCCAGGGGTTTCTGTTTCTTTCTTAGCTACCCCACTGTGACGAGACAATAGGTAGATTAAAGATGATCTATAATAAACCTATTTTATAAAATGTATGTATGTTTATCTGAAGATGCTTAATAATACCATTTACAGCTTTATAATGCTGCATTATGAGCCACATTATGAACTGCTTAACGAGCAGGCTCCTTGGTCATGTACTTTATCTTGGTAACGACTCCCAATCTGTTGGTCTTTGTCTCTTTTAAACATCGTACTGATACAGAATGGATTCACACAGTGTCTGGTGTAAATAATGCAGGTATGCAAAGAACATATTATTCCAACCAAAATTCACTAGGCATTATCGCTGTATCTCTGGCAACAGTCAGGAATGTCATTCATCATCTGCAGGAATTAATAATAATGAACTTCAGTGGCTACATTTGCTATTTGCAAGTCAGCAACATCAATCCGATGGACTTCATGCTTGATGGGTGTATTGCTGAGGACCAACGCAGGTGCTTGGCTTTTGGTGTGTCTGACTAACTGACTGCTGGAAGAAGACATGAAACTAGAGATTGAGACCATTAACTCATGTTAACAATGTTTATGAATGAAATGATATATCAACATATATATATCAATATATCAATGATATTATTAATCAAGTGAGAACTAGGGTGATTTTCTCATAAACTTCTATACAATCAGACCTCCCCCCCCACACTGAGTCATATTTCTGATTAGAAGCTAAGTCAGCCTAAAAGAGTGAATTATTGTTTGTTGATTATTATATGTAGTTCTGAAGTGACTGAGATAAATACTGTATGTGTAAAGCAGAAATGCATTGTAACAGAAACATGGTTATGGTTTCTAATAATTGATCTTCATCTTGGTCATAATCACCCCTCATACACATCCAAAAATGGATCAGTGTAAATGTTCTCTACAGTTTTTCATGGTTCAGATACTCTTAATGTGAAACCGTCGACACATTTTTACAATCACCATCATGATAATTCCAGATCATTGGTTTCATTATTGGCTTGGAAGCCCAAAGGCTGTATGTATTGGGAAAGGGGAAGGGCTAATGTTTTCACGAGCTGTGACTGATTAAGTTTGTTTTATCATATCATTTGAATCCTTATGGGTTGAATTAGTGATGTGCAGGCTTTTACTGGTGACTCACAGGACGGGGCTAATATGATTAGTCTGGGAATACAGATGGGAGGAAGTTTGAATAAGAGTGTCCCACAGATCACTGAACCCTCCGGAGAATCACGTCTCATCAAAGCGAGAGAGAACAATTGAGAATTTTTAACAACTCCTACGTAAATCGCAATGTTACCAATTAAGAAGTTCTATTTAAAAGTTGTGCTCATCTGTAGGGTGATGGAAAGCAGGATCCTTGCTCTGAGTTCAGAGCATGCTCAGGCCATGACCCACCTTGACTAGATTTGTTCCAAATGGTCCACACACGTCTAACACTGGCAACAAGAAAACAAGTTTCCCAAAACATCAAGTTTGTTTTCCGCCGTCTCACTACCAGACTGTGAAAATCAATTCTAATAGCAGTCTGAAAACCAAAGGCATAGTTGCATGCTGTAGAGATGGTAACAGAGAACCGCCACTTACTTTTTTTTCCTCCACTAACAAAGACTCCACTGTGTGAAAGTTCAGATCCCGCTGAGGCTACATATCAGAGCTAAGCAAGTGCCTTTTAGGGAGAACACAGCAGGCCGCCTTTGTGAGTTTATCAGCAAAGCGAGTACATAAACAACCACAAAGCCTGATAAAGAAGAACAATCCTCAACAATATAGCACTGCAATTCCACCAGGATAGTAGCCGTATTTTTAGATATGTGTCAGCGAACATGAGAAAATCAAAGCTTTGGCGTTGGCAGTGTAGCTGTGTGAAATGCAGTCATGTGATGTTCTGTGAATTCTCTGTTTCTGCCTTAATCTCTTCCTCACCCTACCGAACCTTAACCGCTGTTTTATTCCTTTTTGTGACTTCAATCCCCCCCTTTTTTTTTTGCCTCACCAGGTTGAGCTGCATCTGAAGCCGATCCAGTCTTTGCTGCGTCACCAGAAGCCACTGGTCTTAGTGCTCAACTCCCCCCAGCCACTGATCTGGAAGATCAAGAACGAGAACCTGGCCCTGGGCATTAAACGCACCTTTCATGTGAGTCCAGCATCACTAAAAGCCTTGAAATCCTACTTCCTAAAACGGTGCCTTCATTTCCTCACAGGCGAGAGCGTATTTCCATTTCAGTAGCCTTCTCACAAGAAGTCTCTCCGTGATGAGGGTGCATGCATTCACCGTCTTTGTGGTGAATAATGTGCATGCACATACAGTGGTTCATAAAGTTTCATCAGTGCATTCTTATTTAGCCACGGCAGTTTTCTGCTAGCATTTGCTTTCATTTTCTTCTTCTTTCTATCATTATTTTGCCAAACTCAAACCAATACCAGTCCCTCGCATTGTGGCGTGAAATGTATTGATGTAAAAAAAATGTTATGTGCTCGGTCAGCTTTATTCACACGATATAACCACAGGGCCGTATCCCAGCCGCCTCCCTGCCTCCCGCCTGTTAACAGTCCTGTTGATAGCTTGGCAGCTGTTCAAATCAGACAGGGCGTATCCGTACACCACGAAAACCCTAACAACGGGGAATGTGTGGTAGCAAACACTAAACCACTGAAGCAATGCTGAGTAAGGAGTCGATCCCTCACCCTCCGATATTTGCTGAAATCCACAATTGTATTGCCATTTTTTTCGTAAATAATGATAATCTTAATAGCTACATTTGATGTCCAATTTGAAACTGAGCTAGACACTCATTGGAAAAAGGAATTGTCATCGCTGACTTAAAGTGAGTCTATGTAGCTTCTGTCGTTGTGGCCACACATGGTAGTTACAGGAAAATGGCACATTCAATCTGCCTTAATTCTCTTCATGGGACTTTTCTGTGATGCTAATTTATAATGTAACAGGAGCACATGGATAGAATAAGCATAACATCTAGCAATACGACCCATTAAGGTCAATTTTGCTAATATTAGCCATCATAAACTACACTAGACCAAAAAGGGCTGTAGCAGTATTGAATTGATCAAAAAAGTGTCTTTTGTCAACAAATTCAACTTTTAATTTATAAGAGAAACCAGGTGTTTACTACTTCTTTTATAAATGACATCGTCTCATGTTAAAGTTGCCAGCAATACCAGCAGAGCTCAACAGAGTTAGGAGCAGAGTACAGAGGAGCAGAGGAGGAAGGGGCATATCTGAGTGTGATTGGAGCCCGGTCCCCTGGAGAGCCAGTCTTTTTTAGTAAAGGTACCAGGGGGCCTCGCTGGGAAACTTAATAAAAAATGTCAAACCGGACTCCTTCAGTCCACATGTTCAAAGCCTGTGTATCACATGAGAAAATCGTGCCAAAATAAGACCCAGAAGCCTCGGCCTTGGCTTAACTATACTATATTGTGATGAAAACGTTTTTTTTTTAAGCCTTTATATGCTCCGGAGGTTTTTCTGTATTTTTGGCTTCCCAGAAGTAATCATTTTCAATTGTATGTTAACACCACAGCATTCTCGAAGAATGCGGTATCAGGTGCACAAATGATTCCCATATGCGCTGCAGTGTTTTCCTGCTTACCTCTCACGTGCAAAGCGTCCCGTCGTGAAAGCCAATGTGACTCGGAGAAAAACATTTATGTATTCAGAAATCCTTGTTTGTCATAGCTTATTAATATGTCTTTGAGACCACAGAGCTTTTTTCATCTTATATGACATGACTTCAAGTGGATACATGAGTGAATAATCACCTCTGCATTGGGATTAAAGATAGGCTTCTGACTTTCACTCATCTTGAAACCAAATTTCTATTTTTAAGAGAAGAAAATCTGCAAGACTTCAACTATAGACAAATGCATGAAGACATGAGGCCTAAGTGCCAAGTACTCCTTTCAATTATTATATCCCGTACTAATGGAAATAAATGCTCTCATGTCAAAGGAAATGGCTGCGTTTCATGCAGATAGATGTGTGTCTGGCCTGTTTGTGTTTTCCTAAGCTGTGATAGTGTGTGGCCAGTGAGATGGGTGTTTCTGTGGAGACCAGCAGGTTAGCATCACAGCAAATGCCTCCCCTTGTCAGTGGTGGCAGACAGAAAACAGCTGACAGCCATCATGAAGGCCTGTCCAGAAGTCCAGACAGAGCTGTTTGTCTAATGATGTGGAACATCAGTGCTTTTGCAGAGCAAGGAGTTTTAACTTCCTGAAGGCTGCCCTGAATACACGTTACATCTCTGTAATAATTTACAGTAGCAACACATGCTCAGATGTTTATCTTGCTGAAACAAAACTATGTTTTCTCAGACAAAACTGAGGTATTAGCTTCCTCTGTTGGCTCGTCAGTGTGATACGTGTCTGACACATGATGATATTCAAGTGGGGAGAGGAGAGATAAAGGGAACGTTAACGGTGAAGAAGGAGGGCCTCTGCAGTCAGACAAAGCTGAGCTAATAACTGTGACTGACTGCCGAGGCCCCCGCTGAACAAGGTGTTAAGTATTTTGTGTTTGAGTGACAGCCCTGAGCCTTCTGGCGGTGCGGGCTGTCCGTATCTTATCCACCAGCCTGACTGCACATGGCCGTAACCCAGAGGAGTCCCTGGTTCTCAGGTTCTCTCCACAGTGACACCTCCTTAACATGCCACACAGCTCAAATACCACACAACATCCTGCCAGGAGAACAGCCACCGAGCCAACAATTATGTCATCACGTATTTTGCGCAAAGGGTCCGCAAGTTGTCACAGCGCTTTCTCATGCAATTATGACTTTTTGCAACTAGTGCCAGGCTTTTCGGACATGACTAAAATACTGATAAAAGCAAATCACTTCAATTAGAAAGATGGTCGACTCATTTTTAAAACAGAAGATCTTTAAAATTGAAATTTGAGCAATAATATTTTACCTTTATTGATTGTATGAAGGCAATAAATTATTCCATGAATATTATTTGATATGCGATATGAGCAGTTGCATGTTTGGTCTGTGGCTTCCGGTTACACTCATTGACATCTCGCTTCATATTTAGTTGTACGCCCCCTGGCATTTAAGAGGGACACTGCAACGAACAACACATTGAGCATAAACAACTGTGTGTACGCTGTTAGCGTAGCCTGAACAAGCCCCCCCACCATCACCACCGCCCACCTGTTAAGCTAGCGTTAGCTCCATGAGTTGGTTGCAAACAACATCTCTGGGTGACTTTGTAAGTGTTTCCTGTCTTCTTTCATAATGAGAACTGTGTAAAAGGAGTCTAAAATTTGCACTTGATGACTACAGTCATTATATCTCACTGAGTCTGTGGCTTAAGGCTGTGTAGTCATCCTCCTTATGACTGGTAAGGATGCTGACTGATAATCAATGATCGACGTAGAAGACATAAACAAAGAAACATTGATTATTGTATTGCACTGTAGAGCTAGTTAGGCCCAAAGAAAAGTCACAAGTTTGGCTGCTGAGCTTACATACTCATACTTTTAAACTGTTTGTTTTCATTTTTTTCTGAGAGAAAATGTGATCTAAAATCAAATCTAATAAAGAGCAGGACAGAGCTGTTAGTCTGAACTCTGATAACTTCACCTCTAACCCTACAAACTAACACAGTTGCTTAATGATGTTACATTTGGACCAGTAAACACACAGGTATTCCTTTCTAAACCTAAAACCACCACCGAGTCTCTACAGTCTAAGCAGAACACTCCAACATATGGTAAAATCCAGAGCTTGGCAGCACAGCAGCACGCAGTCACATTCGATACGAACTGTGATTGGACAATCTTCTTTGGGAGGGCTGTAGCGGAATCTCAGCCAATTAAATTAAAAACGTACATTGGGCTACAAAGGTATATATGTACCATGACCACAGATGAAAAAAGTCTGCGTGTATTAGTGACCCTGTCCAATTCCCACACTTCCCCGTCTCAGGTGGAGAAGCCGCTGTGGTGAGATCGTAGAGTAACAGAGTCAAGAGGAACTGGTTTTGAGCTTAACACTTCAGAACAGAAACCCTCTGCCAGACCTCCCTCAGTCTGCCTTTCCATTGGAGAGGCTGTTTCCTGGGGCTAATTGGACCCTGATTCGGGCCTGCCAGTCCTTATTTCCTGGTCCCAAGTCCTCTGGGCTCCGTGGTCACAGATGGGCTGCCTGGAAAAGCTTCAGAGTTGCTTAGCACAATGTTGCTGTTGGTCACTGGACCCTGCCACCTTTTAAAGTGCCAGAATCCAGACTTTTGTTGTAAAACATGTTCTCCACGGCACTGCTTGTCAATCAGCAGCAGGCAGGAATCATCCTGGGTCTTAAATGACATTTAGTAAGAATGTTGACAACATGCCAAATTTGATTTTAACAACAGACACATAGATTCCAAGTGAGATGCATGTTCAGAGTAGCTTTGTTGACCTTTTTGGCAAACGGTATATTTATTTTTTGATGGTTGCATCTCTGCTTGAAAGGTTCGATCTGGATCACATGCTTTGTGACTCTGGATGGAAGAAGACTGTAAAGTCTATGCTGTTGGCTTTGGTTGCCTATTGTTTGTTTGCCAAGCTCTTTGCCGTTTGGCTTCCGTGTTTCCTTCATTAGTTTAATGTCCGTAGCATGAGTTCTCCTCGCTCTCAGGCACGAGCTCTCTCCTCCGCATAACTGTTAATGGAAACCATGGGCAGCCACTATTGGTTTGTATTTGGAGACAGCCATAGCAGAGGAACGCTCCTGAGTGGCGCTGAGACATATGGTATTGTTTTCTCCACACACACACACACACACACACACACACACACACACACACACACACAAGGGAGCAAATTCAAATCAGCACAGATCAAATGAAAAGCAAAAGCATTTATCACATTAATATCACCAGAGAGTTATTGCACGCTCATATTATCAACCCCTCGTGCACTTTGCACCCCCATCATATGCTTGCAACACCTCTTAATTTCAACAGCCTGTTGCCATTTCCCAGACTCAGGGTGTTTCTCCGTGGAGGATTACAGCTCTATGATAATTGATCTCAAACATTTGGCATGCCTTCTCAATTTAACTGCTCATATGGCCATAATATGTTGATGGAGGCAGAAATGGCAGGAAATATACTGTTAATATTTTATTCATGTAGGGAACTCAGTACTGGTAGATGAGCTTCTATCACAATAAAGAAGGATGTGTTATCTTACAGTTTTAAAATGGTAGAATAGTACTTTACTGATATAACAGTGATTATTCTTTTAGTGGAGACAACATGCCTGTCTGCAACTGCCATTACAAACACAAGCACACAGGTTTCTACCATTAGGAACATGAAAGTCTCGGTCCCCATGGTACATAACTAACTTCTCCTCCACATTCTTTGTTTGCACTCAACTGCCAAGTCCAAGGAATTCCTCTTACGTTGAGGTTAGATCCCGATTTCATGTTTTTCAACTTCAGAACACATTACAAGCCCTTCACAGCCAACAGGATGGACTTTGTAGACACTTTCTGGCAGTAATAGCAACAGATTGCTTCATAAGAGATGAGCTCTATTTTCATATTATGCTGTTATGCTTTAGTTGGCAGTCGGCTGCTTTCTGCAGTTCAGAAGAACTCTGCTCTCAGCTCTTGGAGCTTTTTGCTTAATGTGAATGCACCAGCAACAAAAGTAACAGTATTGGGTGAGTTAAAGCATATGTAAATAGTAATATTTACACTATGTATTCCACTTAAGCCCATGAAAGGAATGATTCCTTTCCTGCACATTAAGGGCTCTATTTTTCCGAAGTAGGGTGGGACCAGCAAATTTTTGCAATTTTGTTGACCACAGACGTTGGCGCAAATCAGGCACAACCAGCTGGATGCAACATGGAAAAGAGGCTGAATACATTATTAGTCGGAATACTGAATGAAGGTGGAGTCAGGGAAGGTTGGAGGAATGACCCGTCACCACATACTGTGTAAGCAAAGCAGAAGTTACACGAGAGGGTGGGGCTAAATATAACCAAAGTCAGGTGACAGAAACACACTATTAAAGGGTTAAAGTTGTAAGACGAAAACATGGACTACTCCCAGACCAGACAACACCATGGTAGTGACCTGTCAATCACAAGCTAGCCCCGCCCTAAAACATCCCCTGCTTTCTCATCTATTTGACTCTAGATGGACCATAATTTACTTAATTGACATCATGCTGTATTAAAGAATATGGGAGTGGATAATAGTTGTGCAAACCGTAATAAAGGCCCATAAATACATTTATAATATGTGGCTCTTCCCTTCCTCTCAATCCAGATGTCTTTAGTCCAATAAACATGAACATAAACATGAATTCTTTTTACAAAATAGCCATCCATTTATCCATTGTGGGAAAGAATTGAACAGGCATCATATCCTAAAACAAACACATGGAAATAAGGGTTTAAGATGAATTGGATGGTGTTAAAAAAAAAATCACAAGGTTAGTCAACATTGTATTTTAAAGAGGCGTGAATGTGATCCTCCATGGAGTTGTGAGCAGAAGGAAACACAAGTGAGCTTCATCCACAGAGAACATGGAGCGTGTTTGATCCAGATGAACTAGTGGGAGCCTCTGCCAACTAAAGCCACCTCAACCCTCCCGCTTCTGCAAAGAGTTGGTCTGAACAGGTTCCAACGCAGACGCAGCTTTAATGGCAATTAATCAGCATAACTAGCTTCGTGTCTCTCCTCCCACTTCGGCACAAACATGTTCGTTTGGTGCCAGGAAACTACCCAACAGGCACAGACACAAAAAATATTGATTTGAGTCAGAGGAAAATTGCATAAAAACCGCATATTCCCTCACGCTAGCTTTGCCCCTCCAGGAAAATAGATCCCAGAGTATTTTGGGCCTGTCAACTGTGCATGCAACAAGGGAGTGGGGGAGAGAGAGGAGGGGGAGAGACTTTGTTAAAGCCCACAGTGGGTCCCGCACTTCCCTGTTTCAAATTCCTGAGGTTTTCAGTGCTCTGGAAGGCCTGGAGCTAATTTGGCTTTCAGGCTTTCCCCTCTAATTCTTTGTGACTAATTACGGTCGTATTCCTGCAATTAAACTGATCAACTCTGCTGAACTTGGCAAGGGTAAACAAAACACCCTCCTCCCTGGCTCAGGGTACCACCTCTCTGCCATCTTCCTCTCTGCTGCATCTCGCCTTAGTGAGCACACTAAAAATAAAATCAACCTGGTTTCTTCGACAGAGTCTTGTCTCCTAGGCCTCAGTATTTACGGCCTCTGGTGACGATGCCAGGAATATGGAGAGGACCATCCAGAGGTCAGACAGATGTTGCGCATGATGAGATTCGAAGAGTTATGTCTAAAAAGACCTAAACACCCCAAAGGCATATTATTCCATTATCATTTTGGGGACAACTTCATAACATCACAACAAGGAAGTGGTCTGACGTCTTCCTCTTGGATTCAAATGGATTTGATGTTTTAATTGGGCCTGCCAGCTCTGTCTCAGCTCACGCATACAGATAGGATACCTAGGGAGGAAGAAAAACAAGCACGGAAATAAAATGAGGTAGGCTGTCTAGACCGCTTGCTTCTCATTTTGGTGGTTCGGTAGGTTTTTCAACACATGTGAATGTTTATCCCTCTGAAATGAAGCGTATGGGCCGAGCTCCATTAAGTGCTAAAGGGGTGGTCCCTCTTCAGTTTCCCTGTCAATCAGCACTTGTGTGCCCTCCATATTTTTAAGATTTCTCCCTCCCTTTTGACTGTTTATATTCATGAGTGTGTGTGTGTGTGTGTGTGTGTGTGTGTGTGTGTGTGTGTGTGTGTGCGCGCCCACCTACTTGTCCTGTGTGTCTGTGTCGGGTCTTCTCTGTTATCCCCTCGTGGCCATTTTGAAGCAGCAGCGCTACACATTTGTGATGACGCACTACAAACGCGGTACGCTGTCTAAACACTGGAAACCAGACACCTTATTGTGCAGAGGAACATGTGTAAAAATACGCAGAGCATATTTGTATAAAGCTTTGAAATAACGCTTTGGGATTGAGTGTAAAGGATGGCTTTCACCAATGTTTAGAGAGCAGGTTTAATTTGGGAAGGGCCGAGCTCCTTCTTTTTTCTTTCCGCCTGCAGGTTCTTCTTCTTCTTCTTCAGTTGACTTTTATGTGCATATCCTCCTCAACAGACAGTCTACTGACTTCTTGAAATGTTTAGCTGTGAAATACAGAATACTTGTTTTACTTCACATGACCAACATTGTTTTACTACATTACTTAAACTGAAAAGACAACATGCAGTTATCGTTTACTATCCCATCGTGTAGAACTGAGATAACAGCAGCTCTTTTGCCCTCTAATGCTTGTGTTTTCCCCTCCTCAAGGTACCCGAGGGCTCAGAGGTCCACTTTCAGCCGGGAAACTTCTCCCTCTCCTGCCAGATCCAGAAGGAGACCCTTCCCCATGGCAACGAGCACCTCCTCAGCTGGGCCCAGAAGAAGTACAGGGCAGTCACCTCCTTCTCTGAGCTCAGGATGACTCAAGACATCTACATTAAAGTCGGAGAAGGTGTGAGCTAGATGCCTAAAATTCCCAACATAGCTCTTTGCCCTGAGGCATTCCTCCCCATTCCCCTTCAGCTCCTTACTTTACTTAGCTATTGTGTTTGAACCCTGACAGGAGGTTTACATGCACTACTCTGGGAAAAGACTCTCCTCCCTCAACGGGCATTCACCCTTTCACTGTTTAACAGGCTGCCCGTGGTAACTGAGCTGCTTACAGCCTTAACAATTATTGGAGCCCACAAATATAAAGACTATTTTTATGTTATATAACTATTTTTTTTTTTTTTTTTGGCTGAATTGAATGTCTTGATGGATACTTTTTCTTTTTGAGACACCTTGTAGTCTTTTTATCAGAGCTGAATTAGTTGATTGAATGTTTAATTGATGGAAAATGTATCTGCAACTAAATTATTAGTTTATTTTTTTTTAGGGAAGCCTCTCTCTCTCAAGAGACACCGTTACACAGTCTGACCTGGAAGCTGTCTGGTACAACCAGGATCTGAGCGGTTAGGGTAAAGGGCCTTGTTGAGTTGAACTGACTAACTGCAGGTCACAAGCCTTTAGGCCCCCAGTGCCACATTATTGATCGTTAAACTCAATTTTCAAGCACGATGCTAAAAATAGCCAAGCTGCAGTGTCCCAGAGGAGCAGGATCTTCTGCTTTTTCTGTCCTCGTCTGTCCTGGATCTAGTTAGCTAATGTTCAACATCATTTATGTCTGTAATTGATTGACCAACTGTCCATGTTTGAGAATGCTCTCTTTAGAGAAGTTTAGTTTTTTTGTTATTATGTATGCGTGATAATGTGGTTTAGGCACCTTGATATCAATACTTATCTGATAAATATATGATTTTTTTATTGTATCTTTTGCCAGTTGGTGTTAGACTACCAACATAGTTTTCACTGACATGATAAGAAATGTACAAATCTGCTGTAGAGGTTACATATGCTGATCAAATGTCAGGTGGAAAAAAATCAAAGGTTAGGAGGAGATTCATTGGAACAATGTGAAAGTGATGATCTATCGATAGATCATCACTTTCACATTGTTCCAATAAAGGAAGGTGAGGGGGGAGTGTGGGTGAAGTGATGAAGCGCTGCTGTATTCTCACGGGAGCCCGGGGTTGAACCTCACACATGTTTGAGCCGTGGACTTTCAATTCTGCATCTGGCCACTGGCCTGTCCACGAAGTGAAGAGACGGCACGTCCAACTTCACAACGCATCAGCTCTCACACAGGACATCTTGACTTTAATGAGCATCTCTCACCACGCGGCAGTAAAATGCATGGCTGACGTCTGGAGAGAAGTAATGTCTCCACTACGGTCCCCGATAAGCTCTCTCTCTGTCTCTCTGCTGTTAGTTGCCGTGGAGAACAGAGTGGTTGCTCAGCCTGCAAGCGCTTGGCTTGTGTCATTAGGGGGCTGTGGCTTGGCAAAAGCCCAGAGTGCCATGATGTTTACTTCAAGCAAAGAGCTGTAGTTTTCCACTCCTTCACATCGTCAGTAGTGTTTCATGAAGACGGACAGATCCTCACTGTGCTTCCTAACCAGGCTCTCACTCAAGGTCTCCCCTCGGCTCTTTAAAGTGCCACAAGGGCTCCGGAAAGGAAGGTGCCAACCTTCAGTTCTCACTTTGTCCGAGGCTCTGTTTGCCAAATAAGGAAGCAGCTGTCTTGTGTTTTCTCTGAGTGTTGAGTGCTTTTCATTTTCTAAAAGGACTTTCTTACCAAACTGCGAAGTTTGCAGGAAAAAGCAGCAGGAGGTTCGATAAAAATGTGTTTAGGGCTATTATTGTCCTGTTATGATGAAAGAATTATGGTGAAAACCATTGCTTAGTTTTCTCACGTAAAATACAAATACAAAAGAAGACCATGCCAATGGGAGCACGCCAGACCTCATCCAGCACTGGTCTGGGCCTAGTTAGTGCAGAGACAATGGGAATACCAGCTGCAGGGCTGTGTGGTAAAGTGAACAAGGAGCCTGTGGTTCAGCTGCAGCAGCTGGGTCAATCAAAGCAAACATCCACCGTACTGGAGTCTCCCTGAGATATTTAATTCCTCCCGGGAGCGGATCACGGGGTGCTGTTCTGTCACCGACCTGGTGCTCTGACCCACCAGCAGTAGAGTTAACAAGAAGCCGTATTTCCTTACTGAACCCCCAACCAGTAACACAAACATCTCTCCACTTTCAGATCCACTGTTTTCTGACACCTGCCAGATTGATACCAAGTTCCTGTCTCTTAACTACCTGGGCGGCTACGTGGAGCCTCAGACATCAAAAGGCTGCATCCTGTCTGGACCTGACAAAGACCAAGAAGTCCACATCATCGAGCTGCAAGCCCCCAACTCCAGCAGGTGAGCGAAGCCAAGAAAACATGTTGTCATAGTTTATTTTTGAGGTCAAGACGCTCTCACTAATCTCTGTAGACTTTGTTTTGGATAGAAACTCCCATGAAGGCAGGTGGGGGGGGTTTGCTGTTCACTTAGTGGTTTTTCCTTTCAGAAAGATATCTCAAAACTGTGTCTAAAAGTCCAGGTTGCCAGATAATCTCCTCATTCCCCTTGTGGAGTGATAATTCTGTTTGCCCACAAAGGCTGCAAATCTGGGAATGTGTTGGTAACGCCACTGTATCTCACTCCAGCTATCTGCTCTGTAGTGCATTTGTCTTTTCCTGGGAAGGCTTCCAGCTTTTTAATGAGTTGGCCAGACGCAGGCCGCCCGATAACACTACGGAGACACAACCTTGCTAAAATCTTGTTCTCTCCCTCCCTTGGTGCAGTGCTTTCCAGGTTGATGTCATCGTGGATCTACGACCTCTGGACGACGATGGTCCTCTGCATCGTGACGTCGTCTTGGTGCTGAAGTGCACCAAGTCTGTCAACTGGGTCATCAAGGCGCACAGTGTGATCGGCAAGCTGGATGTAGTGGTGAGCTAGCAGCATGACCACACCCAACATCTCTCCATTCAGGAACATCTTCCTTTCTTTCCCTTAACGGACTGCACCACTGAGATTTAATGTGGTCCTATCACACACCAAGACGTGTCGCAGACACAGATGTCACCACTTTGCACCGATGACTAAAGAATCTGTCACACCAGAACGTGTTTTGAATTGGCGCCCGTTCCCTGTTGCAGGAGAGGGTGGGGATAACGGGTCCGGAGGAACTGTGAACTTTCATTGTGACAGCTCCAGGCCTTGTCATCACATTCAAAGCGCCAGGGACGGGAGTTGGAGTGGTGGGGGCATCGCACATATTTTTCAGAGCCAAGGCTACTGCAGTGCTTCAGCTGCACATAGAGCCTAAGCTGCTTTCCATCAGTCACAACCTGAAATATGAGCAGAGCTTGCTTCGGGCTCTTTCTGAAGCTTCGAGCTGTGAGGACCTGCTGCCACACACAGAAGACAAACAGTGGCAAATTACTGCAATATTTCAGAATGCCCTTTACGTAGAAATGTGGTTTTATACATGTCAGTGAGTATAAGTATACAGGTTTGATATTAAATCTTCATTACTGTGACTCAAGTCTCTCCGAACCCTTAGGAGCTGTAATATTTTGACACATATGTACACTTTGGGAGAATAGTTTGACTGTAGATCATGTTGTCCGACTGCCATAACTGCTCCAGGGATGGAATTTTAAACCACGTCTGTCTTCAGGGTTTTGAAACTGAGGCTGAGACTTGAGTCTCACTAATGTTGTGCAGTTCTCAAAATATTTGTCTCGTGACGTTTGGTATTCACGGCATAGTGATGGACTCTCGTTCCCCGTCACTTCAGTGTTGCTCGCCCTCAACGGATCTCATTGGAGGTGCACATGTGGTTCTCTGTTTCCACCGTCTAATGCTGACACTCCGGCAGGGCGTCTGCAGCCATGACGCTGCAGTTTTGCCAGGCGCAGTGTGTTTGTACAGCTGCCTCAGGTTGTGTGTGTGACGCCAGGTCAAAGCCTGCGGTACGTACGTCAGCACAAACTGATACTAATATCACCGGTGGAGGTTCCCAACAGATTTGTGTGTTTTTATACCCAATTAACACTTTGACCTCATACAACAAATAGTTTGGGTCAGGAATGAGCACGGGTCATTTTCAGCACGGTCCTATGGAGTGGACAATGTTATATACTTGTATTTTAACAGTATTTCCATGTTATGTAAAGAAAAAAAACAGTGGCATCAGTTGGTTGTAAACTACAAAGACCATAATGCCTAGCAACGTGCTGAGAGTACCGGCCATCGCAGCATTTAGTCTGGTACAAGCACATTTAACAAAGGAAGACAATGTTTAAAAAAATAGACACAATATGAATGCTGATCACTATGTATCTATATTTTTATCTCAGAAATGTTCCTGCTGACATTTTGACCTGAATTTCATAGCAGTGGCACACAGGATGCTGAGCTTGTGCAACCAATGTTTGGGAGAGTGAATTTCTGTGATATGATCACATCGTAAATCCGAGGCCTTCCTTCTGTCAGGAACCGGGTTCTCCACGGCGTTGCTCAAGAGTGTTGAATGTGTGGGAAACGACAGTGAGAACGAATGTTTAATCCCTCACGCAGGGAGGGTATGCAGCAGGATGGGACATGAATCCTTGGAGCAAACTAACATGTCGGTTCCTCAGCACTGATTGAGTGGTGACAAGCCCATGACCTCACACTCATGATTCACACTTGACACAGAATGAGAGCAGGACTGTACTTGAAGTTGGATACCTGTGGCGCCGTAAATCATCTTTTCAGAACAATCTTTTGTTTCTGAGGATCCTAAAGGAGCCTATGTAAACATATGGTCTTTGAGAAATGATGCATTCTTTCCTCTCTAATGGAAATCACAATAAGATAAGTAACACCTCTGCTTTCTTTTCCACAGGCCTCTGATACTGTGAGTGTCAGTTCAAATACGGAGAGACTGCAAGTGTCAAAATCCCCCAAGCAACCGTTGCCATCGGGGTCACAAGCCTTGATCAAGTGGGCGGGGGAGCATGGCTACAGTCCCGTCACGTCGTACACCAGCACTCCTGTGGCTAACCACTTCAACATCCGACTCAGAGAGCCAGGTAAACCGAAGTAACACCATTCAGTTATACTGAAGCAGAAGTAGAAATGCTGTGTTCAATGAAATTCTAGCTCCAACGCCACACGCAAGACAATAATGCAGATTTTAGAGTCTTAATAGAGAAACCATGAAATTGTTTTATAGTCGTAGCCCTGTGTATTTCCTCACCTGTAAAAACAGCCTCATGAGGTTCTGACTGTGTGATTTCCAGATGTGGTGGATCCTCTGGAGAGCATGCTGCCTCCAGAGCTCTCCATCTTGCGTGACTCCAATCCTTACCCCAGACCGGGAACTACAGCCCGACGCTCCGGCCTGCCCTTCCTGTTCCCTCCCCCGGCGTCCGACGGCCTGCCCTACCTGCGTCTGCCCTCGTCCCCCGACGAGCGGCCCTGGGAGAACGCCGAGCCCGAGGAGCCTCAGGGCGTTCTGAGTGTTGGCCTCAGTGTGCAGTGTGAGGACACGAGGATGGTGGTCAGCATCGATAAAAAAAGCCTGCAAGTGAGTGAGAGCAACTAATGATCATACACAAGCTGAGTTTGATTTTATGATGTGCAACGAGTATAACACACGTACAAATATACACAGCAGAACTTAAAATCAGAAAGACAACCTTTGGTAAATAGAATATAAAATATAGTGCAAATTATAGGTATTTTATCAGAAAAATAATTATTAAATAAATACATTTTCTCAGCTACTCAATTAAACAACACATTGTTACAGCACAGAAGCAGTTGAGGAATGCTCCCCTGGTTTGTGAAATAGACCGACAGATCAGTGTGTCGCATATTGAATGTTTAATAATAAAGAAACTTAATCCAGTGTCATCGATGATTTTAAAAGGAAATTCAAGTTGCATATATGAAAAATGTTTCCGGGTCTGATCAATCACTTTCATGCATTCAGGTGTTTTTCATCTCTTCGTCGCTCTTGCGACACGACTTGATGTGACAAAGTGTGACATGAAAAACAGAAAACAATAAACTCAAGGACACCCAAGAAGAATGCCAGTGTCAGGACCAATTAGGGGGCTGAATGAATGCCGATGTGATTAGAAAATACCAACACAAACCTCCACATTGCTAGATTTTGAAATCAAATCCTTTGATTTGGTGTTGTAATCATAGCAAATAGAGACGAGAGGTTTTCAAGTCAAATAAAAAAGAAAAACAAAAAGAAGTAGAAGTAACGACAAAGATAAATGTTGCCATTATTCTCTTAGTTTGGATGAAAACGCCTTTCGTACACAGGCTGACACTGAAGCAAGCAGCACGTTTCCCAACATTTGGCGTCTGGATGCGGGCCTGGCTCTGTCAGCCCACATCACAGAATGGAAACTGGCACTGACTGTAATTAGGATAAGCTGGGGCTGGAGCTAGACCACCTTGTGGGATTTGTTTATTCCTGGGAACTCAAAGTCTCACATAACCGCTTAGCTTTTTTTTAATTCTGAAAGTGAGTTAATAAAGGAAAAGTTTTTTTTTATCTTCATTCAGTTGCCATTTTTTTTTTATTTCCTCAGGCGAATGGTTTCACTCATGCCAACCTCACACTTCAAGACCCAGCTTGCAAAGCAACCGTCAATGCCACCCACTACACGCTGGAAACTCCTCTGACTGGCTGCTTGACCACCATATATCCTATGCAGGGAAGCCCGATGGCTCTCCACATCAACTCTGTGAGTACTGCACCTATTATTACATCTTAGTTTCAACAAGCCATCACAACACAGCTGTTTTACCTGAACCATGACAGGTGAACTCCTAGTTTATAATGTAAACACAGAGAAAGTAGCTATTGGGGCATTTTAATTACCCACAAACAACAAATAAAATTGTATTCTTTTTTCTGCAGTGGTAGCATCCTCTGCATTAGCATTGCTATGGCATGGATTTCTAAAAATAATCCCTAATATCACCTTAATCCAAACACAAGCAGTTCGAAAAGCTGGGGTGGCAACGTTTTTTCAGCCATTGCTTTACTAGAACAACAAGATGGAAACTCTTTCTGAGAGAAATACAAATGTTTTAAACTTCTGATGGTACATAACCAAGGCTATGTGGGCTTGAAAAAGACATCGGCAGTCAGCAGAGCATCGCAAGTTGACCACATGTTTCCTCGAAACATCGGTTATCAGATGTCAACAGCTGATATGAAACGCCTCCTTAGAGCCTTGAGGCTTAAATGCCTTTTCCACAAATAGTTTTATCCTCTTTATTTTGGATGAATAGAAAATGAAAAATGTGACCAAATTAAAATACACTCTCTCATGTAATGGTGTACAGTGTGGGAGTCTTTTATGGGATTCAGCACTGACATCTGACATCTCCAGTTGTCTTCATTATTATGGAATGCATTCATGAAGCGTGTTTGTTCTAACAAGCAAGAATGAATCACTTCCTCCCCAACCTTCTGAGATCTTTTGTGGGGGAAATCTGGAACAACACATTTTCTGTCCAATGCAGATTGAAAACCTGGGCACACGTCCAAGGTTGTCTTTTGTGTTTGCTCTTGGATGCAGGGTTAACCTCTGACCTCGAGTCAAAAAAAAAATCTAATTTCATTGTCTCGGTTCCTACACATCGTTGATAGTGTGTTTTGGCTGTTGTTTCTGCTGTTCTGTGACATGTTGATTTCATTCAGCAGTGGCACCAACTGGCACGTCCACAAACTAATTTGGTTCGGCCTGAAGAAAAACCCAGTTGATGTCATTGAGATTGTCCTCACACCTCATTAAATCTGAATTTTCTTGAAGATGGGCGTCCGCTTTTCTTCTGCTCTACTGAGAAATGAAAAGTATGTTTCATGTTTTTGTCCAGGACGAGTCCCTCTGCTGAAGCCACAGGACATTCCCACATTTTAAATCCAACTCATTGGTTGCAGAATGTTTTCTTGGCAACTCCTCTCATACATTTGAATCTCTTTGCCTTTGGCTTACTGAACATCCTAATTTAAGCAACACTACTCACAACTGGATCTGGAAGGACTTTGTGAACGTTTTCCTTCCACTTACTAACTGATGTTGCTTCGGTGCTGTGAGTAATGTATGCCTTTGTGGATTTCAGGTTTTGATAAGTCATGCCGAGACTAAGGATGGGAGTGGTAGGCCGCTGGAGTACGAGGATCTGGAATCTGGAGAAGTGCAGTTCCCAAGAGACCCAGCGGATTTAGAGAGGACGTTTATGGAGCACACGGAGCACCAGTCCGTCGTCATGGTAAGACAGTGGAGCCATTGTGGGTCCATGCATGTTATCGCAGGGCAAAAGTTGACAAGTGAAGACCAATGATCATCAACATGTAAATCATGTCGAGTTGGATGAAACTCCATTTCCCATAGTCCCCTGGTGCATGTAAACACTCTTCCTTCAATGTCTCTGTCTTTCCATGATGTCTGTTTTATAAACTTAACCTGACCTCTTTCCATTTTAAAGTTTCTCCATCTTCTTCCCCCTACAGACTTATTTTCCCTTTGTCTCATCCATTCCTCATCTCCCACTTATTGTTCTTGTTCATACAGCATCTCTTATGTTCCCATTTTATGATCCATATTAATGTGGTCGAACACTGACACGCAGGCATGAAGAGGGAAACTGCTTAGCAGGGGAATCAGATGTCAGATCCGTGCTGATATTTGTGTTGGCTTCGTCTTATTCTCCTCCCAGTTCAATTGCACGTACCGAAAGAACCAGGAAACCTCAGCAACAATTCCCAGGATTGTACCAGGCCCGGGAAGGCAACCGGTCAGCAACCTGACGTTTAGCATGGAGTTGTACAACACACGGCCCTTCAGCAACCCTTCACGCCAGGCCTTCTACACTGTCTCACAAAAGCAGCAAGTCTTTGTGGAGGTATGCTTTGCATGTCTAATAAATCATTTATTTCAGAGTTCATGTCGTGTGTTTAGCAGTTTAATGCAGTATTTGTCTTATGTAACATGTGTTTTTGTTGCTAAATGAAAACTTTAGAAAGAACCCTGCTCTGTTTGCTCTCTGTCTGGGACTTTAGCTCTTCCTGCTTTGATCTCTTAGTGTGGCATCCATGAGGTCAATTAGTATTTAGTCTAGTTGGGGCTAAAGAGCTCACACTCACTTTCACCCCTTCGTTCTATTTGTATCTCCTCTATGTGTCTGTGTATCCTGTCTGGATGCCTCAAAATCGTTGTTTCACAACACGATTATGGAGATCATGTAAGAGATGGCAGACTCCTAGACTGAGGTCATTTGATAGAATGATTTATGATGAAATCAGCGGGAGGTGCTTGGCTGGGAGCATTGACGCAGAGCCAGTTGGTTACAAAGGCTTTTTGTGAATGCATATGCAAGACCATTTAAATGAGGAAACATCACTGACGATCCAAAAGAAGAAAACTCAAGGGATGGTTGTGGATGGAAAGATATGACGAACATCTGAACTGAAATAATACTAGACGAAATGTGTTGCAGTTGAAATAGATACATGTGTTAGCAAACAGTCGTAACCCATCAAACAGACATTAGCATTCACTCTCTTTTAAGCTCAGGTCTGGTTTCCACCAACCCCTGAGGCAAATATCTGACTCTTTAGCTGCTAAATGCCTCACTATCTTCACCAGCCAGTCTGTAACGGTTGTCCAAGGTGTCTGTCGGCGTTGCAGCGGCTGTGTGGATGTGAGGTACTCAGCAGTGTGTATACTGGTAGTCCCTTTCACAACATAAACAGTAAGCAAAGGCAGGTGAGTCACTGCAACCACGGGGGATCCTTGAGCATGAAGCCATTAATGAACTCAAAAAATATAACACAGTTTGCCGCAGCCTAATTCCAGATTATCTGTGGACAGACACTGAGGTGCACACTCATTCACTCGCAGATGATCGATCACATGACCTCCTTGCAGAAATGATGGTGGTCGTGTTTATCAGAGTATATTACTATTAGTAGTATTGCATTCTTTTTCAACTTTGTCATTAAGAAACTATTTCACTTATTGGTCATGACTTCGGTCTCACTTAAACAAAGCAGCTTCACATTGCAAATGATAAGTGATCCATGTGTTTAAAGAATAAATGCTTCTCTCTCACGCGCTCCAGGTCACCTCAGCGGCATCAGATCCCGAGCTGGGCTTCACCATCATATCCTGCTTCATTTCTCCCAACTCCAAGCCCAGTGTGGCTTCAGACTACACCCTCATTGAGACGGTCTGCCCCACAGACGACTCCGTCAAGTACTATCCTCACACACAGCCGCAGAAGAAAAGTTTCAGCTTCACCTTCGACTCAAAGTTCAACATGTCCCTGCTTTTCCTGCACTGTGAGATGTCTCTGTGCTCCAAGACATCCCAGAGCAACCAGAGACCGCCGGTATGCAGTCCATATGACTTTTGTCTTTACATGTGCAATGATTTTCTCTTGAGGTACATACTGAGAGCCGTGTTTTTGTTTGAGAGGATTTTAAGTTGGTGTAGTGGTGCACCGTCTTGATGCTGGCTGAGCCGTTCGGTATCAGCTCTGCACCCAAAGCTAAGCAGGAAACATGAATCAACGCAATGTTTGCCAAGTATCCAGCTGCAGAATAAAATAAGCATCCATCCAAGCCACAGTTTTATTGTTATCTTACTGTGTTATCTGTCCAACTCAAACAATCTCTTGCAGGCTTTTTCTCCACTTTTTCATTTCTGTTTTTTTACCTCTTTTCATCGTAACAAAGTTGTTTCTGACTTGTGGCATTGAAGCTAATTGTTATATTGTGATTCCGATCAGGGTGTGGTGTCGGCTAACTAGTTTGTCATTTGTTTGATTTCCAAGTTTATACTTTGGGTCAGTTATGACAGAAGACATTTAATTGAGGTTGAGAAATGTTTGTTTGTGCTTTTAAAAGCGGTCGTTAATGCCTTTTTACAAAGTGACCTTTCTGTCCACACAGTGCTTACGACCCGGTGAGACCTGCGATTCTCTTAGTTTGGACAACATCCTGGCGATGATGATGAACACCAAGACGTCTACCAAGCCGCTGGTCGTAGTGGATGGACCTGGTCAGGAAACAGGTAAAAAAAACTAATTTTACAAGGTCAACCAGAATAACATACATGTACATCCTAGAAGCTCTTGTTGCTCTCATCCATATTTTTGGCTTTATTAGCGCTACACATGATGAATGACGCTCTGACTCGCATTGTTTTGAGTATAAAGTGTGATAAGGAAACTGGAGTAAAGGGAGAAGCAGCACTGGGGACGAAGCTGCCAGAGAAAGCTCAGTGCGATTCTTGGAGATTAGACCAAAACCACAAAACACTGCACATCACTTCCCCACATCTGGTCATCATTAACTGCGGTGTGTGTGATTGTGTATGCAGGTGTGTGTGAATGCACATTTTGCCTTTACGTGCACGTGTCTGTAACATCTGTACACAAGAGAGAGAGAGAGAGAGAGTGTGTGTGTGTGTGTGTGTGTGTGTGTGTACATACTGGCATGTGGTTGACATGCTTCCAGTAAAGGGGAGTGTGCAAACACTGAGGCCCAGTTCGGCTGCTCTGGATCGGTCCATGCTGAGGAAGAGGTGGAAAAAGAGGAGTCATACAGCACCAAGCTCCAGTTGTTTTCACTTAGTGCCTTCTCTGTGGCCTCCCCTTTCCATGGAGAGGGAGAGGGTGTGTGCGTGAGGGAAGTGGAGGTCCTCTCGTTGGCTTTGGGAGTCCAGCCAGACCCCAAAGTCCCATCGATCATCACTTGTTGAGGCGCTCATTCATTCACTCGCTGTATTGCGGAGTCTCGGGGCTTGTGAGTGTGATCGGAGGGAGGAGGCAGCCTGCAGATGTGGGGGGGAGGCCTGAGGTCACATTTTACTAATTATGACCTAAACGGAGATGGGGTGATATCATGAGTGCCCGATACGTGTTGGACTGCCAGAACCTTTCAAATCAGCATCCCCTCTGAGCAATGACATCCACAAGAGACCTATGGTCAGTTTGAGTCAACTTCATTGACTCATGCTTTACTATAAATCCTCATCATTTAACCATGTGAGCTGGGGCCTGACTGATATATCAGCATGGCCGATACTGGCCGTGATCTCGGTTTGTAAATTACAAAGCTATATAGTTCAATACATACTATGGCCCCTCAGACATCACTGAGAAACCGTGGCGGTTCCAGGATTTTTTAATGATTTAATCCTGATTAAATAACATTTCTACTAAGGAACAACTTGTGGGGCTGAACACCAAACCAAGGAGGCAGAAGCCAGATTTGGGTTGACCGATCCAATTTCACAGCCCCTTGGAGCCACCCTTGCTGACATGTTTGTTTTTCATCTATGAAACATCTCGCTCAGCAACAGCTATTAGTCAGTTGACTGGAAGTTAATTGGCAGCAATTAAGAAATAATGCTTAATTGTAAAAATAAATAAATAAAATACTGGTACTTTCTTGCCACATGTGTAGAGAATGACACGGCTCGACTCAACTGGACTGGGTTTTCCATCAGCTACCTGGTAACTGGTACTTTTTTTGGTACAACTTCAGTCAAGCGAGCTTAGCCGTTATTAGAAGGTGAAAGTTAAAACACTGCAGACCGCTGATTGGCCAGAAAGAATCGGTAACGGCACAACTTGCACAAGCCATTTTTAAATAGTAATAGCTACTGACAATAATGACCACCATTTTTTTACATGACCCAGAATGTTTTTAAATGTCAGCCATATCTACGTATTGTGTACATCCAACTGTACAATTGACAAAGTGCAGACGTTCCTCTGTTTGGTTGCCGATAAAAGGATTCAGCGAGGGTCGCATTAAAGACGATGACATCAGCTGATAGTCCTGCTGAGCCTTCCTCAGTCGTAAACAAAATAGAGAGAAGGACCATGCAGTGCAAACAAGGCATCAGTCTACTGTGATATTATCTGAATATCTGAGATGTAGATGGTTGGATTGACAAAACAAGCAATTTGAATGGCAGCCTGTTAGTGAGTGGTTTTCATCAGGAAAAATAATAGGTAGACTAATTGATGATATTTGTTAGTAGCAGCCATAAGCTCAGTACATTATGTTGGACACAACTCCTTGAAAATGTTTGCAAGATCTTTTTAAAAATGTGTTGTCTTTTTGTTTTTTCTTTCAAACATGCTAATACTCTAGTATCGACATCAAGAATTCAGTCGGGCTCTGGCGTCGGCAGAGAAGGAGTCTTTCAGACAAATTGAACAGACGTGGGTGGATTTACTGCATTGTAATTGGACATAGGGTTTCACAGCTGGGCAGAGTTAGAGATGTAGTCACTGTTTAGCACATCGTTGCAGTGTTGATGTTAGAGAAGCTGCTGAAGCTATTGGTGAAACTTACTAGTCCAGAGTAGGCTGTGCCCTCACCACTCAGCCAGTGCAGCGGGTTTATTTTCCATGGAACAGATCGAGTAAACACAAATATGCAATAAACACAGTGAAAAAAAAAAGAAATCTCCATTTCAAAGGCTGTGTTTTATAACACAAAGGCATCTCTTATGCTAGGATGGCAAACAAAACAAGCAGCCTTTTCAAGGGCCACAGTTCAGCACTGGACAGTATCCCAAAGAGCTCCACTTGATCTACAAATCAAAGAGGGCCACTTGTGGCCAACATGGTGCATGGAAAAACATAACAGCCTCAAAAGCCCTGCCATCAGAAGTAGATTTACTGCTTCACAATAAATTTTACTGGATCTGGTAATGTTCAGGAAAAGTTGAAAAGTATCGTTTATCCGAGCGGTTGGCAGTGTAGTTTATCTTATTGCACCAGCACAAGCAGTGTTGCTTCACTTTTAGTCTGCATAGAGCAAAGCAAGAACATCTTTAATAAGTTTGGTTTATTTATACTGCAATGACTAGATTGTAATCTGCTTCAAAAGAAAACTTTCAATATAGGGGACTGTTGGACAGCTTGAGACTGCAGTGTTTAAATATGATTTCTGTGATAGATATATGTCGAATGAGGTCTTTTTGTTTTCCCTATGGGCTTCTTCTTAATATTGTAAATGTATTCTAAAACTCACAAGCTATCTCTTTAAAACAAAAGAAAAGTATTTTTCTACTCTCCTTATTCACTGAGAGTGTATTATGAAGAGAGATAGAGTGTGTATTATCAGTTGTGCGTGGTGCTATTGGCCTCATGGACCCCGCTGAGAGAGAGCTGCAAGTTACTGGTTCTGACAAAAAGCCAAGAGGATTATTCCATTGGCTTTTGGATTATAGAAAAAAAAAGCTCTATGGCAAAAAAATGTTTGTGATACTTAAACATTTTGTTCAGCAACAATCTTCAGAAAAGAAAACAACTTTTATGATTTGTGATGCTTGGCCAAGAGTGAAAAGATAACGTTAGGCTATAAATGAACAACATCACGGTCATGTGACTTCACATCACCACTCAGCTAAAGGCGGACTAGTGTTCGGCATTTTGTAGTCTCATTTAGCCACTTGTTAGCCTTTTTAAAGACAGTTCAAAGCTTCAATCACTAGTGGGGTATTTACTGACGTCTTTTATATCGTAGAACAAAACGTTTGAATCTCCTCGGCTCGTTTTAACCACAGTTCAGGCATCTCACCAAGAACCCATTCAAAAACCCATTGACAAAAAAGTGAAAATGTCTGTGTTCTAGGTCTCATTCCTGCAGTAATAAGCTTTATAAGTATGAGCAAGCAGGCTGCATCAGTGGGAGGAGAGGTCAGAGTTGAACAAAAACATGCTCTCTCATTCCATATCAAGAAAAACGTACATAAACAATGACGTTCATAGAGATATCAGACCGCTCCAACTCTGGCTACGGCTTAAAGCTGCACACATAAGTCAGGCGTTTAACTTCTGAGATGCTGTTTCTGTTACAATGGTGAACTAAAGTGAGGACCTGACACACGTTTGTTCTCCATTGACATTGAGGCTTTTTTGAAAAGCTGAGTTTTCAGCTCGATAATACTGACTGGTCTCTACAATCCTGGCACAAGTCACACGGGGTCGATAACACTGCAGCGATGTGGTGGGGGTGCAGGGTGGCACAGAGGACGTCCTCTGGCCATCGTCCCCTCTGAAATTAAAGTCCTCTCTGATGACCTGTCATCATCCATTATGCGAAATAGAGAACTCAAAGGTGTTCTGTCCAAGAATAGCACCCATTGTGCCAGAGTCTTGGACCCGTACCAGACTCGCCTCTTGAGTTTGTCTGTACACAAGCGCCTTTGTATTGTTTGTTAAGTCATCATTACATCTAAGTTCACTATTGAAAGTCTTCCAGATGGCTTGAAATACTGCAGTGGGTTCATTGTTGTGGACTTACAGAATAACTACCACTCTTCCAACATTTTCCTGCTTCAGGTTTCTGTCTCACATTCCTCATGTTGCTTATCAACACAGGACAATACCAGTAATCTGCTGGTCCTCTGAACTGGAGCTGACAGGCTGACTTGTTGGATGGTCAAAATTAATAATGTACACTGGGCATCCCTATATCCAGTACAATGGTCAACAAATTAAAATGACATTATTTATTTTTGTTTTGCAGTTACTCCTCACTATGTACCCGAAAAGCCCGAAGTTCCTCCTGTTGAGGGTAAGTTTCATGCTACATTATTCTCACTGTTCTTTATATGTATATGTGTGTTTTTTGTGTTTTTTATACACATTTTGAAGTGTCACATTAGATTAGCTGTATGAAAACGGCAAAATTCAAGAAAACTTCCTCAATTGTGCAGTTTTTACGCTCACTTTGTTGATGCGCTAAATGGGATATGGCCTTTGTCAAATCGATGCTATCCAACGTCTTTATGGGTTTATATTGTCTTATGATTTTAACTTTGATTTTTGATTGATTTTAATATAATAAACGTTCCGATTTGAAACAAATTCCTGAAGACCTAATTTTCTCTCATAGATCAGCCAAGGCAACTTGTTTTATTTCCAGTTCAGTCTCTACTTCTTCTTATACTCGGTTTACTGGCAGATTACAGCCACACGTAAAGCGTAGCCTAGAGTGCCAAATACTGACAAAACAACGCAGACTTGTATAATTTGCTTAAAATTCACTTGACAGTTGAATGGAAACATGGCTAAAGATGAACCAATACATTCTGAAATTATTAAAGAAAGGATGTAAGTTTTAAGTATTTTATTATTATTATTTAACCATTTATTGTGAGCTTGTTGCACAATTTATTACGGTTATTATTTATTTATAGTGTCTTTTGGTTTGGGCTCTCTAGACTTGTGCTTGAGGGTTTTCAAAGTTATCATGAAGTCACCATGAATGAACCGAGTGCCACTTTGTTCCCCAGAAACGTTGTATGTGCTGGACACCCCGACAGTGGTGGGGATCGCCTTTGCAGCCTTTGTGATCGGGGCCCTGTTGACCGGAGCCCTGTGGTTCATCTACTCACGCACAGGTAGGTGCTTCACCTGCTGCTCCGCAGCCCCAACTCACCCCTCTGCATAATGAAAGGATAAGATGCAGAGGAATGTCCGAGGGTCTCAGTGCCAGAAATGTGCCGCTGGGAATGCCAAACATCCTGCTGCTGACAGAGGCCGGTTCACAATAACAGATTGACTCCTCTACTGTAAATATATCCTGTTGGTCAGCAGCAAGGGCTCTTCTCTTTCCTGCCTTTGAGTGTTTTGTGAGCTGCGGGGTGGTCAGCGAATATTCTCAGGACAATGGCTGGAGACGAGTTGGAAATTCCCCTTGTTGGGTTGAGCAGCCCCTCACAGGAAAAGACACACAATCTGTCCATTAGATGCCAAGATCTTCCCCATCGTCCCTAGCCTGCCGACCCAAGCCGACCCCTGGGAGGAAGTGTGCTCCCAGCAGCCCTCTCAGTTCACCGTTGCATAAAGCTGCCCTGTTCTCATTGGCCTCACTGCTTGACTGGTGATCCGCCACGCCGTTGACCCGGTGCCCTGTGGCTGATGTGTTGGTCTTTCATAAACGGGCTCAGGATGTTTCAGTTTAGAAGTCGGGGCTTTTGGAAAGTACAATGTGAGTGTTTAAGTTTACGCTTAGTTGAATGTTTGGAAGAAGCTCACAGTTGGCCAGTGTTCAATGGTGTGATCAGTAAATGATATTTATGAATGTAGCAAAGATCCTGACACTTGTCAGAACTAAACTGTCCCAGTCATTAAGTCACATCTTTAAGTGTTAAAGGAACAAGTGTTCATGTAGCAGAAAAGATCAGCTGTCAGATTTTAGTGTTTATCTTTATCACAATATTGGTATTGAGTCCTTTTTAGAAATGTAAGCTTCACAGGTTTCCTTCTCGGCTGGTTTTCTAAAGACATTAGAAGTAAACATGTACAGAGAAACAGGTGTAGTTCTGGAAAAATATTGTTTCTGTTGATGTTATTAAAATAGGCTTTAGGTGGGCGTGTTAAACTCTCTTGGCTGAAATGACCTTACATGGCAATATTGGCAGTTCCATGTAAACCCCAAGAATGTAGATCCCCTAAAACAACCACCAAAAATATCACGTAAGAGTGTATTTTAAACTGGTGTACAGAGGGATGAAACATGAAAACAGATTTGGGTACATCCCCTCTGGGTTGAGGACAATGTTTGTAGTCTCTTGGGAAATAATCTTTTTTAAGATACATACTCATTGGCATTATATTTGAGGTTTTGTCTCTATTACAGCTTCAATTCCATATAAGGCAATTAGAAGTGTAAATGCTTTAAAAACCAGCCCACAATATATTATTTGACATTTTGCTCATTATGTTGGCACGCAGAGTGGGTCTGTGTTCTGCCAGGGCTGCCGTCATGGCTGCCAAGTGATCTGCTCTATACCTCTGTTAAAATAACACCAATGAAAAGTTGTGAAAGAAGCTGATCAACTCACGTTACCTGCACTTAAATGCTAACATACGCTGCAAGATTATAAAATAATGATGATGGCACGCTGCACAATAGTGCTACAATTATTAGCCATGCTAGCGGCTAATGTTGGGTTGGTTGTTCCTCCATTTGGTTTCAAACTAAACTATCTCAACGGCTATTTGATGGATTAACTTGAATGTTTTACCATTTAAATCTATGCCACCATCGGGTCAAAACTACAGTTTGTTCAATACTTTATTTTATGACCTGCAAAACTCACCACATTCCAGCCTTAGCTGCGCTTTTTCTTTAGTGCTAATTAGCAAATTTTAGCATGCTAAAATGCTAGGCTAGCTTGTGATTGTGGAAACCTTTATAAGTGGAAACCTGTGTTACGTCTGTCTTGGTCAAATTCACTTACTATACACAGGTGTTATAACCAAATTGTTTTTCTAATTTTTAATGTCTTATGCAAATTATTTTTTGATTGATATTTTGGTACATTTATTAGCAACAAGTCCACGGGGTTAGCATTAGCAACAAGTCCACAGGGTTAGCATTAGCAACAAGTCCACAGGGTTAATGTTAGCAACAAGTCCACAGGGTTAACGTAAGCAACAAGTCCACAGGGTTAACATTCACAATAAGTCCACAGGGTCAACGTTAGCAACAAGTCCACAGGGTTATTGTTAGCAACAAGTCCAATGGGTTAACTTAAGCAACAAGTCCACAGGGTTAACATTCACAACAACTCCACAGGGTTAATGTTAGCAACAAGTCCACAGGGTTAACGTAAGCAACAAGTCCACAGGGTTAACATTCACAATAAGTCCACAGGGTTAACGTTAGCAACAAGTCCACAGGGTTAATGTTAGCAACAAGTCCACAGGGTTAACGTAAGCAACAAGTCCACAGGGTTAACATTCACAATAAGTCCACAGGGTTAACGTAAGCAACAAGTCCACAGGGTTATTGTTAGCAACAAGTCCAATGGGTTAACTTAAGCAACAAGTCCACAGGGTTAACATTCACAATAAGTCCACAGGGTTAACGTTAGCAACAAGTCCACAGGGTTAACGTTAACAACAAGTCCACAGAGTTAACGTAAGCAACAAGTCCACAGGGTTAACATTCACAATAAGTCCACAGGGTTAACGTAAGCAACAAGTCCACAGGGTTAACATTCACAATAAGTCCACAGGGTTAACGTAAGCAACAAGTCCACAGGGTTATTGTTAGCAACAAGTCCAATGGGTTAACTTAAGCAACAAGTCCACAGGGTTAACGTTAGCAACAAGTCCACAGAGTTAACGTAAGCAACAAGTCCACAGGGTTAACATTCACAATAAGTCCACAGGGTTAACGTAAGCAACAAGTCCACAGGGTTATTGTTAGCAACAAGTCCAATGGGTTAACTTAAGCAACAAGTCCACAGGGTTAACATTCACAATAAGTCCACAGGGTTAACGTTAACAACAAGTCCACAGAGTTAACGTAAGCAACAAGTCCACAGGGTTAACGTTAGCAACAAGTCCACAGAGTTAACGTTAGAAACAAGTCCACAGGGTTAACGTTAACAACAAGTCCACAGAGTTAACGTAAGCAACAAGTCCACAGAGTTAACGTTAGAAACAAGTCCACAGGGTTAACGTTAGCAACAAGTCCATAGAGTTAACGTAAGCAACAAGTCCACAGAGTTAACGTAAGCAACAAGTCCACAGGGTTAACGTTAGCAACAAGTCCACAGGGTTAACGTTAGCAACAAGTCCACAGGGTAAACTTTCGCCGGTAAGCAACACAGAGTAGCATACGAGCTAGATTCAGGTTGGTAGCTTGGAGCTAGGTGGTTTCAGCAACCAGGCTTCCTGCCAGGCTGTTGGATTAGCTGTTGTCGTAACTACCAGGATGGCAATGGCCAGAAACCTACATTTGTGTTTTTTTCAGTCCATGCCTCTAAAGGAGGTTTCTCTTTGGACACTTTAAGACTTTGTATGTTTGGAGTGTTGACTGTGCCAATAGATACTGAGATTGTGTTCGTGATTGAGGTGAAGGGACATTGTCCCTGAGTTAGACATCTTTTGCAACAACTGGATGCAGAGATTTCATACACAGCGTGTCTCTGTGACGCAAGAACAGCATTTATCTCTCCTGTCTAGAAAGATCATATTGGACTCGAGCCTTTGTGTTTCTTCAGACCGATGAGGTGAATACAAGTCCCATTGTTTTGTAGAGCTCTTGGTCCTGTGGGGGAAAGACTGCTGGCAGCTCTGCTCTGGTAAACATTAGCAGAACTAAGGGGCCCCAAAGAGGGAGCGGGATGTTGGACCGCCGGGAGACACATATGCCTGTCATACATACACACACAACTTTTAGTAAAAAAACAAACTATGGATTGGAAAACCGTTGTCTAAGAGAGAACTTTTTATTGTGTGCTCTTCATTTTTCAGGTTGAAGTAAAGTTAGGAGGGAATAGACTGCAGTAATAACTTTAACACTCAAATTAAACACAGACTTGGCTTTATTACAAAGCTGTTCATTGTCTGTCAGGGTTGTTTTTGTAAACAGATGTAAGCATTTTTATTTCCCTCTTCATTTGATGCAGTGGATCCTGAGAGTCTACCAATTGAAATGCTTATTTAGACATAGAGCAATAAACCCGTCAGTGGTTTGAGCTCCAGTCAGAAGGTCCTGTCTTATGTTTGTTCTGCTGTATCTGCTAAAGCCAGGCTAATTGAATCCAGATAACTAAAGAAATGAACTCCATGAACGGGAAGCCTCCTCGTCTCTTTTGGTTCAAACTGCCATTTGTCAGATAGGATGTGGCTGGTTGTTTCTGGACTCTCTGAGGTGAAGTTGCTCTCGTCCCCAGCGTTTGAAAAACACTTTGTGAATCTGTGTCAGATTATGATGGAAGATGGTAACAGTTAGCCAGAGTTCTTCTTGCATGACTTTGCACGTCCAGTGGTTCGTACTGAAAAAGAGATGGTTTCTCCTTGAGATTAACAATGTGTGAATCTATGTCGGGTATTTTAACTAAAGTGTAAGGTTTATATCAAGTAGTGGCAGGCATAGTAAACACTAGGATATTCAACTGGAGAGCACAGAGGAGCACAAAAGGAGGATTCCTTCAAAATGTAGCTGTAACCAAATCAGTGTGTCATGTTCCTGCCGACCTCTGGCATTCTGTAATATATATACATTTTTTCATTCTCCTTTTTGTCCAATCCCTTCTTCCCTCTGTCTCCACTCCCCCTCCTGCCCTCTCTCTCTGTCTGGCTCTCTCTGTCTAGGTGAAACAGCTGGCACACAGCAGGTCCAGAAGTCCCAGCCGGCCTCGGAGAACAGCAGCGCGGCCCACAGCATCGGCAGCACACAAAGCACACCCTGCTCCAGCAGCAGCACGGCGTAGCCCAGGACGCAACCCGGCAGGAGGCAAAGCCCTGCCGTGGCACAGGAAGAACCCGGCGGTTCACAGGGACCGGTTTGTTGATCTTCTTCCATGAAAGGAACTATTTTGGGGGGTGTGATAGGAAGAAAAACGCATGATTCAAAAAAAACACAGTAACACCTTTGGTCCTTGTGTAAATTCCTTTTGTGCTACTTCAAGTGCGTGCAAACAAATAATCTGTCCTGGTGTTACTGGTCTTTAGTAGTCAGTGAGACCTTGCTTGGCAGCCTCACCTCATATTTTATGAAAAAAAAAAAAAAAAAACTTCAAAAGTGAGTTCAAACCAGGCATCTCTTTCCAAACCAAGTGTTGCTTCTTGTTTTGATTTCGGCTGTACGTAACAAGCAGGTGTCCTCCGACAGCGAGGAGCGCAATCAGGCTGCAGTGATGTCAGTATTAGTAAGTGAGATGTTAATGGCTGGACTGTAACACTTCACAACATGCAACCCTGAAGGTGGCAAAGGAGCAACGCAACCACTATTAACATGCGGACAAAAGTGCAGTGTGAACGCAAGTCACCATCTTGACACACAGAGAGATATAATGGCCTTTTAAACATGCCAGACAGTGTAGGTATTGAATGTATACAGAAGAGTAAACGCCAAAAAATGTGAAAGAAAAATGTGAAAGACATGCTGATAAAATGCCACGTTTTGTAATGTACTCATACTTCCCTCATAATAGATTTATAACACACAGGGAGGTAAATCATATTTTATGAGTGCTTTCTATACAATAGTTGTAGTTATGCATTTCAGTCGATGGGGGTCTGAGTTTTACTTGTTACACCTTCACAGGGGCATTATGGGTTCCCGCTTACCAGTCGTTAATGGAATAGGGCAAAATTTTAGGAAATGTTAGACCAGGAGATCGATGTCTCTCTCATGTCTGTGCCTTAAGTACTGAGCTTGACACAGGAGGTGAAAACCTTGACAAATAAGTAGGTGGTGACCATAAAACCATAATTATATTGGAAACTAACGCAAAACAATGAAAAATGTCAATTGCCAAAATGGAATCTGCAACACAGAGCTAAAAGACAAGCAGCCGGCCCAGCAGCCAACACAGTAGCCTAGCTTAGCATGCAGACTAGAAGCGTAGCCTGTTTCATGCTAAGCTAGGCTAATCTTCTTCTGGCTCTCGCTCCATACTCCGCGTACAGACCTCATAGTGCGATCAGTCATCACATATAAACTAAGTGAATTCTTCTAACATCTGTATATTTTTGTTAATATTGTAAATACTCGAATGTTATGAGGCAGAGACTGTTCAAATGCTGTTCTTGTACTTCTGGATTACACCAAGTTTATCAGTTTATCATTTTAAAATACAAAATAAGAATCATGGTTTTTAATGGTGTTCAATTTAGACTATAATTTAAAGGCAAATCTTCTAAATCATGACCGAGTATAGCTGATGTAGGTCACCGTCCGTCCTTAGGGAGCGTTTGCATTATATCTGCAATCAATAAATCAAATAAAATGTTCTGACAAATCAAATTGAAAGGATCGGGACTGTAATATTTGTGAGCACCAACAATAGCTGTTTTTTTATTATCAAAATGCTGTCAGTGTTCCTCGCTAGCTTTAGCCACGTTGGTAGCGAGCGGCTACTTTAATTGAAAACCTGAGCTAGCATGCTCTTGCTGGTTCCTCCGTACGCCAGCCCCAGCTGTAAATGATGATTATTTCTCTACACACTCGGCTGATTGTGCTCTAATCAGACAGAGAAGACGTGTTCCATTGTAAAGCCAGACAGTGTTTGGATTTTATTATCTTTTTGTATAAATCTTGGCACTGACACGGTGTTGAATAAGCTGTAGCCGAAGCTCATTGTTACATTTATATTTTCCTGTTGTTTGTTTGTTTTTTTTTAACCTGCAACTCCAGGACTTCCCCACCGTCTCAGAATAATATGAATGTTTGCTGCAGTGCCTTCCTTTGAGCTGTACGTTTCTATCAGACCGCGTGGGGCTAACTTTGCCTTTTGAAATTGAGAAGGGAACTTTCCCCGTAACGTTTTAAACCACAATAAGAAAAACAGAATGTATATGATCTCAAAGCTTTTGCTTTCTTTTTACTTTCTTATGTAAACATGTGTAAAGCTTTCTACAGAGGGAACAGAGTCTAAATATATATATTTGTGTATAAAATTATATTTTGGAATATATTTACCAAGAGAAATTTATTGTCTTCTATGTGTGTAAGTACTGTGAATTGTGTTTGTGCTCATAACACACGACTGTGGGTGATTTGAGCCTCGTGGCATGTTTAGTGACACGTTAACTGATGAAAATAAAATAATAATAATTATTATTATTATTATATACACATAAATTTGAAAACATCCAGTGTGCATGATGTTTATTTACATTTTAAAGTTCAATATTTCAATTGTAATTTCAAGAATGTGTCATAAAACATTTGTAATAATTATGATATATGAATGCTTTTTAAACAAAAGTATTACCTGCAGGTTTTCAAGTCTGTATCTTTTGCTTAAACATTATTATAGTCATCATGTGATGACTATATTATCTAGATAATGTTTTTACTCAAATATTTTCATATGAAGTAAAGAAATCACCCATTACAGAACCTTGCAGAATTAATATATTGTAAATACAAATGTCACATCATTGGAGAGAAGCTGTAGTATTAAACTATATTTGTAACACAGTTAATGAGTTAATTCCACACAATTGCCTGCTCCATTCAGCTACACGTGTACATCTACATAAAAGATGGCACATTTCCCTTTTAAAAGTCCTCCTCATTTATAGTGTCATTTAACAAAACAGTGAGGTGAACCCCTGTTAAGTGAAATCAACCAAAATGAACGTGTAATGAGTGTGTGTGTATTGTGTTGGAATGGAGGGGTTGTTTTGTTTTTCAGTAACACCTGAGGAATAATTGTTATTGAGGATTACAACCACTTGTTTTGAGAGCAACATTACAACTCGTTTGTTTTGTCTGTCCCGCTGCCAAACCCTCAAACCCCGCATCCCTGTAGTAAAGATGGGGGTCTTACTGAGTGGAAATGCGTGGCCTATAATCAGCGGTCATTCTGGGATTACGGCTTTCTGACATTCCTGTAGTTTGTGTTATCGACTGTGGTGAATCCGTCTCCCACGTGTAATTATCTCCTCCACCCCCCCGTGTCACGCTGGGAAACGGATCAGCCTCAAGTTATGTTCCCGATCTAATCCTCTCATTGGACATCATTTGGGGATATTCTTTCACGCAAACGAACCAAAGAAAATTCATGAGGATTGTTGTTCAAAATATCAACAGTCCTCCATGCCCCCTTGTGCCCCAGTGCATGCTGGGGGGAGAAAGCTCCTCTCATGACCGCGAATGTCTATAGGTAAATGCAATATGAAATAATGATGCTGTATCAGATAATAAGAGCGTTGTTATAGTAGTAAATCACTATAAGACTTATAGTTAATGCTGAACTGAGAACAGATGTAATTGGAGCACAAATCCATATAGTAGTTATTGATTGTATTTTTTTAACCATTTGACTACCTCATGTTTTTCTATGAATGTGTAATTTGTGTTTTACGTGTGTGTGTGTGTGTGTGTGTGTGTGTGCGTGTTTTCTGTGCCGACGTATGTTTGAACTCAAAATGCTCGTAGATTTTACTGCAGCTGGAGGTATTTGGGGCCCCTGCGTGGTTTTATTGCAGTTTCACATTAATTTTTCAAATCTCAAAGCAAACGATGAAGAGTTTGAACTTCCGCATGGTGCCAAGATTCCCTTCTCCCCCCTTTTCTTTTGTTGTAAATGTGTAAAACTTGGGTAAGGCGTTATTATGTCCTTCGGTTTTGAAACTTTTTATATGCTGTAAATACGCATGATAACTGTATACCCAATATGTCCAATAAAATGTCTAATGATGAACACGCGTGTTGTTGGGTGATTTCTCTGGCCTTGAGGTGAGCGGGGGAACCGTGTGGATTCCTCCTGAGTGGGTTTGGTTTGGAACAATGAGCTGTAATAATGATGTGTTAGGTCTTGGCTCTGTTGCGGTGAAGTCATGACTCGTCTCTGGTGAGCTCATAACAAGATACAGACCGTGTGGACCGCTGGCTGGAGGCTTTTTGTTGTTGTGGGGGAGCTGAGATGAGAGGAGTGCAATGAGTCCTTACCTCCCTCCCCTCCCTCCCGTCATTTGTTCCATCTTTGTTTTTGATTAGAGCTCCTTGGAGACGCCTGTTTGCGGCGTGCCTGAGTAAGGAGTGTGATTATCGTAGATGAGGGAGAATCCAGCTTGGGTCGGCCCTTTGAGACCTTTGTGATGTCACATCTCTTTTTCCCACACTGCCCTCAACCCTCCCCACGCTGCGACCAAACAGATGACTAATCTTGAATTCTTGAGGAATGCTCTCGCACCTCAAAGAGCCACAGAGGAGGCTGTGATGTCACTGTTTTCATTTCCAGCATCCCCCCTTTCGGTACCTGGGACACAGATTTAGTGTTTGGCTTTTACACTCTGCAGTTAATCCGTTTAGTCACTGATTGCATGTGTCCCAGACAATAGTGCATGACAAATACAGGATCAAATTAAAAAGTGCTTTTTTGTTTAGCTGACGGGACAGCGACGCTGGGGAGGCCGGACTAATTTAGACCAGACCGTTGCTCCTAAACCTGATGACTTGAATTATCTTCATAGAGACGTTTTTCTTTCTGGCTCTTTTACAACATCAGAAAGGGATGAGACCACATCAACTGTAATGAGGTCAGAACATTAACAGCATGATGAACTCTACTATATACTATACTATTCACACCCAATATATATATATATATATATATAATATATGATAGATAGGTGTGACTATTTAATGTTACACTTGCGATTTACAGGCTATATTTTATGCCCCTGTTGAGAAAACTGATAAAGCAAAATGCACTTATTGACGACTGTTTCGTTCTCAACAACAGCAACGAAGTGTTTTGAGTTACAGCTCTAATAGGCCCTTTTCTCAGCCAGGCAAGACCACCACAGACCGCCACGCAATGCATGCTGGTTAGATTCGTGTCCGGCTTGCTCTGACGTCATGCACACGTGGGCAACAATAAATTCACGACATCAAAGAGGCCGCAGTTTTCGGAGCCAGGCGCCACAGTTGCTCTCCACCGACTGCAAGAGCAGGGCATGATGGGGAACGCCTGGCAGTCGCCTCATCTAAGAGCTGATTGGCTCTAAGTTTTGACATCAAATACCAGGTTAAGTAGAAAATGCTAACTTTTCGATGTAATTCTAATATTTAGCACTTTTAATGTAATGTTGCTAATCTGTTAACAAACGTGTTCAAATATTAAGTTATTCAAAAAGCTGCTGAAAACGAGTGATCACAACGTGCTTTATGAGGCAGAAAAGATCAAAGGGGAGAATATCATGCCAGAGACACATTTCCACATGTATTTACGAACGAATATAAATAAATCTGAGCGGTTGCAAACTGCAGCTCGCCTACAAATCACATCTAACAGGATGTAACTATTTATATGACTTCCTGTAAATTCTTTGAAGGCTGTTTGGAACTACTCTCGTCTACTTTCTATACTAACGATATTATACGATACCGACATGTCAAAATGGCTAAAAGCTTTATTCTATGTAGTGTTCTCAGTTGTGAAACAGAAATCTCAGAACTGTCCGGAAGGATGTTTCCCGGTGTTCTCCTTTGTTTTCACCCTCTCGTGTGTGTGTGTGTGTGTGTGTGTACGTGTGTGTGTGTGGTTTTCCTCACTCAGCTCACCTGTGGTTGGTCAGCCCCTCCCTCCACCCAGTCAGCACACCTGCCTTCCATCAGCCTCATCAACAACAGTATATAAACCCCGGCTCCACGCGCGCTGCCAGACTGCTGACAACCTTCAGTGGGAGCGTTCAGGCCTAAGTCCTCATGCTGAATGTTGGCAGCCAAGTTTTTCGTCCTTATGTTTATTTGCTTCTAAAGTCTCTCTGCCTGTGTCAGAAACCACTGACTATATAGAAAGTTCTCCATGTTGAACGTGAGAATTAATATACAAGATACAGTGGACTCCCACAGTTCGTCTTGAAACGTAGAGTAAAACCAACGGTCATTGTATACCATCATGCATTGCACTGAAGGAAAAATTACTTATGGACGAGGGTTGAGAGTGCATGAGAAAAATCCACAATAAATAATGTATTTAATGTGAGCAGAGCGTCATAAAGTACGGAATTTCTTCATTACAGTTCTGAAACACTAAATCCCTGTCTCTGAACCAAACGGTCATGTCAATGCTTTATTTTTGGATAGGGACAGTGCACATTAATGAACATCGATAATTACATATCTCTGTAAATATGCCAGATTATAGGAAAGATGCTAATTTGCATCCGTAGTCCCTACTAAATAAATAGATAAAATACAATTGGAAGAGACAAGACAGTGCAATACATTACATACTCAGAAGGACACCAGACCCAGACAGGATATAACAATGAAATAAAAAGTAATGTGTAATTTGATTCAAGTCGAGTCAGTGGCCTAAACCATTTATTGAATTGATCTTTGGGTAAAACCTTAAACAACTTTACCTCCGTTGCCGCCTCAGAGGAGTAATATTCTATCACGCCTTTCTGTCTCGGTAGAGTTTACAAAGACGACGGGGCGGAAAAAAAGGAGTGATGAAGAACGGTTTTGTGAACGAAGCTGAAATGAATCTGGCAAAGAGGAGAAGGGAGGCAGGAACATAGTTGGCCGGCAGACCTTAGTCCAAGTCTCTGGCCAGCATGGTGGTAATGTAACACTCTGTGCTGCTGTAGGTAATCAAGCAGTCCTCCACCATCATGCTGCCTCAGGCAATGCAGCACACAACATCTCCTCACATTCCTGTGTTTGGGACGTGTTGTTTGGGCGTGGACAGCAGGATAGCGAGCGGGCAGAGCTTCCTGTCTGCCGTTGTTTGCGACAGCGTCCGTTTGGTAGTGGGGTGCTGGTGTGGGACTGGTTCAACATGAGTCAGCAGTTCCTAATGTAAATGTCCTTCCACCATTCTCTCCTTTGCTCAACCTACTTGACGGTGTTTGACTCTGCATGGCGGTGGGGGTCTACGGCCGACAACACTGACCCAGGGAAACTCTAGGGACCCCAAGGAATCGGCCTGTGACGGCAGGGCCGGATCAGGCCCACCAGAGGCCTGTTCCTCCCGTTCCCTGAAGGGTCCTCTGGCCTGATCAAGCAGAAAGGCCTTATGCTGAGGCCCAATAAGAAATCACACTAATGCTTTGCAAAATGCAAACTGTTGTGAGTTGTGAATATTGTGAATATTTCTCTATATATTTATGTATATTTCTATATATTTGTGTATATTTCTGCATTTGCAATTCCAAGATTTACCGAAAGTGTGTTTTCATTTTACAGCTGAGCTCACTTTATTGGTATGGGTGCCTTTTAAGACTTTCATGAATAAGAGTATGTTTGTATGTGTTTATGTATCTGTTGTTGTCTATTGGGCCTAGAGCCTGTAATACAGTTTATATATATATATTCCTCAATAAAAGGACTGTGTATTCCAAAAGGAAATAACATGTATGAATCTGTTCACCTTATAAAAACAGAACCGCAGCATTTGTTTAGCACTCCAAAGGTACGACAGATTTCTTCTCTCACTGGCTGGATTGATTGAACGCAAGTCGAACGCTGTTTTTGTGGCTTAAGCCAAAGGAACAAGAAACAGTGCAGGCACACTGCTCCCTGGGGATTTTCCTCAAATTTGAGTTTTAACTACCTATTAAGCGTATCTGCTTATCTGATGGGATCCAGTTAGCATCTCGTTTCCTGTTTGGGGTGTCTGTTTCATGCTGAATCTGTAGCCCCTGAGCTAACTTTAGCTTCACACAGCTGGTTGTTATGCTGCACCAAAATATGACATGTCTTCATGTTGCTGCCAGAATCCATAAAACAGTCTCATTTTGCTGAATTGCAAACTCTGTTTTCATCGTGGCACATGCGTGCAACGTCTGTATTTTTAATTTTTTTTTAGACATCTGAGGCCTTCGTCGTTACTTCTGGAAAAGTGTTTCCAGCAGGAAGGAGGGAAGAAAAATCTGGAGCCTAAAATTACATTTCTCATAATGAAAAAGTGCAATCATAACTAGCTTTATACCACAAACATTTCCCACTCAATTAATGTGAACATCTTTTTTTCTCGGTGCAGCTTTTTCCTTCATTTCCAAGCCGGGTCTTTGCATCCACACGCACATTCACACACCAAACAGATTCCTCGGGGCATTTAATTGTACTGACTGATTTAATGCCCAAGCCACAAAATCCAAAGTGAAAACAAAAACAAACTGGAAGAAATTAGCCAGCAGTCACTGGGTGTACTGTTTGGACAACGGTCTTATCTGCGTCGGCTGTTTATACAGCTGCTTCTCAGATAGAGGATTTAAGGCACCGATGAAAGGTTCAAAAGGTCCAAAGATTCACTCATTGGCCGAATCGATAACAACATTATTAATTAGCTTAATAACTGCCTATTAGTCATAATAACATATTGAATTGTATATTATATTTAATCATAAGTAATCCAAGAGTGCTCAGTGAAGCTGTTCAGTGGAAATAAAATAAGATTCAATTATACTTGGAAATCCCCACTGTGATTTTAAATTGGGGAAAAAGAAAACGTTCTCTGAAATGAGATTTATTCTAAATGTCAAACTTTCATAGTTCATTTCCACAACATGACAGAGTGGTTGTTTGATTGTAATGCTTATACGTTGTTTCTAAAGTTTAGGAAATGGTAAGTGGACCACTTTTACCGGTTCACTCACACATTCATACACTGATGGCAGACGAGCCGCCTGCACATCAGGATCGAACTCATTCATGCACATTCACACACAGCATCGGGGGCAATTGGGGGTTTAGTATCTTGCCCAAGGACACTTCAGCATGCAGACTGGAGGAGCCAGGATTCGAACCGCCAATCTTCCGATTGGAGGACGACTTGTTCTACCTCTGAGACACAAAAATGTCAGGTTTTCATTCTTTCATATTATGTTGCTACTCTGGTTTTTGGTCTCTTTTTATCAATACCAGTGTGAATGTGTTTTGGCTGAGCATATTATTCATGCAAAACAGAATAATTCAAATCAAATCATATATCTGGGGCTGGAATAAGAGCATATCTGTCCCAGAGGAATGGCAGGAAATCATTGAACACAGAACACTACTTGATTGACTTAACTACTGTGTGTTTACATCCACTTCAGATGAGTGTTGGTGTTTTATGGCTGGCTGACCGTCCCTGTGTCGTCACAGAACCTGCCAGTCGGGTTTCAGGTCCCGAGTGCAGCAGCCTGCAGTTCAGTTCCCTGCTGGCTGGACAGTCTTGTAGCTCATATGAATTGATTTGTTAGGATGAATAAACAATGTATGACCAGTCAGAGTGACAGTTGTCAGGCTGAGCTCTAGTTCACCTTCTAATTCAACTGAATGTTTTCATTTCATTTTTGTAGCGCTTTTTCAATAACTCAAATATGCATCTACATCTGAAGAGGTCAGCCTGCCAAGAAACTGTGTGTGACCTCAGAACACAGGTGAGATGGAGATGTCTACCTCCAACACAGGTGAGATGGAGATGTCTACCTCCAACACAGGTGAGATGGAGATGTCTACCTCCAACACAGGTGAGATGGAGATGTCTACCTCCAACACAGGTGAGATGGAGATGTCTACCTCCAACACAGGTGAGATGGAGCTGTTAGGGAGACAGGTTGGTGGAAGACCTAGAAGAAGACAAAGAGCTGTAACTGCCAATGAAATATGGGCCGAACTTCTAGATCGTGTTGTCAAGTGAGAGAGGATCGAGGTGCAACCCAATCTGCAGATATTTAGAGCTGCATCTGTAAGGCGAGAGTTGCATCCTTACAATAAATGAAAACTTCACAGGAATTGATTTCTGTATTGTAATTATGAAATATTTACACAGATATATAAGATCAGAACAGTAACATATATTTTTTCAATCTGACCCAAAGGTAACAGGAGGAAGATGTTCAGATGAAGGGGACTGGTGTTGACATGGTTGTTGTCAACAACAGCATTATTATATTACAAACAAAATAAAAATATTTATCTATTGAAGCAAACTGCTGATTTCCATTCCATCTTGTTTACCTAAAAAACTGGTGTGTTATAAAATAAAAATGTTCATGTGAAAGAATTTCACTCTTTTCTTTATAGAAAACACTGATTTGTGTGAACTGTAAAGTTGAAAAGTGTCTAACTTGTGTTTTGGTGTGATGGTAGTGTTTTCCCTCAGTGTGTTCTGAGTGACGTGTGTTGTCGCCATGACGATTGTTCTGCAGGTGTTTGCTGTTTAGCTCAGGTGAGTGTTGTGATGTCACTGTAAACTAAGTGTAAAGATTTCAATTAAAAGTCACCTTGTTAAAGTTGTTTTATTTACTTCTACTACTATACAAACTTCGACCTGTTGTAGGAAAGGTCAGTTAGAATATTTCCCAAGCCTGGACTATGGAGTGGGGCACTGGGGCCAGCGGGGGGGCCAGGGCCCCAGGGCCAGGGAATGCAGCGGGCCTCCCAAGCCTCAGGTTACGCTTGGTGTGTGGCCCGAGACTTCCTAAGGAAGTTGAATGCCAGGGCCCTAAGTACGCATAGCAAAAGCTGCCCTCTTGACCTTGGGTTCTTATAGCGTGAGCTGACCACTAGGGGCCCTAGACCCCTCCGCAGTTACACTAAGAGGGCCACTTTGATGTTTACAATGTGAGCTCCCCATGTGTTTCAAAGAAGTGTGCACCCATGGACCCGACACTGTTCCTTGGCCCCTGCTGGACACACCAGGTATAATCGCAATGTCATCATAAACACATGAATCAGAATGGAATGATTCGTTTGCAAATAAATATTCCTCCGGTGAAAATAGCAAACATACGACTAAATAGTATGAACTAGCCCTGAAAACTACCAATGTACTATTGTGTCCTGCAGAGATGTCTGCCTTCAGATAACTAGTACTCGGCTTGTGGTGATAAACTACACACCTATGTCTCTTTCCAGAAGTCATGATCTGGTTAGTTATGATTATCCACAGAGCTCATTGTGAGCAGTTTCATGGAAATATGGTTAAGAAAATAAGAAGAAAAGTGTTTTTGATTTGGGAGTGAACTGTCCTTTTAACATTCTGAGTGACTGTCACGACTCCAAACACAGAGAGAAGGACGGACGATGTTTATTTGTAGGAGAAGGAACATTTGCAGCGCTCATTTGGACGAGTGCCAACACAAGCACATCAGCTGGGGAGCAGATGACTTCCAGCAGACGGCTTGCTACTTTAAAATCTTACAAGCATTTTGAATGTAAGAAAGTTAGTCGTTGAAGGATATTCAGTAAATGAATTCAATTCAATTCAATTCAATTCAATAAAAATATAACCCCAGCCAGGCCACTGTTTAAACGGGGGGGCCCTTTATTATAATAATAATAATAATAATAATAATAATAATAATAATAATAATAATAATAATAATCAAAGGTATAGCAGTTGTTATCGCTTGTCATCAGCTAGGAAGGATTCCTGTACCACGATTAAACAATTTATTTTCCTATTAATTCTTCACAATAAAAGTACCCCTTACTTTGTCCATAAAAACATAATTTCCCATGTTTTTAGGAGTAAAATGCTTTATAAATGAGAAATAGGAATGAAAACTGAAAGTTTCATCTGAGAAAAAAAACTCATTTTGAGAAACAGCCTTTAAAAATATTCAATTCCATGTTATTTATAGTGTCATATCATAAAAAGTCTTGATAATGAGGCATTATCTAACACGATATTTTTGGTTAATTTAATAGAAATCTACAGAAACACAGAGTCAAAGTAGTCAAATGTGTATTTTGGATGTTTTTTCCATGTTCTGGAGGCAGAATAACCCAAAATCTGACTGGTGATGATTTTGCCTGAGTATCACACACGATTGCATTACTGTTGGATTTTGCTCCGACCTTCCTGATGAAAGCACAACTCTCTCTGGTGTCACAGCGACACACAGCACAAGAGGCAGGAGGAGGGCCAGACTTCATTAGACTTGTTTTTCCATCCAGAATCCTGCATGGAGAACCACCACTCCAGGCCTCCAGAGTGCAAATCTGCACTGCAACCAAACCAAATAAGCCAACTCCAAGTACCCACTCCTAAACATAACCAGATGTCTGCCCTCAACTAATAACCAGAGAAAAATACAGAGCTTTCCTACCATTGGTCCAGAGAAAGCCCCAGCTGATCAGTGAGCACTGTCACCCAAAAACCAGATGTGCATAGAAATTACGCTCGCAGCCGGAGGCGGCACTGAAAGGTGAATGGATGTGTAGTTAAAGAAAATAGTAAAATATGTAGAAAGGAAAGCTAAAGCAAAAAACTCTGCAGCGGATATTGAGAGAAGAGGACCAGAAAGGTGGAGGAAACAGGGTTGGTTAGAAAAGTCATGAACTGATGGATCTGTCAACAAGAAAACGTTTCTTGGATCAAGAATCCACTTTAGGTTTAATTGACCTGAACTGATCCGGACTACTGTTGGAGCCTCACTGAGCCCAGAGGACACACAGGTGGCTTTCAATCATTATACAGAGTATTCAACATATTATGTGTAAATGTGAGGCCTGAACATTGCTAAACTACCAACTAGGGACAATATAGGATGTTATTGTTATTGTGAATGATCGTGATAATCATAAATATGTTCACAAGTGACTTGAAAAGCTGTCTAACTCGCTGTCAGAGAGAAGTGGAAAATAGAAAATACAGGACACAAAAATACATTTTTATAATCGATCCTTATGAAGGGAGACCTTATTTCGGTTATCTCATTTAAGATTATTTAACTATTTTTTGCTAAAAAGGATGTTCATAATAAAAAATATGTGACTTATCTGTGACGCAATTAAAAACATTTGTTTCTTAACTAAATGTAAATTGATACCAGGATGTTTTGTTGTCATTTCAAGCATATTTTGGTGATTATCAGAATAACCATGAATTTTCATACAGCTCATGTCTTCTGCCTGCTATTCACACTCTGCTTTGTTTGCTGTATTTAAATGGCGTTACATACAAATGACAGAAAATAAACATTTGTTCTTACTGATTCTGGAATTGACCATCCATCATCTACCGCTTATCCTGTATTCAGGGTCACGGGGAGGCTGGAGCCGATCAGATGTCATTGAGAGAAGGCGGGGTTCACCTGGACAGTCGAGACAGACAGGTAACCAGTCTATCACAGGGCCGACATGCAGAGACAGACAGGTAACCAGTCTATCACAGGGCCGACATGCAGAGACAGACAGGTAACCAGTCTATCACAGGGCCAACATGTAGAGACAGACAGGTAACCAGTCTATCACAGGGCTGACATGTAGAGACAGACAGGTAACCAGTCTATCACAGGGCTGACATGTAGAGACAGACAGGTAACCAGTCTATCACAGGGCTGACATGTAGAAACAGACAGGTAACCAGTCTATCACAGGGAGACATGTAGAGACAGACAGGTAACCAGTCTATCACAGGGAGACATGTAGAGACAGACAGGTAACCAGTCTATCACAGGGAGACATGTAGAGACAGACAGGTAACCAGTCTATCACAGGGAGACATGTAGAGACAGACAGGTAACCAGTCTATCACAGGGCTGACATGTAGAGACAGACAGGTAACCAGACTATCACAGGGCTGACATGTAGAGACAGACAGGTAACCAGTCTATCACAGGGATGACATGTAGAGACAGACAGGTAACCAGTCTATCACAGGGAGACATGTAGAGACAGACAGGTAACCAGTCTATCACAGGGAGACATGTAGAGACAGACAGGTAACCAGTCTATCACAGGGCTGACATGTAGAGACAGACAGGTAACCAGACTATCACAGGGCTGACATGTAGAGACAGACAGGTAACCAGTCTATCACAGGGATGACATGTAGAGACAGACAGGTAACCAGTCTATCACAGGGCCCACATGTAGAGACAGACAGGTAACCAGTCTATCACAGGGCTGACATGTAGAGACAGACAGGTAACCAGTCTATCACAGGGCTGACATGTAGAGACAGACAGGTGACCAGTCTATCACAGGGAGACATGTAGAGACAGACAGGTAACCAGTCTATCACAGGGAGACATGTAGGGACAGACAGGTAACCAGTCTATCACAGGGCTGACATGTAGAGACAGACAGGTAACCAGTCTATCACAGGGCTGACATGTAGAGACAGACAGGTAACCAGACTATCACAGGGCTGACATGTAGAGACAGACAGGTAACCAGTCTATCACAGGGATGACATGTAGAGACAGACAGGTAACCAGTCTATCACAGGGAGACATGTAGAGACAGACAGGTAACCAGTCTATCACAGGGCTGACATGTAGAGACAGACAGGTAACCAGACTATCACAGGGCTGACATGTAGAGACAGACAGGTAACCAGTCTATCACAGGGCTGACATGTAGAGACAGACACGTAACCAGACTATCACAGGGCTGACATGTAGAGACAGACAGGTAACCAGTCTATCACAGGGAGACATGTAGAGACAGACAGGTAACCAGTCTATCACAGGGCTGACATGTAGAGACAGACAGGTAACCAGTCTATCACAGGGCCGACATGTCGAGACAGACGGGTAACCAGTCTATCACAGGGCCGACATGTAGAGACAGACAGGTAACCAGTCTATCACAGGGAGACATGTAGAGACAGACAGGTAACCAGTCTATCACAGGGCTGACATGTAGAGACAGACAGGTAACCAGACTATCACAGGGCTGACATGTAGAGACAGACAGGTAACCAGACTATCACAGGGCTGACATGTAGAGACAGACAGGTAACCAGTCTATCACAGGGAGACATGTAGAGACAGACAGGTAACCAGTCTATCACAGGGCTGACATGTAGAGACAGACACGTAACCAGACTATCACAGGGCTGACATGTAGAGACAGACAGGTAACCAGTCTATCACAGGGCTGACATGTAGAGACAGACAGGTAACCAGTCTATCACAGGGCTGACATGTAGAGACAGACACGTAACCAGACTATCACAGGGCTGACATGTAGAGACAGACAGGTAACCAGTCTATCACAGGGAGACATGTAGAGACAGACAGGTAACCAGTCTATCACAGGGCTGACATGTAGAGACAGACAGGTAACCAGTCTATCACAGGGCCGACATGTCGAGACAGACGGGTAACCAGTCTATCACAGGGAGACATGTAGAGACAGACAGGTAACCAGTCTATCACAGGGGACATGTAGAGACAGACAGGTAACCAGTCTATCACAGGGCGACATGTAGAGACAGACAGGTAACCAGTCTATCACAGGGCGACATGTAGAGACAGACAGGTAACCAGCTATCACAGGGCTGACATGTAGAGACAGACAGGTAACCAGTCTATCACAGGGTGACATGTAGAGACAGACAGGTAACCAGTCTATCACAGGGCCACATGTAGAGACAGACAGGTAACCAGTCTATCACAGGGCTGACATGTAGAGACAGACAGGTAACCAGTCTATCACAGGGGACATGTAGAGACAGACAGGTAACCAGTCTATCACAGGGAGACATGTAGAGACAGACAGGTAACCAGTCTATCACAGGGGACATGTAGAGACAGACAGGTAACCAGTCTATCACAGGGGACATGTAGAGACAGACAGGTAACCACTATCACAGGGGACATGTAGAGACAGACAGGTAACCAGTCTATCACAGGGACATGTAGAGACAGACAGGTAACCAGTCTATCACAGGGACATGTAGAGACAGACAGGTAACCAGTCTATCACAGGGCTGACATGTAGAGACAGACAGGTAACCAGTCTATCACAGGGGACATGTAGAGACAACAGGTAACCAGCTATCACAGGGGACATGTAGAGACAGACAGGTAACCAGTCTATCACAGGGGACATGTAGAGACAGACAGGTAACCAGTCTATCCAGGGGACATGTAGAGACAGACAGGTACCAGTCTATCAAGGGAGACATGTAGAGACAGACAGGTAACCAGTCTATCACAGGAACATGTGAGAGAGACGGGACGGGACGGCGGACGGGACGGGACGGCATGTAGAGACAGACAGGTAACCAGTCTATCACAGGGCGACATGTGAGACAGACGGTAACCAGCTATCACAGGGCTGACATGTAAGACAGACAGGTAACCAGTCTATCACAGGGACATGTAGAGACAGACAGGTAACCAGCTATCACAGGGCGACATGTAAGACAGACAGGTAACCAGTCTATCACAGGGCACATGTAGAGACAGACAGGTAACCAGTCTATCACAGGGCGACATGAGAGACAGACAGGTAACCAGTCTATCACAGGGCCACATGTAGAGAAGACAGGTAACCAGTCTATCACAGGGACATGTAGAGACAGACAGGTAACCAGTCTATCACAGGGGACATGTAGAGAAGACAGGTAACCAGTCTATCACAGGGGACATGTAGAGACAGACAGGTAACCAGTCTATCACAGGGGACATGTAGAGACAGACAGGTAACCAGCTATCACAGGGGACATGTAGAGACAGACAGGTAACCAGTCTATCACAGGGGACATGTAGAGACAGACAGGTAACCAGTCTATCACAGGGGACATGTAGGACAGACAGGTAACCAGCTATCACAGGGCTGACATGTAGAGACAGACAGGTAACCAGTCTATCACAGGGGACATGTAGAGACAGACAGGTAACCAGCTATCACAGGGGACATGTAGAGACAGACAGGTAACCAGTCTATCACAGGGGACATGTAGAGACAGACAGGTAACCAGTCTATCCAGGGGACATGTAGAGACAGACAGGTAACCAGTCTATCAAGGGGACATGTAGAGACAGACAGGTAACCAGTCTATCACAGGGACATGTAGAGACAGACAGGTAACCAGTCTATCACAGGGCGACATGTGAGACAGACGTAACCAGCTATCACAGGCTGACATGTAGAGACAGACAGGTAACCAGTCTATCACAGGGACATGTAGAGACAGACAGGTAACCAGTCTATCACAGGGCTGACATGTAGAGACAGACAGGTAACCAGTCTATCACAGGGCGACATGTGAGACAGACGTAACCAGCTATCACAGGGGACATGTAGAGACAGACAGGTAACCAGTCTATCACAGGGAGACATGTAGAGACAGACAGGTAACCAGTCTATCACAGGGCTGACATGTAAGACAGACAGGTAACCAGTCTATCACAGGGCACATGTAGAGACAGACAGGTAACCAGCTATCACAGGGCGACATGAGAGACAGACAGGTAACCAGTCTATCACAGGGCACATGTAGAGACAGACAGGTAACCAGTCTATCACAGGGCTGACATGTAGAGACAGACAGGTAACCAGTCTATCACAGGGCTGACATGTAGAGAAGACAGGTAACCAGTCTATCACAGGGGACATGTAGAGACAGACAGGTAACCAGTCTATCACAGGGAGACATGTAGAGACAGACAGGTAACCAGCTATCACAGGGCTGACATGTAGAGACAGACAGGTAACCAGCTATCACAGGGCTGACATGTAGAGACAGACAGGTAACCAGTCTATCACAGGGAGACATGTAGAGACAGACAGGTAACCAGTCTATCACAGGGCTGACATGTAGAGACAGACAGTAACCAGCTATCACAGGGCTGACATGTAGAGACAGACAGGTAACCAGTCTATCACAGGGCTGACATGTAGAGACAGACAGGTAACCAGTCTATCACAGGGCTGACATGTAGAGACAGACAGTAACCAGACTATCACAGGGCTGACATGTAGAGACAGACAGGTAACCAGTCTATCACAGGGAGACATGTAGAGACAGACAGGTAACCAGTCTATCACAGGGCTGACATGTAGAGACAGACAGGTAACCAGTCTATCACAGGGCCGACATGTGAGACAGACGGGTAACCAGTCTATCACAGGGCGACATGTAGAGACAGACAGGTAACCAGTCTATCACAGGGGACATGTAGAGACAGACAGGTAACCAGTCTATCACAGGGCTGACATGTAGAGACAGACAGGTAACCAGACTATCACAGGGCTGACATGTAGAGACAGACAGGTAACCAGCTATCACAGGGTGACATGTAGAGACAGACAGGTAACCAGTCTATCACAGGGAGACATGTAGAGACAGACAGGTAACCAGTCTATCACAGGGCTGACATGTAGAGACAGACAGTAACCAGACTATCACAGGGCTGACATGTAGAGACAGACAGGTAACCAGTCTATCACAGGGGACATGTAGAGACAGACAGGTAACCAGTCTATCACAGGGCTGACATGTAGAGACAGACAGGTAACCAGTCTATCACAGGGCGACATGTGAGACAGACGGTAACCAGTCTATCACAGGGCGACATGTAGAGACAGACAGGTAACCAGTCTATCACAGGGCCGACATGTGAGACAGACGGGTAACCAGCTATCACAGGGCGACATGTAGAGACAGACAGGTAACCAGTCTATCACAGGGAGACATGTAGAGACAGACAGGTAACCAGTCTATCACAGGGCTGACATGTAGAGACAGACAGGTAACCAGTCTATCACAGGGGACATGTAGAGACAGACAGGTAACCAGCTATCACAGGGCTGACATGTAGAGACAGACAGGTAACCAGTCTATCACAGGGGACATGTAGAGACAGACAGGTAACCAGTCTATCACAGGGGACATGTAGAGACAGACAGGTAACCAGTCTATCACAGGGCTGACATGTAGAGACAGACAGGTAACCAGCTATCACAGGGCTGACATGTAGAGACAGACAGGTAACCAGTCTATCACAGGGGACATGTAGAGACAGACAGGTAACCAGCTATCACAGGGTGACATGTAGAGACAGACAGGTAACCAGTCTATCACAGGGAGACATGTAGAGACAGACAGGTAACCAGTCTATCACAGGGTGACATGTAGAGACAGACAGGTAACCAGTCTATCACAGGGCCGACATGTGAGACAGACGGGTAACCAGTCTATCACAGGGCGACATGTAGAGACAGACAGGTAACCAGTCTATCACAGGGGACATGTAGAGACAGACAGGTAACCAGTCTATCACAGGGCTGACATGTAGAGACAGACAGGTAACCAGCTATCACAGGGCTGACATGTAGAGACAGACAGGTAACCAGCTATCACAGGGCTGACATGTAGAGACAGACAGGTAACCAGTCTATCACAGGGAGACATGTAGAGACAGACAGGTAACCAGTCTATCACAGGGCTGACATGTAGAGACAGACAGTAACCAGCTATCACAGGGCTGACATGTAGAGACAGACAGGTAACCAGTCTATCACAGGGCTGACATGTAGAGACAGACAGGTAACCAGTCTATCACAGGGCTGACATGTAGAGACAGACAGGTAACCAGTCTATCACAGGGCTGACATGTAGAGACAGACAGGTAACCAGTCTATCACAGGGGACATGTAGAGACAGACAGGTAACCAGTCTATCACAGGGGACATGTAGAGACAGACAGGTAACCAGTCTATCACAGGGCTGACATGTAGAGACAGACAGGTAACCAGTCTATCACAGGGCGACATGTAGAGACAGACAGGTAACCAGTCTATCACAGGGCTGACATGTAGAGACAGACAGGTAACCAGTCTATCACAGGGCTGACATGTAGAGACAGACAGGTAACCAGTCTATCACAGGGCGACATGTAGAGACAGACAGGTAACCAGTCTATCACAGGGCGACATGTAGAGACAGACAGGTAACCAGTCTATCACAGGGGACATGTAGAGACAGACAGGTAACCAGTCTATCACAGGGCTGACATGTAGAGACAGACAGGTAACCAGTCTATCACAGGGCTGACATGTAGAGACAGACAGGTAACCAGTCTATCACAGGGAGACATGTAGAGACAGACAGGTAACCAGTCTATCACAGGGGACATGTAGAGACAGACAGGTAACCAGTCTATCACAGGGGACATGTAGAGACAGACAGGTAACCAGTCTATCACAGGGCTGACATGTAGAGACAGACAGGTAACCAGTCTATCACAGGGCGACATGTAGAGACAGACAGGTAACCAGCTATCACAGGGCTGACATGTAGAGACAGACAGGTAACCAGCTATCACAGGGCTGACATGTAGAGACAGACAGGTAACCAGTCTATCACAGGGCTGACATGTAGAGACAGACAGGTAACCAGTCTATCACAGGGCTGACATGTAGAGACAGACAGGTAACCAGTCTATCACAGGGCGACATGTAGAGACAGACAGGTAACCAGTCTATCACAGGGCACATGTAGAGACAGACAGGTAACCAGTCTATCACAGGGCTGACATGTAGAGACAGACAGGTAACCAGTCTATCACAGGGCTGACATGTAGAGACAGACAGGTAACCAGTCTATCACAGGGCTGACATGTAGAGACAGACAGGTAACCAGTCTATCACAGGGAGACATGTAGAGACAGACAGGTAACCAGTCTATCACAGGGAGACATGTAGAGACAGACAGGTAACCAGTCTATCACAGGGAGACATGTAGAGACAGACAGGTAACCAGTCTATCACAGGGTAGACATGTAGAGACAGACAGGTAACCAGTCTATCACAGGGCTGACATGTAGAGACAGACAGGTAACCAGTCTATCACAGGGCTGACATGTAGAGACAGACAGGTAACCAGACTATCACAGGGCTGACATGTAGAGACAGACAGGTAACCAGTCTATCACAGGGCTGACATGTAGAGACAGACAGGTAACCAGTCTATCACAGGGCTGACATGTAGAGACAGACAGGTAACCAGTCTATCACAGGGCTGACATGTAGAGACAGACAGGTAACCAGTCTATCACAGGGCTGACATGTAGAGACAGACAGGTAACCAGTCTATCACAGGGCTGACATGTAGAGACAGACAGGTAACCAGTCTATCACAGGGCTGACATGTAGAGACAGACAGGTAACCAGTCTATCACAGGGAGACATGTAGAGACAGACAGGTAACCAGTCTATCACAGGGCTGACATGTAGAGACAGACAGGTAACCAGTCTATCACAGGGCTGACATGTAGAGACAGACAGGTAACCAGTCTATCACAGGGCTGACATGTAGAGACAGACAGGTAACCAGTCTATCACAGGGAGACATGTAGAGACAGACAGGTAACCAGTCTATCACAGGGAGACATGTAGAGACAGACAGGTAACCAGTCTATCACAGGGAGACATGTAGAGACAGACAGGTAACCAGTCTATCACAGGGCTGACATGTAGAGACAGACAGGTAACCAGTCTATCACAGGGCTGACATGTAGAGACAGACAGGTAACCAGCCTATCACAGGGCTGACATGTAGAGACAGACAGGTAACCAGACTATCACAGGGCTGACATGTAGAGACAGACAGGTAACCAGTCTATCACAGGGCTGACATGTAGAGACAGACAGGTAACCAGTCTATCCAGGGCTGACATGTAGAGACAGACAGGTAACCAGTCTATCAAAGGGCTGACATGTAGAGACAGACAGGTAACCAGACTATCACAGGGCTGACATGTAGAGACAGACAGGTAACCAGTCTATCACAGGGCTGACATGTAGAGACAGACAGGTAACCAGTCTATCCAGGGCTGACATGTAGAGACAGACAGGTAACCAGTCTATCAAAGGGAGACATGTAGAGACAGACAGGTAACCAGTCTATCACAGGGCTGACATGTAGAGACAGACAGGTAACCAGTCTATCCAGGGCTGACATGTAGAGACAGACAGTTAACCAGTCTATCACAGGGCTGACATGTAGAGACAGACAGGTAACCAGTCTATCACAGGGCTGACATGTAGAGACAGACAGGTAACCAGTCTATCAAAGGGAGACATGTAGAGACAGACAGGTAACCAGTCTATCAAAGGGAGACATGTAGAGACAGACAGGTAACCAGTCTATCACAGGGCTGACATGTAGAGACAGACAGGTAACCAGTCTATCACAGGGCTGACATGTAGAGACAGACAATGTGTTTGTATTTGTGTTGCCTTTGTTTAAAAGGCAAAAGTTAAGGTTCTGAATTCTCTTATGGGTCTGACCGACTGTATATAACTGTAAGCGGAGCGGCTTGGGACCTGATTGCCAAGACTTCCAAAGCCGTGACTTTGCCCCACTGGAGGATGATATAATATCTGGGGGAGAGGGGCTCTGTTTCGTCATTTCTCTGAATTGTATCGCTCATATTTGGTCTTAAAAGCAGTTGGCAGGAGCCTGCAGCAAGTGGTGCCGATCAGCCTCAAAGGTAGAAGCTGACGTACTTTTTAGGGTAGCTCAAGGACAAACGTGGAGACTTTTTTTTTTTCCTAATGTTGGTCACATGCCCGGCAAAGAAAAATATGAGAGTACAACCGTCAAAGGTATCCCTTAAAGGGGCCTCCATGTTGGCTCAAGTGAACTACATTCCACAGACACGTTACCATAAAGACTCCCTGAGGAGTTTTCATCTCAATCTTAATAGCAGACTCTTCCATGCAGCCCAGTCACAGTCAGGTCAGACCTGGCTATGGTTCGTCTCTTCCTCTCTCCTGACGTCTGCTTCAGCAGGCCCTCCTCCTACCAAACACAATCTCCAGCCGGCTGCCGTTTGTTTTCTAGGATTGTGGGTGTTTTGAGTCGTGCAATCCGAAGACCTTCTGGTGAATTCATCCATTCTGACAGTAGGACTTGCTCTTGAGTTCCCCTGAGGATCAAAAACACCCTACAAACAGTAATGGTGTTACATAAACAGCTCTTGTGATGAGGGCCCCGATAGACAGCATCACAACTCTGCAAGCTTTGCAGCCACGGCACCCTTCAGGCCGAGAGATCTGCTTCTTTATCTCTGGAAGCTGTCGGGAGTGGAGGGGCGGCCGGCACGCTGATGTATGAAAGAAAGCCACTGATTCTTCGAAAAGTCCTGCTGGCCTGATTGCTCTGGTGTAAACAGTGGTGTCCCCGCTCTGCAGACCCAGCCACGCTCCGCTGCCCTGCAGAGAGAGTCTGCACCCTACATGGTCAGCATAGTAAAAACACTCAGGGTTAGGCCCTAAAACAAATTACTCACGGGGACCTCTGTTTATGGAAGTGTCACCGTCTTGAGGTTTCACATTTTTTGTGAAGGTCCCTGTCGTCTGCTGGAGTCCAGCTGTTCAAAAGTTCACTCTGAAAACAGAGGAAAGGGAAACTGTACGGTAGTAAGGGTGCATTCACATTCAACAGCGTGTCTCAATGTCACAAATCCATTATCATCGACGGTTCATCAATAGGTCAGAGTTGGGATCTCTGGGAGCTGCTGGACACACAGACGGTGTTTGGGTAGATCTGCTAATGGCTTCCCCAGCTGGTCCCACCCCCTTCTCTTATTATGGAGGTCTTGTATAAGTGGCCTTGGAGGGTTGGCCTTATTAAAATTGCTACTGTGAAGTAAGTATCCAGTGAATACTTTCACATATCGTATTCTGTTTTTGAAATATATTAAAGTTAATGCGACTATGAGGAACTTTCATTTTGTGCTGATGTTGGCGCTCCCTGTCAACAAAAGTGATAGTGTTTCCTCCCTTTAGAAAACCTCTCCATTTACTGCTGCAGGTCTGCCTGGAGGAGTCTTGGTTCTGGTTCTCCCATGCCTCCTTTCCCCTCCAGCTGGCCGTGCAATGCAACCATGGCCTCCTTTCAGTGTGGTGTCGGCTCCACCGGGGACCGGCGGTGCAGCTAGGTGAAGCTCTGCCCCAGCCAGAGAGAGAGCTGCCAGGCATGGAGTTCTCCACCTCCTCCAGGGAGCAGAGCTGGATCTGGGTCTCTGGTGAACATGCATGATTTGGTCTGATTTCTCTAGAACTGGACCTGGTGATAACAAGCAGTAAGAATAACTAAGAATGGTCTCGTTAGCTTCTGTAGTTCATAGAGGCTTCAGGTTTCATATCCTGTTATATGTGTAGAATGTGTAGAACTTCAACCTTTAATTTTCTATATTTAAGTTTATTATGATGGCATACCTTTTATTTGCCACCATGTCATTCATTATACGACCACCGGATGGAGCCAAAATTAGATATTTTCCAATCCCACACACAGTGGCTTTAATAATAGATGACGCACATTCAGCTTGATAAGCCCTTGAAAACTCTGGAACGCTCTGTGACGTGTTTTGTGTGTGTTTTTATTCGGGCACACTTCATGCAGTGGAAATGACCTGCAAGTCCTGGTTTTGGATAGGGTCATTTTAAAACAAACAACAATATCAACAGTATATCATATATGTTATGTCTGTCTGTCAGTTGTTTTTATTTTACTCTTTTTACTGTCTGACTCTCACGTCTGCTCACCTGTCTCCACTTCCCTTCATCAGCCCTGCGGTTCATAATGAGCCCAGCCCACCTTGCTTTCCTGCTACCTGTACCTCATCCCTGACTGTACATACCTCTAAACCCAATTCCTGTTCCCTCCTGGACTTTCTCCTCTTCAGTCTGTCTACCTGTACTCTCTGCGTTTGGGTCCTTCCATTGTTGCATTGTGCTCATCCGCTTGGCATGTAATGATATATATATATATACTGTTCTGCTGCAGCAAGGGTTCGCCCACTGGCAGGAAATGATGATGCAAAATGATGTTTAAATAACAAAAAGTAAAGTCAACTCATGTTTCATAATTATTCATATGGTGCAGAAGGCTTTATGCTTGCCCACCCAAGCTTTACTGGATAACCACTGCTCTGGTCATAAGGAAGAGGGGAGCCTTTTTCTTCAGCCAGACACAGCAGCTGGATCGCTTGTTTTCACCTTCATCCATGAAAGGTGTCATTCTCGTCGTAAAGTTGCCTTCGGGACAAACCTTCAACCTCCTGATTCCACAGAGACGAGGTCAACAACCAGCTCATATTAGCCAGTATGACTCTATTCAGGGCCACAGCGATACGTCCACAGTGAAGGTCACTCTCGTCAAAGTGCAGCCTTGGTGCTTCCTCTGTCATGTATTTAATGCCGGAGCCTGCCTCCATGTGTTCTGTCCGACTGTCCCTGCTGTGTGAGTGCTGACTGCCTCGCTCCACAGTTTTCCTGCTGTTGTCGGTGCTGCACTCATCACGGTCAGCCCTCTCCACTCCCTCAGCATCTGTTCCAGCTGTTCCTCCGTAAAGGGACCACAAGCGTTGTCAGGAAGGACTCTTGTTAACTTCCTGTTGGCCGACGTGCTCGAGCTCCTCGTTTTTCCATGATTGTTACTATAGACATGTCATGTGACCACAGACGTCTCTTGTATTCGTTCTGTTTGTACAGAACTCAACTGGATCTGATTGTATTTAATGTGGCCGTTTATTTAATGATTACCTCCATTACCAATGTGCGTGATGTCTATCTCCAGATGCTGCTGTGAAACAGTAAAACTCTGGTGTTACTGATGACGTTAAAGCCACAATGAGTCTCATTTTAAATTGGCCTATTTCCTGTAAACATGCAGCCACAAAAAGAGCCCAACATAATTAGCTTTTGCATGCAGCAATATTATTATGTAACACTATTGCATTTGACTGTTGCTAGTTCTTCTGCAGTGTGTAGTCCAGGAAAGGGATTAAGCCCTGCAACCATTCAATAATCATATGTAAAGATGCTTCATTTCTTTTCAATATAATACTGCAGTTTTAGCGTCTTTGAACAAGGTTGGTTTGTTTTAGTTTTCACGTCGCTGACACGGTAGTTAACCAGAACATGTCAGCTCAATCGTCTGGACCCATGGGGAACTGTATCTTTCAACCTTGACAAAGGAAGAGCAACCAGATCTTCTCCTTCTGTTCTGACCTTTCACAATAAAAGCCTGAGACATATACAATGTGTAACTGATAGAGTGAACTGTAATTCAGCCCAGTTAATGGCTCAACAACCATTTATCTCACATGACGGTCATTACAACACCCTTAGTGATGCATGCGACGGACTGCCAGACGGTCCTTAGATAAGGATAAATAAAGTATAAAAATAAGATTATTACTGTTTTTACTGTAAATAATGATTGTGTCTATACAAGAGAACAGCAATTAATCAATATTTAATAGTTAAATGTACACATTCTCACAGTGGTGTTATTTATTGTGGCATGCATGTTTCAAGTTAAACCGCCTTTGTTTGATTATTAAATCAAACAAGTGTGGCATCAGTTTGCACAAATGGTATATAAGTATTTCCTTTAGTGTATAATCACCGGAAAATAAGACTCGTTGTTTTGCTTATCCATAAAATGAGTTGATCATATTTACATACGGGGCCAGCCGCCATGTTTCTACAGTAACCCAGAAGGGACAAACCAAACACTGGCTCCAGAGAGTCCTTTGTGTTTTCAGCCACCGTCGACCTACATGTTTCCATTGGTTGCAATCTCACCTCACACTGCACCTTTAAAGAGTGAAATGAGGAATTATTACATAAAATGAATGTCCCCTGTGTTCATTTCTCTTCTGTTGTCAGATATTAAAAGATTAATCTGGAACTCCTTAATCTGTCAACAGACAGCATTGACTATCCTAAAGCAAAACCACGATTCCTTCAATCTGAATATTCTTCATTAACTTGGTATTAATTGAGTTTATACTGTATATACATTTTTTTCCATTAAAAAAACATAAGGAATTCTTGAGTGGTCCACATTTTTATTTGTATCACTCTTTTTATTCCCTTTATCTTCTTGGATTTCTTTAAAACACGACTACTGTCTGAGAATTCAAAGCAGCCTTTGAGGCCGTGGCGAGCTGGTCTCTGTTGTCCACGTCAGCGGGGACCTGGACAGTCCAGTCCTTCAAGAGCTCCATCGGTGCCCTGCAGGAGCTAAATGCATCACTCCTGCTCTTCATCTCTCACTCTGTTGATCCACAGACTCCAGCGGTCACTTCACTCACTGATGTTAGCCCTCTGTCATGGACTGGATCAAACACTTTTTGTTGATGGACCTTAAAAGTGGCCCCTTTAAAACATTTCTTTACACAAACCAGTGCAGAAATAAAGGTCTTGATGTGCATATTGCATAATTATAGGAATCTCTGCAGTGCCAACCACCAATAATTCAACCCCCAGGATCTTTCTTTCTTCTCTATGTACATGCATGCCTGCAGGGCACTGAGCTCAGAAAAGACATTTGATGCTATCTGCTCAGGTTCTAAAATAAATAGCCTTTGGTTGATATATTTAAGTGGGATACTGATAAAACTAACCATTAACAGGATTTGGCCTAAAAAACGCTCCCATTATGCCAGTTTATTCCAAGCCTGCATCACAGACTGATTTCAGCATCTGATACGCTGTGGTGCCAAGGAAATGTTGTGTAAAAATGCCGACCGCGTGCTTGTGGCGGATTGGGACCTTCTCTGCTATAAAGTGCAGGGTTAATGACGGCTGGTGTGGTAGCTGGCCCACCAAATCTCCGTTCCCAGGGGGAAATAGGCCAATCATTAAGATTCAGGCTCTGTTGCGATGAAAAAATGCAGCGTGCACACAAAAAAGCTCGCCCTGCTCTTATAAAGCATATTTAGACCATTAGATAAGCCACAACTGGCAATTAGGATGTTGGCTAGCTTTCCCACATGTTTTCCTCAGCCTGGTTCACATTCAACATACAGAGCGAGCAAGTGTCTGCCTTATCAGTCAGCTTTTGTAGCTGTTAAAAACGTTGATTCCGTGTCTATTGCTTGCTGTGATTTGAACGTGCACGTGTAGTCCGTCTTATCCGAGCCAGATGTTTCCAGGTTGAGGCCATTTTTCATTCATGTGACTTAAAGGGTGTTAAGTTAAGGAAGTTACCTCAGCTGTCTTCAGTTTCACAGGCAGACTACTGTCACATGTCCTCACATTCAGCCCAGTAAACAGGAAATTGATTAAGAGAATAACAAATCACAACTAACTGGGACGATTAAAAAAAGGTGAAAGGAAAATCACCACAAAATACTTTCTGTGTGTACGTTTATGTTTTTTGTAAATGTCTGTTGAGATCTATGTTTCCCCAGACTGCTCCTCTTCTCGGAGCTGTGGTCATATATATACCTGCGGTCCGGCAGCCACCTGCTCTTCACCACAGAGCAGCAAAAACATCTGGGACCTGGAGAGACGTGGCTGCCTGGAGTAAGCCCAGTGAGCAGACACCAAATCATAGAGGGCAGCGGGAGGGAAAGAGAATAAAGAGGCACTCACAGATGTTGCTTTGCAGATTGATGCTAATAACCCTAGCACAAGGACAGGAGGAGAAGGAAATGCTCAGGGATCCAGATGTGTGGAGGAAGCGACTCCCAGAGGAGTGGTGTCGGGACGGAGGGGAATAATTCATCCTTTCGTGCGCGCTGCAGACTCTGCTCGCGTTTTGGGCCAAAGAGTTGCTGAGGACGTTGTCTGGTGTCAGCCTCAGACACAGCGAGCTGCATCCATCAAGAAACAACGGGAGGAGCTGAAGGGAATCATTCCCCAAATTTCTTAAACCAAAACCACAAGAGCAAAACTGTAATGGTGTTTATCTGCTCCAATGTAAAGTGCAGTTATTAGCATGTCTTGCTGACTACCTTACTGCAGTAAGAAGATGTCCGAAGCCAAAGAGCACAGTAAAGCTGCTGTTGGCAACTTTTATTCAAATAATCATTTGGTGTTCTGGGGCTTTAAACAGGTCTGAACCAAGGGGGCAGGACTTTTTCCATTCTGCGATGCGTTCAAAATCAAAGTCTCTGTGCTTTTTCTAAATTACCTACTCTGCATAAGTATATGATGCTTGTCGATTTTAAAGAAAATTTTACACTTCAAAAAAGTTGCATTTTGTCAGGTAACTGTGTATAAGAGGATATGTTATGATACAACCAGAAAATATATCATTAGAAATATTACACACCAAAAAGTTGCATAAGTGACGGCAGGTCTCGCTCCTTTTTTCTCTCCCTGGCTGATAAAAAGAGCTGCTGGATAAACACATCAGCTAAGATTGGATTGCGTAGGCTACGCTCCATCACTGATGAAATGTAACTGATGTAATGTAACTCAGCTACGCTGCGTAGCTGAGTTAGCTAGCTAGCTATCAAACCAAGCTAACGGACGTGGTAGTGACGTGCTCTCACAGCACATTTTGAAGTTGTGATTTCACAGTAAGTTGTGTCTATTGCTTGCTGTGATTTGAACGTGCACGTGTAGTCCGTCTTATCCGAGCCAGATGTTTCCAGGTTGAGGCCATTTTTCATTCATGTGACTTAAAGGGTGTTAAGTTAAGGAAGTTACCTCAGCTGTCTTCAGTTTCACAGGCAGACTACTGTCACATGTCCTCACATTCAGCCCAGTAAACAGGAAATTGATTAAGAGAATAACAAATCGCCTGAATGATTCCATGAGTGGCAAAGTACGAAATAAAGTGTTTTATTATTCCACAGCTAGGAAAGAAGGGAAATCACCCCAAAGGCACATCTGCAAGTACGTTAATGTTTCTGGATATGTCTGTGTGTAAATAAAATCCATCCATCCATCCATCGTCTACCACTTATCCTGTATTCAGGGTCACGGGGGGCTGGATCTGATCCCAGCTGTCATTGGGCGAAGGCAGGGTACACCCTGGACAGGTAACCAGTCCATCACAGGGCAAACATGTAGAGACAGACAACCATTCATGCTCACATTCACACCTACGGGCAATTTAGAGTCACCAATTAACCTATCTTTGGACTGTGGGAGGAAGCCGGAGAACCCGGAGAGAACCCACGCTTACACGGGGAGAACATGCAAACTCCACACAGAAGGAACATGGGGCCGACCCGGGGATCGAAACCCAGGACCCTCTTGCTGTGAGGTGAGAGTGCTACCCACTACACCACCATGCAGCCCTAAATAAAATCACTACTAAATGATACTACAAATACTACAAATCTACCACAGGGTGAGACTATAGTTTGTGGTACAATTCAAACGGGATCTCCGTCTACCATACATATTTTCATTTCCAGATTAGGTCCTACGGGGAACACCGGATGTGACGTGACTCGATGTTATTTCCACCAAAGGAAAACAACCAATCAGAGGCGAGGATCTCTAACGCACCTGTCAACCACCACTCATGAAGCTTGGTGAGAGCTCCGATCAAACTAGGCCGTGCTGATCAAATATGAACGAAGATGATGTTACTTCTTTTCGACTCAATATTTTGTGACTCAAAACTCACTAAAATATGTTCCTGAAAACATTTGAGGTGAGGAATAAGCAATGCAGAAGCAGAATTTGGATTCACATTTTGACAGTATGATCAATGTTCACAAGCTTGACGAGCAGTAATTGATAGCTGCATTTGACACTCATCCTTGCCTCTGATTGGTCGTTTCCTTTGGGCGCAGTGGAAGCTTGTAAATGCTGTCAGAAGCACTAAAGGGAGGCGAAGGAAACTATCTCAAGTTCCACCAGAATAAATAAAAGTGTATCCAGGTATCTGAAAACTGGAATAAGTTCTTATCTGATTAATATGTGGACCTACAATACTTCTCCTGCAGCTTCCTGCAGCTGCTCCCAGAGGCCAGCTGGGAGATGTAGTCCTCTGACTGAGTCCTGGCTCAGGACCAACATTTCCATCAGGCCAGTTGTGCTTGGAAAACCTCCAAGAAGAGGTGTGGTGTCATTCAACACCTCAAATGATCCCATAACTCTTAATAAGCCTACAGCTGGTGTCCACTACTCAGCACATAATGAAGGGCCGTGGAGGAGCACGGCTCAGGTTCCAACACAAACAAATCCAAGTCCTGTTTATTGATCATTTAAATCTGCTAATTATATCGGGGCAGTGAAGCCATCGCTTGTTCTTGCTTGCTCAGAGGAACCCTCCTCGGGTTTACACACGGCACACAGTGTAGTTTCTGCTGCTGCCCGAGATGTGTTGGTTGGCACCACGTTGGGCCGCGGCCACACAATGTAGAGGCAGAAAAGGTTTGTATTGGACAGGAACCAGCAGAGAGGGTTGCACAACACTAGGCTGAGCTCACCCTGCGTAATATCTGGACTGGGGAGCCGCAGGCAAACAACCAAAGTGGAGCTCGAAAGGAATGGACGGGAAGGGGAGCCAAGATATCCCAGATGACGACGGGTCCAACTCTTCGTCTAATACAAGGAGATGAGTGGAGTGCAACTCCGACTTTGTCATAGAGACTTTGTCAGAAGGAGCTGGAACTGGAGGACACACGTGTGGATGCTTACAAGAGAGTAGGAGGGATTGTTCAGAGGTGGAACTATAACAATGAGCTCATCTTCGGGACAAAGTGTGAGATGAGACAACACACAACGTCATATTTCTCTTTGAGGTCAGAGTAGTTACACTATAAATCCATAAGATTCACTCACACACACACTCACACACACACACACACACTCACACACACACACACACACACACTCACACACACACACACACACACACACACACACATCACACACACACACACACACACACACACACACACACACACACACACACACACACACACACTCACACACACACACACACACACACACACACACACACACACTCACACACACACACACACACACACACACACACACACACACACACACACACACACACACACACACTCACACACACACACACACTGGCACCAAGCCCACTCTTTGTAGTTGCACACACACACACACACATGTTTTCCAGATGCACATACCATACAGCATACAGTACATTTGTGCACGTATGCAAACACTGAAACAACAGACTTGCAGTGTGCAGACATAATTCAAAGATGCATAAGTTATTATATATTATAAACTGTCTAGAAAATACATGTCACGTTTATAAGTGACGTCATAGAAGGTCAGCTCTATATGTCTCATCTATTACTCAGGTAACCATTAAATGGAAGGGCAGCAGAGAGAAGTCACTGCGAGGAATTTGCTCATCTGCAGCACCCTCTAGTGGAGATACAACGCCATTAGCGTTTACAGCAGGATAACAGGAAATTCTTCAGCTGTTGGAAATTATACATAACTTTTGTTATTACTCAAAAAAGATAACAATTATTCAACATATGAACATATCACTGAGGATACATTTGCTGATAAGAATGAAGATGCAGAATGTGTTTGTGTAAATATATTTGTATGAGTGAAAATAGCGTGCATTCGCATCTATTGCATGGATGGTCAAAATAATACCTGATGAAAGAGACACAAAGAAATAATACTACTACTAATAATAATAATAGTAATAATGATAATAATAATTATAATAATAATAATAAATGTTATTTGTGGGCGCCTTTCTGGCTGCTCAAGGACACCTTACATGTACAAATAAAAGAATAAAACCAGATAAACAACAATAAAACAGACCAAACATAAATACAATAAACAACAACAGACTAATGAAAAACAAGTAAATACATAATGATAGTGTTTGTATTTATAGTGGGTTTCTGTAATGGTGGCCTCATCTCAAATTTCATTACATAATTATATTATGTATGACCTTGTGTCAAGATATTATTTGTGTTACAAATCTGGTAAAAAAAAAAAAAAAAAAAAAGACGTCCATTTGGTCTGGTTCTGAAACGTGAAGACAATTCTGAAGTCCCTTAAAGTTTCAAATCTTCTTCAATATGGCATGATGTTCATTTAGTAAGTTATGGTCCATTTAGGGTCAAATATACCTTAAAGCAGGGGGGTATATTTGACCTTGTGATTGACAGGTTGCTACCGCGGCCTCGCTACCGCCAAATCAATGCAATTATACTAAAATGATTTAAAAATGTAGCTGTAGAGTTGAACTTGAATTATGAAGCTAACTTTGTTAGTAGCTTCACACTAGAATCCAGATGGATCCAGATCCAGATTGTGTTCATCAGATCCACCCGTCGCTCCTCCACAGTCCAAATATGGTCAACAATCCAAAACGGTGACGGCCAAAATACCGAACTCAAAGCTTCAAAACCGTAGTCCATAAACCAATGGGTGACGACATGATGACTACGTCCACTTCATATGTATATACATCTATATATATATATATATATATATATATATATATAATACATCTATGGTTTAAACTTAGAACTTGGAAACAAAAGTTACAAATTATGATATGTAATTCTGTTTGAAAGTCAAACTTTTTCTCTTTTAGCCAACAAACAGTAAATGAGGCGGTTGTGCCTTCACCATGTTTGTACCCTTTGAATCCGTGTACCCAGACGCCTCTGACTGCTTTAAACCCAGTTGTGTACTTTGAGATGCATTTTGAACTTGATGGAAGCCCTCCAGCGCAGACAGACACTTCTGCAGAGAGAGCAGATGAGGGATGTGAGGAAGGAGAGCAGACCGCAACTCAGAGCCAAAGTCTGCATTCCGTGGCAGCGCTAGTGCAGTCCGTAGTACTGTAGCACATTTTTTACAGCAGCTGGATGTACAGGAAGCTGCTTGGCTCGTTCGCGGCGCTTCATCATGCCAAAGTGTTGGGGAATATCTGTCCGAGGCCTCGAAGCGAAAAGAAAGGACATCAGATGCTGCCATGCTTAAAACAAGTGCACCACAACTGTCTTGAAAACCGAAGAGTTAATCTTTGATATTGAAATTGACATGAAGCGGCCGGCTGGATGCCAACATATATAAATATAAATCTATATCCAACAGGGATATGGCTATGAACAACTGGCAACGTGCTGTCACTGTGAGATCAGAGTGCAAAGAGACCGAGGACGAGGCGGGAATCATTAAAAACAGCCCCATCACTTGATTTGCCCCCATGGCGGTGTTGCCCCTTATACCCAAATGCTTCTCAATTAAACTGAAAGTGTTGCGGCATGCAAGTGTAACAGCAAATAAATCGGCTGCATGAAAGCTCAAAGACTGTCAATCAATTATCCCATTAGTGGAAAAACTTTACAAACAGGGCCTTGTTTTTCTTGTGTGATTACCGACTCGAGCAGACGAGCACGTTTCCAAGGGGCCATATTCTCATCTAGTCCAGGATAACGAGGCAGACCTCACTGTTCCCCCAAACCACTCCTTTGTGTGTGTGTGTGTGTGTGTGTGTGTGTGTGTGTGCTAAAGCATTAACTTAACAACAGAGTCGGGGTCATCCCCTATTCTCTTTATAGAGCAATCACGGGAGGCAAAATGGGCTTATTGCAATAATGAGCGCACGCATCCAACATCTGACATGGACGCACAAAGATTTCTCTGCGCTTTGAAGAGAACAAACGCATCGGTGAAACTTTTAAGCATTCTCTTTATTTCTCTTTTCCTCAGATATGTTGTGAAAAGCAAACAAATATGATCACAGACTCCAAAGCACTTCTCGTCTCCAGTGTACAAAACTAATCAGCCCGTGTTACTCGCCCCAAGGTCTTCCCTCTTCTTTTTTTTTATTATTAGCAGTGTTCGGCCCCCACAGTGAGGCAACATGAAAGAGAAAAGCAGAGGGCTTCGTCTCTGCAATTTATGTCAATCTCGCTTGCTTTAGCGTGTTTACAGAGAGATCAATTCCCAAACTCTGAGGGCCGACATTGTCGAAAATGAATAATTTAATAACGATAACCTTAAACTTTCTGTTTTGCCATAATTGCCTCTGTAATATTCTTCCTGATTTTTTTCTCTCCACCAAAGACGCATGACTGGAATCAAAGTAGTGCTTGTTTATCTCATAGTGATGACAAAAAAAGTGTTGTTTTTAATGACGTTGACCTTTAGCTGTTAACAGATTTGCAAAGGAAGCTTCCTGTCAGTGAGGCCACAGTGAATCTTTCCCAACGTCGACGCTTGATTTTCAAGCATTTTAACAGGATACAAAGTTACAGACAGATTAGTTTTCCTCGCCCTCTACTTAGCCCTTAAATATGCGGCAAACCGCTCTGTTGTATCCATTCCAGAGCTGCTTAACATCTTGCATAAGCATGAGGATGTGAATATCTGCACTCCACGTGGCTCATCAATGAATTATGGCCCGCTGCTTTCCAAAAGATACCACTGTGTGAGATCTGCTTAGCTGATGAAAAATTACATCAACATCAAAGAAGTCCTCTTAAAAGAGCAAGTTTAGAAGAATTAATATTTGATAATGCTGAAACCCGGCATAAAGCACACAGGCAATGAGTGCCTGGTAATCTCTTAAGAATATTAAAAGCCCTAATATGCCATATTTACTGATATTAAGGATTAAAACAGCATATAATATGCGTTTAAAAAGCGTTTTGCATATCAAAATACAATTTGTGAGCAGTGATTTAATGGTAGTTACTAAGGCTCATTTCAAAAGGCAGAGCAGGAATGGACACAGCAGGCTTCCGTCTGCCACCTTGTGGTCAGCTTGTGTTACTGCAGGGGTGAAGGGGAGTTCAAAACATCTCGTATGTTTGACACATTAGATACTTGATCTGGCTCATGTTATAGTTGCATTATTAAACTCATAATTAAAGTCATAATTAAACGCATGAGGAGTCATTATAGCGTCTCTGTGGCTCCGGAGGAGAAATCTTCTAGCAACCACAGTAGGCACATAACTTGATATCCCTACACACTAATGTTGGCAGAAGCTGCTTTCAGGAGGACAGTTTAGAGCGTTATTATCAGAGAATCCGACCAGACTGTCACTAAGCTACATCATTGTAATGCTGCTGATGAATGACAGCTGAAGCCGGCGCTGAAGAAACTACAATAATGGACTACAAAAAGCACATAGTCCAATCTCCACATGTTGGTTCTATAAACAGCTGGTACACTGACCGGCTTCAGGTCCAGCAGCTCCTCCTTCCTGTTTGACCGTTTGCTGTATTTACGTTTCATTTGTGGTTTTAGTTTAATTTTTGTCAAACATTTGTAACATGATTTAAATAAATAAAAAATACCATTCAATTATTATCACTGTCCACACATTTATCAACACAATTCCAATTACTATATGTCTGTATGAAAGTAATTGTTAAATATGCAAATGCGCATATCATTTGTTTTCATGAACGGCCGAGGTGTGCGGCACTTTAAATGATGCTCTTGCAAAGAATTGTGGGTCAGCGTAATCTCCTTTCCTTTCGTATAGGAAGGTCCGTTGCATCCTATGCTAAAGGAGCTCTGAAAGGAAGCATTGGAGCTCCTTTCTTTGCATTTAGAGAATCTGAACGGCTCTTATCATGGCGGCCACTTGTTTACTTCCGGGTCACTTCTTCATTAGGAACCTTCCTGAGCAAAATAGACTATTCGACTGCAGCCCCGATTTAACAAGCCAATCAGATTTGCCTCCCCTTCCTAGTCATATGCGGGTTCATTAGAATAAAACCGCCCCCACATCAAGTGTCCCCCCAAGGCTCTAGAAATAGGCCTACCTTTGCAGGTGCACTCTCACGAGCCAATCAGGGCGGACTGGACTTTTCTTAAAGAGACAGGCACTAAAACAAAGCTTTTCAGATAGAAGGTGAATACAGGTATAATCAGACAGTTTGAGAAAAATAATGTGTTTTGAACATAAAAACCAGTAAACACGATGATATGTCTCATTTAAGTAAACAGTCTGAATACTTTTTTTCCACCAATGCAACTTATTGAATGAAGGATAGTGGTTATATTTTCTGAGGTGCACAAGTTCTTTGCTTGATTTCAGTTGTAGAATCAATAATTAGATTTCACTACTAGGTATATCATCTTGTGTGTTAATATGCAGCCACAGCTACTCTGCTTATTCTCAAGTCTTTGACTTCATCACCTTGAAATAAAACATGTCTATCATCTTTAAAGTAGGGACGGACATGAGGACATGTCACACTAGGTGTAAATAATGTATTATAAATCACATGTCAACGGATGGAAATGTAAAAAGGTCACCGCTGGTGCTCAGCTGATGCAGACATGGCACTCACGTTTGAACTGAGGCATAATTTATTGTAGGAGAAAAAAAACTGAATTTCAAATAGCGAAGAGTGGTCCTGGCGACCTTGAATTCCAGCCGAGGTCTGAAACAGCCTTCATTAGCGAGCCATTTCACCTGTGAAAGCGAAGAGAGACAGCCATGAAGAGCCACGTCTGAGTTAGTGAACTCGGTAATTCCTCATAGTGTCTTGTGCCCCCGTGATTTAAACTGGTTCTCTGCCTCTCTTTGTTAACTAGCTTCAGTATAATGATGTAGTTTTCTGTGATGTTCCAACATCATGGCTGGAGGCAGGAGTTTAGTCAGCAGCATGCACGATCAAGAAAAAAAAAGTGAGCCACTGAAAATGGAGAAAAATGGCTTGCAGTACCCCAAGGTAGGAAATAAATTGCAGACGATAACTAGTGAAGCGAGGCACAAACAGCATAATAAATTGTTCGAGATTTTTGCTCTCATTTTGCAGAGCAAAATCAAACTTTGGAGTGCACTGTTGGCAGGCCATTAAAAGAATTACTTCATGCTCTGAAAACAGAGGGCTTGTGTCAATCCCTATATCTCACAGAAAAAAGACAACGCACTCCTCGGGATTGCTTTGTGTTTTCTGCCATCTGGGTGGGTACAATGATGAGCTCAGATCACAGCAAGGCAAGCACAAATACAGTAAGTGACTTGGAAATAGCTTTGAAAGAAACAGATCTCTGTTGAATAAGGAACCAAACCGATGGTTAATACACACTGGCATGGAGTGGATTAATATTAATGCACAAATATTTATGTCTTACAGTTTCTCAATACATCAATATTAATGATTAATGATCTGCATTCCACACATTAAATAATTTAGCAAAAATAAATAAGTCATATTTTGCCCACTCTATAAATATTCAACAGATTTGGAGAGTTGTCTTGCAGAATATCTCTTGTTGATAATAGCAGTCACTGGAGCAATGTACATTCAAAGATGTGTTAGTTGTTTTCTTAATCCGATCAATATTTCATATGTATATGAGAATTACAAGTCCAATCAACCACTACAGACACACACGTACTCAATGTTTCCTCGATGCACTGAGCAAAATTGCAATATTTCTACTTCAATGCTTTCACTTTCCAGTCAGTTTCATGAAAATGCATCTATGTGAATGTCTTCTAATGAGATGGAGGGTCAGTTAGGCATGACAGGAAACATGTCAGTTCATCATTGTGATTGGAATTAAGTTAACCATGCGTGTACAGTTGTTCAGGGGGAATCATGTCGAGTTATAAGCAAAGAAAATACCAACAACTTTAAAAGAAACCTTCCTTGCCATGAAAACACATTCATGCTGACATGAGTTCCCCCCCCTGACTGATGAGATTCAAAACGCCTGATGGTTTTCCTGCGGATTCATGGAAATAACACTTGTGCAAGAAAAAAAAGGGGGGGAAACATGTGACCGTATTAATAATGCATTTCTAGCAAGCATTCTGCATCATTATTCCACCATTTAAATGAGGGTTAAAGCTGAACATTAAATATACAACAGTAGCATTTCTTTTTAACCATGCAGTGAAACTTTCATTACAACCATTTTGAAATTCAGTTCATGGTCACATAAGACGAATTTAACCCTTTCTGTCCAAGTTGCAGTGTGGATGACAGAGAGCAACTTTACAGCCTAACAGTAAATACTTTCCCTTGTTAATGGTAATATATGCCAACTTAAATAAATAATACATTGCAATAATATTCTCTTAAATGTTGGTTTACCCGAGGCAGCATCCTCCAGTTCCGAAAAGTGAAACCAAGCTGATATCTTTCACTTTCTCTGCTGGCCATCAGGGGGCGACTCTGGTCGCTGGTTAAAGTCTGATTACATGGAAGTCTGAGATAAATTACCCTACTTCTCACTTGACATGAGTATATGGTTTCGATCTCTAGTTTCAGGTCTTCTTCAATACAGCATGATGTTAATTTATTAAATTATGGTCCATCTAGAGTCACATAGACCACAAAGCAGGGGATGATTTAGGACGGGGCTACCTTCTGACTACAGCCTCGCTACCTTCGCTACCAATGCAATTAGCTACTAAGAAGACTTTAACACCTTGTTAACAGCTTCACACCAGAATCCTGATGGATCCAGATCCAGTAAGGTTGCTGCTCAGGGTGTCACTCTGCACTGATTTTTTGTCAGATCCACCCGTCGCTCCTCCACAGTCCAAATATGGTCACTTCCTTCACTGGTTGCAAGAATTACAGGCTTCAATTATCCACAAATCAAAGGGCGATATCATGATGTCCACTTCTTATATACAGGCTATGGTTTACTCTGAGCATATTTCCCTTGAGCCACATGACTAGGCTTGGGAAGATATGACATGTTCACTCTATGATTATCATGGCCAAAATAATTGCAGTGCGCGATATTATCCTGATAATCATCAAAATACACTTCAAATTCTTAAAAGGACACTTAAACATACTGGTGTCCGTTAACATTTTGTTTTTTGTTATTTTTTTAGAAACAATATTTCATAAGACTCATGTCTTTTCAATCATCTACCATGCTAGTGAACCAAATAACCTTTTCAAATAACTCCAACTTTTTGTGAGTTTTTTTTTATCCCGATCTGATATATAAAATCTTATACCACCCATCCCTTAAAGCAGGAGTCTACTTATGAGACAGGCTGTATGTTTGTACCAGAAAGAAAAGGCTAACATGCTTAGTTATGTAGCAGTTCAAGGTCATGCAGCTTACTCACAAACTTTAAATGAATGCTGTGTTGACACGTTTTCCCATGTGGGGACACAGTTGTCTACTACGGAGTGAAGTGATTAATGTGAGCTGCTCTCCGCGTCCAGACTGGAGGTAACTATAGTAAAGTGGACATCAGGACTCGGTGCGTGTTTGGGTGACGCTCATTCCTCTACCCTGAACATGAACACCCCTCTCCTCTGGACCAGAGTGCAACCTGCGTGGTGGTTTTAAAGCAAAATGGCGACAGACTCTGATAGAGGCGAAGACGAGCAACGGTGCCGAGTGCAATGACAACCTCGAGGACACGTCGTCGTCCGGAGGTAGGTGTCGCAGCCCGCCGCCGCTTTGATGTGCGCAGGGATACAGAGGCAGGTGTGGTCGTTGGTCGCTGCTGTCGCGGGTCTGAGCCGCTCAGAGACGCTGCAGAGACCCGTTAGTGGGGCAGCTGCAGCTGCAGCAACTTAATATGGCTACACAAAGTGTTTCTCCCAGACAGTTGTGTGCTGGCGGCTCAGTCCTCGGCTGCAGAGCTGCTGCAGACAGCAGCGGACTGTCGCATAACCTGTCACATTAAAGGCACCGGGGTGGAGGAGGCAGCCTCTGCTAGCTAAACGGTGTAGTGGAGGGAAGTCCGTTTGTTGCAACGAGCTGAAAACGCCCGTTAGTTGTCATTGGAGTAACAAGATGAAGTTGTTGTGTGTAGGATGTGTGTAAGCATCGATGCAGAACCTAACTGCTGCATGGTAAACTTGGTTTCTCAAGTTTAATGTCTCTGGTTTCCCCTTCTCACTTTAAATGGCCCTTTAGAAACCTGATGTGAGTCTGAGAGCCAACGTGTGGTTGTGGGGAATTTATAAGACCCATAATATATGGAAGTTGTTAGACGCCAAATGTAAAGCCAGTGGCTCAGGCAAAGTTAAACTAGTCAACCTGCAAGTCCAGAGGGGTTGAACTGCAGCAAGAGAATGCAAAGTGCAAGCACAGCCAAACATGACAAATCATTAAACCGAGCTTGGATTTAAAAGACCTACACCTAGTTTTATGGAAGTTATTGAATGACAAAAATACTGAAGATTGCAAGGATGCATGATTGTCCTATTTAATGTCTAATGTGTTGTACACTATATGTTTAGGTATTGTTTTGATTTTGTTGGATCTATGAAATTGAGTCGACTCACTCAACGTTTAACTTTGCGTTTAAATTTCGGGCAGGTCACCTTCGTAAAAACATTAATTAATTAGGTTTTACTGGGTTACATAAAGGTTAAATAAAATGGTAAAACAATTATTTTAGTGGTTCTCAAAGCTGAAATCACTCATCACAACTCTGCAAACTGAAACCCTGGACACGACTCGGGTCATTTTCTCTGCACCGTTAATTACGTCACTGCTGTCACACAAGTACAATGTGCCAGTTCAACGACATATACCAGCAGATGTTTTGTAATAATAAATACATATTGTAAGCCATTTTTCTAAAGCGTAATGCATGATGGTATATAGTGTTCAGTTAGTTGTTATTGTGGTCTACTTTGAGTCCATTATAGGGTGTAATGATTCTCACTATACGTTCGGTCCACTATCATGGTCATCCTGTTAATTGAGACTCTGGCAGTTTGTGTTCTGCTTAAACACGGGGTGATATAATCAATCAAGACCTGATTCATTTCAAATGGTGATCCATCTCCATCCACATCTAGTATATAGTGACCACTCAGACTCTCATATCAATAATGTGTGAAACTTAAAGGCAACATGTGATTTTCCGTGACAACTATCAATCATTAAAAAGATAACTGACAGCAGAGATAACTAGCAAAGTGGCAACAGTAGGACTAACATGCCTCCATGTCCCTGTTGTCAGCTCAGGAATGCAGCTTTTGTACATAAATGAGCTCATCACTTCCTGCAGGTGTCTGAGGACGAGCTTACACGGCAGTGGTAGCTTAACAGGCTGGTATTGGTCTCACCACATTAGTATACCACCGAGAGGAACAGAGTCAACCGCTCCACTAAATAAATGAGATGGTTGAGGCATGTTATCCACAAATTGATTATATGTCACTTGACAAGGTCAAATATTTTAACCAAGAAGCCTGAAGTCCCTGAATGCAGCGGCATAGCAAGCAGCTATGTGTTCTCCGCTGGCCCGGCTGGCTGCTTACACAGCTATAAATGAAGACACCTAGGACTACTTAAACGGGAGTACACCGGCCTGAATTAGCAACCCAGCTGAGGAGCAGCTGCAGCGATGAGATATTTTAGTAATCAGGTGGATCTAGCCAGAACATTGAGGTCTGCAGGAATATATCAGAGGCCAGGAAATAAGGGCGACTGGCTGAATCGTGACTTCCACTCGTTCAGTCATCTGCATGAAATTAACAGTTGTTTCTCTTGGTGATGAACGTATTAGGCTGTTCAAGTTTTCTGTTTTCACTCGTATTAAATATTAATGCCAGTTACCATTCAAGCTACAACCAATGGTTCTTTTTTTCCATTGTCATGTTACATATAAACAATAGTGAAAAACAACATCATGTCCATGTCTTTGTTTACGTGAGGCAGTGAATCCATCAACACCACAAACTGGAACCAGAGCAGTTTTTGGGCTTAAAAAATGACGTTATCAAAATGATTAAACTTTTTTTTGTTATTGATTAATTCATTAGTTGACAAATCAGCTGTAATCTCCATATTGTTTACATTTGAAACCTGAAGGATCGATAACACTTTCTATTTTTTGATATTCATATTGAGATTTAAGTTAAACTAGGAGAAGTTATTTCATGTCCTTGATAACTTTGACATTGAGGTATAAACTATAGTGCTGCTGTAACACTACACACTGTGGCAACACGAGGAGCATCTAATGATCGTTTCATCATTGATTAGTCTGTTGTCTCAAGTTACTTGATTTGTCTGACCAACAGTCCCAATTAAAATCGTCATGTATTAGATATGTCACGTTTAAAGTCGGTTCGCCTGTATTCCTTTTACTTCCTTCTTCCCAAACAGTGAACACAAGGAACAAATGCCGGGAGTTGAGTTTTCATTAAAACCAATGATGACTGATGTGTTAACTGCATTCCAAATAAATCAGTGCACTCAGCCTCCCAGAGTTATAATATGACTGTTTTCTGACAAGCAATGTAGCATTAAAAAGGCAATTGTTTTTAAATGGAGTCCGGTGCAGTGCTCAGTCCACATAAAACACAGTGGGGCTGCATTACATCACCTCCAGTACACTGGATGAGAACAATGAGGGCAAAACAGCACCAGCTGATCTGATTCAACCAATATTCTCTGATGCAGCAAATAACACAGTAAAAACACAGAATCTGTCAGCACGCTAGATGGACGGATGGATGGATGGATGGATGGATGGATGGATAGATAGATAGATAGATAGATAGATAGATAGATAGATAGATAGATAGATAGATAGATAGATAGATAGATAGAAAATTGAGAGGGGAATTCAAGCATCCAGTAGCAGCTTAACAACACACAACATGACAGACAAACATATATCACATAATAATAATAATAATAATAATAAATGAATTATATTATATGTCGTTCACCACTGAGCCGGTTAGTGAGGAGGTTGTCTTCGTTTCACTCGTTCAACAGACACTCCACTTTCCTGCTATTATTTCAGACATCTGAACGAACCACAGACACTTCACTCCTCCTCATTCATGGACCCATTCAGTTGATCCTGGTTCCTCTTTAACAACTCAAAAATACACTTACTGGATGATGCTGCAGATTATGCTGATCATTTGCTCGTAGTTTTGATTCAATGACACAGTGCAGATGTTTGTGTTTTAGGACACCAGATGTAAAATGTGGTTAAATACGATGGATTTAAATCTGACTGGTGTTACAGCACTTTTTCAGCAGAACCAACGTCCCCAATACCAAACAACTATTTACATTTTTCAACAATTAATAAGTCAAGCCGAAAAAAGAAAAAAAAAGTAATTTTCTCTCAATCTATTAATCAACTAATTATGCATCCTTGGATGTATTTTAGTAGTTTTGGGTCCTGAGTTTGCAGGGACAGAATCCCAGAGGCCGGGTGTGTCAGATGTAATCGGGTATCTCAGTGAAACCCAAACGTTTTCTTTAAAGGAAGTCATGTGACGTGTGCAGCTTCATTGAACCGAACTGAGCCCGGAATGAGTGTTGATGAAAATGTTCTTGCTCGTATTAGCATCATTGTAATCACAATGGCAGAGCGTAAACCTAAAATGTGACCGTCTCAGAAGAGGTGATATTGTTGGGAGACAGTGGTGCGTCTCCTTACCGGCTTGACACCTGAAACTGTAGCTCAGACGTGTGAAATGCTCTGAAACTATAACTGGGTGTGATTACCATTCAAATTAAATCTGAGTTGTCAGTTACATGTGTCAATGCTTCCACTCCTACACTTGGCAGGAAGCAGCGAGTGACACGCTGGCTGTTGATTATTCACCAGCGTGAAACAAAGTCACTGGCATACATGTGTTTACAATACTCTGGTCTAAGCCACTGGTGTGAATTTTGATCATATGGTGATCATGGTTTTAATGGTTAAATCACTGGTTCAAGCTCAGAGGTCTTATGAGGTAACTCTGTAAAAAACCTGCTGAATAGTATATATAACACGTTCCTGAAGCAACCTGCAAAACACTGACTTTACATTCTCAAAAAGCTGTGACTCTATAGAAGTTAAGTTCCACTTTAAATATGCATTATTAATGAGTATTTTGTGATGCTGGCCCTTTAAATGAGGATCATTGAGGACAGGTTCTACACAACGTCACTTACAAACTGTAGTTTCAGACAGAAATGGCTAACATTTTGTAGTTCCAGCTTCCTGATTGTGAAGTTTGCTACATTTCTTAAGTGATAGTTAAATATCTTTAGGTTTAAAGGCCTTTACACGTCAGGAGAGTTTTCGTTTTTGTGCGGTAGTTTCACACATTAATAGATTTTTTGTGAAAATGTTGTACCACAAATAAAAGCATCAACCAAGCATGTCAACAGACCTCAAAAGATAGTATAAAACAACACAGAGTCTACGTAGTCCGAACCCAGACAGCTCGCATTATTTCTCCTTTCAAACTTGATGAAGGCAGTGCAGACCAGACCCACTCTTCTGTTCTTACCTTTCACAATAAAAGCCCGAGACATATACACCGTGTAACTGTTTACCAGAAGGAACTGAAATGAGCTCAGAATGATCTCAGGAAACTCAATAAAAGCTTACAGCAGCCCAGTCTCTACACCAGTTTACCTCCGACAGACTGCCAGACGCTGCTGCCATCCAATCCTCTCCCTGTGTTAATCTAATCAAACATTTTACTGAAAAGGATTGCAACTGACTGTATGTCTATTTTTTATATGAAATATTTGCAGGTAGTACAACTATTTCACATTTTCATGTTGTTTATGTGTCACTTCGGCAGTGTGTAAAGGCCTTGAGTCTGCTGATGAGACCAAACAGCTCTGAGGAGAAGTCACCTTGGGCTCCGATCATGATGGATACTCTTTACTGCTTTGTGACACCAAACTATTAATCACTCAACCAAAATAATAATTGTCGGATCAATTAATCATGAAAATAACCATTTAGTTGCAGTTCTAATCTTGCTTTATCTTTTTGGAAAGTTTTTGTTTTTTTTATCTCTTTTTCTATTTTTCTTGCTGAATACATTACAATTGAAATAACCCAAATACATTAAGTACCATGCATGTAGTATAAAATGTTTGGCCTGGAGATTAAGAGAGGTTGGATAACCCTAATACATTAACAAGGCCGTTATAGGTCGCCTGCTGGTGATACATTTGGGGCTTTTGGAGCGTTATATGATTTGCTCCGTCTCATAAAGTCATACATTTTGAATCCATATGTTTCATGAGGGAGGATCAGCTCTCAAGCACCTGGCTGGAATGCACTTAATTGTGCCCACGAGTATCATTATAGTTATGATGAGTTATGAGAAGCTTTTTGCTTCTTTACTTTGTGACGGCAGCTCTACTGAGGGATGTGCAGAAACAGTTTCCAGGGCTCATTGTCTGGCTCCGATTCTCACATGATGCAGCCTGATTATATACAAAACCCTCAAGTAAGCAGCTTTAGAAGCCAGTTTGTGTCACAATGACATCCAAACTTGGATTTTCCATTCATTTCAGTCACTAGTTAATGTTTTTCATGTTCACAAACCTGAAGCTAGGTGTAAACTGAGCGGCGCTGTGCTGTTGAAGAGAGTGACTAAAACCTGCAGAGGGATTTGTTTTGAAGAAGAGACAGATTTGAAGAAGAGACAGATTCTTAAATCTAAGGGGCCAGCAGGTGAATCTGCCTTTCAAAGGCTGCATGAAACACAAGTCATGAGCTGCAGATGTCCACAGACCAGCCGGCTGCTCAGCCTCTGCAGATCTCTCTCAGGTTATGGACCATTTCCTCCACTAAGGGGCAGGATATGATCACTCATGCACTCAGCCCTCGCTCAAAGGGATGATGCATCGAAAAGCAGCATCAGTTCATGTTAACACCATTAAATGAAATTAATCATAAAAAGGAATGATGGGTGGACACAAATAATATATATATTTTATATGAAGAATTGTCATCATAGGAAACCTAACAGTAAATCATGTACAAAGAATAAATAAACATTTGGTCGAAAGAATAACAGATGCTATAATAATAATAATGATGATAATATAATTTTATATATATGTTATCAACTATATCAACTCAACTAAATCTAGACTACCAGGCTACTTAAAATACTTTGGTCTATTCCAGGCCTGATCCAGCTTCACCCAAGTCTGCAAGAATGTCAAATCAGTATTTATCCCTCAGAACATTTCACAAGTCCAAACAACCTCTATCTCTGAGGGTTCGGATTAGCGAGCTTCTATTGTGCATGAGCCGTGAGGCGGCTAACCCTTCTCTGATACCTATCTGAGGTTGAGCTCAGCACTTTCCTCATTAATTTCCCACTTATTCTCAGAGTTGGATGTGATATTTTAGAGATTTGTGCGTGCGGGGCACAGGTTAGGCGCGATTATGCTGACGGAGGGCTTTTGTAGCTATGCTCAATGAAATGTGGAGTACAGGATTAGACGTGTAGAAAGTTATATAGTGATTAACCTTCATTTGAGTCCCCTCGGTGATCTCTAGAAGGCAAATCCTCCTGCTGTCAGGTATATTTCTGCACATTGATGAATGACCTTCAAAATGATAGATCGAGGCATTCCTTCTTCTTCTTTATGCTCTTGAAGCATTTGTTTGGCCTTTCAGGTAGTTCAAATGCTTCCTTAAACTGCATACCACTTCGATTTCTTTCAGCTGCACGGCCGCATCGATTCCGAGGTAACGCGAAGGTCCCCCGTGTAGTTTCTGACCACTAGTTGCGCCATGGAGCACAGAGAACTCCATAGGGCGCCTTTATGGCGTCCGTGTTTTATTACCTTTTTTCAACGTAAAGTATCAATCACTGAACATGTAAGGAGGCTGGAGTTATCCACAAACTCATGCAGTTTATGTTGTGTGTTTTCTGCCAGTTTCTGTGGCTGCAGCTGCCATCTGTTGGCGATATTAGGTACTGTAGATGATTTGTTGCACTCTGTTGTATTTATTACAGCAATGCTTGAACAAACATAATGGCTGAAAAACTCCTGGAATTTTTTTTATATTTATATATTTACAGATTTTTGGGGGGATTCTGTTTATAGTTTACGGTGGAAAAATCTACCTCCAAAAATCAAATGAATTATTTGGTTTCATATTTGTGTGAATAGTTGATGAGATCAGATGTTTGTTTAGATACAAGAAAACCAGAAAGATATCTCCGTTCTTAATTTTGTTCATTAATAACGAGTAATAATCTAGTGGGGTGAGATTATTTAACCAGTTTCCACAAATTCCCTTGTTTCATGAACTATCTGGAAATATGTATGAAGTCAACAACACATAATTAAACATTTAGATTTTTAAGGTGTTTTGGGGGGGCATGGAAATATACCTGATAATAACCAATTTTTAATTTGTTTGAGGAAAATGCACATTATTGGATTTTCACTGTGAATGAGTTTCTCATTTGTTCAGGGTTCTTGTTGTCAGCAGCTATTGAATATTATCTTCATTCTCAGCGAACTAAATGCAAAAAAAAATCCTGTTAATCTGCTTATTATATAGAAAAAACAATCAGAGCTGAAATGTCACAGTTGTTAAGCTACATTTAATCAATTACATCTATTGATGCCATAATTTAAGACATTTAACACGATCACGGTTTAGATTTATATCATTTCATGTCACGACATCCTAAATCGTCAGTAATCCTTTTTCTTCTAATGCAGCGTGGAGATGAAGCCACGTCTATCTGCCGCTATCTTCTCTCTCTCGTTTGTTCTCGGACGCTGCAGAAAGCCGGCTTTTCACAACAATGGCGGCTCCCTCCCTCGCCCCCTCCCAGAAAGGACATTTTTTGAGCCCCTTTGATTTGGCCCGATTTGTTTTGATGTGAGGAGTGAGTGGTTTTTAAAATCTCCTTAACTCCCCAGGCCTGGCCCAGCCTCCCACAGGGCTAATGACCGTAGCCCGGATCGTGTTGAATTATACAGTCGCTCGCGAGGTGGAGGCGAGGAGGAGGGCACCGGGTTAGACGTGGGCCCTCCTTCTACAGTACACCTCCATTGATAAGATTGTATTAATTGGTATGAATAGAGAGTGCTTTTTCTCCCTCTCCTTGTATACATTTACCATTATACTCATTAGCTTCCCGTTGCCTCCCAGCGAGCTCCTCCTTCACATCCCCCGGGGTCTCCTGGGAGGCAATTTGCATCTCTCCATGGTGTCCCTCTGGGGTTATTGAGGAAATATTAGCCCCTTTTCTTCTGTGGCCGACCCTTTGATTTATTTGGAGCTGGGGCTGATAGAGTGGCACTCACATGTTAATGACTGGCGCTGATACAGGCCCCTGGTGCAAGACGACTCATTGATCCGGGTTGAAAAGGTACAATTGACAAGCAGTACTGAATAATCGTCTTACATGCGTCTGTGTGTGTGTGTGTGTGTGTGTGTGTGTGTGTGTGTAGACCTTGGGAAATGACAAGGGAATCCCATCGCTGTCAAGGCTGCTGTGCTCAAGCTGTCCACTTTCCCTGATGGAGTTAGATAAATAGGGCTTTTGCTGGCCTCTGAATTCCTTGCGACTTTTTGACAGCCGCAGTTTTAGCATTTATTTTGTCTTCAGAGGCTCGCTGCCTCTTTGTTCACTGTGGGCTCCGCTGTTCGTGTCATCTCTTTGACCCCCGTGTGATCACAGTGGAGCTTATTTTAGCCACTTGGAGCTCTCTAAACCCGACCGGAGGCTGCAGACGACACACTTGATCCAGTTACTGTTTAGAGTTGTTTGTCCCGGGCTAATAATAGAATTCAAGGTGCCTTCTGAGGGCTCACGTTGGTTGCCGTTAGTGACTGCAGCGACGCCCCTGCCTCCCCTCCCTCCCCTCCCTCCCCACTCCTGCGGCGCACTCATATTATGTTTTAAAGAAAGATAATGAGAGATTTCATCCTAATACCTGCGATACTTGACATGCCTCCGAATTTAAGCTCACTGATGTCTGCTGAGCAATGTGGAGCCTGTCCTCAATTTGGAGAGCAGTTTGACACCGACTCCCTTTCATCTGAATGGTCACATGTCTACAGCAACAAAGTTTGATATATATTAATAAATATATTTCATTTCTTTTCACCCCACCCCCCATCTCAACTGAAGATGGAAGCATCTGCCTGATCATAGCAACAGCTTCCGCCTTGCTCCGTCTTTGTATACTTTTCAGTTATATGGTAATAATAACATTTAATAAAAGTCAACATCCTAACTGCCGCTAAACAAAAATACCCACCGCCGCAATCGCGGCATCTCCTCAGCGTGTACTTACAACGGATTAAAGTTTATGCATATCACTTGTGCTGCTCATGCATATTGTTATGAAGGCGGAATGCAAGAAATGGAAATGTGCCATTTCAGCGAGGCGGCACAGCTTGCCAAAAGTGGGCAAGTGGGTAGCGCTGGTGGTGATGGTCGGGTTTGTTTTCCTCTCAGTGTTGGGAGACGAGAAGTCGTGTATCTAAACAGAGCAGATATGATGTTTATGAGGGCCATCTGCTTGGCAGCCCTCCTGTGCCCACTGCCCTCCTCAACGTGAGAGCAGCCTCATTAAAACGGTCACATGCCTGAGAAAATTTAGTTTTTACTCCCCCCCTTTCTTTTTTTTTTAAAAAAAGGACTAGAGTTTAAAACTAACAAAGCCTTGGGAAATCCCCATCAGACATCCCTCCCTTAATCCATTTAATTTTGAAAGGTATTGTTTAAAGCTTTAAAGTTTATATCGTTTAATCCCCCTCCAACACTACGGGCAGCAAATGAGGCCGTGTCAGCAGCTTGAACAGATATAATCTACTCCACACAACAGAAAATCCTCCTTCAAGACAAGGTTGCATGGGTTTCCTGTGAACTCGCCGTTTGATGTTTCTACCTGCTATTGAACATGACTTCTGTCTTAACCCAACTGTCACTCGCTCCCTGTCCCCTTTTATCACTCCCAATGTTCTCGCTTCACCTTTTTTCATCAGTAAATCTACCATCACAGCCATCTACCTCATTCCACTTCTTTTAGGAGAGGGGGGGTGTTGTGTTCAGGTTCAGGGGGATTTTCCAAGATGTGTTGAACCTCGGACATAAGATTGTTCAAGGCAATACTCTCACCAGCAGTTTAACCCTGGTCCTGTTTCTATATGTCTTTATTTGGATTTAATGGCCACTGCAAGTGGATGTATTATTTCAACATAATACCTTATTATCTCAATGAAATGTACAATATTAGGGTTTTTTTCTGTCTTCCGGTCCTGTTGGCCAGTGAGTTGAAAAGTACATTTTGCTGACATTGACTACAGTTAATACTAGAAATGAAAACCTTTAGGACTCTCATAGAGTTCAACAGCGTTCAGTGTGGTTATTTAACAAGTGTACAAGTGTAGTTAAACATATCAGGGACATTTTGAATGAGATTTTCTTCACAAAACGTGGAGTTTCCAGTTTAATTTTGGCTCTCTATGATATACTCCTGATGACAAAACTCTAGCTTTTGTTCAATATATTCCGGTATTAATGCTAAAGTAGGCTAACTGGCTGCTGGCTGTAGCTTCATATATAGCAGATTTTTACATATCAAAGTATTATTTGGTATAAGTATAATAAAATCCTTTTAAAAGTAACACACTTGAATGGAAACCATATTTGTATTGCATGGATTAGCATTTCATATTCTTACCATAAATGACACTATTTGCTCTGCAACATACCACCTATGGTACTCATGCATTTTTTCCTTTAGTGTATAATTCCAGTCATCTAACTCGGTATATATTGTCACTCAAGCAGTAAATTACATTGTTTAGTTATCAAAGGCTTTGTGTAATTACATTTGTGCAATTCAGGATGACAGGGCTGATAGTGTCTGCTCAAGACGCCGGCATACATAATCACAGCCAAAATCCCATTAGGGAGAATGGAGACCATTATTATGGAAATGACCTTTGGGTGACAAGAATTCAGTGGGATAAAAGAGTGCGTAATCCAGACAAAGACATCGTGTGAAGCCGCTCTTGTTTATTTTCTCCTGTGCAAATTTAAGAAATTTGGGCCGTTTCATGAATCTGCGTTGTCGTGTTTCTGAGTTTCACGTTCTTCTGCAAAACCCGCCAGTTAGTCATACTGAGGAAACGAAGATTTGACGTGTGGCGTTATGCTAATTTCTTCCCGCTCTTCTGTCGTTTGATAACACGGGTAGAACCGTGAGTAGAACCGCGGGTAGAGCCACGAGTAGAACTACAGGTAGAACCGTGGGTAGAACCTCGGGTAGAACCGTGGGTAGAACCGTGGGTAGAGCTGTGAGTAGAACCTTGGGTAGAACCGTGGGTAGAACCATGTGTAGAACCGTGAGTAGAACCGCGGGTAGAACCACGAGTAGAACCACGGGTAGAACCGTGGGTAGAACCTCGGGTAGAACCGTGGGTAGAACTGTGGGTAGAGCTGTGAGTAGAACAGCGGGTAGAACCGTGGGTAGAACTGTGGGTAGGACCTCGGGTAGAACTGTGAGTAGAACCGTGGGTAGAAACGCGGGTAGAACCGTAGGTAGAACTGTGGGTAGAACCGTGGGTAGAACCGTGGGCAGAACCGTGAGTAGAACCATGGGTAGAACCGTGGGCAGAACGGCGGGTAGAACGATGGGTTGAACTGTGGGTAGAACCGTGAGTAAAACCGCCGGGCTGAGATTGTAGAAGAAGAACGTACCATTTTCTTTTCTGGCAGGTTCTCCGAGGGAACTCACCTGGGGATTACTGGAATGTCGAGCTGAATCTGGGTCTGTTTGTTTTGAGCCGGGCTTTGATTCTCTCACACTTAGAGGCGGCTTCATAAATTCACATTGTGTCAAATAAATCAATAGATCCCATTAGCTGAGGAAGTTGTGCAGTGCAGTACTTGAGGGAGCGTGGCTCCCCTTGTTTGGACATTTCTCCAGTGTAGGCGATGGCAGAGGGATATAAGGTTGGCTGTTGATCCATACAGACAGCTCCAGCAGTTGATATGGTTTGGCTGACTGGTCCCAGTTGGTTTGTAGTGCCGTCTCCACGGCGCTGCCAGCCCGGGTCTTCAGCTGAACAAGAAGAAGGAATCTGCTTAGACACTCACAGGCTTACAAGCCGACAGCGCCAAACTCAATCCGTGCATTGTCCTCACAACACTTAAAGTTCGGCTATTTTTACCATTAAATAAGTGTCTGAGATGTAAAGTAATGATTTAAAGATATAGCTTTATAGTGTAGACAGCAGCACTTTGTCTTGGATTGCAATCAATAATTATCTTCACTGTTGATTAATCTGCAGAGTGTTTTCTAATTAATTTGTCTATAAAATATCAGAAATGTGTTAAAAATGGCAGTAACGATTGTCGAGAGCCTAAGGTGACCGTGTCTAATATATGGTTTTATTTAACCAACAGTCCAAAACCCCAAATATTCCATTTCCAATGAAAAAAAGCAACATATACTTACATTTAAGAAGATGATACTGATGGAATTGCCTGATCAGTTAAAAGACATGTTGTATCAGATCTTGACTACAATTTCTGTATTAAATGAACTGTATTTTTTATATATATCAATAAGTCAACAGAATGTATATTCAACAAAGTCAGTTATCAAATTTCAACAGACATATGTCGAGAAGTAGTCTCAATAGTCAAAGTACAAAACACTGCGGTGCTAAAGCTGCCAGTACTCGTCATCACAGCATCTATTAGTTGGCTAAAACATCCAAATGTAAAGCAAAGAATCTCTCCGTCTCCGGGTCTTCTGGTCTGTCCTTCACACATCTTGAGTTCATTCTCTTCTCATGATGGTGCACGTTTTTACTCTTAAAAAGCTCCACTGGTTGGTTTCGCCGATTTGAAAATGAATATATCCGCTAAGTGTATTTCAGCTGGGTTTCTGACCACGAGGAGACAGACTCAGGTTTGTTTCTTTCTCCCGTGAACCAGAGTGTATTTCACCACCGTTTCCACATCGCAGCGACTCGGCTGTGTGATGCAACGGTGTCATGGCAGGTGTGTTTCTGCAGTTCTGGAGAAAGCTGCAGTCGGAGCGGGGATTGAACCATCAACACCAGCATTATGGCGAACCCACTCTACCACCTCAGCCCATGCAACGTCCCACGACAGTAAAGTGACCAACGCTTAGAGGGTTATTGTTCTGGCAATCTGAACAAATGTTGTCACACATTTATTTGCTTTAAAAGCATTCAAGATTGCCAAAATCACTACTTACTCAATTAGCGAGTGCGATGAAACAATTCAGATTTTTCCAGGCGAAGTGTGCGGCGTTTCCATTAGGTGAGAATGTGCATGTAGAGAATAACGGGGAGATGAAAGAGAACAGGGCTTGACATGCGCCGGGGTTGTGAGCCAGATTCAAAGCCACACTGATGTGAGTACATGGCACGATTCCCAGCCCACCAACTATCAGAGCACGCTGCACAAGATCATGTTCAACTCCATCACTTCAGGTGATTTTTTTTTTGTTGTTTTTTTTTTGCTGTTGGTACAAATTATTGTTATGAGCCTGCAGTGAATCGTGTTGACTTGTGCAATCTAATGCAATTATAAGCTGTTCTGTTTGGTTGCATCACATTGTATTTTCTAATATTTTGTCCACCAAGGACAGATGGGTAGAAGCAGCTCTGACTATAAGCTTCACAAAGATGGAACTATTTGTGGATTACATCAGATATGTACCTAATATATAACTATATTATACCAGAATGCACAGTATCTTGAGAAATACGAGAAACAGAAGAAAGTAAAGCAACAAGTCCAAAGACAAAGCTCGATCCATCGCTGTGTTTTCTATTGTCTGACAGCACACAACCATGATGACGCACCTCCTCATTTACATCATTTACCGAACTGACAAATGAGGCGAATGTCTCGGGGAGAATAGCAGGCAGGGTTAGTGAAAGCTCACAGCAGATTGATCTGTGCATACAGCTTAACTGTAGTAAAGCTCATAATCCCTGTAAATATCTCCAGGCAAGGCAAAGTCAGCCTTTTAACATTGACTAAATGAAGTAAATAGAAACAAATACATTCATACAAATTACACTTCTGTGGAACTCCTGTTCGTTCGCTCTCTATATGTGTGTGTGTGTGTGTGTGTATAGATGTGAGTTGGCTGCTAACGAGGCTTGCACACATTTTGAACCAAGATATTTTGATGGTTTTGCCACCCTGCTGTTTGGGGGTAACAGTGAAGTTCGCTTTAAATGGAGAGCGTCTGTTCCCCCTTCGAACCTTTTACACCACAACAGATGGGGAGAATATGGAGCTTGGAAGGTTTTACCTCGGAGGTGCTAACAGTGAAGCCACTCATTAACACTGAATTTACCACTTCGTTAGCAACGCAGCTTCCTGTAGAGAGCAACCAGCCCTGGATGTCAAACCCACTGAGCATACGTTTTAAACTAAATCAGCTCTGGACAGCGTCGCAGCGTCTGTTTATGAGATGCAGCAAGCACTATGTTTAATTCTAACTAGGTTTGTTTCAAAATATAGGACATAAAAATTGAGTTTGTATGGGCAAAGCATACATTGTCTTTGTGTGGGTCTGTGTTTGTTTTTTTTTCTTGACAGATTGCACGCCTGCCAATTTGTCAGGATTCAAGTAACAACAGTCTCACGCTGGGATCCGTGTTGGCACCATCGCAGAATGATAAGACGCAATATGATCTCATTGGAGGTGTACTTTGTTCCCATGGAAATTGGTCAATTTTAGCAGACAACTGAGAACTTGAGGTGGAGAGGCAGGGAAGGTTGTGTCCCAGAGGTATGCTCACATAATGAAGTATCCTCGCCGAGGGTATTCAGGGCTAACAGCAGGGTTTTGTTGTGAATAGAGGTGGTGGAAGATGGTGTTGGGGAACCATAATGCAGCACACAATAAAACATATTTTATTTTATGGAGAAAAATACCCTCTTTTTAGCAGCACAACATTATCAGCTTGAAAAAATGAAATAGACTTAATTAGATTACTATTTTTTAACTGACATTTGCATTATTTAGTGTTCAGATGGTTGAGCTGCTATAAAACAAATATGCGGCTTGTAAGCTGTCGCTTGTTTTACTTGCTTTAAATTATTACAAAATACAAATATAAAGTGATCATTTTGTGATCTTGTGTGTGATTTCTTTTTTTCAGAAAGTATGGCTACTATGGCTGATTGGAAGCCAAATGCACAAGAGGACAAAGACATGGAATGGGTGTCTGACAGGCCAGGTCGTACTCGGGAGCCATTACAGAGTCACACATGGTCCCTGAAGAACAATGCTGCAGGTCTGTCCCCGGATGAACACGAAAAGCCTTTAAATGCAACCCAGCCCAATCCATTTGTATACAACAGGGTCCCTGCTGTTCCCCATGCAGGCAATTCATTGCCTTCAGGAGCACTTGTTAATGGACCTGGTTCACACTCCACCTCAGAGGTACACTGTGTCCTGAACAAAGGCACCGCTCTATCCAACAATGTCCTGGATGCCGCGCAGCACGCGGAGAAGGACACAAGCCCCGAGGTGTTACCACCACCTAGTGAGCTTCAATCAGACGCTTGGAAGAACACAGCGGGGCCCGCCGTAAAAACACCGGCCACACAGCCAGGTGTCAACACGCCACTGTGTCACTCGGAGGAGAATGAGTCCAAACTGGCCCGTTCCACGCCGTCGGGTGCAGACAGCGCAGAGCAAATGCACATTAGCCAACCTTTGCCAAACCCGACAATGAAAAGCAGATCTCGGCGGGACGTAGAACGGTCAGAAAGCGCCTCGGATGCATATGATGACGCCGAGGTAATCAGGAGGGATTCAGCGAGCGAGCGCTGCTTCTCGCACAGCGACAGAAGGCTGATGCACCAAAGGGACAGGAAGCACAATGCACATGCAAAAAGCATGTCAGGCTCTCTGGAAGAGGTTAACAACAGCTTAAATCACACATCCAGTCGCTCCTGCTTCTCCGACGGTAATGATGTTGAAAATGTTGACATTGCCAACCAAGATGATTCTTTGGGTTCCCAATCTGATGTTAAATATTCAGTGGTGCCACTCAAAGATCCTTCTAGGAACAGAGCTTCAGACCGCATCCAGAGCGCGGCAGCACCGCCAGGTTGTAATGAGGAAAATGACCCTGAAGATGAAGACAATTGTAGTTCAAAAGTGGAGCAGTTGAAGACGGAACAAGTTGAACACGATCCACTTTTCTTTTCATGCACAATATGCAATGTTAATTTCAAGGAGAAAAGGCATTTCCATAGACATATGATGTATCATTTAGGCAAGCATAATCAGGTGAACGTCTCGCAGCCCTTTGTATGCAGGGAGTGTGGGCGTCTGTTCTGTGATAGCAACTCCCTCATGAGGCACATCATTATTCACCAAGACAGGCTGGAAAAACTTATGGAGGAAATCAAAGGTCTCAATAAGAGTGAACTGGAAGTCGGGGGTGCCGCGGTGCAGTGCCCTCGCTGTGTGCTCGGGTGTAATTGCCCTAAAATCTCTGTCCAGCACGCCAAGACGCACGATAATCTGAAGCACTACTACTTCTGTGAGGAGTGTAACTACATTGCACTGACGCAGCCGGCACTCGAAGCACACTTACTCGTCGCACACCTCCACACACAGCAGCCCGAGTCTGGGAGAACCACTCACAGTGGTGACGCAGAGGAAGCGGACCACGGCCCTTTCACAAGCACAGAAAACATCCTGCGATCACACCGTGGTCATTATAAAAACCGTGGTGGTCAGGCCAAAGATGCCGGGTCTAAATCCAATCGGACTCTTGGAGAAACGGTCCATTGTTTTGGTGAAAAAGGGGACATTTACATTCCAAAATCCAGCAACAAAAGTGTAAATTCCCCTCAGGTGAAGTGCTGCACCAAAGAGTTGCCGTCTTTGTGGCGGGTCGACAGGCATGGAAAGTTACTCCTACAGCCAGTAGAAAAATTAGATGAGTCCACCTGTGTGGGGGGAGACTCTGAAAACAGTGACTGCAAGGCTTTTGGCAGCTCAAAGCAGGCAAACTGTCCTGCAAACGCTGATGTTTTACTGTCAGCCAGAAATCTTAAATTAGACCAGATGTTCTGTCAGAGGAGCAAGAATGACCCGGCAGGCGGGAGTTTACAAGCGCGAGAAAACCAAAATTCTCTGTCAATGAGAAAAACGTCAGTGCCCTTGCATAACATGATTGACAATATAAAGGGTAACGTATCGCCAAGGCTTCGCCACCAGAAGCAGTCTGCAGATGAGGAGTTAGAGGAAGACACCAGTGAAGCTCCAGGCAGCGAGAACCCGTACGCTCAGAGGTATCTCACAAAGAGGCAGAGGCTTCCAGCCAAAGACCAAAGCCCTCACGTACTTAAGGGTGAAGATGATGTCGATGAAGACTGCAGTGACATAGAGCAGCTCATAATCAAAGAGGAGTATATTGAAACTACAGTGTGTGATGATTCCCCAGAGACGTCTTGTGAAACTCCAAGTGACAGCTTAGATGTTTTCCCCAGAACAGGGGTCGAACACAAGCCTTGTCCATACTGCCCCGCCATGTTTGAGTCCGGAGTGGGTCTGTCCAATCACGTGCGAGGGCACCTTCACCGGGTGGGCTTGAGTTATAACGCTCGGCACATGGTCACGCCAGAGCAGGTGGCCTTGCAGGACCATCAGCCACGAATCCGCAGAAGGATTCCCTGTGGCACAAAGAAAATAAGAAAAGGTACAAGTATTAGTGATCAGTTGATTATCATATAATCGAATGAACTAACAAGTCAAGATATGTTTTTAATAATGGAGATATAAATAGACAGCCAGCTGTGTTTTTGACCGACTGTTCAAATGTGATCAGGGTTTTGGATCTGAGGTCAGGCTGATTGTAAAGACAGTTTGTACAAACTTTCATGCTATTAACTGTAATACTACTGTGATCTCTTAACTTTCCACCCAGCAGCACCATCATCAGGTACACGTTTGAATGTTTCCAGTGATGTGGTTTATGGTTTATCACCAAATAAGTGCATCACTGAAAAGATTAAGCCTCAACTGCACTTTGTTTTTTAGCACTAATTGGCAAATGTTAGCATGTTAGATGGTGAACGTGGTAAATAGTGTTAGTATTGTCATTGTGAACGTATTAGCATGTTGACTCTAGCATATGTAGTGATGTTATGTTTGCATGACTTATATTGCATGACACTACAACCTGTAATGTTTTGGCCGCTTTTACTTTGATACAGCAAGCTAGTTAGCAAGATAGTTGCTTTTTTTACGCATCCTGCTGTTACTCTTTTAGCTCTGTTTTGGTCTCCACCAACTCCTTGTGGAATATCTGGCTCTTGAACTGGTCAATGCTCCACTATGTTGACTAGCTAGTCACTACTGGGTCTGCTGTTTGGTGCTGCAGCAGTTAGCGTGCAGTCGGTTTTAACATTTTCATTTGATTTTGTTAGTATAAACCTATATATAGCAGCTTTAAATTTACAGCTGGGGTATGTCATAGTATTTAATTTTTTTACAATACAGAATTCAGAGCATAATGTATATTGCCTCCCCACAGCTCTCAATATGACAGCTGAGCCGGTGGCTAGCAGCTAAAAGTTCTATAGTCACAGCTCTAACAATGCAAACAACAGCAACAGTGCTGATGGAGCTAACAGTGTTTACCTGAGGGTGGGAGCTACACTTCTGTGGTACGACCTTAGCAGCGGTAACCACCACATGAACACAGAGCCGTTAGCCAGTGGAGCACAACAGAGAGACTCGTAGCTCAAATACTCACGAGGCCGACCCGCCTATGTAAACGAAGCAAAGAGAAGCTCAAATTACAAGGCACAGGTAGACATTACTACACAGTCTCTTTACACAGCGGATGTTTGTGGTGATATTAATGCTCTGTAACTTGTAAATAGAACATTTAAAGATTGAGTCGGTAAATTGGAAAGTACTGAGATACTGAGTACTGAGAAATACTGAGATTTTGACTTTGAACGCATCGCCTGTACCGAAAAAGTCCCACCCTTCGTTCAAACCTGTGTTCAAAGCCGCTCCCCTACAACACCAAACGAGCAATGCGCACAATCAGGAAGTAAGCATTGACAGACAGGCCAATTATTTTCTCCGGCCTGATGTTTTTGAATGGACGGTGTTTTTACAGTCCTCTCACGGCCACAGATGGCCTTTTTTACATTTTTGTTTTACGTTCAAGTAATGCTCAAGTAATGTAACATAAAGTGTTTCTGGATAGAATTACCTACTCAACCTTTAAGGTTTCTGCATTATAAAGCGAACCAAAACAGCATACCATGAATATTGCCTTGGTTTGTTCATTCCTTCATGTAAGTTTTTTTCTGATATTACAGCTGTTAAGCCAGAATCCGAAAGAGTGCACACATGTCCCTTGTGCTGGGGTTGGTTTGAAACGAAGACCGGCCTCTCCAACCACGTGAGGGGACACCTGAAACGGATTGGTAGCAGTGTTACTAGCACCAGTAAATCTCCGCTATGCATCCTAAAGGAACTGCTTCAGGACAAGAAGGAACATCAGAACATCATTCAGGTCCTCAACAAGAGCCGACTCCCCTCACAATCCTTCGTCTCCCAGAAGTTAACCAAAAGCAACGGCCTGATCCTGATGCGCATGGGCATCCCAGTGAAAATCCAGTACGAGATGAAGAGACCACGTTTTGTATTGGACAGCTTTGTACCCAAACAGGAGGCAGAGGCCTTCTCAGAAGGGAAGGAGCTTCACGTGAACGCACAGAGAGGCACTAAGGCCTCCACAAGCACTTTAGTAGAACTGCTCAAGATGAAACAGGAAAGTGTGGAGCTCACAGCGAGGAACGACCAAGAGGCCTATGGAACCAGGAAGCTCTGTGATTGGACCAAAGCCTGCACGGAGGAGACACAGGTGACCAGAGTGGAACCAAACTGGGCTCATGGTACGCACGAGGCTCGACTCATGTTTGAACGGTTGAAGTAACAATACAAATTCTAAAATGGGTGGGTTTGCATGTTTAAGCCCAGTACAGTAACTTACATTACATAGATGTTTAGAGGATGAGGTGGTGCAGTAACAAATCATTCCTAAAACTGGAAAAATAATCAGCATTTATGTTCAGAAGATTATTGGAAATATAGTATTTCAAGGCACCATGGAGGTAAACTACTAGTCGATAGATCATTCATCTGTTCTTACCTGTTCGGTTGCAGGGAAGTCCACCATTAATAGACACAAACATTCAATCCTCTAACGTTCATTAATATTTTATCCCAAACTCTCAGTGTCTTTACAGAGAGCTGCATGCTGCAGGTGGACTCCAGTTAAACAATAGTTCACAATCACCCGATTTGTGGAAAAATACACACAATTACTGTAGATTGAATGTCACCAAAGTGCTTTTGAAGTTGATATAAAAAAATCATGAGATCCTCTTGATGTTTGGTTGGAAGCCCGTCATCCGTGTTTCCACAATTTTGTTTAATGTCCGTCCAAATCAAACTTTCAGTCAGGCACCATGAAAAACATCAGATAAAAGGTAAAGATTTAAAACCACGTTGCTTTGTTCAGTTCTTTTTGAAACTGAATCATATTATGATGATGATTATTATTATTATGGTGTTAAAGTGACAACTGTAATGTTCTCCCAAAGATGGCTTTCTTTCTGTGTCCCGCCCTGAAAACTGATCTAGGTTACAATTAGTCGTGTTAGGGTGATAATGAGAATTAATTTTATCACTGAGTTGTACTTCACATTGTATCACCACCTGGAGTTCAACACAAATTAGATGAATAAACAAGATTTTTTTCAATATTTATAGTAATTTGTGTTTAAAAAGTAAAATCTGAAGGTTCTTTTGGGATATCTACTATTTAAATACATATTCCGGTTAACAGCCAGTGGAGCACAGCATTGTCATTGCCAGTTTTCTGTCATAGGACTAACACATCTGTGTTTTTTGTGTAGTTTATGAATCCTCTGTGACTCTTGTGAGATGGTGTATGTGAAAATAGCCCCCTGGTAGACGCAGGATGGTGTTAAACTTAACCAGTCACACTTTTGAAACGGGAGAGTGCAAATCAGATAATTAGAAGGAAGACAGGTGGAAGAAGACTGGAGGGCATGCTGGGAGTTACAGTTTTGCTTGATAATGAAATTACTGCCTGAACTCTACTCATCCTCCGAAGCTTTATCCCTCAAATAATACAGCTTCAAACTCCTGATGATCTTAAATGTTGATGTGAGACACAAGTATCAGCTAAACTCTATTAAGAACATCACCCCCCTTCAAATAGAAAATATAACCGCATCATTTCAACCTAAATATGTGGACCCACTTGCCTTATTCTCGAGGAGTCTAACTATGATTTTCAATGTTTTAATCTTTCAGGGGAGTGTGATTCCAATGAGATCTGTATTCAGTGTAACGGCACCTTCCCCGAGCTGCCTGGTCGCCTCCGAGCCTACGCACACAGGAAGAGGATCGCCATTTTTGAAGGACCTTGTACGTTTCTGATGATATGCTACTGCAAAATATCACCATATAAGTCTGGTTTAAGCATAGAAGGGACTATTTGGGATTAATGCTGCATTGGTAGACATTAGACGAATTAATCCGTTGTATGATGTTGACTACAACAGTAAATATCAATATTGAATAATATTTTGGCTTTGGGCTTATTTATTTTTATTTATCCCTTCTGTCATTCATAACTTAATGCATTCCTTCGGATAAAGCAGTGCAGTGTTTTGTCTTTTTAGGCTACGATTATAAAGAGAAGAAGCCCAGGCCTGGGCTAAAGAAGAAGGTTTTACCCTCCTTGAATGCTGAGATATACACACTCACCTGCAGGTACATAGCATTATTGCATATGTAACTATCTCAGTGAAGAGTGACAGTTCTCTCATATGTAACTGGGTCCTGGAGAGATCATATTACAGTCAATACAATAAAACATACAATGCAACATTCAGAAGGAGACGGTTCTGCTTTAACTCCAGAAACAGTGACCGACTCCCTCTGTTTCTGCAGATTCTGCGACCTCGTCTTCCAGGGTCCCCTGTCCATCCAGGAGGACTGGATCAAGCATTTACAGAGGCACCTTCTGCACACCAGCGCGCCCCACTCAGGGACTAGGATGGTCGAGGTTTTGGGTCTTCATCACAAAGTACAAAGGAGTAGTACGTCTCGTGAGCACCCGGATCCTGAGCAGAGTTTTTCCCGTTGAGAACTTCCAGTTGCCTGAATTTGCACATTGTTTAGAATCAGCACATTGTTTTAGACTAGTCCTGCTAGTGTTTATAGTCATATATAATAGTTTATCCAGACTGGTTAATAACAGAAGTATATTCAATGTACTGTATATATTAGGAAATACTTTGTATAGGATATTTGAATGCTATGCTTTGCCTTATCAACTTAGCTAACACAACTTATAGGATTTATCTTTATTGACTGCTGTATACGTTAGCTAGCTGGCCTGGCAGTGCAGAACTGCCATTGTTAGAAAAAAAAATCTCCTGTGTTTGTTATAATCAAGAAAAGTGCCCTTTGTTATAAATGTTTCCATTATAAAGTGGAACAAATGTTACTCACTTTTTATTTGAAACTTTTTCTTTGTCTTTGTAGAAAAGTTAAAAGGAGCGTCGTCACGTCTGTATCAGAAAAATCCACGAGCCCGCGTTTCAGTTAGCTTTACGTCACCCGTTTCTTTTCCAGAAAATCAAACAGTGCTCTGGTTGTGACTCATTAGTGTGTGGATGCTTTGTAGGCGTTCACCTCTGTGTGCCTGCAACAGAGGGAGCATCTCTCTTAATCAAAGTGACATTCATTATGTTGGGACAGCTTGTTCTGTCATCGTTCTCCTGCTTAACCTTCACCCAACAGTGGAGGCTCTGATCGTAGCCGCGGCAACAACATCTTTTATAATGAGAAAACTCTCCGGTTATAACAAGAAACTTTTCCAGTGATAACAACGTATCGATGGAATGATTTTCTCTCATTGTGGCAGCTCTGTATTGCCAAAGGCCTGGACTCAAAATGGCCGTCTCTTGGTTGTCACGTCACTGCTGAACGTGTTTGCATGCCCGTAACCTGTTCCCTAAACGCCTCGGTCCGTAAACCTGGTGCTTGTTTTGCAGGGAGCGGAGACAGACAGGGAAACGGCTGCTGAAGGTACAGAGATGACACGTTGAAGTGATGGTTGACTCCATTACTTTTCATCTTTGTCCCTCTCCTCTTCAGACAGCACGTGGTTGAGTCAATGCCAAAAACCTCAACTCACACTTTTTTGCACAATTTTGATAACTACTTTATTTTTGTTTCATTTCATTTATGAGAAACACATGAGTATATACTATCTATATGAATATGTATATGCTTATTCTAGTAATGCCTGTCCCATGATGATTTTATGAAAAGCCAAGAAAAATAGATTTACTAAGCTTTAACGCCAAAATGTAATTTTATGTATTTATTTCTCTTGAAATAATCATCTTTTTGAAATTGTAGACATGCAGCACTCCCTAACATATATTATTATTATTATTATTATTATTATTATTATTATTATTATTATTAATAAACATTTCAATATAATACCCCTAACTTCCCTACTCAGGCTTCATAGTTTGTAGTGTTGCTCAGATTCTAACGCAACGTTTTGTACATACATGTTTGTATAGAAATCAGTGCCATATAGTAAAGTTGTATGATACACTTAATGACATGAATTATTCTTAATCAGACAGATCAACTAAAGCATTTATTAGTGATGCTGTGTTAAGTCATATTAACAATGGGATGTAGATATGGGCACCTTTTTATAAAGAGGATATGCATATGGATATTTTCTGCTGGGATTATTTATTTGCTGAGATTGTTTTGCAAGAGAATGGTGAAACAAATGTGGGTGGATATTCAAGGTCCGGCGAAAAGGTTAACAGTGAATGAATAATTAAAGGACAGATTTTTATTTATTGGGTTTATTTTTGGAATATCAATATGGAGAGCCAACCGGAAACAACAGAAGGACAAAACGCTGGCAGCATGATGGTTCGGCCCACAGCTCTTCATAGAAACATCTAACGTATTGCACTGTACGATCTCAGTGTTTGTCCATTTGATGCTGCTATATCTGTATTAAATAATAATAATGAAAACGTTCATGTCAATAAATGATCATTGTGCTGCCGTCAGTCAAAAACATATTTTTCCTCTTACATCCAGTGCTGTTTATCAGTCTAGATAGACGATAAACAGCGAGACGATTTGGGCTCTAAAGAGCAAAAACAAAAACTCAACAGCAACACCGCTTTCTAGAAATGATGACATAGTTTGTCATGATAATCCACACACTTATCACAAGAACATGATCATGCTTTAGTACTCAAAGGAGAAAATATTTACAGAATGGAGGCCATGTGACCATTTAATGGCTGACCACTGTCATGTATTCCCTAATTATCCAGCAGTCCAATTATATTGACTAGAGATAGTAACAGAAATCAAATCGAACAGAATGTAAGGATGTAATAATCGTAGCCATAGCAATAAAGCTAGGAAAAAGGAAGGAGAGAGGATAGAGAGAAGGAGATGTTTGTGTTTATGTGTTCGATCTACCCGAGCATCCCAAAGGTCAACAGGTCGTTCCTGATCGACGGGTTGGCCACCCCTGCTCCTGCCTCCTCATATGGACGTGAGGCGATCCTTACATGATGCCATGTTGGTGTTTTCTTGTCATTAATCTCTCTCTTCCTGGGACTATCGGGGAAAGTAACTCTTAACACAGCAGCCATTATATTAGAGAGAGGGCCGATACCTCAAAAACTAGCCAACTCACACCAAAACAATCTAGATTAATAAGAGGAAAAACATGTATTTTGAATTCATCATCATCGCCATCATGAAGAAAATGTTGATACCGGTGGCGTTATTTGAGTGACGTGAAGAGTGCGTCCGCTGCAGTAACGATGCTACAAAGATTCTATGGAGGACAGTTGGAATTTGAGTGTTGTCATGTAATCTATTCCTCTCTGTGCTTACTCTGATCCCTGTACTTCTATTTATTATCTGCAGCTGAAGGTGACCCTTTCACACCGGAGATGCCCTCAACACACAGGCCTATTTTATTGGCAGCAATTCTTTGGGGGAACCATCTCGATTTCAGTGTGATGTTGCACCATTATTCCCAACAGGAAGTGATTTTAGGGCTATGTGCTATTTTAAACTCCACTTTTTAGCGTTACAGGCTGAGTATTTGATGTACCCGGCGCTTGATAGCCACTCCTGGGTTTTCTACTTACCAGTGGCAAAGGGGGCTAACCCTGCAGTTTATCTTGGGCAGTATTTAAAGCAGCGATCAAAGCTGTACAAACCAATTGTCATCATGCTTCTCCGGAGGGAATTTTGAAGTACATTAATGCTCCTTCTTTGGGAAATAATTGTGCCACTCTGTGACTTCATTAGGTCTCCTGGCTGTTTCAAAAGATGTTCTCTCTGGAGGTTGAAAGCCACATCGCTGGCAGACAGCATCCCAAGGGGCCGAATGAATAAAAAAGGAGAGATTATAATGAGATTGAGTTAGCCATGACCAGAATTGGGCTTTTCATTATTCCACTGGCTGGAGAGGGAGAGGGAGAGAGAGGGAGAGTGAGGGACAAGGCTGACATAAAGAATTGTGTTGTTGCAGGACCCGCACTCGCCATCTGCCATGGGGGCCCAATGGTGGGCAGCCAATGCATGCTTATCATCGCCATGGGTGTCAGGGGGGCCTCCTCTCTGGAGATTGCTCCATTAAAACTCTGTAAGCACAACACAGAGCACCTGCATCTTCTTCACAACTGTAACACTTTGATTTAACAAATTAAAATCATGGAGATCTTGAATGTCTTTGTGTTTGCTTTTTAGTTTATGCATTAAGATCCTCAGTGATTTCATCTGTCTGATTTAACTATCACAGACTTGTTTGTCTGCTAGTCTTGTGTTTTACCCCATTCAGTGCCCGTGGCAGCAGCGATCCAGAGATCAGGACCATTGATCATGACCTGTCCTTCTGCCAGTTATTCAGAAGTGCCACAGACTGCCTGTGTGAAAAAGAAGAAAAATCAATAGGTTTCCATTATCTGGTCGGGCAGTGTCACTGGCCTGTCAATGATCCTGTTACAGCGGCGGTGCAAGGGTGACACAGGCCCACACTCGATCGCTGCTGACAAGAGGAAAACATGCTGACAGGCACCGGGAACAAGTTGGAACACAGATTTGCACTTCAAGCAGCCGTCCGAGGAGGCACCAGGCAAGGCCACACGGCGAGGGGCGAACTCAGTTGGGGCGGGGTGGAAGGTTGAGAGGGAGGGTGCATGTGTTGGGGGGGGATTCCCAGCCAGCCAGCCAACCAGTCATCCTCCTACTGTCTGACTGTCTAGCTCTCTACCACAAACGCTTTTATCCTCCTATAAATTATTCACCTCTGGATACACCAAAGGAAACGTGGTTGCACTGATTGTGGCTGAGGGGAAATTCATAAAAAGCCAAGGCCCGGTCTGCGTCCACTGCTCGGCCACTCCTGTGCAAACCAATGCAAAACCCTACAGTGTGGAAAGCATCTTATCATTATACATAAAACACTGGGGCGGCACCTTTTGTTCAAATGATTAGGAAAGATTGTGTCATATCTCAGTTTAAAGAACAAAGATCATATTCATGGTTCTTGAGTTATTTTGTCGCTAACATATTAGCTCAATGCCACAAAGAACACAGAGTCTCTGCATCAGTCAGTCAAGACAGCCGGTCAGAAATTAAGGAAGACATCAACTGTCTCTTGAAAGAACATGAATCAATATATTTTGACAAGGATCAAATGTGCCTCAGATGAACCTTTTGGCCCTCCCAAAACACAGTGTTTCCTCTTGTCAAAGCCTTTCCTTTTGTTTGTCTACATGTGATGATGTGATGATTGTTGAGATCCCGTTTAACATCATTAAATGGTATATGACAGCGGTAACTCCACACAGAAGTAGCCTCTATAATTACTACATGGATGTACAGCCTATATCCTTTTCACTGCAGCTTCTATTGTCTGAGGCCTTGGGATGTTATGTGACGTCACACCCAGTGTTAATATATATATTTTTTCAATTACACGTGCGTATGTGTACATTATGTCTTCGTATGTAGCCACTTGAGTCCATAATGACTGGGGAATTCAGGTTAATATGTTGACAAGGTTTAACAACAGCGGGTCATGTTGCACAACACGCATGGCTGCCTCCGCTCATGCAGCAGCTGACAGGTCCTAATCATGCGCTGCCCTAAAGGCACTGGGGCAACGAGGGTTTTAATCACTGAATTATAGACCAGCGAGAGGCTTCAAATTGAGACGTAATTAAAGTCAAAGTTGTAATAATTGTTTCAGCTAATTGGGCAGACAAGTGCGTTATGGTGCGATTATATTATCTGGCTGTAATTAACTGCGTCAGATGATTTCTTTCCTTTGGAAGAATTGTGCGTGTTTAAAAAAGAAAAGAAAAGACAGTTGGCGCATGAAAATTGATGTTCCAAATAAAATAATTAAAAAGGAAAGGATCAGTCTAGCCCACAGCCTGGTGGCAGAGCTACATTTTTAATTTGTTTTCATGTCAAAATGTACCCAAAAGAATAGGTTTTTTTTCACGTTCCAAATAATTCACTTGGCCTATGAATTCAGCTGAGGCACCTCCATCACTTTGCCGCCGCACCGACACATAAACAGACTGAGCATCAACGTGTCATTTACAGTAAGGGGATTATTAATGCAGCCAACAGTATGCCCCGTCTCGACGTGCTCGGTAGCGATGCCGCACCTTCGGCAACATCATTATTTCCTATTAATTACTCGCCAAGCGGATGCCTTTAGAAGCGGAGCTGCAGTAGGTGTGACGGGGGGAACCGGTCAGGGAGCAGCTGCCCTGCATCCCGCCGGGCTCAGGCTGACCTCCTTTCGTTTTTCTTTCGTTTTTTTTTTTTTTTTTTAAGCATCACTAAACTAGAGGTTTGACAAGCCGTATATAAACACACAGGGCTTTTGGATAAGGGGGGGGGGGGGAATCTAGATTATGAGCCAGAAATGACGAGTCAGGCATGATTTGGGATCAGAATAAATTGAGGACAAAAAAAATCTCAACGCGTCTGTTTAGGGGCCTAAGTGTCTGTAGTCATCCATCATATCTGCTTTAATATGGACCTGCATTCACACGCATTCAGTCTGATTGTGTCCATCTTTGCACCACACCCTCCTGTTACACACATACGCGCGCGCAAAATGTGCTTAAAATCCCGCAATCATTCACACAGAAAGCGAATATTTACGGTTGTGATTGCATCTAGTAATCACTTAGAGGGGTGTGAAACGGCTCTACGGGATTAAAACGTGTTTACTAACCACTGGGCCCACGAGCTTTATGTGTGCTGACGCCGCGGCGCAGTTTGACCCGACGGACGGTAGGGGGCGCTGCTCATTTCGTTCTGAGACACCGGGAGCAGGAACACAAAGTGGTTCCAGTGAAATTAATAGCAGACAATGATGATGAAATAAACGGAATGGAAATAAAATAATAGCTGGAAATTAAGGCGGCGGTTTGAGAAAATACATGTCGTGGATTCTGCACAATCAAATGCAGAATGTTGCATTTTATTTGTTTATTTATATATTTATGTATGCATTTATTTATTCATTTATGTATGTATTTATTTATTTATAGGTACCTTTTAAAGCTGAGCCGTTCCTTTTCACATTATTGTGATGATTTTACACTATTCCTGGACTGGTCACAGACCAGCAGCCTCCTCCTGAAGCAGGGTGAAGGACAGTGAGCCCCCACAACCAAACTGACTTCAGACCTCCTTTAATGTCTCTCACCCCTCTTCTTCTTCTTTTTGTTTTTATAAATGCAGGCGATTTCTCTCCGTTTCCACCAGTCAGCTGTGGCTACTGACACCTCACATCCCCGCCTTGCTCTGCTCTCAGGACGCACCAGTCTGCAGGAGACGCGCAGATTGTCTCAACATCACAACAGTAATCAAACAGATCCCAGAACCAAAAAAAAAGAGTCTTTCTTTGCCTTTTGTCGCATTTGAGGGAGAATTTTAATTACAACCGCGGGTGTACTCAGGTATTGGAAAAAAAGAGGGAAAAAAAGGGAAAAAAGAAATAGCAAGCGACAAATGAATATACTGAGCAAATGACAAAACATGAGGGGGAATAACTGACAGATGAAAAGACGGAGGATGTGCAGCTAACAGGCAAAACGCGCCGGTACAAAGCCGAGCGCACCTTTGAGAGCAAGAGTTTGTTTTATTGCACTTCTCCCGGGTTGCATCTCCTGTCGATTTGCAGAAAAAAAGAAGGGGGGAGAGATAAGTGAACATGCCCTGTTTAAGAAACAAACATGCAGATTAGATGGGATTCTGACAACACACGGCTCAGACTTCATGTCCCACAGCTCACATATCAACAATGGAAAAAAAGAGGGTTGAAAAATCCACTCAGCGCGGTTGACAACACTTACCGTCATCCTGAGGAGAAAAAAAGTAAATGCAAATAATGAGGTGGCATCTGGAAATAAAGAGTGGAAGTTAAGACAAACTGATATCAACTCTGGTCCGCTTAAGACCCAAATGGGTGGCGCTAAGAATCTTTATTTAGACGGTTCAAGGGTATAGACACAAACACGCAAAAAAAAAAAAAAAAAAAAATACATAGTGTGATAAACATTGACGGATTTGGTACACACGTATTATGATTTCTAAAATTAAACACCCCCAAAAGTCTGCCTTGATATAGGCTCCAGTGACGCACAGTGGATTTGGGCGTCGCCAGCAGGAAGCCTTTCTAAAGAAGAAAGCCCTTACAAGGCATGTGAAGCGTTTACTTCAAGTGCAGAGACTTGTCACCTGCTCCGTGGTACCAGGCTACATGTCAGCAGCCCCCCGACACAACACAACCACGCGGGCCTCCAGCAGCGCAACGCGCCCAGACTCACAGCCGACACACCTCCACACTGGCGCAGTGGACGGACCTTTAACGAAGGGAAACATCGCTAAAGTTATATTGTGGATGATGGGTGTAATCATGATTCCATGATGACTTTTTCTATGGCACTAGATGCTCAAATAAAAGCAAATAAACGAAACTAAAAAATATTATATGTAAAAATGCTATAGGTCTCACATTTTTTCAGTTAACTTCTGTTATTCTCTTTGGCTAGAAACAAAAATAACTTTTTTGATATATCCACTCACCTTCCCCTCCTTGAACACAGCTTTAAACACGTAAAAAGGTGAATCCATACGTATGTTTTCAAACTATTTTAAAGCACATTTTAGAAATATCCTTTTGATTGCACAGATTTTCAAAGAAAAGTGACGTGATACCTAATTTGGTCATGACAGGAAATGCAGGTGTCGCGCGCACAAGAAAAGGGTGAAACACCCGTTACAGGCGCTTTGCGGCTGCGCTAATTGATTCTAGGTAACCCCAGAATAATATCGCGATAGTTTGACAGTTAGTGGCGGGAAGTTGTCAGAAGGCTGCTAGCCAAGAACTGAGACTGGACCGAGATTCTGGGTTTGTTTATGTGGACGTTGATGGGAGCTTCAGACGAGGAAGGACGCGGACCAGCACAAGGTAAAACCCCGTGACAGCCTCCCCACGTAACGTGGCCTAAACGGTCACGTACAACACGTCATGTGACCTGTTCACTCTGACTTATCGAGGGCCAAACGCAGCCTTCCGGTCCGTTCAGGGGTAAGACCCTGCGGATCGAGACCCCCAACAGGTCTCAGTATACACGTGAAGAGGCACATGCTGATTCGGGATTGGAGAGGGACAATTATATATTTCTACTACACAACATAACATTTTTGTGTGTGTATTTTAGGTGAAATGGTGGTTGCAGCCATTTTTGTAGTCTACAGCTGACTCCTCACTGAGAGGTCACATATCGACATGGAGGCAGTTGTAGTCTGCTCAGTTTATGTGCAGTACTTCTGTTCTGTCCTCTAACACAGACCGCCACTTAAACAAGTGGGATGTGGAAACTTGAACCCTCATGCACTCGACAGTGAACAGACATCACATCTTGTATCCAGCAGTTAAACTTTTTAAATGAAAATCTTATTTCATTGTTACTCCAGCGAGGTTGTTTTTTTTAATTGTTAAATAATTAATTCCCTAATAAATAAATTAATTTTTTTATTGTGCAAAAATATCAGACAGAATATTATTTTAAGTATTTTTCTTGAAATGCATCAGGAGACAATCATTAGCTCAGAAATGTTTGGGAAAACCGCTCCCCTAGTCTGTGAGAATGAGCTATAACGGAGAATAACAAGCATATTTGTTGATTTTTTTCTCTTGAAATTAGAATGTAAGCTTCTGAATGAAGAATTAGGTTTTTTTTGCACCCTAGTAATCCACTAATGAAGCTCTCGGAACAATCCAAATTATTTCCTCATAACCCAGTGTCAAGTCATCTTTATACTACGCATTCAAATGCTTTTAATTTTTCCCTTTTTTGCCCTATTTCCCACCCTGCAAACTGTAACAGCACGTCGTGGCGGCATCCCTGCAGGCCTGAACATTGCGTTCGGCTGTGCATCAAATCTCCCTGGCAGCCTCATTATTCCATTCTCCTCCACTATCCAAGGTTGATCTAATCGCCAGATCAACAAGCGGGATGTGTGAGAGAACAAATAATGGAGACAAAATGAACAAATGATTAGTATGCTGTGAAAAGTACAATACGTTTCTTATTTAGCATTTAGATAACTCTCTATCCTGAGGAGCAAGCTTCAAAGTTGAACTCAGTTTAGGCGAGGGGGATTAATTCTCTCTGCTGCATGCTTCATTGAATCTCTCATTACCAAACTTTGTCTGTATTGATGTTAGATTTGATTGAAGATTAGAGCATTTAGCAAATCTTGCTTTTCCGCATGTATCAGGCTTTTTTTTTTTCCAGGCGCGGCACACTGCCTCGCTGGTCAATACCCTCACTTTTATCCAGTGTCTGCTTCATTTAAACTTAATCAACTCCATCAATGAACTGGAACAGCGAAACGTCCCCTGGAACAATAGCTTTTGTTGGATAATGCTTTGGTCTTATTCCCAACCGGGTGGCGATAAACCTAAAATTACACTATGATGAACTATTTCAATCAATATGATAATGGAAATTGGCTTTGGTGACTCTTTGCAGGGCTTAAGGAGGCAGGCTAAAGCCTATGTGACATTAATACATCTCCATGCTCTCTCCCTGCTGTTGCAACCCCCCCTACCTCACTTTATTGTCCCATCTTTTCAGTGACATTGACTACACCATATTGCAAAGCGCCTGGTAGTTTAATGATCTATCTGCACCGGGGAATGCTTGTGCCGAAATGGATGCACAAGTCGACGGTCTCATGCATTGTTATTTATTATCGGCTCTATAGTTTGTTTCCTGTAGTGGCTCAGCGGGGTGTAGATCAATCACTGATGGCACTGTTGTAAAGCAGCCACTACATGACTTTTGCTGCTCATTTGGACATTTTGTCCTTGTGCGGGATCCGGTGCCTGTTATTGGCTACAGTTCATCATATTTATACTGCTACCAAAAGACCAATTTCATGAGCCATAGCAGGGGAAACGCATGCTCCCCATCTGTTGCATACTAATAAATATGCCACCTTCTGGGACAATCCAGCAGTGATCATGATGATCAACTGCCAAGTGATATGACTTACCATAAACCTGTTTATTTGAAAAGTTTCCCCTCAGCCAATAATTGTCAAATTTATTTCAGCATCTATTATAATTTTCTGTAGTGATTTATAAAACTGAGTTGTTTTCCTTTTCCTCCTTTTCATTATCATTTCTGAAGGCCGGTGTTGGCAGCGCTATGAAATGGATGCCTTTGTGTTGTTTGACACAGAATTGAGCAGTTACCACTGGAGCTGAAAGTCTCAGCTGTTCTTTAGCGTGGAGTCACTGATCAGCTCAATCTCATATAAATGACAAGCACTGATGGAGACGCTGGTCATGTTTTTACAATCGCAGGCATTTGTATTTAAACCAGCAGCGTTATAATGAAGGATTACTCATGCATGCAGGTTGGTGAGTGCTTCACATATTAATATTGGTCACATACTGGCCAAGGCCCCTTTTAATTACCGCACAGAGAACTTGGACATGTCATTCCCAGGTTTGCTCATAATATTTGTAACGGGAAGAATTTTGAAAATACGAACTCACTGTAGGAAGTCCTTTTTAATCACAAATAACTGAATTTTAACAAAGAATTTAATAGAAACATTTAAATATGGCAGGACTGTTTTTTTTCAACGGGATCTCACAGAAATACGTGAAATGGCCCCGACCTCTTAACAACGTATTATGTGGTAATGGCGCATAATTCATAAAATTACGTGTCGGCACCACAGGAACAATTTAATGCTAACGTTCGGTTAAGGTCAGAAAACCACTGGGTGAGGTTTAGGTAAACCATCATGGCTGATCATAAACTAATAAAAGATCTAAACTCATCACAAACGTAACTCATTGCTGAGAAATGCTATAAAATAATGTCATATCAAACTTAGGTGATGATGTCAATGTGTTTACAGCAAAAAATGTTGTATTTAAAGCTACTATGAGGATTTTCATATTGTGTTGATGGTGTTCTCACATCAGAGTCCTTTTACTGCAGCAGGGTCTGACAGTCTGCCTGGTGCAGTCCTGGTCCCAGCTCTCCTGTGCCTGCCTTCTCCAGAGGACCCAACAATATGGTCTGAGCCTCTGTGGAGCCGCCGGTCGACAGCTCCAAGGTGGCAACAAAGCTAGATCTGGGTCTGTCCGCGGTGTGCTGGTTGCTGCCGGAGTCTGAGCTGGAGTAGTTTCTGATGAACCTGCATGATTTTGTATGATTTTGCCAGAAAAGCACCGATGACAAGCATTAACAATAATAGGAAATAACCGATCTTCTCACTGATGGTCTTGTTTATTTCTGTAGGTCATAAAGAGGCATCAGTATTAAACTGAGATGGTTTCATAACCAGTTAATGTAGCCTTAATAATATAAATAGGTGTGTAATCTTGATGTTCAGAAGATAGTATTCTACTGAATGTGTTGTGTGAGGTGAAGTTTGAGCAGCCGTGCTCGATGATGTGCTACTGAAACGTCATGGGTGCACATGTTTCCGTTTCCACCAATCAGAACAGCAGCTGATCTCATACATTAGTGGCCTAAGGTGCTGATTGTTGACGAACAATGTTGTGGAGTAAAATGAAAACGGATCTTCTACAACAATTATTTGTAATTTTTCTTTTGATTCATTTAATCTACAAAATGTCTAAAGTGTTTAAAAAAGGCCATGTGAAGCTGCAAGAGCCCAAATTGACACATTCATATTGCATTTGGGTTATCAAATTTATCTCCAGGTATTAAGTTAACAATGATATAAAGCAGCTTATTCTCACATTTGAGCAGCTGCAGAGAATGAGGACGAACACAATTGTTGTTGATTGATTTTTCCGTGGACGCTGCTGCTCTGTGCGTCAGTTTAAAGGCTTCTTTATGGTGGTGCATTTGAAGCCTTTAACTATTTATCCACAGTCTAATTAGAGTTAGTTTAGCTGGAGGACAGTTCAGACAGAGATGGATACTCCCTGCCTCTCTAACCTCTCGCCTCCTGCAGCAGCCAGTGTCAATTAGCCTGTCCTGCATCTTATGTGACTGAAGCTGCTTCCATGTCACCGTAATCCAGCTAACATGAAATGGCAGATGTGTCGTTTGACACTTTTGAATATGTTGTTTGCCTTTGTTTCCATGTTTTACTCCCAGTGCTGGGAATTATTTGAGAGGACAGACATGCACAACAGATACAGCACCTTGAACATCAAAGGCACGCGCTGCAGTGTTGTAGCTGTGTGTGTGTGTGTGTGTGTGTTTCTGCTGTAACTCTGCGCGCGCACACACACACACACACAAATGGCTGCTCAGAGTTTGAGTGCACGTCGGCATGCCTGCCATAGGAAAGCATCTGAGACAGCCCGGAATATAAAAATTTACAGGCCTTTTTCCTGCTTTGTCTGTCTTCTTTCCCATTCTCTTAGGTGAACGGGGCCTGAGTGATGGAGCCAGAACCTTTCATCTCGCCCAGTGAGTGTAAATAGCTGTCATGTTTGATTGACGGTCTGACGTGCACATGTGTGATGCCCTGGAAGAGGGGAAGAGATTCAGTGAGAACACAGTACATGATGGCTCTCCTGTCTTCAAACCAAAGATGTAATGAATGAGTAATTACACACAAAACCCCCCAACTGTGTTCTACATCTCCTCAGATAAGATTTCTCAGGGTTTATGCAGCGACATTTGCATAAATTCCATAACAGCTTGCACTGTACAAGATTGGATACACATTATTGGCTTTACATCATTTCATAGTAATATGAAACCGGCTTTATGTTCAAGTCTGGTTCTATTAAGTGAAGCCAAGGCTGAAGTGCCTAAGCATTCTCTCTGCTGGCCATCAGGGGGTGACTTTATTGGCGGCAAAAAGAAGTCCAATTGCATGGAAGTCGATGAGAAAAAAATCCTACGTCTCACTTGATTTATTATCTCAGTAAACATTGTAAACATGAGTTTATGTTTTCAATCTGTAGTTTCTTCAATACAGCACGATGTTCATCTAGTAAATTATGGTCCATTTAGAGTCACATGGACCAGAAAGCAGGGGATTTAGGGAGTTGCTACTTCGTGATTGAGAGGTCGGTTAATTCCTGCATTCTGGTCTCATTTTATTAATCAATTTATAGTGGAAATGTCTCAGCATAGTTGCCGCTAGCTTTCATAGAATTCAAGCTACTAAGTCAGAAAACAATTACCCAATAAAGACAAAGGAGTTCCTTTACCTCGTTTGTGCTGATATCAGGAATGTGATTGGCAAAGGACAAAAAAACAGAAAAATTAAAGGAGCGCAGCGTGGCAGCACCAGACCCCCCCCCCTCCCCCCACACCCACACACACACAACACACTCCCACACGCACCAACATCATTTTCATATTTTTAATGATTGTGGCCTTTTTCACAAACTAACATCTGTGAAAGTTGTGAAAGGATGTCAGACACATGAGGTCGTTTGATGTCAATATATTCACAAATGAGCAAGCTATTGAAAAAGAAAACCTTGAAATGTGCATAATTCAGGAAATGGGTCATTGATAACCATCACCTGCTTAGTTCATTTTAATTTGTTATTTTTTGTTAAAAGAGGCGGCTGTAACTCTTTTTAATGGCAGTGGTTTGAAATTCCTATGTTGAAAAAGTATTATTTTTTAGATTTAAAAAGGTTGTATTGTAGATGTTTACCGGTCCCTAACCTGCCCAAGTAAAGCCTATGTGTGGGAAACACTGTGTTTACATGATTTAATGTTCAAAAAACACATCCTCTATCTGAAACCTGCTGTTTAAGCGCCCTTCTCTTCCAGAAGTCTGCTCTGATTGGCTTGTGAGAAACAGATGGTGCACCCTTGCAAAGGTAGTTCCCACGACATGGGTGGAGATACTCAGATATATCAGGGTTTATTCTAATGATCCTGCAAGTGAGTAACATGGGAAGAGGAGCCAAATCTGATTGGCTTGTTGAATCACATTTTTTCTGATCTTGGCAGCCCACAAAAACTGACTGGGTCGTCTCAGTTCACAGTTTGTGTCGGTTGTTGCTCCAGATATACAAATGGATGCACAAAAGCTATTAAAAATGTACCTTTTTCATGATATGTCCCTTTTTAACATCATCACTAAGAATGTTGGCCTGCTGACATTTAGCCTCACTTATACACAGTATTCAAGTTAGGCCTCGCAGAGCTGCTGGCGTGCCTGTCCACGCTTTGTGAGTGTTGTTTATTTGAGTCCCCCAATTTGCGAAGAACAGGGTTAGTGCCTAAGTTAACATAAAGTAAACATATTTCATAATTGGTTAGAATACAGAAGTATGCATAGGCCAGCAGAGACTTGGAGTCCTCCCTGGTGATGCTCTGCCAGTCCTGCACCTCTACAGCAGTCAAACACATGGCCAGCCAGGAAAAGTTCCCTGGTCTGTGTGATGAATATCACTGTCCTGCTGCACCCAAACTGGACATGACAACACAATAATGTGCCACTGTGTGGACAGGGCTCTCCATCTCTTTGATTTGAAAGACTTAATGTATTGATTTAGTATACATTATGCAGTGAGCTTTGTGACGGCCGTGTGTCTTGACACATATTTCTTTGTTTGGCCTCAGAATGGTAATGCTGATGCATTTTACAATGGGCTTTTGCTTTGATTTAACGCACAAAAAAAGCCCATTGCTCTCATCTGCACTCCAATGGGCTGGAACGGCAGAGAAGGAAACACTTTTAACTAAAGAGAATATATGCATCAAATGAAAAGCAGATGAAAAAAATATGCAATTATGTTCCTGATTGGCTTAAGTATTTCTCTGCCAGCATGTGCCAGCTACCACTAGAACCTGTCCCAAATGGGCGGCTTCCAGGCCTGGGCGAAGCCCCAGAAAACGTCACATCAGAACGGTGCCATCTCCCGCTACATCTCCGTTTCCTCAGATCCACGGCCAGTCCGTCCCCCTCTTTCCCCTCTCCTCTTTGCTACGTTCAGACTCTCTCCGCGTCCCAGATAATGGAGCTCAGCTTCCGTCTGCCAAAAGGTCCGTGGCTGCCCGGGAGTAATGACCTGAGGGGGTACTTTGTGACAACCAGGGTATAATAATGCCTCCAGCCACGGACAAGGCAGACCCTTGGGGTCAATTTTTAAATACTTTTATGTTTTTCACCAAGGGTAAGAGTCATTTGTTTTTATTGCAACCCATATACTACGTACACAGTGCAGGAACAACACATTTATTACCCACAACCAGGGATATAACGTGTGGTTAATATTGTTTATTTCCCCAAAATGCAGTTAAGTTTTGATAGAACCATGCTAGTGCTGACCTATCACTTTTGATGAAACATCTTTCACTTTTCAACAGAATTTATCCGGCAAATGTCTGTAGGCCGTAGTCCCTCGGATCAAAATAGTGTTATTGAGGCGCGCAAGGGAGTGTGGAATCACCTGCGAATGAAAGGCCTCTCCTAATAGGTTAATTGTAACAAAAGCACAGGGTCTTGCCCCATTGAACAGAAGAGGATTGTGGAACACAGGCCTGTGGAAATGATGTCAAGCAATGTGCTGCCTGCTCTCCCCTGCAGGGCCAGAGTTAGTCTGTCAGCAGTTAAATGCTTACCTCCCACCCCTCCCCTAACACTCAACAATCAATTTACCTCCTCGGGGTCTATGAACCCAAAGATTTGACCTTACAGACTCAGGCTTTGTTCCCCCCCTCATCTCTCACACCTCACAGAGTACTTATTAGAACACACACAAAAGGTATTTGGAAGTTGCTTTTTATACATAAAGAACAGATATTATAATCAAAACATCAGAAATTAATTTGGTGGATGAAACTAAAATGTTCCTACAGATCACTTTTGTCAAGAAACAATACAAAAAGTAACACAGCTGTTGTATTTTTGTTGCCTGATATAGTTTTGTTTCTGATGGAATATGCTGTTTTGCATCAGTGAATATGACCAGGTGCTTAAAGGAATAGTCTGACATGTTGGGGAAACATTGGCCTTTTTGCTGAGTTAGATGAGAAGATGATCCTGCTCTCGTCTCTGTATGGTAAACATGAAGCTACAGCTAGCAGCCAGTTAGCCTAGCTGAACGTCTGGAAACAGGGAGACACATCTAATCCTGTCCTGGACGTAATAACATAATAACAACCAGCATCTCCTGGCTGTCGCTTCATATTCAGGTTATATGAGAGGGATATTATCAGAAGTATGCTTTTCAACTGAGAATTAGATAATAAGATGAATGCCAAATTATTTCTGTAATGGAAAATTAGCAAATGAAAGCATCTTTTGTTTTGGCAGATTGTGGTGGAAAGAAGAAACATTCCTGGGTACTACCACTACTGGGTCCATATAGTCTGCTAACAGGTAGGTGTACAATGATTATACCGTAGTAGGGGTACAAATACAGCTATGTCCTCATAAATGACTACTTTATCAGACACAGATGAATCTGTCTCACTGACAGAAAACGGAGACGGAACAGCTTCGTCTCTGTTTATTTTACTGTTGATTTACCGTTCTGTTGATGGGTACACAGCCCGGGGACATCTCTGTGTCAATCAAAGACTTCACATTCCAAGATTTATTCAGTCCCCCTCCCATTTGTACAGTAACCAATGGTGAGAGTACACACCCAGCAAGGTGCTAGCTAATTGGGTATACTGGGAATAAAAAAAAAAAAAAAAGAGGAAAACTATTTCAGAGCTTTGTAGGCGAGTATCATCTGTTTTAGGAGATTATGTTTATGGTGTTTTTGCTTTTAGTTGATAGCATTTTTAGTTTATGGGCGGGGGGGGGCAGGAAATGGCGTGAGATAGGGAGGATGGTATGCAGTCTAAACTCATGGCTCAAAATACCTTCACTAACTAATCCCAAATACTGGGATCAAACTTTTTATATATAATCACGTTTTGAAGGGGTTGTCATTTACTGGTTGGAAAGGCACAGACGTTGGTAAAAAGATTCATGGTTCCCAGAGGATAAGTTCATGATGGCTTCCTCGACCATCAGGTTGACTTATTTGTTTTTAGTGAAATGATTCCACTTAATTTGACCAGACAAGGCAAGTATGTCTGGTTGTTTGGCTAGCATTTGCTAATTTAGACTCTTGACTGTTTTCTCATTAAATGAAATGACAGTTTTCAGAAAGAGGAATTCAAAATGTCTAACACCTGAAATATGCAAATAGCATCTCTGACATCATGTGGAAACAATGGACAGTAACGTTGCTTTACATTGCATCATCGTTTAGGTGCTTTTACTAGACAGTCATACTTAAATAGACAACCAATATTAACAAAGCAAAATAACGTAGCATAATTGTTTTCTCTGTAGAGTGGTGCAGGAATGAGTCCAAAACCCTGGAAATGAGTCAGCATTTTTGCACTTATGGTTCCCTCGTCTAGAAGTCGATGTTTTTTTAACAGGTTTTTAGTTAGATGCCTAAAATAAGGTCTCTTGTTAACACAAGCTTCAGAGATATGAACGCTTTATTCTATGATATCAAATCAATCAGTAGATGCCCCTCTTTTGTTTTTTCGAAAGGTTTTACTTGTTTTTAAAAAGGCGTTTGCTTACGAGTGTTTAAATGAGACTGCTAAACGCCATCACGCTGACAAGTCCCCCTTCACGGCCTCATTGTGTATACTCACACTCATGTGGTGTAGTGGGTTTGTAGCCGAACGTTAGCATTTTACTTGTGTTGATTGCATTCACACTTCAAAAGTGGTGTAAATCTGTGAATATTATATCGCTGAACAAAACATGTCAGATGAACTTTAGTTTGCCACAGAGCTCATTTTGTGCAATAATCCAAAATTTTACAGAAAAATATTTTTTCCAATGCCTTCTGTCGAGGGAACCAGTGCAATGCCAGCTTCCAGGGTCGGCCTCCAAAAATACTTCGTCCCTGCACACCACTTATTACTATTTCACTCTCTCTGCTCCTGTGATTGATGTGTTACCACACCACGTTACAGCTTTTGTCTGACTTATAGAGGAAATATAATCAGCAGCATCCACCGTAGAGTGGATATGCAACAGCGCAGTGTTTCAGTCCAAACACAAGCTTTTGACATTGTTCTCTGGCATTCGGCTGGGCTTGTTTTTCAGCGTGGCGTTAACCATTAAGAGCACACCATATAGTTTGTGTTGGTGGAGTTTTCATGTGCTGAGGGGAAGACAGAGCGGTTGAGGATGTATACACGTGGGGGGAGAGCTGCAGTAACAGAACTCAGCTGGAGTAGGTTACTTGAGGGAACGCTTCGGGAGTGGGAACAGAGCCAAAAGAGCGAGGGAAACATACTTCACTTTATTGATTTTGTCGATCGTCTTAAATGAGGGGCACTCCAGGCCAAAGGCTCACCTCTGCGTTTTCTGTCTGTGTGTGCCTGCGCTGTTGGGTGGACAACAAGCAGTACTTACAGCAGCTGGGAGAGAGGAATTATGTGCAGCATGTGTGTGGAGAAAGGTGTGTGTGTGAACCAGTTTTAGTGAAGTTCCTGCTAAAGTTTCTGATTCCAGAAAGTGTTGGGCATCAACCTTTGGTCAACTGTCTGTGAGATGCTCTTCCTCTGTCCGTGGTGTTAATAAGCCTATTGTTTGGATCACATGCATCATCTTGAAGTCCAGAGAAGAGCTTGCGTCTCCATGAAACACACCTACACTGCCCCCAGTCGCGGATCATGACCTTTTGCATTACACCAGAGATGCTCTCTACTGTTGTGACTTATTCATCAACTGTGACTCGGTTATGAATGGCTTCTCAAGGCAAATATTGATTAAGTCAAGCGTAACATCACTTGGCTTAAAGCAAATGTCCATAAGCAATTACGGCTTGTAGTATTTTCCATTTTTGCTTTGGCTGACACACTCATTTGTTTTATATTCCCATATGTCCTGTCAGGTGGGACAGGATTTCAGTGTCAATAGTTATTCAATAAGCTGGACCCTGAAGTTTTCACCTCTGGCCCTAAAGACACAACATATGAGCCATTGTATAGTTTTTGTGGTTAAACTCCATACCTTTTTTAAAGATTTTTCTTGAGCGGCAATTGTTCACATCATGTAAACACATTAGAGGTGCATTATAGAGAGATACAGTTCTATCACATAGCATATGTCATTTTACGTTTCAATATCTATTTTGATTTATAATGATATATGTGCAGAAGGCTGTTTTCACATTCACCTGCTGAAGGGGAAGTTTCCCTTTGCTCATCTAGGAACTAGGAACTACCAGTTTGGTTTTAAAGCTAGTCGTGGTCCAATTATGTACACAAATGTGGAAACATGAACCTACCAAATTAACAGTTTATGCATCTTCCTATTTGTGGACATTCCAATGAGGAAGAGGGATTAGGTGTAATGTTTTGAGCTTTTAACAAGGTAGTTATTACCCAACATAACAAATATTGAATCAAAGCGGTATTTCTATAAGCCTTATAATATGTCTGGAGGCGATCTCTAAATACAGGACATCTTGATATACTTCTTCACCTTCTGTAGTGCAATCTAATAATGGCATTAAACAGTCGTGAAACAGAATAGAAAACTCCACCATCTTGTGTTTAACCCATCTGTTGAAATAGTGGAGGTAAACAAATGGCGTCTACCTACAATATGTACAAGTTTGAATCCAAGCTGTCATCAGAAGGGCAATATTTTACTTTTACAAATATAAGAGTTCTCAGCTGCCTAACCCTAACCCATTCGGCTGAAAGTCACCAGTTAAGGCTGTTGGCGGGTGGCGAGTAACAACTTGCTGCCGCACTAATGGTGAAACACACAAAGCAAAATCATCTATATGATTCATTGTTTAGGTTTTCTGGCTCCAGTTTCTGAATGGTGAAAATGTTTGCCTTTTTCTTTGTTTTGATAACCAACAGATTACCTTTGATAGGTTTTTGGTTTGTTGGTTGGACTAAACAAGCATTATTCATCCTTTTATGAGAATAAAAATTAGATTAAGGGATGATGACTATAATCTTTAGTTGATGCCTTAGAGCACATTATGCTCTTTTTCTGCTCGTTGGTGCAGTAGGTGCATTTCATTATAATATATTACTGAGCTCTCACTGTTAAGAAAGCTCAACAGTATTTAAGTGCTCAGGTGAAATCCCTTTCAAGTCTTCATTTGGTTCTCTTGCGTTAAATTTTCTGTGTTGCTACACTTTGATGCCTCTGCAGCATTGTTTGCTGCCATTGTTGTGGATCGTGACATATTTTATAGGGTGGATGTTTAGTATTTTGTTCCTAACGGCAGGTTAAACCTGTAGTATCTTTGCAGGTTTTAGATCTCCCTGTTATCCTGTATGATTGCCTTTTCTCAATAAATAACAGTTTAGCCATGTTGAGGGAATGGATATCATTTTTCAGGGTCTTTCCGCTGCATCCCCTCGTTGTCGTCCTACTTATCATCTTCATCTGTGTCTCTGTTATAAACTTCCTAAGCTTCCTGATCTTTTTGTCCCTCTCATTTCATTACACAAAATCCCAAAGAAACCACAGGGTGGGATCAGATAGTCCCAGCCAGCTCAATGGTTTTCCTGTTCTTTATTAAAGTGTAATCAAACATCGGTTTAAGTGGAAAATAAATATCCAGATCTAATAAGCTGCTCAGCCGGATCATGTAAATGCAAATTTTCAAGCTGGTTCCTATCCGTCCCACCGAGGGGAGAACAAGCCCCGACAATCGCCTCCTCCACCCGCGATTGTAAATCAAGGAAAATAATGGCTGGATAATGACCAGTTTGCGGTCTCAAGCAGATTGAATGATAACAAAGCGCGTATGTTGCACGCAGCTTTTCATTTAACATCCTATCATGGGGAAAGCCGGCGAACAGCTTGGTGCGCCTCATTAAAGGGGTTGTCGATGCCTTGTAAATTTTGTGGGAGCAAGGGGTAGAAAATTCACAAGACAAACTTCCTGATAGGGGAAGACAGGGTTTATTTCCCCGCCCATAGGGGCCTCCTGTGCCGAGGCGGGGGAGCCCGCAGATCTGAGAGGACCAGAGAGCCGCCGACTGCATTGCAGTCGTCAGATTTCTAATATGAAGAAGTAAGAGTGTGAATGAAAAGAGAAGAAAACCCACTCAGACACGCGCTAAATAATAATTTATAAGACATATAAATTGCTTAGTTTTCTTGTTTGGAGAGATGCTGATTTAGCTGCTAATTGGTGACAGAAACTGTCAAATGGGTGGCAGATAGTGATCGTGGTGGCTTCTGTCAGGATTAGGTGAGAGGGAAGAAGAAGAGAAAAAAAGGAGCTTTCTTCTGGTGAAGGCAAAGACAACATGACGGCAGTCCCCTCCCTTCCCTTGTCTGATATTTACCCAAAACGCATTAAACAGATAAAAAAGGGAAGAGAAACAATAAGCTCAGGATTATGGACCCTGTCTCTTGCTCTTCGTCTCGTGCTCTCATGTCTTCTTTTTTCTCTCTCCTCTAAGCTGTCTCTGTGATTGATTAACGTGTTTGTTTGAAGAAATTCTGACTGTTTGCTTGCACAATAAAAACCACACGGGCGTAGGAATACGTGCAGGATGTACACAGACACGAAGACAATGAAGCGGCTGTAAGCGGAGAGACGGCGAAAAGAGACGGATAAAGACTGACTGACTGATCTCTGGAGGGCATCTTCCTCTAACCCTGCCTTGACTCTCCTCCCTCTCTCTCTCGAGCATTAAAATGAACAGTAATTAGGCTTTGATACTCTGGCAAATGAACAGTAATTAGAGTGTGCTACTGTGGATCCTCTTGCCTGGGCTGCTCATTGAATATGCACACCATTATTGAACGTTAAGATTAGCTCGCCGCTGTTGTGCACAAACAGTGTGGCATGGCAACGGCCCTTTGCAGATGGTGTTAGGGGGATGGTGGAGGCAGCGTGTGTATGTGTGTGTGTGTGTGCGTGTGTGTAGACAGGTCGCCCAAGCCCGGCGGACCCTCAGAGGGGATTTTCTGGTTATTAGATCCTTGCCAGATCATGGGCCAATTATAAAGAAAACTGTCAGTCAAGGCAAAGTGGCTATGTGATTAGCGGAAAAGGACAAAATCAGGTGAGGAGTGTGAATTTTTCTGGAGGCAGCTTTGATTTGCTAATAAGAGGAAGAGGGGGAAAGGACCGGGGCAGGGTCCCCAGCTGTAGTCCTGCTTTGCTCTCTTCATTTTCACTGTGACCTTCTTAGCACTGCCGGTCTAATCTGCGCTGCAGAGGAGACATAAAGAATGGCTCTCGAGGGGGTTTTTCTGGGTCCAGGCTCTGAATGAGGCACAAGGGGGTTAGCCACCAAAAAATGAGAGCAGTACCCTCTACTCCCAACCGGAGGGACATGAGTAATCAAATAGTTCCTTCAGCGCGACAGGGGCCAAATGCTGCTTAATTACCCTAATAGTTTTTAAAGACTTTTTACTCCTGATAAAAAAAAAGAGGAAAACACTTAAAGCGATGTCAAAGAGAGAAGGAGTGAAAGGATAAGAGGAGGGAGGGAGAATAGCTTGTCTCTGAGAGCTTCCTCGGCAGACAGAAGCTCTGTCCGCTCCTCTCCCTAATTTCTAAAAGCGCGACAGTGTATCCTAATTTAGTGGCTGGTGACCAGGGCTGACATTGAGGGGCGTGGTAGGGTCTCTCTCTCTTTTTTCCCCTCTCCCCAGGCCATAGTTTCTGGCTGGGGAGAAGCAAGCGCAGAGGGGAGACAGGCAGCACAGTGCCGGCGCTATAATGAAGCGCGGTAGACAGCAGGCCTGACAGCTCTGGCAGGTGATGCATGGGGCCCATGCTAATTCTTCAGCAAGCCAGTGATGGATCCTGAAATCTTGACCACACATCCCATTAGCCCCTGTCTGTGACAGGAGAATAAAGATATTAAAAAATCCGGGAGAAGTTGGGAGAAAGGGGGGGACGTGGACAGTCAGTCAAAGGACCTTACGCAAACCTCCAAGTCCTCTGCAATATTTTCAGCAGCAAAGTTATTGATGACTTAACCTCTGGGGGTGCAGGTTATGGGTGATGGATACTGTGCATCCCCAGCGTGGAACAGCAGAGGATAACAAGGTAGACAGTGAATCACCTGCCTGCAGCTGATAAAAATAGAATATGACATGTTGTAGAGCGTATACACTGCATTATTCCACTGTAAACTTTAAAGACGTAGAACTGAGGCTTCCCTGTAAATAGATTAGTTCATTGAATAGGTTTATGGTCTCAGCTGTTCTGTGCATCCCCACTGCCCTGGCTTTTGCATCTCAGCACTATGAATGGAAGGACTGTTTATTAGGCTGTCCCTGTCAGATCCCCCCCCCCCCACACACACACACACACACACACACTTTCAGGAATAAAAAAAGATGAAGCAAGTAAAAAAAAAAAGTGTGGAACTCCACAGCTATCAAGCACTCAGGTGTGTTTACCATATATCTTTTATCTTCCTGTGCTAGGATAAGGCTAATATTTGTGACAAGTTTTGTGCGAAATATAAATGACCCAGCCTCGATACAAATAGGAAAACCGGTGGCGAGGCGAGCCGAAATGCAGCCCCGGTCCCCAGAATCCTTCCTATTTCTCAGGGTTGACAAATAGCACCGAGCGAGTTCCAGGGGAAACTGAGAGGTTACTGTGACAGACAAGGAGCACAATTATCACACCATGATGAAAGAGCCATGGCGAGCGCGCGTCGCGCCGTTAATTACCGTCCTTTTTCCACCAGCCTCTAATGTGAGGAAAAACACGCGATGACAAGTGTGTAAAAGAGCAAGCACTAAATTACTGTCAGGAAAAATAAACGGAGGATCGCGTGGCCTGCACAGTGATTTACGGGGGCAATTAGTCACCGCCCCACGGAGATGCTGAGGACAGCAGTGCGGCGGGAGTGTGTCAGGGAGAGAGAGTGTGAGAGACACCCCTACGCTCCACCCACACTTCTAAAGAAATGGGATGAGAAGTGGGAGAATGTTCTCCGTGCTCTTGGCTGAGTGACCTTTGTCTGGCAGAGGGCCTTCATCCAACTTTTCACCGGCATTAAAGAAGTTGAGAAATAAATGATCAAGCACGCAGCAGCGCGGCGAACATCCTACTTCAAATCAGTGCCATGTTGTCATATGTATCTGTATCATAATAGCATGAAAGAAGTAACATCAATGGGCGATATGGAGCAAATTTAGGTCAGCTTTACTTGTTTTATGCTGAAGTAGGTTGATTACGACGCAGGTGTAAGACAAGCTAAAGCAATGTCTGTCATTGCATTTATCAGTCGAATCCAGCCTTTTTTGTCTTGAGTCGAATATGTCGGCGTGACTTGAATTGCTAAACGTCTAAAATGAGCCGTCCCCCTCCCCACTCCGCCATCAAACATCAATGGGCTCTAATTGTTTCTAAACGTGACACAAGTTAAGATACTTCAGTTTAAAGCCCGTCGTCACATCTCAAAAGTGACGCTTGATTTCTCATCTCGTCTCGGCGTGAGGCTTCTGAGACAGCGGGGTCGCGTCGCAGTCGTCACATGTCCCTCACATTTCATGCTCCGCTATGAAACGAGCCTTTCATCGCGCATTAAAATACCTGCTGTACTTTTAAGGAAGTAAAACCACTGGGAATATGCCCGGGCGGCTTGGAGAGCCCATTGATTTGTAATGGCTGATGACAGATAGTGTCACATCATCTTTGTTAATTTCACTCATTCTGAGCCATTGAACAAACATGGCTTCTTTTTTTCTTTGAGAGATTGAAGAGAAAGTGATGGGCTATTGTTGAATAAATTTGAAGTGTGCCTTGTTAAGAAATTGTCACACCGTGTGATATCTTACAGACGTGATGAAATAAAGTAAAGAAGGAGGTGGGGAGGGATGCAGTTGGAAAATTATCTTAATATATCCATCACCGCCGACTAAAGACAATTATAGTCGAGCACCTTAAAGAAAATGCTCAAACACAGACTCTTGACTCGTGAAGCTTTTGAAGCGTTCACTTCACTTAGCGCTGATGCTAATGTGACAAACTGTGTGGGAGGATATTGACATTTTAATCTGCCTTGTCATGCTTGTACACATATTTAGACCGAGCATTTGCACATGCATTTTAGGACGATAATAACACTGCCAGTAAGCGGAGTGTTATGGGCAGTGTGATATGAAGCGGGGGGGGGGGGGTTCACAATTGCCCGGCCATACAAATCCAGTAGGGGCTAGTGAGTGGGCTTGCTAGGTTGAGCCACGTTTCCAGGTCAGTGGCCTTGAGCATGCTTGGTTACAGCTGCCTTGCCCATTCTTATTGGCAAAGGTGCCATAAGACGGAGTTGCGAGGGGCCATAAGTGGTGAGGAGGAAGCGGCGGAGAAGCTAACCAGGAGAGGACCATATGCATGTGCAGTAGTCTGCTTCCCTCAGGCTCTCTTTCTCTCTGCACATCCCTCACTTCACTGCATTATCCACTCCTTTGCCAGGGCTATAAGTGCCAGGACATCAGACTTCCTCAAGCTGTCAGCCTCGCTTTCCCCCCAGAACAACACAAAGTGAGATTGGAGGAGAATAGGAAAAAAACAGCTGGTGGGAGCTGGAGAGGGATGCGTAGAGAAGCCCAACGCAAAAGGTTTAGCTTCAGTCGTTGCCACTGGCAATTAAAGGAATTTCCCTTTGTGGCTGTCATGGACCTTATTTCACATTTACAACACAATGTTGTAGTCAGAGCCCTTTCAGTTTGATGTTTCTCAAAAGTATTGTCTGTAATTTTAAAAATGTTTGAACTGACAGTGCACTGTGACATATATTTTACAAATGGTCTCCATGTTTTCCTTCAGTATTCTTGATTCTACACGCCCTGGTTAGGACCTGCTTTAACCCAGAACAATGGAGATGGACATTTTCTAATTCTGTGGACGTGGCAGTTTTGAGTAAGCTTTGTTCTCGGGTTGCATGCAATTGCTATGCGCATCTGATTTTTATGAATATCCTCCATTCCACTTAATTACTGTGTAGCAAATTAGCTAGTTACATTTTGAGAAATATGATAAACTGCTTTTTTAATAAGATTGGAATATTGAAAGATGCAGCCTTTTGTCGTATGCTGCTCCTTTTTTATTGTTGCTAGGCAGCTAAGGAATGTGTGCTTACATTAGCTTAATACAAGCCCTGAACCGTATGCTACCTAATAGTTAATAGTGTCCAACCATGGAAGTCAGCATCCCACTGTTATTGTAGAAACATTTTGATACATTATTATATTATTACATGTTTTGTTCAGCAAGCTCATTTTCACCACTTTTGCTATATTTGAAGCATAAAAGCGAACATTAGGTTATTAACAAACTACGCCGCGGTCTCATGAGCACGAGTATAAACATAACGAAGCTGTAAAAGGTCAGGTAGTCGGCATTACAACGTTTTGTAGTCTCATTTTGCCACTTGTATGCAGACTTTAGTGACATATTTTGTTTTTATTAGTGAGCTGTCGAGATATCGTTAGGCTAATCATTTCCACGTTTGTTCCTAATGTTTGTGCTAAGCTAACTGCCAGCTGGCTGACATTAACTTATCTTCAGATATGGGTGGTGTCACTCCTCTAATCTTACATTTAAATTATGTTTTTTAATACCCTTTTGTTTCTTATATTTGTGTTAATTTGATGTTCCAAAATAACGTAAGCATGACCCTTTGTCAAATTCATTGGATCAACAGAGTTTTTGGTTGCAGAATGTGACCAAAATATGAACACATTTTGCTGCAGTAAATGTGATGTTCATGTTTAAAATATACTGTGAGTATAACAGATTGGTATTTGGGGTCATGGTGAATAAAATACATAGAGGTTGTTTTCTATTAGCATAACTCTTCACATATCTGTATTCTCAAAATATTTTCTACAAAACCCACATTGGGGATTAAAATGTGTAATTTTATCAATGTTAAGTGATTTATTATCAAATTAATCCCCCCCCTACCCCCCCCCCCTCCATCTGGAGTCTTTGTGTTGTGCTTTTCTTGTTTAGCAAAGAAAGCTTTTTGAATATGTATTGGGGCTTTTCTTCATGAAAGAGATGCAAGTGTAAAAACACACTCTTCCACTTTCTCCGTCTTTGTGGCTTCTGGTGTTCTGTGAAAAACAGGATTTGAAATTAGACTCACTAACTGGCTATGAAATAACAGACAGCCAAGGAGAAGAGGAGGTAAAAAAAATAGGGTCTATGAATCAATATGGGCAATGGGGGAAGGCCAAATGTAATAAATAATACAATAACAAGCCTAACTAATGAGCTGTAGCGACGGTGCAGTTCACAGAATAGTCCCTTTGTATGAATCCGTGCTAATAATCTTGGGGAGCCGGCGGATGATGAAGTGTTGCCATAAGGCAACACCTGAGCAATTAAAGCAGCAGATTCTTCTGCACGTAACATTAATTTCAGCCCTCTATAAAGGCCCGATGAGCACACTAATAATCTAGTCTACTTGACTCCATGTCTAGCTGAAACAGAGCATCTAATTAGGTAAAGGTAATTAATTAGAGATAAACGGAGCTAATCAGGGCCCGTTAGCACTCCCACTTTCTTGGCATTAAGACATGGAGCCTCCTGCTCTCTCATTGGACGCCCTGTCATCTGTTCAATGAACATGAAAAAGATATGTTTTTAATAGAGGCTCTGTGATCTGACAATGAACTAGCCCGCTCCCTCAAGATCAGCATACTGTTCTTTTTGCTTCTCTAATGATCTTATTAACTGCTGAATTTCTTGGTAGATTACATTTTTTATTCAATTTGAGGCCATTTCTCTTTAATAACCATCATGGTAGTAACTTGTGGTTTAATTGGGGTTAGTTCAGGTACATGGCAAAACGAATGTTGATATAGCAGCAGTTACATCTCACAGAAATATGACTATAACGACAAGTCAATCTCCAGAAAATTAATTGGCAAATACTTTTACATAATTATGTTTTTTCAAGCAAAAATGCCAAACGTCATCTGGGCCCAAACTCCTATGATGAGGAGTTGCTGCTTTTTTGTCTGTGATACTATTGGATTTCTGGCCGTCAATAGGACAGAGAGACTAATTCAGACATGTCAGCTTGCATTCTGGGAACTTGTGATTGGCCTTTTTTAAAAATGATTAATAATTCTTAGTTGTAGCCCTAGACTGTAAAATAATATTCCTTTGAATATATAAATAGAAACCCCAATTAAATACCCTTTAAAAACACAGATATCCAAGATTAGTGTCTCAAACCTAAAACGTAGCTTTCTGTTGGCCGAGAGTACAATATTTAACAAGAAATAATAAAAAAACATGCATTGATTATGATTTTGAATTTGAATATGATTTTTTGTCTCTTTTCCCCAATATTTCATGAGGGAACATTAAGCCCTAGACAGCAAACATCCAACTTCCTGTCATTTTTGTTGTAATTATAATATGAAAGGCGAATGGGGGAACCCGAAATGTATGCAGGGATGAAATGGTTGCTTCCGCGTTACATTGATGCAATAGCAGCACGAAGACCCCTGTGCTTCTACTCATGTACCTATCATGTCCAATTTCTTTCCAATAGATTTTCCAGACTGCACATATGTGCAAATACTGTTTGAAAATGGAAACTTAATGGTTATTGTAATGAATGTTGACTTGGCGGATCAGAAAAAGCAGGAGAAAAGGAAACGCGAGGGATCCTGAGAGAAGGAGAGGTTTGTTTAGATGCTCGGGCGTCGTTGGGTTTCATGAGGAGGAATGATTTGGGGGAAACATGATTATTTTTTCCCCCTCTGCTTTTCCTCGTACACAGGGGAGTCGTCTGCTACAAGAAGGCAGGGCGCTCCCTCGACACGCATCATTAGAAGGTTTTTTACAAGCGACAAGCAGGCTATTTGGCTGTCATTGGGATTGTTTGAAGAGAATATGTTTCTGCTCCGTACTCCAGGGAGCCCCACATCAGGAGAAAAGTAGATCACCCCTTGAGCACTTGACACTGCTGTTATGCATTTGTCAATATTAAGGCTAAGAGGTTGGTCCAGTGTGTGTAAATTGGGAGTTTGGCGCCGTCGCTTGCCTCATGTGTGAGTTGACCTTTAACCTGGCGCGTCACTCATTCGCTAACCTTGTTCCCGCTAATTGCCGCATTCAGCCTCACCAGCGCTGTTCTGATATACCAAAAAAATACCAAGTGTTTTCTTAATACGCCGCTAGTGCGCTAACAATGGTGCAGCTAGGTTAGTGTTGTTGGGTATTTAGCAATTATTCAGCACAGTTTGCTGTGAATTTGGCTGTTTTATCACAGACAGCAACCACATTTAGAGCTTTCTCAAAGCAGGAAATAAAATGGGAAAAAGGAGTCATTTTAAAAATAACTACATGAGACGGCAGTGAAAAGTGAGGTGGCACATCGCACGGACATGATGGACTGTCATATTCTGAACGTGGCCCATAATGCAACCATCACCGGTCCAAAGTGCAGGGTGTGCGCAGCGTTTACAATTGAAATGAGGCAGAGTGTAGGCATAGAGATCCTCATTATATCATTTCCCTAAGGGCTGAGGGCAGCGCTTCAGTTGGGAGAGAGGGAGACAAGAGCATCCTCGCTGTTCTCACAAAGACAGGGACGAGTAACAGTTTGGTTTCAACACCAATCTGCAAATGGCTTCTCAAAAAAAAAAAGAAAAAAGAAAAAACGATGGAGACCAAACACAGAGGGGAGAGATTTGTGTCGGTGTCTGCGATTCTGGTTCATTTGTCTGCTGCTCACCACGGGCGAAACAGGCAAACATGGCACACGGGTCACATCTGATTCCCTAGCGGAGACGAGATGGTGAAAGGATGGCAGCGGTGTGAGGCGGCATTGCAGCACTCCGCCTTGTCCAAAAGTATCTGCATCAGTGGTGCTGATTGTGAGGCACCCGCTGGCGCTGTTTAGATAGTTTGACTACATCAAGCTCTCTTCCAGACGGCTCTTACTGGTGCGATTAGAGGAGGGTGAAGATGAAAGGTGTTCGGTGTATTTTTAAAATTGTTGATTTTCCGTGTAATGATAGCTCGTGCAATTAAGCGTTGGCTCCAGGCTCTGCATGTCCTTGTGAAGAAAAAAAAAATCATATTTCTGTGTGTGTGTGTGTGTGTGTGTGTGTGTGTGTGCGCGCGCTTCAGATAGATTTTCTACATTGATATTAGAATTTTAATTTTATGCACCAAACCAAAGATTTTCTATTGGTGTTCCATAGTGTTGATGCAACTGTGTGGTTGACATATGCGATGTGCATTGACTGATTGTTAATGTATTGTGCAATTAGTCCAGATGTATAAAGTTCTGATGTTATCTACCCAAAAAGCAATTGCAATAGTTAGAATCCAGATGGAACAGAAAAGATCATCTAAGAATGAAGTTGTTTCTTCTTGTATTTATTCTGCTGCAGCTGCTCAAAGTGCTGTAAGCAGAACCAACACTGCCTCCTCTTATTGTTTATTGAAATGAACTTGCCTGACAGCAAATGTTTCCTCTCGGATTGAAACATAAGTCAGCATTTTCTTTGTTTTCCGACGTATAGTTTTTTTCACAGTATGGATGACAGGACATCGCGTGTTTGTGTCTGGGTTGATGGGGATGGGTGGTGGTGGAGCGGAGGAGGGTTTGGGGGGGCTAACCTGTAGGGGAGATTGTCAGAAGTGCTAAATTTGCCATGAGAGCAATTGTGCTCTTCCATGGCATTCACTTCTGCTAAATGTAATCACTTTAAATAATGTCAGTGACATCTTGTGAAGTATTTGGTGGAAGAAAAGGCACTATGTAGGGCAGGCATCTAAGTGTGTGATCCCGACTGTCTGTGCGTTATCTTCTCTTTCATTAGAGATGAACAGCCTCGGGTTGGATTGGCGGGAGGGGGCGGGGGGGTGGGGTCTGTGTGGATGCAGGGGGTGGGCAGTGGGTACGGAGGGGGTGGCTTCACTGGAAATGGTAAATAGGAGTATAAAGAGGACTCCAGTGTTGCCTAGAAGACAAACGTGACTGATGATTAGCTTAATATTGGTTGCACAATGCAACACTGGCTGAACATCGTGAACATTTATTGCAAGTGCCAGGCACTTTCAGCAAGCATTTCATCACACCCAACTCTGGCCCTGTGAAATCCCTTGCAATTTTACAAACAGTCAGCGTGTTAGAGTAGCAGCAGGGAGGGAAAAAAAGAGAGAGAGCATGTTATCGGCGGCTGCCTGATGTGCCTTCTATACCTTGAGGCACGGTGCTGGAAAATTCAGCGTGAACTTTCGACACTTAAATGCTAAAATGCGACTGATTTGGGATGATAATAGGCGCCCTAATAGAAGCTGATCCTTTGCAATGGCTTGGAGTCTTATAGCGAGCAGCTGTAATGCGATGTGAGTCGACAGTTTGGGGGGAAAAAAATGGAGAAAGGCACAGATAGTGAGAGATAACACAACACACAACCCTCCTTGCTGGCTGAGAGGGAAACTTGTCTTGTAGTGCTCCACTATGCATCAGGGTCGGTCGGAGGTAGCGGCACATTGGAGAGGGAGCAGGAGACGGGGCAGGAGACAGTAAGTGGACTTGGCAGAGTGAGGATCCAGGCAAGGGGGCTTGACGGTGTAAGAACGGAGCTGACCCCTCAGCCCTCTGAGATCCACAAATGGACGGAGGCGTTGGACGGGACAGGCCTGGAGTCAGACCTGCTCAAGGTTGACAACAGCTGGGGTCAACCTTCAGCAAATCCAACTGTAAACAAGCTGCTGGAGGAAACCTAAAGGGCTCAAATCATGACTGCTTCCATGGCGATTCTTCACTCATTGCCACGCTGGTTGGCCTCATATTTGAGGGCTGCCTCAAACGCTCTTGTGGGTGAAGTACCCCATCGTGTGCTGCAGCTACAGCAACAGTCGCATAAATGATGTATAGTAGTATCATATGTTGGTATAAATGTTTATATATTATTTACATTTTATACTACAGTCTTAAGCCCTGTCCTTGTTGCAGCATTGAAATTGTTTACACTGTTTTGTTTTTTTACTAATTTGCTGGTGCAACATTTATTATTTTTGTAATAAATACCAATTCAGTAAATGTATAGATGTTTATGTTAAGAGAGCAATGTCGAGCCTGATGTTGGCGAACAAATACAATTATGATCCCATTCGCTTTCACACAGTGAGGCATACTGCTTATTAATAAACACTGGATTTGATTGGAACTTGGTATCGGCTGATACCTGAACCCAGATATCAGTAACAATATCAGGAAATGATTCCAGTGAAAACTGTTGATGTTGTTGGAAGCTTGGTGACAAATATCTCAAAACCATAAGGCCGGTGTAAATCTATCTGCCTGTTTTTTTCTTATTGCTGACAAACAAAAGAAACATGGTGCTAGTTGTCTATAATTATTGGACTTTCATAACCTGTTTGACACACCAATCCCATTGCTTCCTACTGAAGTTTCTTTTAAAATGAAAATGCTCAATAATGGCACAAAAGTGTTAGTACTATTTAGCAACACTTAAACAAACAGGAGTAAATAGTGCATTTGTTGACCTATTTTTAGCGGTGGATTAATACATGTTGGGTGCTCTTGTGAGTGACAGAAACGGTGTCCATGTTTGTGGTAGTGAAGGAAGATGACCCAGTGCAATGTTTCGACACACCAATGTGTGTTCTAGTGTTTGGACAATGAAGAAACAAAGTTTCATTTACATTTTTATTTGGTGAATTGAACCCATAACTCTTTATGGAGGGATACAGAGAAAAATTAGGTGGAGACAGAGCTGGACCCTGTGTGTTGACGTAGCAGCAGGCGAGCTGCTCCACGACGGCACATTTGCATGAGACTCGCTGTCCTGATCGGTGATTAATTGAAAGAATGGCAGAAGCGAACTCAATTATTGCGGAGACAAATGTGGCTGTCCTCTGACAAGACGACAACGTGTTAAAAGAAAATAAACTTCTGCTCATCTGCGTTGTTCATCATCTCATCAACACGTGGGGTGCCATGGTGACCGTGTCCCCGGCAGACGGCGGTTTGTCAAGAGTTTTAATTAGTAATGGGGGAATCTCCAGGGGATGGGGGGTGGGGGATGCGAATATATGCGTTTAAGAAAATATTCTTCATTTTCATGAAAACTGATGGTCGCTGATTTTGAACAATATAGTATTTCACTTTAAGTTTAAAGCATCCTTCCCACACAGTGGCATTAACACACACACACACACACACACACACATCTTGCCGACCGTCAGAGAGAGACGGAAGCCGCCAGCAGTGACGCACACGCTCACATTATTATTATTTCTGATGCATTTAATATCCTCGGTTTAAGCTTTGAAGACAGTCTTTAGGGAATATTGAATCTAACCCTTCTCTTTTGCCCCCGATTCCTCTCTCAGACAAAACTTTGTTAATTAGCCCCATACCTATAGGCAGAGTTTTCATTTTCTGAGTTTTCCCTGATATTATTAAAGATGCTGCTGACTCTTCCCACCCCGCCTCGTCTTCCTCCTCCTCCTCCTCCTTCTCCTCCTCCTCTGTTGTCTTGTTATCCGAATGTGCCATTGGCATTTTTTTTTTTTTTACATGCAAATTTGGGCCAAGCGTTTTTGCAGCATCCACCCATGCCATTAATGGTTGTGGCCCACGGTTGGCCCTCCACGCAGGTTGAAGCAAAGTCTTTGACTGTTTCTGAATGTCTCCTTAAGGCCCTCTTAGCCCAGTCCACAGCAGCACTGCCTTTTTAGGAGTTATCACAGTACCCTTGTTCTTGAGTAGTTCAAAGTCTTCACAAATCCAGCTGTCAAACTAAAGTTAGGCATGGGACCTTTTAGAATGTATTTTAGAAATCAATAGGCCTTCCCGAGCCCACCGCCTCCCTTTTCTTTGCTCCTTATTCTCTTAACTCTCCACAAATTCCTTCACAGTCTGACTTCATTCTGCTGCTACTCTTTGCAGATAATATGTAATCCATCCTGTTTTTCAGTAAGATTACAGAACTGTGTCAGTGTACTTCTCCAACATATATTCAGGCTTGGGGTAGCTTGATATTCATATGGGGTGCAAAGAAATGTAGGTTTGATATGTTGTTAATCAAAAGATAATATATAATTATTCATTTCTACTTTAATCATTTATTATTTATTTATTATCATTATAATATGGTATTTCGCTATAGTCTATACTCTAATACTCATCCTGAGTGTGATGAATAAACCTTATGAATATTTTAAATATATATATATATCCGGAGCAGATCCACACTTTCCGCTCCTACTTTTCACAATAATATATATATATATATATATATATATATATATATATATATATATATATATATATATATATATAAACTATGTCTGCCTTGTTCAAGGTTGAAGGGGAGTAATAACGTTTGCCATCTTGTTTCGGAGGATATGTCATCATTTCATCAACACAGCAGAGCTCATCCCGTTCCACACAACTTGATTGGTTGATGACTTTACTTGTGGTGCAAAAAATCAGAACAATTAATAATGTTTGGAAAGAGTGTGTTGCTTTTTCACTGCATATTTCCACTATGTGTGTATTCATGATGTATGCATGTATTCATGACGGAAAACACAGTTCAAAAGAAGATAATGATGTGCAAAATAATCACACACAAAAAAATGCCCCCGGTGTGTAAAAGCCTTTAAGTTTATCTTATGTGACTTTCTGAACATCGTTCACTGTGGCTGTAAGCGACAATTACAGGATAATGCTGAATATTAGAACAGTTTAATGATGGTACACGTGATGACGAGTCCTAGTCAGTGAGCTGCTGGTCATACCGGACCAGGTCAGGCTGTAGAGTGTATTAAACTGAACAAGGGGAGTTTTAGTGCTCATGAGTTCACCTTTTCCTTAATGAGTTATGTGTTATATCTTTCAGAAGTTACAGTAACATCTAGTTATAAGTCTGTTCAGGGTAACTCGGTAACTGGTCGGTCTAAAACTACCACGTCATTTATTTGAATTAATGCAAATACAACCCACATAAATGACACTGTAAGAAAGTTATAATTGCAATTTGAAAACTTTATCCCCATCTTTTCCATGGTGTTGAATCCAAATAGGTTGTTGATTATTAATCCTTGAGCAACACTTGCTAGTTTTCTCCATTTTGCATGAGCAAAGAGAGAAACAGCCTACTCGTAGAGCTAAGAATGGTTATGAAGTAACAGGCACGGCCACAAGGCTGGTGAGATATGGATTTGCTTTTAAACAACTAACTGGTAATATGGGAACAAGAAATGCATTTTTCTCCGAACAGTGAGCAGGCGGCTCTGCAGACTCATGAGGAACGCTTTAATGAAGGGAATCCATTCTGTTTACAGAGCACACACGCTCAGCATTTATTTCTCACATAGTGGGAACCTACAGCTCATCTATAAGCATTACATTACTAATGGCATACTAATAACATGATTCAAATTATTAACAGCACTGCTACAGTTGAGTGGAATTTAAATTGTTCAGCTGGATGAACTCCCACTCCTACAAAATAGTCGAGTGCCTTTTGAATAATTACATTTTCGGGCCTTTGATTTGCCTCTGACTTTAAGAATATGAAGCGATAACCTCTGGCTATGTGATTCGCACTAAAGGACTGCTTTACATTGCCAAAGGGGAAATGCTAGCTTCTCCCCCCTTCACACAAACGGATGTTATTCACAACAATATGCAAAGTGCCAGCACCTGGGACTCTCAGAAGGAAGTCGACTTCAGCATTAAATCACTGGAAAGGCATTATTCAAAGAAGTTCAATATTTTTGTTTTCATAGCATACTAAAACGCATGATTTATCTACATTGAATAGGTAATACGGGATTGCAAATCATAACCCTGGGCGTGTTGTATTTCACATTGAAGCAATTTCCAATATACATATGCAGCTTCATGACGGTACTGTAGCTGTATGAGGGGATATTTCATGTGTGGGTCTATTGTGTCTGTCTAATGAAGAATAAAAAGTCAAAAGTCTCTGTTGCTCGCAGCTCTAAAAAGAAAAGAAAAAACGTGGAGCTTTTAAAATTCAGTCTCGCCTCGGTGGCTCTGTGTATCACTTTACAAAGTGCCGGTCGGTTCTTTCTTTAGGCTCTTGTGTGCAGAAGAGGTGTAACCCTTGATGTAGACATACAGAGCGAAGCAGAGGGGAGAGCCATATTTGAATGAGCCATTGCTTCTGATGCTGCACCCAGACAGGCTTTAACAATGCTGTAAAGCATAATGACAGCCCCTCTGAACAGCACCATGATCACAGGCAGTAAAACTATGCAGATGGTGGCAGATGATCACTGCCCTGTGAACAGAATACAAATGACTGCAGTCCAATGGAGTGAACTGTGGATCCCGTTAGGACAAAGGCACAGTAATAGCTGCCTCTGGGATAATACATAGCCTTCTGCTGTGGCTGCTTTTATGGCGGCAAACTTTTCATTTGTGCAAAGTTATTGAAGTTATTTGCGAAAAGCTGCAAAAACTGACAGTGTGCTCACGTCGCCCATTAAATCCCATATGAAGGATAAGTGTGTTCCCATTGTATGTCCTATATCTGTTAATACAGCTGGATATTTACTGAGGCAATTCGGGTTAAGTACCTTAGATACACAGCAGTGTCCCAGCTGGGATTTCAACCTTCTGGTCACAAGTCTGCTCTTTTAAACATCTCTGCTAATTGGGCTGTGGGTAGATTTCAGAAAGTGTTCAGGAGACCAGCTTTCCCCTGGTTACCAGTAACCGATGTAAAGTTTGATCACACTATTCTCTAACAAGTATGTGTTATATCATAGTTAGAAGTATACGATGGCCTTCAACAATAGATAACGCCACAAGAAAATAAGGTTAATTCGGGTTTATTAGCCTAGATTATAGAGAAAATATCTTTTAACGTACATTTTCTTATGCTGCATTACTTATTTATATTAATAATGTATCTTTCAACATATCAAAAATAACTTAACGTTCTGTTTGTGGTTGCTAATTATTCTGCTATAGCTGTTAAATGTATTTACGGTCATAAGCGGGGTGCGATTTGGGGGAAAAAGTGGGCAAGGTTTTTATTTCATGAAACTAAATCACAAATTTCAGAACTTGAATTTCTTAATCATTCTTCTTATTTTTGAATATGTTTTTCTTATTTAACTCATAAAGTAGTTCTCAAAATGAAATGGCACATTGTGTTGTCAAAGCTCCAGTGTCGCCTATTGTCTCACCAACACGAGCGCTGACAGTCGGTGGTCCGTTTTGGATTTGATCATTATATCGCACTGTAGACTGTTCACGTTAGAGCGATTTACTTGGGGGAAATATACGTTTATTTTACGTTTTTATATGATACATTGGTGAAGTAGCATTGATCACTCCTTTCAGAGGAGGATGCATTTAGTTTCCATCAGGGATAAAAAAATAATGCAGCAGAGCCAGGGATACATAGACCAGAAAGGGGGAAATCCCACGCACCCCCCCAACAAATGGCACCCTGCTCATTAGTTACTTCTGTATAAAGTAGTTTGAATTGTCAGTAGCGGGATTGAATTTGCATGCGCTTAAACAAAGGATTCACAGGGAACGAAACGCACGGAGATTCAAAAGACAGGAGCTGGGGCATGTGTGCACGGCTCTTAATATACACAATGTGGAGTAATGAGGTAATGCAGAAGAGCCACAAAGTTTAACAATAGTGACGGTTTTTTAAAAAGACATCCAAGTTTTCAGCACGGCTGGAAAAAAGGGAAGCGATAATAACCCTCTGAGCGTCGGGAGTTAGTTGTCTTTAGTTTGCTTGACTCGGGAATGAAAACGATGGAATTGTGCTTCGAGTTTAGCGGTCTGGGGTCACACATGAGCTCCACGTTTTCAGAACTGTGTGCATAGTTACAGTTTTTATGTAAATACATTGGAGAAATACTGTAATGCAGCATTGCTTTTCCCGGGAATGTCGCCTCGGACACCCAGTAATTATAATACGGTGATGAATGCAATTACTTTCAACATTTATTTAAATTAAATCCCCACAGGTTTCAATGAATCAACCACAACTGAAACTGTGAGGATTATGTATTTGATAGCATTTAATTTTATAATAATTGTGTTAAAACCAAACAGCTTGAATAAGGCAGACTGTACAATAGTAGAAACGTTGCTTTCTCCGTTGACCTCATCCCAACCAGGAATCTGTGTTGTTTGTATAATTCCTATTCTGGCTGCGATTGGTCAGTTGTCATTCAGTGAATCCAAACAAAAGCACTTGTTCTGTCACATTGTGTCAATGCAGTATCCCTGCTGTGAATGGACGTGCACAGTGGTGTTAGTGTGTAACAAACCTTGACAAAAGCATGTGGCAGAAATGGGTCACTGTAGGTTTGTATCTTTAAATTAAACAATGGCCGATAAATAAGGCGGTCCTTTTCTTCAGGTTACATTGAAATAACCAACATAAGACAGAAACCTATGTGTTCTGTCATCGGACAATGAAAGTCAATGCAATCATTACATCTCTCTCTGAGAATGTCTTGTATAGATGAATATGGATTTGTTTGTACTTAATACGTTGCATTGAATGTGAAACAATGAGATGAATCCAGCATGTAATAATCACATTGTGCCTTTATGTTTCAAATAGTCTCTGCTACCACGACATTGCTGCTGGCAACTTGGCTGCTGTTGACTTATTTATGTAACAGAGAATTTCTCCATCCAGACCAGCCCGCAACCTGTGTTGAAGTGACATGCATTATTTTTTAATAGCCAGCAGGGGGCGACTCCTCTGGTTCCATTAAAAAGTCAGATAATATAGAAGTCTTTGAGAACATTTCTTGTAAAGATGAGTTTATTTATCTCTAGTTTCAAGTCTTCTTCAATCCAGCATGATGTTCAATGAGTAAATTATGGTCCATTTTGAATCAAATAGATGATAAAGCAGCACCTGGCTACCTTGTGATGGATAGGTCTCTACCACCGCATTGTCTAGTCTGGGACTTTTACAGCTTTAACCCTGTGAGTTCATTTAAGTCCTACTCCATATTCGGTTGTATTAAGCTCCACCCTGTCCTGTCACCTCTGTTTGCATTAAGCCAAGATGGCGTTGGCCAAAATCCAACATGGCGCCAAAATGTCAAAACTTGAGCTTTCAAAACCTCAGTCCACAAACCAAGATAGTGAGTTTAACGTGATGTTGTCTGCTTCCTATATGATCCAGCCTCCACACAGTCTGCTGCTCTAAAACCAGACCTGGTAACGTAAGTAAAGTATGTGTTAGTTTGAATAGAGCGCTGTAATGCACCTCGTTGGGGAGACGGTGTGTGTGACCTGACAGCTGGCTCATTTGGACCGTACGTTTACATCATTTTGAAGTGTGTGATGCAGCAGTACAGTAGCCTTTAACCTCTGAATCTTGACTGAACTGTGCATAATTGGTTGGTCAGCTCCTTTGCTAATTAGTGTAGCATTAATGTGTGCGGCCTTGGGCTAGTGCGGTGCCAGAGTTGCTGGGGGAGTGTGGGGGCTGGCATGGCTCTGTGGAGCAGCCACCATTAACACTGGCCTATAGGCTGCCTGCCGGGAGGTGAGAGTGCTCTAGACCCGGTCCGGTCCTCAACTCCGGGTGAGGGCTCCGAGCCCTCCCCTGATCCATAACTTCAATGTCCTTGTGAAGGAGCGTCCGCGCTGGCGCGGAGTGGCCGTGACGTCCCAGAAGCTCCTCTATGATCCCTCGCTCTGTAAACTCATGACAGCCATGCGACCCCTGCCACTCCTCAGCAGGCCGCCCTAACTGCCGGCAGGGCAGCGTGAACAGTGACTGATGTTGGCATGAGCTGTGCTGCCAAGTGCCCTCGCCCGTGTGTCCAATCATGGATGTTGATTTCAATTAGCTCAATCACATGCTCCAATACTGACCTCCCTCATCCAGGGGCTTTGTCTTTAGTTACGTTTTATCCTCTCCGCACGTTGCCTCAACCGCCCGTCGGCCAACAGGGTCAAATTGTTTGGTGTTCGCGTGGCTCCAGGTAGTGGCGGTTGTGTTGGCCACGACATTTCAGTGGTGGACTGCCAAGCCGTGTTGGTCATCAGGAGAGGGGGTAAAGGGGCAGGGGGTTGGGCTAATGATGTAAAGGCTACCCTGGTAATCAGTCTGAACAGTGGTTGGTCCTGATGGCTGGTGGCTGCCTGGTGCTGAGTTGATTGATGCTGGCCTGCGCTTCCATACAGAGCCCTGCCATGTAGACCCCACTGTGTAAACACTGTCACTGTGGTGAATCTCTTAGTTCCTTAAAGCCTAGATCAGCGGCACGCTTTGTAATCTGCAGCCGTGACCAAAAAGAGACATGTAGGACTTGGATCACAAATTGGTAGTGTTTAAGGATTTTCATGGACACAATGTGGCTTTTGAGGTAAAATAGTATAATAATAATGATAATCCTGATTATTTTTTGATCCATCTTGGCATCGTGATTATTTATAACGATTATTCACTGATTGTTAGACAAAATATTTTCCATCGCACCTTCAATTTAAATAAAGGAGCACAGCTTTTACTTCCGTGTTGTACAACATCCACCCTCATATTCAAATCTTTGCATCAATATTAGACCCTTATTCACAGTGCAAAAGAAGCAAATTAAAATGTTACCTAAATGTTACGCAAAAAAAATTAAATGAACAGAGCATGCTTTTACTTTCACGTCGCGCTGCATTCATGCTAATTCACAACTCTGCATCAAAATAAGGATCTTCTTCACCTGAATTCTGTTCAGGTGAAGAAGATTTTTAGTTTTACCCATTTTACAGTATATTGCAGTATATTATACAGTATATTCTCTTCTACTTTGGACAGCGTGTCAGCTCAAACATCCAAAACATCTGGATCTCCCCCTGGTGGCTGAATGTTAGTTTAGGCAGCACTTGATTTGACATGCAGCGGCGTTTTCTATGAGCAGAGCCCGGTTTTAAACCTCAGTAAGGCAGTTGATCATGTTAATTTAATTGCGTGAAGCCAAAACTGATGGCGATAAATAATCGATTGATTGTGCAGTATTTGTAGGTAGTTTTATGCCTCTTATTTCTGACCAAGGACGTATGCTACTATATTACTATATCTGTTAAAGAGCTTCAAAGACCCATCTCAGTTTTCTGCCCTTTCATAATGCCTCAGCCATGAATTTCCTTGCTACAGTACCAGAGCCCATTGTCTGAGGCCCAGTGGGGGGAGACCATTTCTTTAAATATCCTCAATGTCACTGCCATGCGGCGTAGGTCGGCTCTGGGGCCTGCAGACCAGAGCGGTGCTCCTCTCTCCCATCCCATCCCATCACATCCCAAATGCTGAGCTCACAGTCAGAGATAAGTGCTTCTCCAGAGATGGCCCCTCTCTCTTAAATTGCCTTCCACATCTGTGTAAGAATGTCCACGACGTGCATGTTTAACATGTGACCATTAATCACAGCGAAGACAGTCAATTAAAGCCATCAGAGCCACGGGGGCCGAAGAGAAGCGTGTGCTGGCAAAATAATCCAGACGCATCAGAGGACACTTCTTTTAGTGTGCTTGCAATTAATCAACAATTTCTAAGTCGGGTGGATGTTGTTCCAAGGAACGAGGGCTGACCTCCGGGTGGAGTGGACACTTCCGGCTGACCTGTGGTTCCTTGAAACAGAGGTATCACATCAGTTAGTGTGACTTTTTTAATGTTACTAGGATTGTTTGTTAGAATTCTCTGGTGCACAGCTGACAGCACGTTCAGTTACAACCACTTTTTAAAATGTGACAAAAAAGCACAACAGCAAAATGAATACATTTGAACATGTGTTGAATTTGTGACATATAAATATATAGACTTTTTACAGACAATTTTGCATATGAGGAATTGAGTGTCAACACCTTGAATAACACTTAGATGCAAATTGTGTAAAATGTCGGATTAACATAAACCACAAAAATTTAGTCTGTTCTATTGGTAATTTTATTCCGTTATATCACATTTTCATTATTGGACTGACGTATACCTGCACAGTATCTTAATTACTTAAAAGGCAACTAAAATGGCAACCGCGGTTTCATACTTGGCATCAAAAAGCAGATGCCTGGTTGCCAGTGTGGCAACCTATGTTGGAAGTTAATGTTGAGCCCTGTATGCTCATATGTATTGGATATTTCTTTACAGTAAGGGCTGGGTCATACAGTTTTATCATTTAAAGAATCGTTATGATATGAGCTTGTGTTTGACTCATATGAAGCGCTTAATCACAGAGTGTAAAACATAACATTATTTAAATGTGATTTCAAGTAGTTTATAATGTGATTGTAGATATATTTTACATAATGTGATCATATGTGATGATTTAAGACTAAATCCATCACTCAGTCTTAGTTGTTGTTGGCTGTCGGATTATTATTAGAAATGATGCATTAACTTACAAGACATTATTAAATTGTTGTAGCTGGCAACTCATTTAAATTATGTTTATCTTAACCTAAAGCGATGCAAGATATTTTATAAATCACGGCATGTTATACATGGAAAATCTTTTCAGATACACGTCATTAAAAAGATAACGTTACGGACAGAAACACATCTTTGTTTTGATCAGCGACTCACATGTGTGTTCTATCAATACCAGGTGTTATTTAGAACAAATGTGCTACGACACACAACAGACACTGCACATTGTTACTCTCCACCACATCAGTGGAAAGTACACATGCATTGGAACAAAGTAACAAAATGATATAAACTTGAATTGTTTATATTGGTTTTATTAAAGAATGTCTGACCATGTCCTTCTTATGTGATTACAAAAATATTTGTTTTATTCATTTAAAAAAAAAACTATTTAATTAAAATGTTCAGTTTCCTCAAACCTCTGAACAGCATAACTATTAAAGACAATTTAACAGTGTAACCATGACTTTTTTGACAGTAATGCATTTTATTTGCTCTATGACAACTCTACCTTGTTATTGTAGAGGACAAAGACTTCTGACAGTAACACTGCACTTGCTTCGAAACTGAAACACTAAACAATTAAAACAACTTGAAAGAAAAAGATGAATACTTTATTAAATATACTTGGTTTGATCCAGATCGGCCTTGTGGGTCACACATGACGACTGTATGACCTATCCATGTGATTCTAGGTGGCTCTGGTTGTTCGTGAGTGCTTATTGGCTGGGAGAAAATAGCTGTAAAGAGGCATGCAGTGGAGTACAAGTACCTGCGAGTACAAGTTCCTCAAAGTGGAAACTAGTTAATTAACTTCCCCACATTGGTTACTGCTTCGGGTTAACATAACATTTAAGATGTCGACGTCTGAGCAGATAATTATTTTATTTTATTATTTACATAAGAAGTTTAAACACAGAGTATACATCCGACATTTAAGAACAGATCCCTCTCAGGCCACCGAGTGCAGCCCTGCTCTTTTCTTTCCTCCCTCCATCTGTCAGCTGGGCCTTTGTCATGGGCACAGGCTATAGATAGAGATGTCAAGCCGGACCTGTGGGTCAGCGGGTCGGGGAACCTCTTCACTTCTGTTGACCTTCAGACAGACAGATTTATACACTGTCAAGTCTCGCTCCCGCCTCAGCCGTGCCGTCCTTGATGGGAGACAACTGTAATAAAGACGTCAGGCTCTGACCCCTGTCACTCTTCAGTCCACCGCTAATTGTCATGATTGCTTAATATCACCACCATTTCAATCAAGCACATTAGCAGAATGAGGTGCCGTGAAGCCTCTCGGTCCTCCTGTCACAGTCGAGCTGACTCCACTCATTTACCGGTATAATCACCGTAAATGACTCGTGGCTCATTTGCGGATTGTTGTCAACAAGCTGGAGCGCTGTTTACCCGTTTGGCAAGTTAGTTAGCGGTCCAGGGACTCGTGAAAAATCACACTCGCACTTTTTCCCCCCCCTAATTTGATAGAGAATGTGAGACTGGAAATGTGTTTTGGCACCAACAGAAAGAACCTCGAATTAAAGATTGTCTGCTTCATTGTTGCCAATAAAACAGTATTTTCACGTAACCAAAGCGGTAATCACAAGACCAGAAGGGCTTCGTCTAACAAGCTAACAATAAATGTGAAGCATCATCGTCATGGCACCGCAGCATTTTCATCTCCTTTTGTGTGTCACCCCATGTGGGTAAACAAGCGGTTGACACAAGTTAATTATTAATTAAACATGAAGCAGAAGAGAGAAAACCATGAAAGAGTCCCTAAAGAGACCTCTAAACAAACGGGGCGTGGAGCAGGTACCAACCTGACCCCGCTCCCAGGAGTGCTGTCTGTTGTGTGACTGCCGACTCACTAATGAGCTGTTTGCAGAACTGGGTACACAGCGACAATGACCCCTTGACCTTCACCCACACCGTCTGGGGAGCAGTGAGGGTTTGGAGAAGAAAAACCTGCTCCTTCACTCGCTGCTCCCGGTCAAACGAGTTTTGTGACTCCGCTGCGTTTTCTCAAATATTCTCCTCTACCTCGGAAAGAATAATTTCTGCCGTGCGGCAGCAGTTCTTCTCTCTCACCGTGAAAATGACCCGCGGTGCTTCTTAATGTCAGCATGTTAGGAACCTGATAACACTGGCTGCTCCACCACTTACATAATTGCTATTGTAATAAGGCCATAACAAGCATATCTCCTCCCTTCTTTTTTTTAATTATCCTCATCATATTGTTTTTTTTTTTTCTTGGCACAAGTGTTCTTTCCAGAGCGAGGGGATGAGATACTAATGACCAGTGTGACAGTTTGATCGTGGCGAGAGATGCTGCACGTGTGCGACGATGCCAGCGCGTCGGCCGCTGAGCCCAGCGACGGTAAAAACCCATCTAATTAACCCTCCTGGTATGACATCATGTGATTAAATTAAACCACATCATCTCCCTCTGGGTTTGCCTGGAAACAAACCCCCCAACAATTCATTTGCTAAGCTTTAATTTTCAAACCTGTTTCAAAAGGCCGGATGCAAAGATAATTACCAGCCTCATCTCGGGTGGGTTTTTGTTCCATCCAGCTTGTTCATTAATAACGATAAGAGGTGGGAGGTTAAAAACTCATTTAATTGCCTTTATATTAATGACATTATGAATAGCTGGGACTGTGGAGTCTAATTCTGTCCAGTAGTTAGTCTACATGCAGGGCCCCCTGGAGGGCCGCTCATTTTGCCAGAATTACACCACGGCAAAAAGTAGAATTAATGTGCGCCACACTTTAACAGCGATGACAAACACGCTCTCCAGCAAGGAATTATCTTGAGAAATGGCTGCAGAGAGATACTCTCCCTCTCTCCCTCTCTTCCTCCCCTCGCACAACCACCAGCTGAAATTGCGTCATGAATCCCCATTTTGTAAACAGAGTCCAGTCCAGCTCATGTTTTTGTGAGACATTATTTTATTGCCTTCCAGGGCCACAGCACTAATTAGACTCTCTTTACCCTCGTGTCCTGTAGAGGTGAATTCCTTCCCACCTCTAAAAAGAACTGCAACCGAGTCGGGCACTGATGACTAAATTGTACTCTACTTAGGAATAATGATAATGCAAATGCCTTTCAGCCAAGCCATTTCGCATGAATATTGCAAAGAGGTAATTTCAGAGAAGCGTTGGCATTTTAACTAATTTAAATTCCTGTTATCTCCCTGATATTTGGCTGGTTTTATGGTTACTGGAGCAGATTTAGTTGTGTATGCATTATGGCCACTAGAGCCCAACCATGCATCTGGATGCTAATTAAACATTTGAATAATCAGCCAACATGGCCAGTGCTGCTCTGTTGTATGTGATTCTATCATCTAAGCATCTAAACCAGGGGGGGGGGGGGGGGGGGCACTTTTTGTTTTATTGTGGGGCTAGAGAGTTTTTCACCCATTACACAAGGAAATCAGTCTTTCTAGACCAGCAATGTTCCAAAGAAAATGTGTTTTCTATCAAAACAATACTGTTTAACGTTTGACTTTACAGTATTGAAGCAATATTGTATATGGAGAGGGCTTAAATTTGAATGAATGAATCTGTAAATAATTTAAGTTAAAAATATCAGGAATTGAATAATTAATATCACTAAACTTTAGTCAAAATTTAGTGTTTAAACTAGGATGTGCAATGTACGGCGATCACCATATTCTATTTATTTAAAAAAAATTTAAATCACCAAATGGTTTGGCCACCCCCCATCTAAAACCTCATTACAAGACAAAACCCATTGTTTTGGAAGCAGTTTCATTGTGCTCTTAAATCTGCACCGAGGTTCCCTTTCCCCTAACATGAACACTTGCCTCTATCTGCTGTATGAATAAAGCAAAAGTTAGTGAATTTGTAGCATAATGATCCTAACTAAATAGCACGTGCAACTTATTAGTTTACAAGTATCACCAGCCAGAAATGAGGCCAAGGGGGGATGATGAATGAGTATATTTCCCCAAGCAAAAGGCTGACCTGGATACTGCTTTCTTCCTCCCCTTCCCCGGTGCCAAGTGGGCCACCATTTTTCACTGGCCTCACACTTAGCCATGGACAGGCTTATTTGGGCCCATGCTAACGGTAGCCGTGACCCGCGGTCTGCCTCCGCCGCCGGCCTCCCTCCTCACTCCATCCGAAAAAACGTAATCCCTTCGCTGGGGCCCCGTAATTTGATCAAATAGCATACACCCTTCCCCACCACTTATTGGCCAATTAAGTCAAGTTCTCACGCAGGGGGTCCAGCTGGCTCGGTGTTATCTGGGGATGAATTGATTGAAGCCATTCCACATCTATGAACCCTACTTTAATGATGTAGGTGATAATACTTGTAATTCTTCTCAGTCAGGGGACTCACGGGCGCAGCTGTTACCACAGTAATCCTTGTCCTGATACACTGAAGTACCAGCGAGGCATTAATCTGTCTCTCAGATTCTCCTCCACCAGCCTTTTTTTTTCTTTCCTCCACCCTTTTTCCTCCCGTGTTCATGCCTTTGCTTATGTTTCGTGGTTAATACTACATCTGTGAAATGTGACAGTGAAGAAAAAGACGAGGCGTAACACACGATTGCGAGGGATTGGTGTGCTAATGATTGCGCGGCGCTTGCATTCCCCAGTTCGGGCCCTGACCACTTTGTTAAAAAAAAGACACCCGCAACCCCGCCCCCTCCTCCAACTAAACCATGACAACTTAAGAAGGATAGATTTAGGAGTAAAAAATCAATAAATACATTCATTAGTTTCAAAGGCAGACATTAACATTCTAAAACAGACTTCTCTTATAATCCTGCCTCTAGCCATTCAGTCAAAAATATCAAATTATCATAATGAGGTCTAACTGCATATAAATGCTAAGCATTAAAATCAGAGAAGGAGGTTACACATAAAGGGATACATTCTTTATTATCAATTGGACAGTATTATTTTTTTCACGTATGCTCATCTCCATAGGTTCCTCACTTAATATTGTAAAAAAATGAATTTGCATCGCAGCACATTTCATGATCGCTAACGCACCTCTGCAGCGACGGTGATGGAGCATGAGCGCCTTTTGTTTTACATATTTCTTTATAAAAGGTGGAATACGTTGTCAAAAAAATTAAAAATACAACAGATGACCTGAATTTGAGGTGCATTATGCACCAAAGGGTTGAGCGTGCTCTTAAAAGAGTGTCGACGCTGTCTTTTAACTTGAGATCAGAGAGTGAGAATTGCATAGAGATGAGTCTGATACGGGAGCCGTCCCTCCGAAGTTCCTGAGCAGCGATTGGAGAGGAGAGGCCGCTGTGACCTTGACAGGCTCAGTCAAAGCGCTGCGGCGGCTCCAGCTCGCCCAACACGAGCTAATAACATGCTCCGGTCCCCCCATCAGGTCACCGCTAGGGTCCTCGAGGGGAGCGCGGATGTGGCGGGGTCACGGGGTCGCCAATGCCAGGTGGATTCTGGGACAAATTTATCAAGGGAATGAGATCATGTTGGGCGACGCTTTTAAAGTCGCGTCAACAAGGGCGAACACCTGCAAGCCAGCTGGAGCGCTGACATCACTCACCTGCCAATAAAGAATGAAGATATTTCCCCCACGCTTCATTACGCGCCGTGTCTCCCTCCCAACGCCTCGCCGGGCATCCACCGGCTGCAGTTGTTGAAGTAATTCCCCGCATATTAATGTTCACGAGGCAAAGCATCCATTTATCTGTGCCATTAAATTTACATTGCCAACTTCTGTAAAAAATGTATTTCCCTTAAAGCGATTGTGTCTTGTAGGGAAACATAAAATCTTACATTTTGTATTATGTGTGTAAACTTAAGTATACCGATAGAATTTGCAAATCACTCTGAAAATGCATTGAATAATAATGAATAATACATAACGGCTGAGCAAATTAAGAGTGGTGGTGCGAGCTGCTGTGTGCCGGCGCTACCAGTGTGATCTGGATGCCATGAAAGATCTCAATATTAAGGATGAAAAATTGGGTGAGTAAGCAGCAGCAGAGCTGGATCAGTCTCATGGTAAACAATTTAGCATGGGGAGGGGGGGGGGGGGGATGTACGGTAATTACTGCTTTCAGTCTCATTTAGAAAGCCTGTTGGCGCTCGGGAGCATGATGTCACTGCAATGCTGGATGCGTTTCGGGATTCACTGTGTGCAGATTTGAACAGTGATTTAAGTGACAGGACGTTTGAGCTGTCATGCCAGCTTTGAACACTTCCTAACTCCCCCTCCCCTCTCCATTTTTTTTGTTTGCCCCCCTTCTAGACAGTGTCACGCCTACTTTTGTCTGAACACATATTGCTCAGTTTAACTGCTACTTTTTTGTCTTACAAATGTGTGTGTGTGTGTGTGTGTGTGTGTGTGTGTGTGTGTGTGTGTGTGTGTGTACATGGGGGAAGGTGCAGTTAAGGATCAGCAACCTTGAGGTCTGTTGATGTCCTCGACTGATATAGGGCTTCGTTGAAAAATCAAATGGAGAAAATCATTATGTACATTTATACATAGCACATTAGCAGAGCTATATAATATATATATATTTATATATATATATATATATATATATATATATATATATTATATATATATTATATACATATATATAATGTGTGTGTGTGAGTGAGTGTAGCTGCACCGTAAAATAAGCAACAAGCATTTTGGGCTTGTAAACACAAGCAAAGAGGAGTGTCTGTTGGTTTCTGTCCTCATTATTTTTGGCAGGGTTGCATATGTTCCCCGTGCAGAGCCTGAGCTTGATTATCATTGCAATCAACAGAGGTGGAGAGAGTCACATTAATTTGTAGTAATTAATAGCAGCGCCGCATCTGACAGCGCGCGCTAACGAGACCCTTTGATTGTTTGGATCTCTAAGTGTGCCTCTCCTTGTTTGCGTCACCTCGGAGGAATTCGTAATATCAAAGCTTAGCGCTATCTGATGCTTGTCAAAATGCGATTTATAAAAGTTTAATTCTTTTATTGATTTAGTTTAGGTTTGATGCCTGCAGTGTCAGCTCCCCTGGTAGAACTTAGTGGATTCAAATGCTTGTCACCAGCTCGGCCTCCTTTTTACTGAGAACAATTGCCATAGGCCAGCCCAACAGGCATGGTTTAATTGCCATTAATTAAAAGCATAAATCTTTTTTCTTCAGTTGCTCTGCTCTTAAACAGGGCTTTGCGTTTCTGCTTTTTTTTCCTGTGCTTGTCAGAATCCCTCCTGGCTAGTAAGGGTTCAACCCCACCCCCACCCCCACCCCCCTTCCTCCCTCTTCCTCCCTCCCTCTCTCTTCCTCCCTCCCTCCCTCTTCCTCCCTCCCTCCCCTTCCCTCTCTGCTCACCAGACGTTTCTGGAATCATCTTTTTTAGCACACTCCTGTATGATCTGACATGAAGTGCGGGCAGCATGGTGATATTTAGTAAACCGGCTTCCTTCTTTATTGATGTATAATGAGGTCAAATGAATCCCCTCGTACGCATGCTTAGATGGCTCCTTGCCTCAAATCCTTTCTGACAGCAAGTAAAACAGCCGGCAAACACAACGCCGGCTCCCAGAGATGTGGTTGTGGAAAAAAAGCTCCTTTATACCATGGCATTTCCCTCCTGTCTGGTCCTTAATTAGACACTTATTACCCTCTGAACAGTATTGCTCTCCTGCTCTAAGCCTCTAATACTGCAAATACTGGATGGTAGCATTAACATTAATGCAAGGTTTATTATCAAATGACAGCTCTATTTACTTAAAACAAGAAAGAACCACAATTTGCTTTTTGTGTTATTGATGTTTTTTTCTGCCGGTTATTACACACTTTCATACAACTTCAGCTTGACTTGCAGTTTTAAACTGGTAATATATTGAGGTGATATTTGGCTTCACTCAAAGCGAAACACCACGGTTTACAAAGGGATCACTGGCGTCTTAAATCATCAGTGGTGTCAAAACAATTCAGTTCCCTTTCACTGCCAAGCCTTGTCCCCTCGCCCTCAGCCCCGCGCCCTCTGCTCCTGGGTGGCCACGTCACCGTCAGCGGCTCATCGGAGCCCCGACGCCCGTTTTACGCATATTAGCTTCTCGCCGCATCTGCCAGCATTCGCAGCCATTCCCCCCACGAAGCTGCATACATAGTCAAGGCTGAGCCTTCCCAGGCCTTATTAAAGCCGAGAGAGTGTATTCAGTTCAGGGTCGTTGAGCGAGTGCAGCGCATGAATATGTGAGGGCAGAGCTATCAGCCGGTCAGTTTACGGGGGGTGATCGATGATGGTCCCAGCACACTCGCCCCAACAAACATCCTAAGCGGATGCAGTTTTTGCTTAATTGGGAGCTTTGCAGCTCAGATTCCGACTTATTTGATGTTGATGATGAAGTCCCAGGAAAGCCGGGGGATTCTTGTAAACTAAATGTGTGTGCGTGCTTGTCTTCATTCGTACGCTGGTCAGAACTCTTACCCGTCAATTTGACCTGCATAGTTTTACGTCTCATCTGAGGGGGAGTGTGAACACCACACACACACACACACACACACACACACACACATATAGGCCCTGAGCTCATTTTTAATCCGTGCAGCTCACTGTGAAGGCAGGAGGAAGTTCCAATTAAAATTAAAATAAGCTCTTTTAACGGTCTCTTAAATTGACAACTGAACAATGATTTTCGAATTGGTATCTGTCAAAGGTCTCGGAAAATCCTCAGTTGATAAGGCCCAACGCATCCAATTAGTAGCCGAGTAGGGCCTCAGCCAGTAATGATTTCCAGGTCCCTTAAGATGTGGCGCGGACACTTATTGCAAATTACTGACAAAGAGCCCTGCTGTATTGATGAGGCGGAGAACAGCCAAGTCTCTGTGTTCCCATCAGGTGGACGAGCACCAAGATGGGCCTGGAGGAGAGCTCGGGTGTCTCTCTCTCGCTCTCTCTCTCCCTTCCTGCAGACATAATGTGGCCTCGCTGTGTAGCTCATATACAGCCCCCCTGCTGACACGGACTCTGAGAGACCAGCCTCTCTTGACATGTAGCCCCAGCTTGGGGAAAATGCTAATGCTAACATGAGGGAGGTGTCAGTGGCGGATCATCAATAATGTCTGCAAGTTAACTGCCCTCTTCTAATTATAGCTCCTATCTCTCAGGACCGCAGGAGGCTGCAGGTCAGCTCCTTAATTGAGCTGAGGTAGATTTCCTTCCCCATCACATCCGCGGCCCCATTGTTTACAGTCCTTGAAACTGATTGAAAAGAATGAAAAGATTCATGTAGATGTGATTCAGTGCTGAATGCATTCGGTATGCAGGAAGAATGAATAAAGGAGGATGATTCTCGCTGGTCAGGTAGGGATTTAGATTTTTTCAGGCCATACTGTAGCCAGAGTCATATCATTTATTCTCAGCATTGATGCCTCTGGAATGCAGTATGCGCTGTTTAGCTTGTCTGCTACCAGAGAGGAAAGCAAGAGCAGCCTCCATGGCGCTCTAGTAACTAGCTGTTCACCTCAGTTATGGGAGTTAATTAATAGATAATCACATTTTTGCATTTAGATTTGCAGGCCGTGTTAAGGTTATTGTAGCGCACATTTCCTCCGTGGCCTCTAGGGAGCGTCGCTGCTGGTCTACAAAGCTCTCAGGCCATGTTGAGTCCCCCGAGGTCCACACGAGTCTGAGGCCTCCCATCCCGCTGTAGGCTCAGTAAAGAAGGTGTTGACCCTGGCGACCTGAGCCTGCTTCCATTGGGTGGAAAAGAGCTGCTCCATACTCGGTGCTTCAGGGTCAAATGGTTTGTAGTTTGTAGTTTCCTCTAGTTAGATGTTTGTTGCAAATGACTGTTGAGAACCGCGAGGATTGCAGAGTAGGCATCTCCACCGGGGAGCGGTTGGGATGTTTTTTAAACATTTTCTCAAGGAGATGATTGTGCCTCCGTGTTCTTGTGTGAATGCAGGAACGAGTCGTGAAACTTGATAACGATTATGCATTTCAGCTTCATCCGGTTCCCTTGTCTCGAGGTCGATGGGTTTTTTAGAGTGGGTTCTTGGTTGGAAGCCTGAATTAAGGTCTGTGGTTAACATAAGCTAAATACATTTTATCGTCTTGTTCTATCACACAGAATATGTCCGTGAATGCCTCCTTGGCTTTTACGTGTTTTAAAAAAGGCTGTTGCTAACAAGTGGCTAAATGAGAAAATGTCATCACGTCAAGCACTAGTGCGACTTTGGCGTAGTCATGGTGACAAGAAGTCATGTGAGTGTTTGTGTATAATGCGCAACGTTAGCTTTGCACTTCTGCCGATTGCATTCAAAGATCATAAAAGTATTGCTGAAAACAACATGGAAGTGTTATGAATAACTGCAATGATCCAAAATCCAGTTGTCCAGGAAAGCAGTACCTTGCTAACTTCCTGGATAGCCTACAAAAATAAGTCTTGTCTGCAGCGCTCTATACATATTATACCCTTTATATCACGTCGTTGTCTGCGTGCCGTTTGTAATCTCCACTAAACTTGTAGCCCTCTGCACGTCTGTGTTCCTCTAACATGAGAGAGCTTTGATTTCCCCCATCTTTTGTGTCACACTGACTGGCATACTATTTGACAGGTGGAGTTAAAATAGAGAAAATTGTGGATGAAAATTCGTCAGTCTCAATCTCTTGCCCTGGGCTGTAGGCAGCAGAGACAGAAGCCCACTGCTTTGTGTCAAATGTTTATCAAAGGGCCTGATTAAATTGCTGTGTTCAGGGTAACAGCTTAATAGAAGAAAAAAAAATCAAATCCCTATACCTTGGCAAGCAGTCCTGATCGGCGGTTGTGAGCAGAATAAAGGTGCCAGAAGAAAACCCTCTGACCAGCCGGCTGTAAAGGAGGCTGGAATATCATATGCCCTTTGTTGTCGCACAAAAAGAGACGCAAGCGCTGAGATCTGTTATTCTCACTTTCCTCTGTCTTCTCAATCATTCTTTTTTCCTCTTCATTGCTGGAGGAAATAAACCTGGCCCCCTTTTTTTTCTTTTTTTTTCTGCTGAGGCCGACTAGCTTCCCCTGGCCATTCCCCTCTGTTTTGTTTCAAAAGGGCAAGGCTCTCCAGCCTGAGCAGTTTGCCCTGCAGTCCCACGCCAGGGGCGATGCTTGCCTCAGCTGCTTCATCACCGGGGGACTGGGCTAACGTCTCCTGACTGCACTTAGCTGTGTTTCTCTGATACGGTCATATCACATCAGCCTGGACACATATGACATCGCATCTCCTCCTAACTTTAAGCAGTTTGTTGCCATCCATGTTCTCTCTGCTTTTATCTCCAGCTTTTTGAGTGATGTTATGATTTGTTGCAGTATTTTTATCCGACACGTTTGTGTCGGATAACAGGGCCTATTACAAGATCTCTCGATCTGGCCAGTTTTCCCCTACAGGAGACAGAGAGAGCTAGGCCTCCCCCCACCCTCTCTGATTTTTTTTTCTCATCCTTACCCCCGCATTTGAATTTCTAGATAATAGGCTTTGACTTCTGGCTGCACGTTTATGGGTCTTTTCATGTTATCAGCTTAGCTCATAGCGTGGAGCTGAAGAACACAGACTCCTAGTGACAGGCCAGCCAGTCAGCAAGGCGAGCCTGTCAGGATCTCTCATACACTAATGATTTCCCTTTAGTCTATTTTCTGTCTCATTGGCCGTTTCCTTCAAAAACAAAATTGCTCATTTAAATTCTCATGCCTGGGGCATTTTGGTCTTCAAATATTGTTGGAAAGTGAAAGGATTAGGCAAAATATGCTTTTTTAAAATGTTAATATATTTTCTGGTTCACTTTCTCCTCTGAGGCCAATTAGGGAATTTCTGCTGGCTGCATTAATGTCAAACTGACAACCCCAGCTATAATTACACTGTGCTTGAAACCTAACTTTCACTTGTGGGTAGATGAGTGTGCCTTGCAGTGACACAGAGACTCGCTCTGCCAGCTTTTGATCATTTAATCATTGCTTGCTTTCTTTCACTTTTCCTGCCTTGCTCACTGATGATTTCACCTTTTATTCTTTCTGTTGCAAAATGCAGCGTTGTGTTTCATTATTCACCGCCGTGTTTTGCAGGGTTCATTAGTGACATCATGCCTCCGCTTTGCCTGCTCGCAGTAACACGAGGAGAACGGGACGGTCCCTTCAGGTGGAGATACCATATGTACATTGTTTACTCGCTTGATTCACAATTTGCTTTGTGTTCTTGGGGTTTTGTTTAGTTTTTTCTACGATAGAAGGGAGTGAGCGTGCTGTCAGGAATTGAAGGACGGTAATGCGTGGCACAAACGCAGCCCGTCTCTGCCAGTCCTCCTCACACTGCAGTTCTGTGTCAAGACCAGGGAGACGCTTAATGATGGTTAATGCTTTCACTATGAATATGAATGCCTCCACAAAGTGCATCTGAAACCGTATGGCAGATTCCACTTGTGATTTGGGCTCCGTTTGCCTGTCAGTTGCTATGGAGCCACTGCTACTGATTGGCATATTACCAAAGGGGTGCTAAACCAAATAATTCACACACTTAATGTCATAAGGAGAACAGAACTATTGATGATGGACATAATTATGAGGGACACTAAGTATGATTTGTATCCTAATGTGAAGCCTTTTTCTATTTACGCTGTCAGCATGAAAGACAATACACGTTGCATTGAGACTCTTGAATCTGATAGAGGAATGAGTGCAGGCTTTCATGTTTTAATGTCATGACAAAGTCTCCCAGAACATACTGTTATGCGGTGGGGGGGGGGGGGCTGTTTGATTGACCATTCACTAAGTCCCGCCCCTAGCAGACTGGCCAATCATATTGGCTCTGCTCCATAGATGTCTCTACGTCAAACCTGTGGAGCTAACATTAGCAGACTACGTTAGCATATCAATCACCTGCGTTAGCACTTCTATGCTACGCAATGCAAACACATGCTGCTTCTGCTTTTTAATGACCTTTTACAGGAACAGTGTTGTTCCTAAATTTCATTGTCTTCTTCTGCGTCGATCACCATCATATTTATCTTTTTAACCTGGCCAGGATATAACCTTAAAAGCTATGCTATACATCCTTCTGTCTGCTTGCTCGTTTTTTTTTTTTTTTACCACCCCCCCTTAAAAAAAACATCCCAAAAAACAAAATGAATTGTTTAGAGGGTGACACTGGTTTCTATTGTAGCTCTGACAGCTTGATAGAGTAGCAGCAGGGGGGCGGGGCTTAGCGAAGGGTCGATTGTTGAGTTGTAAACCAAAGTGTTTGTTTGAGCTTTGCAGCCAAATGTTGCTATCAGATCAGATGGAAGCCGGCTCTTGTGAATGAGCTACACTCTTCCTCCATTTAGCCTCCAACAGCTTGACAATCGTGACGCCAATCAACTTAATGACTCGGTGATTGTTCTGAATTTCCAGTGCCCCCATGTTGGACACCATCAATCTGTTACAGTATGTGCTGTTGCTGGCTCAGGGCAGAGGGGGAGAAAAAACATCACACACTTTGACAAAGTGCACACACGCTTCCTCGCCTATTGCTAATGTCCATGGGCCTCCCCTCCTCCCCCTCTCCGTCGTTTCTCCTCGCCTCTCTCTGTTTACATTGTTTTTACCCTTTTTGCTTGGACTTCAGGTAATAGGAAATGGCACTGACCCCTCCTGATCCCCCCGATTACCTTTTGTGAAGCGTGAACGTGGTATGGAATCACACATCAGGAGACGAGTTGTAATTATTTCTGCGATGCCATCAGCATGGATCAATCACTCAGGGAGGCTGCTAGTGGAACGCCGCTCGCAGCCATGGACGGAGCCAGCAGCGACCCTCCTCTGACTGACAGCTTTGGTAATTAAGTGATTGTATAGACTCCTCCGACAGTTATAACAACCTTGTCAGGGCCAGTCTGCATTTGGAACACACTGAAATCAATGTGTTCGCCGCTCCCCGAGTATTTCAGATCATGCACCTCAGAGAGAGCGAGGAAAAACAAAATCCTTCGCAGTGACGTTGCTTTCCTTGGCTATTTGTCACGTCAGCAAAATATCTCCGTTTGACTCACTCAACATAAAAAATCACACTTAGACATAATAGAGATTTTTAGGATCTTTTATTCTCTTAGCAGACCGGAAATGTTGGCGCCCAGCATGCTAACCCTGGATGAATAACGGCTCCATCATGGTTTATGATATTTTGAATTGCATGGTGTAGAATAATACCAGTCCGCACTTCAAATTGAACTTGAATGTCACATGTTTCATTACTGCATGAGTGGAAATGACGTTTAGAGGTCGAGATAACATACAGTGTGTCCATGCTAAAATGTCAGATCGCTCTCACGCTGCAACCTTTAATTCTAAAGCTCTTCTGTAATCTTGCATTGCAATTTGATTCCTATCATAGCTTTTTTTTTTCATGACACTGAAATAAGAAGAGAAGAGAAGTGTGTAATCTGATCATGTGCTCAGATTGTTATTTACACATTTTGAGGACTGAATTGGGTAAGAAATGCAGATTACAGCAGGATGCAAAAATCTTAAATGAATATCCAGGTCATGTTAAATCAATAAGTCCAGTCATTATTAATGAATACACAAACAAATTAATCTTCTCATTGAAGCTTGTAATTTATTGGAAGTCCTACCTCCTCCGTTGTATAAACAGTAACAATTGGTATATAATACATTATATTTGTAGGCAAATATAAAGTAGTTTATTCAAGGGTTGTAGTGATGCAGGTAAAGTAATTGTCAACGGCATCTACTGGTTTATAAACAGATGATCCAAACAATGACAATGTCTGTGTTATTTTATATATAATATATCAGTATTCTTTATTCACTTATGAATTATGAAGTTTTATCTACAAATTGTACCTTAACAGTAATTGTATGTATTTAGTACTGATATCTTCCCATATGATTATCTATGAATACCTACTCCCTCTCCATTATAATTGGGCAAACTTCTTTTAAAAATGATGAAGGCCATTAGATGTGGCTGAAAGCCCTGGGAGAAGTAAATTAAGTGGAATTGTTGTTTTTTGGTGAGTTATTTGGGGAAACTACTATTTTCATGATCAACGGTGAACCTACAGCCTGTCTATATTATTTGAGTAGAAACGTGAATATGCTTTTTTAGAATAACAGAGTTGACCTGGTTTAGATCCAGAGAAGAACATCTGATTAAGTTGGAGAGGAAATAGAACTGAATAAAATGTTGCCTCTTTTTTTCTCAGCCAAATGTTCCCAGGTGTTGTTGCTCATAAAAGTGTACAGAATGTTATGTTCAGGGACCGACACACGTCATCAGCACGATGATAACTGTGGTTCTCTGGACCTATATGTTATGATTTAATGCAGCTTTAACGTCTGTGATAACTCCCAGAAGATAACTGGAGAGTTTGGAAGTAAGCGTAGAGGTTCTCTCTCAGCGTACTGGCGTGACCTCTCGGCAACGACACAAACGCACACAGGAAACATGGAGTGTGTGAGAACTCGTGAGACCTACCTGAGCCCAGGTGTTAAAATGCTCTTCAAGTTTTGGTAGCTACTTCACGGAGGTTCACTGTCATTTTTATTTCAGAGGCATTTACACCAACATGATTCAAGGATTTAAAGGATTAGATTATTAATGATTATGAATATTCTAGCATGGTGTAGATTTTAGAAAGAGTTTTGATAGCCAGTCACTTTGTATTCTGCCACATGGACAAATAACTCATACATTTCTTTTAAATAAATGCCTCCTATTTTAGCATTGGCATTTGATTAGTCACTGTGCTTTTCTGACTTCTTACATACCGCTGGACAGCTTGTCCTTTTGCAGCTTTTAATCGGTGTAATTCCCTGACCGTCTGTCAAGGACAACAGCACTTTGATGGGACGGTCAGACATTAGACCAACCTGCACATGCCACTGACCTGCCATTTACATAGCATAGCAATATGAACCCAGAGTCCACATTTAGCTCAGCTGTTTCTTTTTTACCAGTATCTCCTGTAACTTCTGATTGAAATAAATCTTCTGTTAAAATATGACTATTTGTTATTAAAATAATATATATTTCTGCATACATGACCATAATTATATTTCCACAAAATGTATATTTACATACGTTAGTCACATGTTGAATCTCTAAAATACCACTCCAGGTTAACTCACATGACTGAGTTTGTTTTCCCGAGTAACTTTAATAAATTACAAATTCCTTTAGTTTATAAATTACAAATTTAGTTTTTATATAAGTTAAAAGTGACGCATGCATGACATTTCCACTGGCTTCCGAAAATTAAAAGTAAATATTAAATTGTTTAACAATAATTTAAAAAATAAGTGTATTTTAACTGAATGCACAGAAAATATCCAGCCAAAAGCCAATGAGACATAATTATTGTTCTCACACAATTTATAACCAATCACTTAATCCCTTAATAGCCTCTCCTCTTTCCTGATTGGATGCTGCTTCTCATGACGTTGGTGCTATGCAATTAAGAAAAAGATGAGACCTCCAGTGTTTGACCATCAAGTCAGGGAACATCCAAGCATTTCATTTACAGAAGGTTATCCTCTCATGCTCGTCGCCGGTCCGGCGCGTCCCCGCGCTGACTGACAGTCTAAACGCGGGGTGTCTCTGTGGAAACGCGGCCGCTCTGTAAACCTAAAGGTCGCGAGCGGCGGAGTGACAGCTTCCACGCGAAGCCGCCAAACAATCAATACGGTGCCAGCCACTGTTACACGGCCCCATCATCGACCATCAGCTGGGGCCAATAAGACGATACACAACTAACTGGTCGCATTCAATTAGCTCCTGCTGCTCCCGCCTTAAAGCTAATAAAGCGATTGATTGTTCCGGTTCGCCGTTGATGAACAGCCTGCACGCACACACACACACACACACACACACACACACACACACACACACACACACACACACTGACCGACTGACTGACATGTTTAAGCATCGCTTTGATGCGATCTGAGCAATTTGTAGGCAATACGGTTTAGAAAAAGGCCTGATTATAGGCTGCACTTGGACAGCGTGTTGTAATTGGTTTCCACTGTGGAGATGATCTATATCTGTATGTGTGCGCGTGCGGTGCTGCTGTTTACGCTCGTGCTGCTGAGGCTCCCTCTGCTGCGGCGTCATCGACGGCCGGCCGCGCGCGGATTTTAAAGTCCGCGTATAGTTTTGAATCAAAGTGGCGCGTGGAGTCATCGCGGGGCAGCTCGGGCCTCCGTTAGCTCGTGAACGTCACTCCGGCACACTCGCTTTGTCGCCGCCTCGTGCTCAAACGTTGCATCTCGCGCGGGAAGAAGTGCAGCTCCAGTGAGAGGAGTCGTCTGATATCTACAGCACGATAAATACCACCTCACATTCCTGCTGCAACACCTCACAGCATTTCAATGAAATATACTTTAATTTAATTTAATCGCCGCGACGTCTGATGGAAAACGGACTCTTTTCATTTTTGAATGAGATGCAGAAATTAAAATTAATACATTCTTATGTAATTGTCCCAGAGACATCAAGCTATAAGAAAAAAAAGAAAAGAACGGCTTAACATTGAACGTTTAAGCATATGTGAATAATCAAAATATTAAAGCTGTTAATTAGTCTGCTTACAGCTTGTTGCCAATTCAAAGCATTTGAATTATTAATACAAGTTTCATTTTCTGGTGCAACCCTGTATGCGTGTGGAGAAATTTAAAAATCGACGAAAAATGATTAAAAAACTTAAGACATTTTTAAAATAATAATGAGTACCTCCCCCCCCCCCCCCAAAAAAAAGAAATACATATCAAGGAGTTCTTGACAATGTCTGTGCAAAAACAAATAGAATACAAATTAAATGTATCCAATAAATAAATAGCTTTTTAATTATTAAAGTATCTCGATATTTACAATTTAATTTAAACCAGGCACAAACCTACACATCCGGATTTCTGTGCGTGTACAGCATACAATCTTCATCCGTCTTATATGAATAACCATCATCCTCGTTGTTATCAACCTGCTGAGGAGGAAGACGGAAAATAACAACAATATTAATAGTAATAATAAAAAAGGTAAACCGGCTCGATGATTCATCCTCAAATTCCGGAAGAGTGCGGAGGAGGCTGTGGAGAAAGAAAAATCCATCTGAAAGAAAATTTCACGTCCGCCAAAAAGGAAAAAAGAAAAAGAAAAAGTGGAGCACGAGCATACATTCACCTATCTGTGAGAAGTGACATTTCCCATGAACAGACATCATCCAGAGAGCGCGCACGCACAGAAGTGCAGCCTCCCTGCAGACACTTTGTCAGCTGAACGCACCGCACATTTTCCCTCCATATCCTTCACATCTCCACGTCGGTGGGGGGAAAGTACTGAATTCCTACTACCTTTGAACGCTCATTAGCACCTCATAATTACTTTACTAATTAGGATGACATGGTTATTAACAAGACGCGCTGTCATGACAGTCACCACCACTCCTCCCCATCCCTGAATATGTCGACCTTGCGCCTCTGAGAATATATACCCGTACAGATATCTTATGGCCTGATGTTCACATTTTAAACACAACGCATTTCATTTCCGATTCAAAATAAGCTCTGAAAACAGACCAAATTTAAAGATGGCAACAGTTTTCAACTGTTACTCACTTTGAAGAGTTTAACGACATAAAGAGCAATATTCCGGAAACAATACGTGAAAATAACGGATATATATTTATAGTTCACCCTACCATAGAGCTGGAGCTGCTGCACAGCCACTGTGGATTTCTGCCTTTTTAGTTTATCAAGTTGTTTAGACCTCATCATTTAATTTCTTCTTCTCTGACCCCCCCTCCCCACACACACACACACAAACTTCCTCGGGTTTTCTGTCGCAGCTCGGACATATCATCTAAAATGTTTACAGCACGGCCTTAAAGCACACGCATGCTGTTTTTCCTCCTTTTTTAAAAGAGCTATCCTAGAATTAAACTCAACTCAATGGTTGGCTTGAACTGTCTCGATAAAGAAACAACTCCCTGATTGGTGAGGTGCCGCAGCCGGTCAGGACGGGAGCCAATGGCAGCGGCGGAAGGTGGGGGGGAAGAGAGAAAAGGCGTCGAGTGTTTATTATAAAGGAGAAAATATTAATTCCCCCTCGCCGTGGGCCGTGACGTCAGTATAGGAAGTCATTGTAGAGCAACACCGGAGCGATTAGCAGCAAAAAGGGGGAGCCTGATGTCGAGGAGTCAGCCCTATGTATATCTCTCTATACGCCTCAACTTTTAACACAAAGTTCAATATCCAAACACAAAAAGCGACGTGGACTACTCAGACCCACACTTTGCTTTCCCGCATGTTCACTGAATGTAACATCTTGGACCGTCCGAGCCGCTTGTAAACGTGGATTTTGTTCCTCTCCTGGCTTTATTCCTCAACTATTTTTCTTTCTTTTTCTTTTTTTATTGTTGTTGTACCTCCGAGTTAATTTCTGCTGACTTTCTTCTGGTTTGCGTCGGAGGAGGAGAAGCAGCTCGCTGTTGTTATGAAGACTTCACCACTCATTTGTTAACATGGAAGGATCCAGCGGGTCGAGTTTTGGGATAGACACTATTTTATCCAGCGCGTCTAACTCTGGCAACCTAATGAACGGAGATTTTCGGCTCGGCGACAGCAGGACAGCGGATTTCAGGAGCCTGGCAACCCCGTCGCCATGCTCGGAGATAGACACTGTGGGAACGGCCCCCTCGTCCCCCATCTCGGTCACCATGGAGCACGCCGCCGATGCGCATCTGGTCCAGGACAGCCTTCAGCATCACCACCATCACCACAACCAGCCGCAGAGTTTGCCGCTGTCGCCTCAGCAGCAGCAGCCGCTCGCCGGGGCCGGCTGCGCCCCGAGGAGCGCCACCTCTTCCTTTTTAATCAAAGACATTTTAGGCGACAGCAAACCGCTGGCAGCCTGCGCACCTTACAGCACCAGTGTATCCTCACCGCACCACACGCCAAAACCAGAAAGTGCCACGGCTCCGGACGGCTTCAGGCCCAAGTTGGAACAAGATGAGAACAGAGGGAAGTTGGACAAAAGAGACGACATTCAAAGTGAACTGAAATGCAACGGTAAGAGTCTTTAAAAATATAATTTATACCCGAAAGGTTTTGTTTTATTTTAATTGTTTACTGAAAATGCAGTTGAGGTGAATTATTATATGCTACAAAAACGTGTAGCCCATAAAAACAAATATAAGCCAGGGATTAAAGAAAAGAACAATGTAATTAGCGAGCTAAAAATAATCAGAATAATAAGGTGTGATTCTTTGTCTGCGTTTGTGCTCCCTTTATTAGTGTAATAGATGTGAAAACAGATGTAAGCCTGGTGATCTTCCCCGTACGCCAGGCCTCCCTAGTGGGTCAATTAGAGAGATTATTGTTCTTCCTAGAGGGGGGATCATGGAGCACTGAAAAGCAGCTACAAATAGAGATGGATTGACATATTGATTTCTCGTTTTCTCAAGGAAAGAACAACAATAGCAAAAAAAAAAAAAAAAAAAAAACTGCAGGTGACAAATGCACACAAATGCCTTTTATTCATTCTACTCCTTGATGCCACACGTGTGTGAGTGAGTGTTTGTAAAGTTTGACTGCAGGCTGAGCATCACCTGCGTGGGGTTATTTTCGCTTTATGGGCTCGGTGTTGAAACGAAGACGCGCTTATTATTCGGGACAGTTAATGGAGAACTGTCCCACGCAGGCCTGATTGCTTTGGTCTAATTCCCCCGCCTTGCTCTGTGCCTAGGGACGAAAGAAGAGGGAGACCGGGAAATCTCCAGCAGCAGAGACAGTCCACCGATGCGCACGAAAAAGCCTCGCAAAGCACGGACAGCCTTCACCGACCACCAGCTCAACCAGCTGGAGAGGAGCTTCGAGCGACAGAAATACCTCAGCGTGCAGGACCGCATGGACCTGGCCGCGGCTCTCAACCTGACCGACACACAAGTCAAGACGTGGTACCAGAACAGACGGTAGGTCCCCGCAACACACAGCCCACTCTATTACAGGAGGATCCCTCTGAATGAGCTGGACGAAACCCAACCACAACCACACATATTATATTTAACCATTAAAAAAATATTCCTTGACATTGTTTTTGATAATTACTAGTGAAACAAACATGTTTAGGATCCACACATATTTTGTGTTTTTATTTAAATTGCCGAATATTTTTTATCTCATCATATTCACATTCCACAGGCCTTTATATTTATTCTACCATTTTAAATTGATTGTGTACTCATGAACAAATTTATTCTACTCGATCTCGCGGCCAAGTAAGGCCCGATGATTTCCAGCATTTGTATTTTGAGAAGAAATATAATCGTATTTTATTTCCTACATACATTGCATATTTAGGTCCGACATCATGACAAATTAAACAATCAAAATAAAGTCCTGTCTTATGTCAAAACGTGTAGCATGTTTTGAAAAGGAAAATGGTAAAAGTCTCTGTAAAATGTTTATTTATGTTAATAATAGTGTGCTTGCTCGCACGCTCTTTGTTTACAGCTGGGCCTGTCGCTCACCTTCCATTTAAACACTTAGTCGCTGCATGTTTTAATTACAGTTGGCAGTGCAACGAAATGTCTTTCAACACACGTCCTTAATGCACATTTTGCCTCCTCGGTATTATTGCTGAAAACGTTCAACATTTTAAAAGAAAGTTTTCTCTCTCTTCTAAAATACTTCCACTGATATTTTACCTGCGACCTTTCAAAATAAAGGTTTATTTGAATACTATGTTATAGATAGTTTAATTTTTAAAAGTATGCTTTGATGAGTTGGGACCAAAGCCTACAAGCATTTGATGCGTCTTGATATTCCCTTTTTTATTTGCCTATATGCAACCTTAGCCGTAATTTGGTGCCTCCAATAATTAGGCCCCTGCATACCAATTAAGGGGCCGTTTGGGAATACGCTGCAGGAGAGCAAGCGGATTAAATAATTCATCCCCTGTATTTTGATCTGATTTCTAGGACGAAGTGGAAGAGGCAAACGGCGGTCGGATTAGAGCTCCTGGCTGAAGCAGGAAACTACTCGGCCTTACAGAGAATGTTCCCGTCGCCCTATTTCTACCACCCGAGCCTGCTGGGCACCGTGGACAGCACGACGGCAGCCGCGGCGGCCGCGGCCATGTACAGCAGCATGTACCGGACTCCTACCGCGCCGCACCCCAGCCTCCAGAGACCTCTGGTCCCGAGGGTGCTCATTCACGGCCTTGGGCCGGGGGGGCAACCGGCACTAAACCCCCTGTCTAACCCCATGTCCGGCGCACCGCACCCGCGATAGAACTCGCAATGAGCCGAAAAAAAGACGGTGACCAGAAACCTGGTTGAACACGTGATGTGAGTAACTGCATCGGAACCACATTGCAGGACTTGTTCTCCCCCCTACCCCCCAAAAGACACATTTAAAGACATTTTACAGAAGTAAAGGAGGTATTTAATATAGGCCCCAAATAGCCTAAAGTCCTAAAGACTCTCTGTCCGGGCGGGACAGACCAGAGGACTGCTCATGTCTGATTGTTTGTTTGTTTGTCTTTTGTACAAATACACTTACATTAGCAAATAAACTTTTAAAGTTTATTAGATGGAGAAGAACGGAATGAATAAAGACGCAATGATACGAATTAAATTGCAGACGCTTCTATTTCAAACTTGAGTTCAAATTTCACTTTTTACGCAAGAAGAAGAATTTGTTCATTTATCAATGACACGTTATTGATTATAACCCGGGTTCTCTAAATAGTGTCATAGCTTTTACATCAAATTTTTTTAATATATTATAAAAAAATATTTCCAGCTATATTGTGGTTCTTATTTTATTAATAGACATTTTCTACAATAAAGGAGTGTTTATTTCCTCTGAAAAATTAGGCTACAGTGGTGTCTCTCACTTCACCCTTTTTTGAGGCTGACATAATTTTTTATGACATAAATGGATCAACGTAAATAATTATATAGGCGCATATGGTGTTGAAATCGGAAGATATAATTTAGTTTCAGACTAGAGGTCAGTCTCCTCGTCCTGGTGTGTCTGTTTAGCAGCACTACGTATGTATGTACATACATATGGATGCGCAGCAGCTGATTGGTGGTGGGCTGAATGGTTTTGATGAGTCGGGTATACTGGGAATGTGGCCTTGGCTTAGCAGCTGTTCCCTGGGAGCACAGCAGACAATACGCCTGAATTTCTCAGCGTGAGCGATCAGGCGCAGGATCAGGAGAAGAAGCCTGCAAGAAACAAAACCAAGCCTGCTGATAATCTGCTGCTTCTCAACAACCAATAGCGCTCAGTGAACTTGTTTCAGGAAGTTTGGAGGGACAATCATCTCTGGTCACCTCGCTGCACATCATTATATTTCCAGTATCATTTATTTTATTTAATTTTTTATTTTTTTCACTCCTCCGTCATTTGCATGGTTGCATGCTGCTGCTTTGGCAAATTTCTAAAATGTGATTTCTCCGGTTTTTGCAGCGATAGAGCAGCTGTGAATCAATGGCGCTTTCTTTGTACTGCGGCAAACTGCTGGTTTCAGGAGCAAAACTAAACAAATACAGCGCGGGTGTGGAAGTGAATGTTATGAAAATACTTTGGTTTAATTTAGCCTCCTATAAGCGCGCACCCCGGAGAATAGGCCTTTGGCGGGGAGGCGCTGCGTGTGAATTAGCGCCTCGGGGCCCGTTTGTTTGGGTTTCCTTTCTTTGAAACCATCGCTATACACTCAGCCCAAACTGACATGTGCTGGGCTTTAAAGAAATAAGAGCAAGCATGCAAACCTGCAGTATTCTTTAACATTTTATTTTTTTAATTTAGAGATATCATTCTGACGAGCGTCGGAGCGCTTATTGTTCATTCCGGCCACATTAGAGAAAACAGTGCTGCATTTTAATGCACCTCGTGGAATTAACACACACACACACACACACACACACACACACACACACACACACACACACACAGAGACAGCCAAACACACATGTCAGCACTGTCACTTTGCCAGTAAACACACAGGCTTAAGTTTAGCTGCGTCTTAATACTTTGAACACGTGTTAATGTTGCCTGTTTGCGCCGCCTGCTCGGCATTCAGCGCAGAAACACTCCCGCTGTCTGCAGTTTGCTGCGTTCACGGACACACTGCGCCCTTTACATGCATTTCTTCTCACTTTAACCAAATTGCCAGGGCCAGAATATTATTTATTCATTTGTATTAATATTATTATTATAAGCTCGAGTGTTTGCGACACAAGTGTGGCGCGCTCCTCATACACTCCCGTTCAGACTAATTACACTCATCATTATATCCATTCTCATTGCATCTCGGTGTAATCTTGTGGATAACAGCGAGAGCGCATCGGGCTGCAGAAGGGGAGACGCGTCGCTCTCTTGGCCTTGGAAGCAATGGTTGCGGAAGCGGCTCTGGCCTATATCGCCAATGTGGAAAAATATTAGCCTACCATATTGACCCTACAGCGTCTGCATATTACTGCAGTATAGTGGCGAAGCATGTTGTTCATATGCATGACTTCTACAGCATTATTTATTTATTGCACTCTGCGGGTGGGAGAGGTGGGGGTGTGGGCGCTTGGGCGGGCTGTTCCAATTCATTAATAATAGCCTATAAGCCATACAGCAGCACTGAATTAATAGGCTCCCGCTACCTGCTAATTCTGGGCGTTGCTACTGTCAGATTTTTTGTAGATATATATTTTTGTGTTTTTGTGTCTCCAAACAAAGCAGCTTTCAGTCAGTTTAAACTGGGCCACAGTGAGTCTGAGCTAAACTGGCAGCACAAGCCTTACTGGCATGCTCTGCGTGTGTTATGGACTCGAATGTGAATGTGTTTTTATTTTGGATTCACGCTTCAAGAGTTTTAAAGACAAAATACTTAATATTTTTTCACCAATTAATTCTAAACACACGACATGTTGCAGGGAGCTGCTCACGATGGATCACAAAACAGGATGGTATTATTTGGACCGCAGCTCCATGTGAAATCGCTGCCGAGGCCAAACAGAGTATTTTGGGGAAGATGAGCAATACTTGAGAAAACACAATCAGTGGTGGAGGGAGGAAAAAAAGGGCAGCAGACTTGAATAAAGAGGATTAGGCCTTTCTTTTACACGGCGCATATTATCCAGAACAGATGGGCTTTAGAGGGTCGTTTTCTTCTTCGACTGCTTCTTCTTCTTGCCTCAAGGAACCTTGTTGGGCACTTTAATTGCCACTTTTTTCTCCCTCAACTGATGTAATGGTGGGATATCTTTTTCATTACAATAATGAGGTAACACTTGCTCTCCTTGGCCTCTCATTATCACATCTCCTACATCACTCACTAAACACAAATTTAACCCCCCTACCCCCAAAAAACCTAAGTTCTCCAATACATCTTGTACACTATTATCAACAGCTGCTGTCTGCCGTCCCCCTGCCTGCCTGCCTGCCTGCCTGCCTGCCTGCCTGTGTGTTGATGAGTCCTTTTCATTACCAGCCTGCAGGAGAATTTAAAGCCCTGCATAATAATAGTTTGACCAGCAGCTTGCAATTTAAAACGATAACTTGTGTTGGGAAAATGCATCAGATGGACACATTGGGGGGTTAGATAGTGTGCTGCTATTAACACCAAAACACATGCATCAAATGAGTTGATATGCATGCAGTGATCACAGTGAGTAAAAGCCAACCTGAAGAGAAACTGCAGTTAGATGGTCCAGCCTGGATATTTTCTCCGTGGGCACTTCTCTGACTTTTTTCCCAATTTAGCTGCGAGGTGATGCTAAGAGGTGCTTAAATGAATACATTCTGAATACTCCTTGCGTCATCCAAATAGCATATTGTTTTTATGCAAGATATTCATTTAATAGAATGTAAATGGAAAAAGGAAGGAAAAAAAATTCAACATTAATTTGCATTCACTTAACCATAAATGCTTAAACGTGCACTGAGGCATTATGGGTTATTAGAAGCCTACTGGACAATTATACACATTTTACTTTTTGTTTCTTATTAAAACTAAACTGGTCAGGGATCTTTCCTGACAACTTCTCATATATAATGTGATGAAATCAAATAGGCCAGACATGCATTTACTTAGGTTTTTCTAATTTCTTATTTGTCTTTCGTACATGCATTGTATATATCAAATTAACTGGAGATTAATTTACTTATTAACAAAGATTATGATTTTGTTAATGTTGGAAATCCATTAGAGTGGACTACTGGGTGTTATCTCTATGCTATTTTGTTATCGAAGGTACTGAAAGTGCACTGAGGTCGGGACTCTCGAGCTGAGGGACATACAAATGATTATCAGACACCGTTAATAACAATGCCCCTGATGTACACAGTGCCACTCTCCCTGACCTGGCAACATGTTACCTCGACTCGTTCGGTGCTCATATAACTAATTAGTGACAGGAAGTATTTGTGATAAAGCCAGCTTTCCCTAACGCATAATGCCCCTAAAGTTGGGTTGTTAAGGGCAGCCAGTAAACAGTGAGCAGGCTTGTTGACACGGAGGCTGTAAGCCATCACATCGTCATCTAATAAACACCCACCTCACGCCTGAGCCGAGACTAGCACGGACATCTGCAACAGTCCCGCTGAATGATGCCGCGGAGCTGCGACATATCATAGTTTAAATGGCCTCATCATTTCAGCAAATCCAGCCAGTTTCCCTCTCCCTTTTTGTCAAGTGACAGGACAGCTGATGGCAGAGAAGCTCCGCTACCTTTCAAGTTTCAACCAGGCGCCGTCACATGCGACCGCACAACCAAGAAGAAAAAAAGTCTGTCAGCAGTGATGTCAAAAGCTTCAATTTTTACAGAGCAATTAGGGGTTTCATCACAGCGGAGTGATGTCAGGATTCATTACGGCTCTGCAACGGCTAATTGCTTCAAGGTTAAAGTAACAGATCTGACGGCATTATATTTTAAGTGACAGACTCAAATTCTGGTGGTGTTTCACAGAGCACAGAGCTGACATTAAGGGAGTGTGCTCGACAGGATGGGGGCTGAGAAGCAATTGAAATTACTGCACATTAGGATTGTGATTGGTTCGAGTAGCAGGGACATGCATGGAGACTGCTGTTTGGGTCTACCTGTCTACCTGGGAAACAAAGGACAATGGAGCGTTTCAAAAACTCTTTCATTCTTGAATTGTCATTGTCAAAGTACTGACCAGGCGGCAGCCTCCGTTTCTGAAAAGTGAAGCCAACGGGGAAGCCTTAAACTTGCATTTTCTCTAATGTCCATCAGGAGGCGACTCCTCTAGTTGTAAAAATAATTGATTACATCTCACTTGTTATTATCAGTAAACTTTATAAACATGAGTTCATGCTCTCAATCTTTAATAGATTCAAGTGTTCTTCAATACAGCATGATATTCATTTAGTAGATTATAGTGCGTGTTTTCACCTTACAACTTTAACCCTTTCACAGTGGGTTTTCAGTTCACAAATGGTTATTTTGGTCACCTAAAAATATCTAATTCAGTGTTTGGATTTACTTGGCTCCCCCCTCGTGTCGCTTCTGGTTCCAAAAAACCAAGATGGCAACGGCCAAAATCCACGATAGTGATGACCAAGATCAATACTGACTCTACCACAGACGTTTCAAATTAATGGAAAATCTCAATTCTGTTCCAACGTTGCTCCTGTCTAAACTGCTCAGCACCTTTTAACATGTTTATCTGTTTTGCTTGTAAACCCGTACTACGAAGCAATACCTCCTTCTGACTACTCACCATAGATTTTGTGTCTGTCTCTTTTGAGCCGTTCATCAAAAAAATATTTGCGTCTCTTGGATTAATTCATTAAGAAAGAGGCAACGAGAAGTCAAAAATTCATATTTTTTTAATCTGGTCAATCATGTTGGAACCTTTGAAGGGCTCCTGACACTGATTGTACAGTATTCAATACATGTTATGTTTAAATGACAAGCTGGCAAATGTAGATCTAAAAGTCGCTCTCCTTTTAGCTCAGTTTTGGTCTCCACCGACTCCTGAGTAAGAAATCTGCCTCTTTAGGCTCTAAATGCTCTGCTGCTCTCACCAGCCAGATGATTACTTGGTCATTTGGTGCTGGACATCCGCATACAGAGCGTTGACAGCTGATTCTTGGAAAGCATCCACTGTGGCCGAACACGGTGCTAAAACGGTGAGTCTGAACTGAGCAGTGAGGATGCTGACTTACAGTCAAAACAATGAGCAGAAAGTCACATTAAAATGCTCGAGAACTGAGGAGCAGCAGTCATTTTCTGAAGCTTCATCACAACAAGCGATCTCCATTCATTTCAGCCATAAAGGCAGTCTAGTGTACTTTACAGATTAATATTCATACACAAAATCAATCAACCAATAAATAAATGAAAACACAAAAACAGCAGGTACAAATATAATGAAATTGTAAAAGATACCGTAAAATAAACAAATGCACTAAATTAAACAATAATGTTTAACAATTTTATCTTTTATTCCTATTTTCATCCTGCGAGTTGAACATGCATCATGAAGCAGATGTTTACACTTCCCTGATGTGTGCTCGACATATGTATGTGATCCATGACTATAAAATATTGACTCTAGCTGCTTTAAGACATGGTGAGAGCTCCAGCAGTAGAGAGCTCCGGCTTCAGCCTGGGCTAAGCTAGCACCCTTGTATTTAGACCTTTTCATATCTTAATGACCCAAATTAAGAGAGAAATCGAATGTGTTTGAGCAAAAAATGAATTATAGATCGGGGCCTCCATGCCAGAGAGGCACTGGAGTAATTTCTTCCAAACGAGCAGTTGTTTACCCTTGGCTTTTCCCCCGTCCTCTTAAAGTAGAATACCTGATCCTTTGAACTGATTGTTTGTTTAACCGCTGCTGGGAATGGAGAATCCCTGAGGTCTGAGTAAGTGTTGATCTAAGGTTGGATTTGAAATAGCCTAATGAGGAACTCTTTGGATAATTAGTGATAGCTGGAATGCTTGTGGATAATTTGAGTGCTTCGCCACCCTGTATGAGCAAGACGACGGGGAGGAGGGCGGATGATGAAAGAACCCAAAGATCAGGGTTAATGAAAATTAGCATGTCAAGTTAGTCCCTACCTCGCTGGTTTTTTTTTTGTTCTTTTTTTTTTAATCTTTTGTTCCTTCCTCAGATGCCGTATTGTTGATGTAATGGAACAATTAGTGGAGTGGTTCATTGTAGGGATATGGTTCTGCTGGGCAGGACCGCGGCTGCTGCTGGATGTGCAGCCAGCACCGTGGTAATTAGAGTCTGGAGGTGTCTGCTGGTGACGTCCAGCAGGAAATGAAGAGATGGCAGCGGCTCTTTGGGGAGGAAAAGGCTGTCCCCCTTCTGTGCCCTGTTGGTAGAGTGAGAGACCGCAAACAGGAGCTGTGCCCAGTCCAGACGATCATACAAGTATGGACTGGCCCTGTGTGTGTGCGTGTGTGTGCGTGCGTGCGTGTGTGTGTGTGTGTGTGTGTGTGTGTGTGTGTGTGTGTGTGCGTGTGTGTGTGTGTGTGTGTGTGTGTGAAGACACAAAGCCATGACATATTTCTTTAGTCTTTCATACGAGTTTTTATTTGCTATTATAAATGCAAACAATACATATTAAAGCCCAACAGTGTTATGAGGGTAATCGAGCCATTACAGAGCGCCCCCTGTCTCCCAAAAATGATGTTCCCATACTACAATACTGCATTGTGGATTATGTTTCGACGGGTCACGCTTGCTTTTGATATCTCAGAAATAAGATTTGAATGAGAAAGCAGAAGTGTGTGTAGAGAAGAGGTGGAGGAGGACTATCGCCCAGTGCTTCTGACGTTGCATGCGTGCATTTTGGTTTGTTTGTTTTGCAGACGTTTTAACCACTGTGACTGTAATCTAAGAGAACATAGTTTTTCCTCTGAACAAAGTTGAGTGCAGTTCAGTTCTATGCAAACATCATTTAGTAAGAGACAGGGTTGTAAAAGGTGATGAAATGGCTCCAGAGATAAATCTGCTGCTACATGATTGTTAAAGAGAGCTGTGTAAATAACGCTCGACGCCATGTTGTAATGATGAATGATGTACAGCAGCAGCAATAAGACATCTTGTCGAAACAGGACCAGAGCCGCATCTGATTCTTTTTTCTTTTTATCAATACAGCAACGCGGGTGTGGCGGCGTTAACCTCATTTCCATCGCGTTGTTTATTTTTTGTTTTGGATCATGAGAATAAGCAACGGGCGCTTGCTGGAGATGGTGTTGTGGCACAGTTAATTACATTTTTAAATGAAGGCTGTCTGCAGAGCAGCTTGGTAAAGAGTGACGTCGGGAGCAAACATCGGGTGTAAAGAGAAGGGACTGACTGAGTTACAAGTACCTGCGACATGCAAGCCCGGGCCTGCCGACTGGTGAAATGTGATTAGGAGCTTGTGCTAAGCGCTGTCTGGCCCGCTCACCGCTCCACTGCTGCTGCAGGCCGCCACTCATTGGTCCTTTTTTAGACATTTCACCACCATTGTTTCCTGCTAGAACCAGATCGACTGTATTTCTAACACGGGTCTGTATGTCGTACGCATAGAGTGGTGAGAAACTTGGACATGTGTGTACGCATAAACAATCAAAAGTATTACTAAACGGACGAGGGAGGAGCGCATCGCTAAGGGAGTCAGAATGGTGCATCGAGACAATAGTTGTGTTTCTCACCGGCAGCTCTTCCACGGACAAAACTGGTCTTTCTCTGCATTAACTATGGGTATGGGCTTTTTATAAGGTTATTTTCCCCGTAGCCACACAAAGCAGCTACCCCCCTGCTTGAAGCGATTTGCTGTTCACAATGCCTCAGCTTAACCAGCTAGGTCAGGTCAAGTTGACTCAGACAATAGGGACTTTAGTGTGTCACCCACAGCACAGAGTGTCGCGGAAACAAAGCAGGCTCGCTGCAAGTGGAGCAAACATTTCATAAAGTCGCGGCCTCAGTCTATAAATGTCCTGTCAAATCTGCAAGTTCTCATCAGGCGGACCCTTTATCCACTTTCAGACTTTGGTTAAAAAAAGAATAAATAAATAAATAATAGTTGGCTAAATATCGTAGGGATTACTTCATTTATTTTCATACTTGTTAATTTACTGCCATTTTAAACCAATGAAGACAAACTAATCTTATTAAATTGTCCATTTTGCCATTAAGATGCTTGAGTACAAAAAGGATGCATGCATTGGGGCTACGCGATAATCCCATATTATTTAAATCCCACCATGACAATATCTCATGTTATGTTATTGTTTTATGATATTCTGTTTTCCAAGCAAATTGGAAATGAAAACAAAGAAAATAATAATTATTTAAGCGCATGTTTTCAATGTGTGGAACATTTTGTCTGGAGAAAATATTCTTGTTAATATTGAGATACTGATTTCAACCATAACGCACAGTCTTACAATAATAACATTCATAGAGAGATAATAAGAGACCAGAAACAACTACTCAATTAAGCCATTAGTAAACAATTCTGACAGTCTATTAATCACACGTATGTTTTTAAGCAGGAAAAAAAAGCTTGAGCTTCTTGAATGTGATTGTTGAGTTTTTCTACAATAGTGAACAGAATATCTTCAGGCTTTTGGACTCTTGGTTGGAGAAAACACACATTTTTAATTTGTCAGCCTGGAATCGGGGAAACTGTTCTTTTCAAAGACTTAAATATTCATAATTCGATTAAGGAACAACTCTGCAGATTAATCAGCGGATGGTTTTCTCAGCCTACACTGACGGGACGAGTATTTTTTATAGCATGACCTTTAGGTTTCCCTGCACATGTAGACACTGTAATATCATTAGAGGTTGTCATTCACTGCCACTGACGTACTCCCTGAAATGACTAGAGGAGAGGCCCAATTATAACACAACATATGTGCGATAATAGGGGGATAATTGTGCGCTGTTCACCATACCCATTTTAAGACACAGCAGCCAACTCCCCACTCAGCTGCAGCATGAAAAATACATTTCGGCTTTGCTCATTCTGGCCCACAAACCCTCCAGTTATCATTACAATACGGCATACAGCAGCAGTGAAATCAGGTACGTAGCTGTGGAACATAAACTAAAAGCACTAAGTATTACCCGCATGCCTGAATGCAGGGATTCAAAAGAAAAATAAATCCAGGAATATATCACAGAGGCGTATATGTTGTCCATACTTTATGGATGCGCACATCAACACCTACGGGAATTGGTATACAAAAGGTCTCTCAGCAGCATACACAATGGCTGCATATAGTGGGAGATGAACATCTGATTTGTCACATTTGAAACGCTAATGTTTAAACCAAAAGGAAGAGCACACAGTAATGCGTTCATTCATCTGCATAAACACCACCTGTCCCTGCACAGACAACTCCTCAAGCAGTGAAAGTTTAGTGGCAGCCTGTGTGCAAAGCCAATCAGTGGGGGCCCAGCTGTGGTTTCACCAACCCGTAGCGTTTTTCAAGTGTCAGAAAGCGCTCTGAGTACTGTTGGTGGTGCTAGAGAGAGAAGACTTTCATTTCATGTCATCCGCCAGCGAGACGAAATAGGCGACACGATAACAAAAAGAAAACAGGGTGCGCTATCACGATTGACATCCAAAGGTAATTTATGCCGGCCCTTTATTTACTCACGCAGCCTCCGTATACACACCGAGAGTTGTTCTTGAAGGCTAATTTGGAGCACATTTGGCATATTGCAGGCCCTCTCTCCTTAAGAATTTCCATCATTTGTCTCAGGCATGAGCACTGTGTTATCAAAATCCAGAGCAGCATTGATCACCTCGCCTTTTTTATTGTTATCATCCCTGGAACAGCTCCTTAGTGCCAAAGCTTTTGTTTGTTTTTCCTGTTGTGTTTTTTTTTCTCCTACGCTGATACTAGAACAATACTGTCAGTTTCTGTCTTGACTTCTTTCCAAAAGTGGAATATGGCATGTTCCTCAAATCGTATCTGTAATGAAAAGGAAAGCTTGCCTCGTGCATGACACCTCTTCAGCTGCATGGGAGGGACAAAAGCGTGTAGTTTGTTTTGATGGTTAAAGAGGGGATGGCATCTGGCATCGTAATTATTTGAATAAATTACTGTGGAGCACTGATAAATGAAACCGAAGGGTTGTCAGATCTTGATCAGATTCTTTTAAAGCCACGATTCTTTTTAGAAACACGACCACAATTCTCAGAAGCCTGTTTTTTTGTTAAATTATGTGTCATCTGCTCCCTTTGACTGCAGTCTTTTTTTATCATTATTTTGATAAATGCAATTCAATTATCTATTGCTTTTGATAAATGCAATTCAGCGAGTGGAAATCTTTATTTCTTTTATTCTTCTTCTTTTGACCCAAGGGTTCTTGTGGGTTTTTTTTTTCTTTCTTCATTTTCCACAATTGTAGTTTAGGTAATGGTCACTTCTTTCAAGTACTCCACTTTCACAGAAGCTTTTAAAGGTAGAATTGTGGGTAAGTCAACTGTCACTACCAAAATCATAAGACTGATCCACAAGGAAGAAAGGGGCCAATTAGAGATCATTTGGCAAAGAAGCTTTCGATTGCTTTCACTGTCGTCTTATTTGGTCTTTTTGTTGACCTCTGCTGAGAGCAAAGGCGGATTCTCTGACAACCGGGAGAGGGGCCGCTGTAACGCTGCTCTTTCATCTCGCATTGTGAGAGCACAAGTGCCTGTGTCTGCCAGCCACTTTAATCAACTTAATGCAACTGATACTGCCCATTGTTATGAGCCCCTGGTCTAATTCAAAGAGGACCACAGATGTGTGATGCTGCAGAGGCTTTTTCCGCGAACCTCTGTGGCCAACAAGTGCTATGCGGGTTAGATGGAGGCACGGGGAAGATGGGGGGTCATGGGATATGCAGACAACACTCAGACAACCTGTCTGCAAGGGCATGCTGGTTCCTCTCTCCTTTCCTTTCCATATCCACGTCTTTACAAGGGCTACACAGCACATCTGATATGATATGTGGGTGATGGACCTTTGTTTAGTTCAAAGGTTCATACCTCTTTATTCCTAAGTCCCTTTGTGGATCCTTGGGCCTTGAAATATGTATAACTGTCCTTTTCATTCCAGCCATGTGAGGGGAAATCAAAGCCAGAAGTTTCAGTTTGAAATGGAGTGTCCATACAGTGTCATCATTTCTTAACCCGCTACCTGGCACAGAGCCTTTCATGACCTCCAAACCACCAACATCCACTATACTGCATGTTGAGCCACAGCATCCAAATACATTATCATGTGTTCAAAGTCTGGAGCAGACGGGCTGTTCTTCAGCATTCTAGTTTTTGTTGTTGACATATACCGACCAATAATTTGCTCTGTTTATATGTTTTTTTTTCATTAATAATGTTTTATTGCTATTATTTTCCTTTCTTGGATGCAACAATGATACATTTAGTCTATGAGCTCTCACTATACACACACACACACACACACACACACACACACACACACACAATGTTACGTTTGATAATAATGACAAAACACCTCAACTTCATATTTGTCTGTATTAAATCCATATTTTAAAAGCTTATTATTAGAGTTGAACTGTTACTTATTGTACCTACTAATTATAAGTTGTTAGTTATTAAAGCGTCTGCTAAATGCCCTAAATGTGAATGTAACTGAAATGAAAAAGCCCATTAATCCTTTTCACATCCCGGTGATATTGTGCACCTATTTAAAAGTATTTGCAGAAACAAAAAAGATTGATTTCTTCGTATTTTTATATCAGAATTCAATGTTTTATTCCTTCCTTCCTTCCTTCCTTCCTTCCTTCTGGAAAACTTAATATGACACGTGCTTACATCAGCCAACAAATTTCAACCAATAATACCATGACATCTGTTGGCTCAGCACAGAGCTGGAGAAGGTCGTTGCCTGACCTGTTTCACTTAGAAATACATCACAATACATAAGCTACACCGAACATTGATAGAGAAGTTCCCCAGCTGCAGACGCGCTAGCACCTTCACAGTTCAGTCAGCTACCCAGGGTTGCTATAGCAACATCGCTAAAACACAGTTTTGGTGCTCACTGACCCCGGGACTTTGATTTTTTGCGTAACTACCTCGACATACTCCTCATTCGTTCATCCTCATTTACTAAATTATTCAGAACCTTTTTTTAATTACCAAGTTCAGTAGATGATGGTACTTAGTGCCTAGCTTTCACAGCCGAGGTGAAACACGCAGCTAAATCAATGTTTTTGATTCGTAACTGATTCAGAATTTGTTTTGGTTGCTTACATTTTGTCATGACAAAAAAAACAACAAAAACGCTATTCCAGTCACTTTTGTAATCACAAATTTTCTGCATTTTTTTGTTTGACCACTCGGAGCCATAAATGCAAACAACCATCATCCATAATGGCACCTGATAGGCTGATTCCTTTTGTTCATTCATCTCCTAGCAATAAGCACTTAGGAGTACAGAGATGGCAAATTTAAATTGTAGATTTGTACTACTACAAACTGTAGATTGTAGCAGGTTTGGATCGTAGAACAGCTTGGAATCAGGGATGAAAGCTAAATGATAGATTCTTACTAATGTCATTCATCCATCAGCCCCGTTTCGGACTAGCGCTATCCATTGCACCACATAATTAATTCAGTTCTGTCTTGTATTGCAAATTTTCACAACCAGTAGAATAATCAAACACGTGCAATGGTTTCTGTGCATAACTATTTTATCCAACATTTAAGAAAAATACAAGACAAATAAAGGCCTTTAGGCATTGTATTTAAATAGAGACAGTCAGCTGCATACCGATTACTCCAGATTAAGGTAGTCACTGCAATTTTACATGATAATGTAAAACAGTTTTATACTGTAAGGATGTGTGGTTCTCTCCACACGCAGACTTTCACCTGAACAAAACTTTTATAACATGAGATGTACTTCCTCAGTATAAAACCCTGACGGTGCTACTTTTTTGTCAAATTGCCTTGTTTTATCGGCTTATCTTTGTGGCTCAGAAGGAAATCAATGAAGGTGTGATGTGACGAGAGTGGTTGACAAACGATGGATGTGTTAATCGGTGAAGAGAAAACCTTAATGTAAGGTGTGAACGGTTAATTGTGTCTCTTAATAAAATGACTGGAGTCCATGTTACACTGCTTCTCTGGGAGAAAGCTGTTGATAGACAATAGGAATCGTCTGATAAATACCTGCTTCTATTGTCTGCCGTATATAGGAGATTTAATTGAGTAGTGAAGAAGCCTTGCAAAAGGACAGAGAGAGACACCCAGCCCTCCAAGGCATGACATTGTTTTTGACTTGGCAAAATGCTGAGCTCAACAGCAGACCGCTAACAAGGAGACAATCACCCCTGAAGGAAGGATGCATACACAGAATGGCAGCAGGACTCTTCTTTAAAGGGGGAGCGGTAAGCACTCACCATCCAATACTCCTGTGGTTAGTCCCTCACTCGTAACAAAGGTGATTTTCATACACCCCTTCATTTTATATTTGCACTGTGGTTCAACATTAACATTTCTCTTGAATATCAATAATTTAGCTTTTTGCTTGGAGATCATTTTCAAAGCCCTCAGTCATATGAAGAAAAGCTGTATCAACTTGCTTTTATCTAACACTGAGAACAAACCAATCTAAGGCATTGATGTTAGTTCGCTGCTTTGTTGTCTGAATTGGAGCGTTGATCCCCGAGACACAGAGGAGGTTTTGTTTTTATCTTTGTATTAAGGAAGCATAGGTCGTTTTAGATTGGGGAGTGCTCTCGCAGGGGTCAAATAACAGATTAATAGGTCCAGTAATGAGCTCCCTGGAGTGTCCAAGTCTCTCTCACTTCCACAACCTCCATTATGTCCTTTTTATGATGGACGGGGCAAACATCATTCACACATCTCAAAGAGAAATGACTAGGATGCCATTTGTGTGAAGGAGAAACATCAGCTGTAGTGATGGATTGCTCTGGTATGATGTTCTCTTTTGTATCTTTGTTTGTCATCCATGCTAAAGTGTCACTGCTGTCTCCTTTTGTTTGGTCTCCTCGCAGCAACAGGGATGCTAACACGCCACTCTGGGTTTCTTGTAGGTGCTTAAAGGAACTTTTAGATCTGGCGAACTCGTCTGCTTTGATCCACGGCCTTGATGCTCAGACCACACACTTATGAATGTGAGTGACAAGGCACCAAGGCTGCCCGTTCCTTCGTCACAACAAGCCACTTACTGCTAAATCAGCACCGATCCGTCAGAGATGGTTGGAGGCAATCAAACCTACACAATGTAGTGACACGTTCTTTTCAATCCAGTTTTTTTGCTGTTAAATCAAACTTGCAGAGAGGATTTTTAAACTAGTGGAGATGTGCAATATATTTAATATTTACACATTAAAGACAAGAAATGTAACCATTTTTATGCACATCCGGGTGCACCTAATTAACTATATATACGATCCTTTCTTTGTATGTTTTAAATCAAAATCCAGTATTTTATTCAATCTGGAAAACAAAATATGACACGTGCTTACATCAGTACCAACCAATTAGAACCAATAATATCAGGCATCTATCCATCAATCAGTCTGGCTCTGTTTTTAGAATATGGAGTTAATCTTTTCAACTATCAATTCAATTTTATCTCCCACCATCCCTGGTTTTTGCAAAATTACATAACATTTGTTTTTCTTTTTTCTTGCATCAAACCCCACTGTTGACATGTATCTGTTTTCCAACAGCCATCAGGGGAAATCAATACCACATTTGGTTCCAACCTAATACCAAGTAACGCCAACTTCCACTTGCGGCTAAACCCATTCCATTAACGCATTTCAGCCGCGCCTTGTTAAGGCTAATTCAAGCCAGGTTTACGTTGTCGTGTGTTACGTGCGTTCACGGGATATGAAGCCAGACCAGAATCGTGAATGTTGAATCATCGAGAAAATGGCAGAAGAGACCAGAGCAAAAATTATTGATGGAACTGTACGAGGAGTACAAACCCATCATAACCAAAAAACGGAATACTGTAGTGATGAATAAAAAATGCGAGGCTGCTTGGGCAAGAATTGCTGAGCGATTAAATACGGAAGTACCGTTAAGAGTAACATGTTCTAATTAGTGCTGTCAAATGATTAAAACATTTAATCGAGTTAATCACAATAACAGGTTGTGATTGATCACGATTAATTTAAAATACTAGTATTTACTTGTATTTTTGGGGGTAGATAAAACAAATACATCATGTGTGGTGTTGGAATAAAGAAATGCATGACAAACTGGTTAGAGGAATCAAAGTTTTTACTTTATTATAAGATATCAACTTAGTTGTGATAATTTCTGAACTAGAATCTATTAATTTGCTGAGTAAGAAGTGTCAGGGAGTGCTTGGCATTGCCCACAACATCCGTAATGAACTGCAGACTAGAAGGTGGCAGTCTTTTGAAGGTGAATTTGCCGTTCACAAATCGCCGCTGTGGACACGCACCTTCAAGGTACGTGTCCACAGCGGCGATTTTAAAGCGTGTGGACGCGCCGCTTCCCAGTATTGCACGCTTGGTGGGCTGCCACTAGAGGATGATTGACAGGCGCTCTCCTTCAAACAACACATTTTTGCAAGCGTTCGCGAGCGTTCGCGAGCGTTCCGAGGCGGCGAGTCGAGCCCGGCGCCTCTGATTAGCATAAAATAGATTCGACTTATACTTTAGGCAAATGAGGAGCGCCAACTCGCGCGGCGTTTCTCGACATTCGCCGCGACACTACCAGAATGCATTGCACGGCTTTTCACATAGACAATGAACGGGACGCGGGGAAACACCGCTGCCTGTGGACACGCACCTTCCCTCTGGATCAAGACTACAGGTGCCACTGACGGCCATAAATCATACAATGCGCGTTTTTTTTTTTTTTAAATACCGAGCGTTAATCGCGCGTTAAAAACATTTACGGCGTTAAGAGGATGTTGCGTTAACGCGTTATTAACGCTATTAACGCGTTAACTTTGACAGCCCTAGTTCTAATATAACACTGACAACGATTTCTTGAACGTGAGGATAGTGTAGAGGTAAGGCGCCAGCTTTGCACGCGGCCGGCCACGTTTTGATCCCTGACTCTCTTTTTTTAGATAGGCCTAGTAAATGCATCTACATTGATCAACTCATTTATCTCAACAATTCAATGAACACATTCAATGAACCTATTAATGAACTCACCTGAAAGGAATTTATGTGGCTGAAAATTGCATGCAGCCATCATTGGGATCTATAACATGCTATTAATAATAACATCTTTATGCCTATCATGTTTTTGCAAGTTATAGTTGGGTTCTGGGGAAATTGTATGACATATTTATCATAGTTAAGGTAAAATGTTGGTCTAATTCTCTGATCTAAAGACAATTATACAAGCAAAAAAAAAACAAAACAAAAAAAAAAGACATGAGATGTCCTTGCCGGGATGTGAACCTGGGGCAGGGGCAGGCTAGTTTGGTCGGATAAATCCCCATGGTTACTTAGCGGAGAGTGCCTCACGTCACATTGATGGAACGCAACTCTCGCTAAAGGTAGCGAGGCTTATCGAAATTAGCCTTGCTTTGCGTTTAACAAGTTTGATGGAATACCCCTCAAGACTAGAATCACCAATATCAATAGAAATACTGATACCGAATCACATGTATGTTAAAACGCAGTTTTAATGTTAAATGGAAAACATTATTGTGTTATCTAACACTGGACATATTCTTTTAAAGATATTTTAAGGGAAAGCTGTGCTTATGGCAAAAAGAGTTAAAAAAGAATCAGGCAAAGCTCGGGAAAGTTTGTGGTTAAAATTAAAAGAGGCGAGCATTAATTGTGGGTCTGTGAAGTACGCAAACTCTGGACTGCCACATTACAGCCAGACTCACCGTTCGCTACGAATGATTCGTAGAGGACATTTCAGTGCTGTTACTTTTGCCCCCCCTTTATAAATGGATGGAATGGAGCTGCATTTATACAGTGCTTTTCTATTCTTTCCATCCACTCAAAGCGCTACATGTGTTCTCCCACACATTCATACACTGATGGCAGAGGCTGCCGTGCACATTCACACGCCTTCAGGGGCAAATTGGGTTCAGTTCCTTGCCCAAGGACACTTCGGCATGTGGAGTGGAGGAGCTGGGGGATCAAACCGCCTGTATTTTCCGATTGGAGGACTACTCGCTCTACCTCTTAGCCACAGCCACCCTACAAAGCTGAGTCATTAAATGTGGCCATTACCAGATGGATACATTGGGAAAACATTCACACAATTTTGAATAAAAAAAAAAACACAAAAAAAACGAATCAGGAAATGTCATTTTTGTGCCGAGACTTTGGTCATTAAACCAGGGTTTCACACCTCCTTCCCATTTGTGGGCCGCTTTCTCTCATTGAAAAATCAGTGGGGAATGTTAAAAATCCTTAACAGCGCCGGCCTTGTCATCCCATGGCTGGTTAAGAAGTGTCGGGAGCGGAGCGTAATCAGCTGCCAGAGCGGCTCCCCCGGTCAGATATCTCTGTCCACCATCATTAACTGACCTTACATGTGTAGAGAGTAACCACAGGGGGAGGACAGACAGTACAGCAGTCATGGGAGACGGATCTCAGGAGGTGATTACTTTATGCTACACCATGGAGAGATGCTAATGACCTTTGTGCTCTTGCATTAATGGCCTTTGCTGTCATATTATAATGTGGCAGAGGTGTATGAAGAGGTCCTCACCTCTCTTGAGAGTTTAATCAGAAAAAACTCTAATAATACTCGGAATGAGGCTCGATAATAGGATGTGCAGCGTGAGCAACTTTGAGTCGTGGGACAAAAAAAGTAAAGAGTCGGGGGGTCTTTATGCAATTGTCTCAGGAACACGTTTTTGCACGTTTTTTGTGTCTTTAACTTGTCTCCTTGTCGTCACTTTTGATGGACAACTACAAGCTGCAAGGCGAGGTTCACGAGACGGACGGGCATCAGTATGTAGGCTACTTTTCGTTAGCTTTGCTAGCTTGTTGACTTGTGGTAGAAATAATCATACACAACTCAACTGTACTCCAACATGATTAAATTATCTCAGAATCAATGTTCAATCTTCAATCAGATTTTTTAACATGTGGCTCTGTCAATATAACAATAATACATCTTCAATAATCAGTCACTGTAGCAATTTTCCTTTTAGCTAGCTGTTTCCTGCTAATTCCTGTCGTCGTGCTAAGCTAGGCCAAACACAGCTAACTCCACGATGTTGGTATTTTTCATGTCATTTTTCCTAAAAAAAAATATGAACACTTTTCACAACAGTGTGTTTTGAGGGAATATGCAGAGACGTTACAGGTGCTATGTAGAATGGAGGATTTTTGTGCTTTTGTGCTTATTTTCCAGATAAAACAGCTATGGGACGGCTGGTTGTTCAGTGGTTAGGGTAACCGCCCCATGTACGGAGCTTAACGTCCTCGACACGGTTTTGATTCCAGCAGGGACGTATTTCCCGCTTCTCGTCCCCCTCTCTCTCCCCCAATTTCCTCTCTATAATAAAAAAAGGCTCGACAGTCTCTCCGCCTGAAAAAATAATCTTTCAAAAAATAAAATAATAATAAATAAATAAAATGGCTATCACATGGAGAATAATGTGTGCAAAAAGCAATAACCTACCAGAAATGACAGTGCCACTGCCTCAGTGGAGAAGAGCCTGTCATTCTGAATTCAGCAACAGTTTCTGTTATCGCCTCAGTATGTGTCATTCAAAGAGGAAAAGCTTTATGTATCTTCGGACCTCATTTTAGAGAGAAAGGAACTGATTGTCTTACTTTTATTTTTCATTCAGTGAAGCTAGCGTGAATGTAAATGGAGTTGGTGTATTAACGGACATCTCTTTCACTGTATGCGACGGGGACTTACCGTCATGCTAAACTGTTTGTCTTGTGCTCCGGGTTGATCTCTTCATTATATGGCTCTGGGAGGATTACTCCAGGATTTGGACCATCGCTCTGACTCTGGTGTATATTAAAGTGGAAGATGGGGAAATTAAATGTGGGGGAACTACTATATTACATCAGTTGGATTTTTAAATTCACATATTTAGTATTCTTTTGTTAATATGTTTATGTCTATGAGAGATCTGGCTGACCACTTGCTCTTATTGACTGTATGCTACATGCTATGCTACTTTATTTTCTCTGTTGTGACTCAATGCTACTTGTGTCAAGTGGGGCCATAACTTGTGTGTTGCGTTGTACTGATGTCAACACACTTTTGTCCCCTCTGTACAAAACCAGCCCTGCAGGCAAATGTGCTCATTCACAAGGTCGAGTGGAGCTGTTTGGGCTCATGGATGTAATGTACGGAGTGTATGAGAAACTATCACGTGGTATTTATTGCCAGCTGCGTCATGACTCCTGTTAAGAGTTTACGTTGCCAACTTTTGCTTCAAATTCACACTTCAGAATATGTTTTATCTTATTTTCTGACGTAATTCATGTGCTTAAACGTGCTAAAAGCTCAATGAATCCTTTGGTGTTTTTTTTCTCCCACTTGAGCAGAGGACGTAGCTCCGTAGTCTCTGCTTCTCTGTAGCGGCGATTAAATGGCTGCCGTGTGATTCCTGCATCTTCAGCAGACCCAGGCCTGGAGGAAAAGTGTCGTCTTTGAATTCACTGCAGAGACACAGAGCTCCGGCCCCTTTCTCCTCTCAACTTCCCCCTTGAAGTTTTTTTTTCTTATAGCTGAAAAGAGAGCAGGATTGTGCTTAAAAAAAAAAAAAAAAAAAACCCAGGGAGTTTTTAATCTGGGGAATGAGTGCTTTGCCATGCAGCCCAGCTCTAGAAAGAGTGCCAAGCAGGGCCGGGCAGTGTATTAATATTTAAATTCCAGTCCAGATAATCAATAGAAGGGGGTACTTCTGTGCGCTGTTACCCTCAGATGGGAAACGATAATAGGGAGAAAACCTGCTGATTAGCCTCCTTAGAAGCTCTCTTCTCTGTGTAGTGCTCAATACTTTAGGAGTGATTATAACCTATTGAGGCAGAAAACCTGATCGAATATAACCTCTTTTGAATTCCTTGTTCCCTCAATAGTGTGTCAAAAAGAGCATTCAGCAGTTCGTGTTACAAAATCGCCGCCTTTCTAAGTTACCCTCATTTCTTCTTTGCATATGGTGCGCACGGAAAATTTCAGGCGGCCTTTATGTCGTAACATAATGCTTTAATATGGGTGCCACTGCCATAACGGGCGCCAATAGGGAACTTATATTTTATTCTTCTTTTCAGTGTACATAAAAAATCCCAGCTTAGTCCTTTTTTGTCTTTTGAATGCTTTGAACTCCTTTCAGCCTTTAGGGGGACTTTTTGTGCTGTGGACTGTGTGTGCATTCACTGTAAAGGCACTCAATACCGCAATAAGACCACAAGCAAAACTGAGTGTCTTAAGCGGGACCACACATCTGAGGCATTTGCATAATTTAAGGAGGGGAGAAAAAAAGAAAAAGAAAAGGCAAAAAACCAACCCTCTTCATTTAAGATGAGAATCGAGGCGACGCATACCTCTCTCGACCTATCGGGTTACTGCGTGTTTCCGTCAAAATCACCCAACAACAAAGTCTTAGAATTGAAGCCTTTCGGGTCGAGATTCGTCTTTTCGTGGCGTTAAGGTTCTCGCCACTTTAGCGTCTCCTTATAACACGGTGTGTCTGAAAATCGGAATGTTTAAGAGAGGTCAGGATTTTTTTTTGCCTTTGTCCTCGCTTAGTTAAAGCATCAGAGATAAAGAAAAGGGTGCGTGGGGAGGGGGTGTCGGGGGGCTTGGGGGGGCCAATGCTTTTCCTGAAGGATAATATCTCGTTTGAAGGGCCAACAGAAAGAAAAGCAGAAGGAGTTGAAGTAGTGGTGGTGAGTATCTTGAAAGAGAGCAAGGCCAAAGCTGAACTGCTCAGTTCATTTTCCACCTCACTGGCCGCCGTAATCCATCTTGGCCAGCTGCTAACAAGATTGAGTCTGAAGTTTACCTCCACAATGAGATAATCAGATTAAGATGCACAAAGATCAAATAATGACCCGGCTTTAGGGCAAGTTCAGCAGGCCCTTGATTGCGATGTGTGGTCCTTCAGACATATTAAAGAATTCAAATTGTCTCGCCATAACACCTATGAAATGATCAGAGGAGTATGATGCTTATTTCATGCTTACATTTTTTATTTAACACAGCATCGCGTAACTTTTCAATCTTTTTTTTGGAACATAAAGGTTCAATGTGTGAATAAAAAAAACAACAACACAATTTAACAGACTGTTACGTTTTTTTTGTCAGAGTGATACAAGATCGAGACGTTTTGTCAATTCCACCCAGACTTCTCTTCCCCTGCACACTGCGTCCCTTTAATAGAGTAACGGGATTATTCAGAGAGGCATACAAATGTGATTGTCTCACAGCAGATGGTGCGCACTGCTTCACCTTTCAGAGAAGTTAATTAAGCCCGCCATATTGTGCCTGTCCAGGGGAAAAAATGTAGATGAATATTGAGCAATCGAACCCCGTCTTTCCCAGTCCTCGGTGTGGGGACAGAGGAGGCCATTGACACAGGACGATGTAGAGTTCAATTAATTCACATCCACTTTTTCCAGCTCTCCCTTCCCACGTTTCCACAGACCTCCGGAAGGTTCGACCCTCGCTAAACGCGTCGCACCACGACGGCTGCCAAATTCTCAAACAGCCTCCGCTGTGTGGTATCGAATGGGCCAGCGGGAGGGAAATTCCCCTTCACTCTCACCATCAACAAATTACCTTCCATGACCCTAAAAAAAATCTGTTTTCACGCTTATGTCCTAGTTATATTTTAGCGATGGTTGGATTTGAATGAAAGTCAGTAAACTTAACCTCTATATTCTGTGTTTTCTGCTGTGAGGTTTTTCTAGTTAACACCAGCCGACTTAATCGGCAACAGCGTCTATTCCACAAAACATCAAAGGCCTGCGAGGTTGAGTTTTAGGGGAAGAAAAAGACTTTAAAAAAGAAGGAAAAAAAAAACGGGAACTGCGGATTATTAAACCAAGTGAAGTCAGAATAACAAAATAGTGTTCAAAGTGCCCAACATGGAGGGGGGAACCTGCTGAGTGCAATATAAAAGTAGGGGTTAAGCTTATTGTAAACTCCCTCCGCTACGTTCCAAAGGTAGATGTTACATATGATTAGAGGAACGCTGCTGTGGCCGTCGCTGCAAGCTACTTCCGTTCCAGTTGAGCATTGCTAATTTTTTAAACCCTTTGACCACATGTGTGGCGCTACTGTGTAGCTCCTTTTACCTCTCTTTTTGATCTGTTTCCGTGGGGGTGGGATGACTGCAATTTTATGGTAAAATGCCTTCTTGAGCCAGATTCTCTACTGTTTAATCATGCTTAGTGTTCCCGGAAATATGTGATCAAATCACCTCAGAATGGCTGGAATTAAAGCCTTTCTCTGTAATGTGATATTAGATCTTTTTTCAGTTATGTCTCTAAGTTGATTCAAGTCAGTAGCAACTTTTTTATTTGAATATTTTACATTTTTGTTTTTACATTTTACATTCTACCTCCCACAAATTACCCTCTCCCCATTCCAAGATTATAGTATATTGTATCCGCATGCTTTATCTATCTGCTTATAACCATACCAAACAATATTATAGTTTGATGAGTATTTATAGAAATTAAATAATTCCATTAATATACTACCAATGTTTTCTTAAAGCTGCTAAAGCTGTTTAATCAAATGACTGTATTGTGAAAGTTGTCAGCCTTTTGAAAGATTTTAGCATTTTTTAACTCATTTTTTTTATCTTTGTGGCACACAACTTAACTGTTGCTTTGACATAGTGGAGCATTTAGCAGATACACGGGGAGTTGTATATCCTTTAGGAGTTGGCAGAGACCAGAGTGAGAGGAGGGGGGATATCAAATTTGTATTCTTCAAGTGACTAGAAACACAACTCGATCAGCATATATATAAACTTTATAAGGCATTTAAGTGTTTTGAAAAATCAACGAGTACACATTTAAGGTGCGTTCCTGTCTATAAACATCTATGCATTGACTTTGTAATCAATAGGTCGTGCAAAATTCACTTTGGTGTGAACGTACCTCTATTTTTATTGTAGGTCATACAGTTTGTACATGTTTACAACAGATATTCCAATGCAAGATGGCTTCCAGTGCTGTGCCAATGATATCTACATCACATGATATCTATCCTAAGTATCAGTGTGTTTAAGGAGCAACTATGGTATTTTCAACTTGTTTTGTAACTAAATGTTACAAAATGTTGTGTCTTGAGGGAGAACACTGTTGCTGCTGGGGCAACTCCTCACCATTCGTTCCCTACAAGTGATTGTTTCAGCCATCAACAGGCTCAGATTGTTATTATTAGTGTCTGAAAACATTATGCAAAGGACCCTATAGAGAACTTTAGCTTCCTGTTTGTTATTATGTCTGGTGACTTTTTTACCAGAAGACAAGGGTTGAAACATGACTGAGAGTTGGAGAGGGGAGTACCTGTGTTGTCAGCTTGTTGTGTTTTGAGTACAGAAAGCTGAGCTGCATGTCATCCAAAATATTTTCAATGTCACGGCTGAATATTTAGCTGGTTTCGACAATGTGAATTACAATGCCAAACTTCAGAACGAGACAATGACAAACAGGATCAAGTGAGAGGGAAAGACAATTTTATTTCTCTGAAGGGTCCTTTCCATAATGCTGTCAGACAATAATAATTTGAACCAGTTACTGGCAACAACACATACTTTTTAGTGGACACTTTGTATCTGTAACAGTAATTGATTTAAAGATGAAGTGAATTGAGAAATTCCTTTTTAACATTTATTAGATCACATCCCCAGTATTATTGTTAACAATATTCGCGCCCCCCCAAATTATTAAAGTATTGTATACATTCATATTTTTATATCAAAATTAAAAATGTGCTCATCATCTAGTACAAACCGATTTCATCCAATAATATCATGACATATATCCATCAATCCATCTGTAACATTTAGCAGCACAGAGCCAGAGAAGGTGGTGAGTTAATCTTTAGAACAATCCAATCAAATTCCTCCCCACCTTATGTCCCGCCTGCCTATCCTGTTTCACTTGGAAATACATCACCATACGGTGACCATAAGGTAGATACTCTTTTATGCTGTTTCAGCTCAAGTTTAAGTGAAAATCTTTGAGATTACCACTTTACACACATCTGTGTTGCATGAAATGCATGAACCTTTTCATTTAGATCGTATTAGACTGCAGCATCATGCTGACTATTAGTCTTAGAAAAAGTCTCAGCAGCATCTGAATGGATTTTTTCCATCACACGTGTTGTTGCACAATGGTTATGCATTATTATAATTCAAAGATTTTTACAGTATAATGTAAGTCATATTAAACAAATTAGGTAGCAAGACTTGAAAGTGACAAGATTAGCACTGGGTGCTTTACAACAGAGGTAATAGCATATGTGCTATCAACACTAACCAGCTCTGTGAGTGTACCTCTGCTCAGGCTAACACTCATTAAAAACAGGGATGACGCTGCAGGGGCCATCGGCCAATTACAAGGTTGGGGATTATGCGGCTCCATCACTTTTAAATTGACAACACAAGTTACCCAGATCTATAATTATACTTCTCTTATCTGCTGTTACATATAATGATGGAGGAAACTTGAAGGCTTCTCTGGGTTACTTTTAATGAGTCCCCTTTCTGTAAAGACCACAAAATGCCACCAATTTAAGTCCTGCCAATGCTCTCCATTTCAAGTTGAGAAACACCCGTGGAGAGGAAAAAAATCACCTCGTTGACCAGCAGTGTCAGCAGTTAAGAAGCCAGCATGAGCCTGCTCATTCTCCCAGACAGGGATCAGATTACAATTCACAAAAAAAAAAAAAAAAAAAGTTTTCGGTCATGAGACGATCATTGTGCCACTCAAACCTTTAATTAAAATAAAAATAGTCTATTGTGCAGAAGCACTGTGTGATATATATTTTTTTGCTTTTAAAGGGAAATACCAGTGATTTAACAACCCACATCCTCTTGTTCTTTGCTAGGATTAGTATATACATATGAATGACTTTCTAAAACTTGAAACCAGACAGGTAATGAAGTGCATATACATATAATCAGAGCAGATGTTATAAGTTGGCTGGTCTAGCATGTTGGAGAGCCCAATGAAGATAGTTATCTTAAAGGGACAGTTCACCCCCAAATCAAAATCCCCTGATCAGTGTCATAAAGGAACAATTTCAACCCTATTTTTGATTTTGCAGTGAGCTGCCCCTTTTAGAGGTGGGTTTAAGGCTGACTTTAAACCACTCAGAAAATGACACATTGGCTTTATATTGAAATGTCATTGCATTGATTACCTGTATTGCATCTGCTGACCTTCAAGTGATGCATTATGCTAGTATGCACAATCAGTAAGCAGCATCACGCAACACAAAAAAATCTACATTTCGTATGTTAAGCAGAGTGCAGCAATGTTTTTGACATACAACACTGAAATGTATCCTTTGTGTGGGTTTTGAGATATTTTTTGACGGTAATAAATCCTTTCAGAAGCAGATTAAGTGCTTAGATATTAAATATAGAACTGTATTGTCCATAAACGTCAAGTGTTGTTTGCCATCATATTGATGGAGCAAATAATCACTTACTTCCCCCTTTAAACCACGTAGGAACTAGACTTAAGCCAACAAATCATCCCAATAATAAAAGGCTGATTTATGCCATAGCCACAACAAAAACGATTGTTTTCATTTTCTGTCTGTGGAGATTTCATCCTCTGGTACAAAACAGCTTAAATTAGCTGAATGTTGTCAGCATATGCAGCAATAACCTCACAAAACAATGTTGTGATAGATGCAATAGGCTGCTTCATTAGTTTTGAAAAGCTTAAAAGATTCCAGATATTTGGGCAACTTTCAACCCTGCCAGTTCAAACTAGTTGTTGCTGATACATTTTCCAGCTAAATTGATTTTGAGGGATTTGCACTGCTTTAGCTGCCCTATGCTGCCATAGGTTCCAATAAACATTATTCTGCTGATTAACTTCTTGTATATGTACACATTTATTTGCTTGTTTGAAGTCACTTCTTAGTTTTCCTTGAGAAGTTCATAAGGACTCGATGCACTGAGCATGTGCTTGACTACAGGACTTGCAGGACTACAAAGCAAGACCATGAATTAAGATGGGTAACTTTGATGACTGCATTTTGGAAACTACCAAAACTAAAACATGTCCAAACTGTGATTTTCTCTCCCTGTACTTTCAAGCTTATTTCACACAACAAACATCTCCTGTATTATCTATGTTTATTATCTAGAGTTTAAGCATATACATACACATAACACTTGCATTACTGGATTGTTTGCCACTTGGGAGCAGTGTGACAAACTTAAAGCTATTTGACATTGTATGACCAACTTCATCTTGTGAAAATGTTAGCCAACTATAGTCTATTAAGTAGTCCAGGAGACAGGGAACATCACTGTCATTTATTTTCAGTCTTGTGTCTGGCCGCTCTGTGAAAGCAATTCCTGATTCACTTTGGTTTATGAGAGCACATGTTCATACAACCAAAACAATGTGCTGAAAAATGCTAAAACACTCTACAGGAGGATTAAAGCAATTGTTCCCTTCGGCAATTTAAACTAATTTGCAGTTGTTTCATGTGTCTTTCTAATGATGAAGCACAAATATATAAAATGGTGTCATCTACATATGAGGACACGTGGTTTTTATTAATTAATTCAATCCATGCCAATTCAGGATCTTCTTTTTATTACGATTTAACCGTTTTACACAATAATTGTCATTCAACATACTGCAGTCCCTATATCCATGTATAGTAAAAACATACATTGCATAGAAATGAATGATTAATCACATATTTTTGCCATGAGACTTTAACTTAAGCTGAAAGTCTTCAGCAATCAATCGATGACAGCCAGCATGATTTATGTTAGAAACTGATGGTGTTCAATTTGTTGTTGTCACTTCATGGCATCACATTATCTTTCTGCATTCAAACAGCATTCAATAACATTTTAAACGGTACAAAAACTGAATGAAAATAGCTGCATGAAATTCACCACCTGGACCCTTCATTTCTGTTTAATTCAAGAGAGCAGTAAAAACTGATTTACTACGCACTGGGAGGCTTCACTTTAATTATATTCTTATAAATGCTAATTTTTCACCACAGCATTTTACTCTTCTGATTTACTTTAGTGATCTTAAATGCTTATTTGGAAATAAATGAGTCATTGCAGTGTGGGATTTAGCCTTTCTGCATTCCCGCTCTGAAGTTTTATTGGTATTCAGCCGGAACACCTGTTCATGCAGCCACGGCTCTTCTGCAGAATCAAGGTGTATTTGCTCTCCTTCCTCATGCCTATTTGATTTGCTGCAGCCTCGTATGATGATCTGATACTGAGCGAGAAAAAGGAGGGAAACAAATCTGTTTATCTACCAAGTTAAGTCATCTGGCAGGTGTTCAGTCTGCCATGAAGGATTTAGATTATCAGAGAGACTCTTATTGCTCTTGAAGCACGAGTGGTATGATTGATTAGTGAATGATTTAATTTGCAGATGCAGTTGATGTCCAGTCCGCTCACTGATGGTGAATTACATTTTAGCAATATCACAACCTATGGGGAACATATTACATATTTAAAATGTGACAAACGCTAAATTTAATTTGATCAAATACAAACACCAGATGCTCAGACATATAATTTCACTGACTAATATTAAGTCCACCATCACTGATATGAATATGGTGTACAGAAGGTTTGAAGCTCCTCTCTCATACAGTGTGATACCTCCACAAACTGCAGCCTCCAGAAGGTTGAATCAACACCACAGTTTCAAGAATAATTGAACATCTATTCGTGATGGTAGTATTTCTAGCTGGGATGTTGTATTCGACTGCTTACCAGTTTGACTACTACTCCTACTTTGACTACTTTAACTTATTATCTCAAATTGAAGCCGGCCACCAGGAAACTGACGAGCTGAAAAAGTACGTGCAACATGGCCAAAAGAGATTTTTCAGATTATTATCCATACCATTTTTTGATTCCACCAGAGGACCAGCCCGATGTGTCACTCTGTGGCTGAGTAAGTAAATGACTGATCAAAGTTGCACCATTGGTCAGTCCAGTGTACTACGTCACCAAGGGGGCAATGCTCAGGAAGCTGCAAGCACAATCACCTCATATCGCATTAAGACTCGACATGGACATCACTGGAGAAGTCCACACATCGAGAACATACAGAATATGGCGGATCTAAAAGCTAAAAAGTTCACAGTTTTTAGTCTGGAAGTTAAATCCCCCACAGCAACCATAGCTAGCATTAGCACAGCAGCCATAGCTAACATTAGCACAGCAGCCATAACTAGCATTAGCACAGCAGCCATAGCTAACATTAGCTCAGCAGCCATAGCGAGCATTAGCACAGCTGACATTAGCACAGCAACCGTAGCTAGCGTTAGCACACAGCCATAGCTAAAATTAGCACAGCAGCCATAGCTAGTGTTAGCAAACAGCCTTGCAGCCATAGCTAACATTAGCACATCAGCCATAGCTAGCATTAGCACAGCAGCCGTAGCAGCGTTAGCACGGCAGCATAGCTAACATTAGCACAGCAGCCATAGCTAGCGTTGGCACAGCAGCCATAGCTAACATTAGCATAGCAGCCATAGTTGGCATTAGCACAGCAGACATAGCTAACATTAGCATAGCAGCCATAGTTGGCATTAGTACAGCAGACATAGCTAGTATTAGCACAGCAGCCATAGCTAGCATTAGTACAGCAGCCATATTAACATGAGCACAGCAACCTAAGGTAGCATTAGCACGCCTGCAGTTTTGTGTTTGTTATGGAACATATGTTACAGATTCACTTTTTGTCTGTGTTTTTTGTGATGGCTGGGCATTAGCTTCATCAAGATTTAGCTTTTAAATAGCTTTATCAATGATTTTTTTTTTAGGAGGTGTAATTTCCTCCAATTCGTCACGTGAGCTAAACTCAATTAGTTGTTGCAGCCCTGATTCACACCTTTGCTGACTTTTACTTACCCCTGTTGTATTTAAACTATTCATCATTTTGGCACATGATCAAATATTTCATCATATATTATTATATCATTTTTTATTTTGTTGCCAGCTAAACTTCTACATTCATGCAAAAGTATAAATTAACAATGGAACAATGAAACACAGAAAATGAAGCAATGTATTCCAGTAGAAGTCTGTTTACAGATACGTGTAATAGCTTTACATTTCAGCCCTAGGACCAAATAAACGTGTAAATATATGTTGAACAAAAGTGTCGTAGTTGATGAAGTCCAAATTACCAGGCTTTTAAGACTAACGCATTTTATCACTGACACGCATACGGGCTTGTTTATCATACATTACAATAGTTAATGCAGGAGCACTATAAATTACATCAGCAAAAACCTATTTATGCGGATTCCCTGAAGCACAAAGTACATAGAGAAAGTGATGCATACTGTATGCCCTGATTGCGAGGCAGTGCTGTTGGTCTGCACAGTGACCTTTTTAGAGATAAAATTTGAATATTTATGAGAAGTTTTAAAAATATTTTTCAGCCAAATATAGCTTTTAGTACCTGCTAGATTGATTCAAATGGTATTTTTGTAACACCGCGATGCTGAAATACCAAAATTCAAATAATAATCAGGCATGATAATGTGCCAAAAGACAAATAGGTTACAGAGATCTAAAGCTATTTTGTTATTAATATTAATGAATCTGTCAACTTCAATACAATGCTAATACCGTTGGCAAATTAACTGGATAATTGAACTTAAAATCAACATTTTTTGTCACTTCCTGTGACTGTGTTTCTCCAAGATGTGTGCTCATCTAATTTGCACTAATTTGTGCAGCACACGGTTCATGGCCAGCAGCTTTTTTTCCAATTTCAAAAAACATTCAAGCCCTTCTACAAGGTCACTAGTTAAGACTATTTGCATAATGCTTCGAAGCGATTGTATTCACAGTTCATGATAGAAATGTAGTCCAAAGGCATCATTCTAGTTAAAAAGAAAAAACGTAAATGCAGGGTTATGTTTTCAAATCCCAGCATTTCATTTTCCTCCCAGATCCAAACAATGTAGGCTAGACAAAAACTAACAATGCAAAGCTATTTGCTTTTTAGCTTGCAACCCCCCCGTCTTCTGTCTCTACAGAAATGACAGGAGAAGTGCACATTTGTAGCTTGCAGGTAGTGGTTGGGGTACAGATTGAAGCTATGATATATGACATGTGTTGCAAGCAGTCTCTGTGTATCTCCCAAGGACCTGTCACAGCTCCAGCACAGGCAGTTAAAGGCTCTGTTATACACAGTTTAATCCTCCTTTTAGGTCACAATTCACCAGAAAATATAAGCTTTATGTTGATGTCTTAATTTAGGAAAATAAAAGCAGCACAATGCCCCTTACTTTATAAAAAGGAGCTTTTTTATCAGCTTTGGCTTGTCGATATTTCCGTTTCTTGGCTCCTTTTACATCCAGAATATTAAAATGTGAAAATGCATAGTGCAGAAGCCCTTGTTAATATAACAACTGCATTTCTCCTATGCTCTTTGATTATTTCCCACACTTTCCACACATAATAAGCATTTCTTTAAATACAGTCAATTATGTATTGCCCCCCGCGCAAATAAGTAATTGTTATCTGTTACATTTAAAGGCTCCTGATATTCCCTCAAGTTTTTGCCCTGGATCGTCTGCTGATTGGGGCTGCATTATTCACTCAAGATTGTGTCATGGCTCGAAGCTAAACCGAGAACACGCCTTGTCCAACACACTTTATTTCAACGGTTAAGTGTACACGTGACGAATCGCGCTTTGAAGAGCATACAAGCGCAGATGTGCATGCGTGTCTTTGTGCGAGCATTTATCATAGCCACACATACAAGTAAGTCAGATAATAAAAAGACTCAACAGGAGGAGGACGATGCTCAATGAATTGATCCACTCGCTTTTATAATCAGGTCAAATCTCGTTTGACATTTTCTTTGAAAAATGTGATGCCCTACATGTATTCCAGGAGTAGTCAAAGAGCAGATACCAGCTTAATAGATGTGTTTTTCTGTCACTTTTACCCTCTGGAAATTGCTGTGATGCTTAGCCAGATAACAGTCATACTTTGACCAGAAATAGATCTCACACTAAGCAAACTGGGTTGATATTTCCCTCTAAGTGGAGCACTGAAGAAATATGGGATCTCCTGTGTTGTGACATTGGACGATGACAGAGGCTCATCCCCTGAAATGCATTCTGAAGGTGTCTCTGCGCTTAGAGGACAGAACCTGTATAGATGACATTCCACCGGGCTGTTTCCCTGCGTTTTGCGGCAGTGACCTATGGGTTGGGGGTTGTGTGCCTCCGATCACAGCAACAGTCTAAGGGGGAAATCTGGTAAGAGTACAGTAAAGGGAGCATGTCTTTCTCCAGAGCCTGCGGCCCGCTGGTGCTGAGTAAGCCCGTGCAGCAGAGGATGCCTGTGAATTAATACTCCTTGACAGTAAATGTCAACAGAATTTAAATTACACTGCCTGCTCTCTCTCATAAGCATGAGAACGTCTTTAACTTATATTGGGTGCCATGAACACGACCACTAGAGCCTTTGGGGGAAATCTTTTTTTTGCACTTCAAGACGTCTTGGCGTTTGAAAGCACCAGCTCAGTGTTTCTTGTCGCGTATCTGAAACCAGCAGCAAATTTAGCAGGCATGCATGTGGCTAATTAGTTGAATTTAACCGCAATGATCATTAGCATTGTAGACAGATCTGCTGCGATCTCAAACCGGCGCCCTCCCTTCTCCTGGTCAATGGAGCGTTTCACTGTTCATTAGAGGAAGACGCTGTGATGAGCAGGCCTGGCTGCCTGCGTTAGCGTTAAATCCCATAGCAAGAGCAGAACAACAGCATCTATATTAAGATGACACCTTCCTTAAAAAAATAAATGTATTCCTCAGAACACTGGAGGAACAGAAGCATACCGGAATTTAGTGTTATTTTTGTAACTGCGATCATAACAACATGATACTGGAAGCTATAATGTGCCAGGAGCTTGTTTTAAATGGAAGTTGTTCGGAACGAACCAAAGCATTGTTTTTATTACGTTGTCTGGTCCTTAACAAATGAAACAAAAACAACTCTAATGATCATATAACGCCTGCTAACCCGTGTTAGAATAGTGATCACATCAGATTAACATGCATATGATTTGTATATGTAATATGCTCAGAAGCAGGGCAACACGAATACGATGTTTTATCCCACGGTGATCACACAACAGCAACAGGAAGTACTAAAATAGATGCGTAGTTTAGAGTACTATGCACATAATAAGCATCTAGTACATACTAGCGCTTTTTCACTCCCAACGCGTCAAATACAGCAGCTTGTGGTACAGTGGTGTTCGTGGTAATTATGACAGGAGGAAAGGAGGAAGTCAGGTGACGTAGTATAAAGAGCAGCATAGTGTTTGTAGAGAGGAGGTCAGGGTGGATGGACGGTCAAACAAACACAGGACCTTTACCAAGAATGTCGTAACGTACTTAACCTGCATTTTTTCGTAGTTATGTAACAAATGTATTTAAGGAAATTAACTTGTGTGATGTTCCTTACGTGAGTTAACTTGTGTAACATAAATTATTAGACTTTATATGATGTCAAAATGGTAGCAAACTGTATTGAGATGCAAAATATCACCAATAAGTGATGAATGAGGAAGTTGTGATAAATATTTCAATTTAAAAATAAATAATTGTAGCCTAAACTGGGATTGGCTCCAGCCCCCCCGTGACCCTAAATACAGGATAAGCGGTAGAAAATGGATGGATGGATGGAATTGTAGCCTACTTTTTGGTGGGGGCTTATGTGTTTGCATCAATGACTACAATTGTTGCTCTTTTAGCAATAATGCACAGTTCACTTATTTCGTTGGTTCCACTGATGCTGTTACACCTTATCTGATATTTACATTAAGTTCTTCGTACCTGGTTGAGGCTAATGCATTACGGAAGAACAACCAGCGATAGTGTACACAGGTTTTCCATTTTTTTAAAAATCTGTGCATAATGGGAATTGTCATAATAATAGTGAAAAGGCAGCGATTCATGTGGCAAAGGGAAAGCAAGAAATTGTCTGAAGTCTGTTTGGGAAGCTGGCGTTGAAAAGTAACACAAATGTCGGCGGGCAGTGGCTGCCCTGCGGTGACCCCTGGGACCGGGCTCGTTTCAAAAAGAACACAGTTGACAGGCTGGCGGTATCAATGAGCTGACCTCTCTGCAGCCCACGCCAGCAGGTATTTTTCCAATTGTGTGTTTTTTCTTCTTTTCTTCACCTTGCCACAATTTATTCCCGGTGTGTTAGAAGCTGTTGACTGTGGACTACAGTAGTCGTCCTGCTGCTTGTGAGACTGGCGATCAGTGTAACCTGTACAGTCAGGTGGGTACGTACTGTAAGCAACGCGTTTTATTAAGTGTAATCTGTCTATCTCTCTGCTGGACTCCAGGTTTCACATTTAGCTTTTAGTGTAAATGGTAGATGTTGCTGAATGTATGCATGCTGGAGGAAAGGAGGAAGTCAGGTGACGTAGTATAAAGAGCAGCATAGTGTTTGTAGAGAGGAGGTCAGGGTGGATGGACGGTCAAACAAACACAGGACCTTTACCAAGAATGTCGTAACGTACTTACCCTGCATTTTTTCGTAGTTATGTAACAAATGTTTTAAGGAAATTAACTTGTGTGATGTTCCTTACGTGAGTTAACTTGTGTAACATAAATTATTAGACTTTATATGATGTCAAAATGGTAGCAAACTGTATTGAGATGCAAAATATCACCAATAAGTGATGAATGAGGAAGTTGTGATAAATATTTCAATTTAAAAATAAATAATTGTAGCCTACTTTTTGGTGGGGGCTTGTTGCTGTCAAATCCGAGCTAGGGGAATACTATTACACATCAACAGCATGAAATCACCTTTATCTGAACAGGCTCTAATAAGCTAATTGACCTTTTACATCGCTGGCTCTTTCACTGCTGTCTGGAGCTGTAAGGACATGTTGAACAGTGTGAAGAACTTAGTTTCTCTACCTTGTTTCTAAAAGTCCCAGTGAAACGGATGTTGAGTATTCTCCAGTGGATTAGAATATTTGAACTGTGTACAGTTGCAAAAGGGATTTAAATAAAATCCTTCTCAAATGTGAACCAACCTAAAAAGTGGGCTGGCTGAGAATGTATTGCAATCACAGACATAAGAAGTGGACGTAGTCATGGTGACATTACATCATGGTTTGTCACCAATGGGTGACTACGGCTTTGAAGCCTCAAGTTCGGTAATTTGGCAGTTGCCAACTTGGATGCTTTCAGTGTAGGAAGTGACCATATTTGGACTGTAGAGGAGCGATGGATGGATCTGATAAACACAAGCAGTGGAGCAGCAACAGGACTGGCTTCTGTTGTGAAGATAATTCAAGGTGAACTGTTTGAGCAAGTGAGTAATTGCATTGGTAGCGAGGGTGTGGTAGCGACCTGTCAATCACAAGGTAGTCCCGCCCTAAAGCATACCCTGCTTTATGGTCTGTTTGACTCAAAATTAACATCATGCTGTATCGAAGAAGACTTGAAACTAGAGATTGAGACCATATAATCATGTTTACAATGTTAACACAGTAATAAATCAAGCGAGAAATATTCATTTCTCATTTTCTCATAAACTTCCATGCAATCAGACTTCTTTCTGCGACCAGAGGAGTCGCCCCCTGATGGCCAGCAGAGAGAATTAAATGAAAGTTTAAGTTTAAGGTTTCAGCCTTGGCTTCACTTTCCCAGAACCAGAGGTTTCTTCTTGAGTACGATACGGAGCTACAGAGGCCTGCAGCTCCACACACAACTCTCTTGTTACTAAAAGTTTCATATTGATTCGTGGATGTCATGATATTATTGGTAGAAATGGATCAAAACAAACTTATGTGAGTGCTCTTCATATTTTTCATGTAAAATATGAAGAAATAGATTTTTTTTATTCATATATTATTACATAGCTTCACATGGGATCTAAAAGAGTCTAAAAGGCATTTTTCATTGCATCACAACTTTTGGATTTGAGGTAAATGAGCAGCCATTCTTCCATCTGGATGTCGGCGTTTCTTTCATCACGAACCTTCAGTGTTATTCTCAATCATACCTACCTACTAACAACTCTCCTTTCTCCGCGTGCCGAGGAGACAGAGGGCAAACGTCTCCTTGCGTTTATTTCCACAGTGATAGTATTGTGGTGCGGGCGAGCATAACATTTATTAAGCTATTTATAAATTGTAGTTGGAATATATACATGTCAGATGTGATTCCATTCCCACCGTTGTGCCATGTGTTCCTAGCAGCATCCCAGACTGCTCGCCGACGAGGCCACATTATAACCTATAAACATCAAACATTCCTCCGATGTCCCGCTGCAGTCGTTTCAGCAGATGCATTTGTGACACCCTTTGGTTTGAATCCCAAAGTGTATTTGTTTAATGCTCTTTAAAGCTTGTCTCTGGGAGTATTCACATCTGTCTTTGAATTCTCTATCCTACAGAATCGCGGCGCAAGAAATGTCAAGACGGATCTTGACTCCACCTCCGTCCCAGCCCCCTCTAAAACCACTTAGCCGTGCTGAAGTGCACTTTGTCCGTAACTAGATATAAAGGCCCTTGTTTTGCTCCATTTGGAGAAGCCGCAGTGTCCAAAGCATTGAGTGTAAAGCTCACATCTCCTTGTATATGTAATTTTCTGTGCAAATATGTGTTTTGTTTACAGAGGAGGGGAAAAGGTTCATTGGCAAACCAAGCATGAAGTGGAAAAAATATGATTCTGATGGAGCATGAGTGGTCAGTTAGAGATGTGTGCTTTCTTCCCCATTTTGACTATCCTGAGGTCATTTCTTTTATTCTGTTAACTCCACTTTCTATCCCATCCGGCCCTCAAACCATGTTTTATCTCTTTAATTACCGTCCTCACGAGCAGACACATAAGTTGTAGAATTTGTGGTAAACAGAGGAATCGTGCGCTGCACTTTTGCATAATCTTTGACATGGGCCCTCTGTGAGCTCGAGCCTTGGAAGTTTGCCGTCCGCAGGACTGGAGGGCCAGAAGGAGATCCATACTTAGGAAAGTGCTCCAAATGAAAGGCCGAGGGCCGGGCCTTTCCGACTGTGTTACCATCATACAACGCAGCTGGAGCTGGGATGATTGTATTACAGGGACCAAATGTGAGTGGCCGGCCTCAGCTGACAGCAAAAGAGGGAATGTGAAAGTTGTTCAAACAAAGCCGGCTGCTCTCGTACTACATTAGATGTTAATATTTTCAGCATTAGAAGTTGTAATGAAAAAGAAACATTTAGACTTGAAGTAGAAAGTGTAACATTCCCTTAAGGCCACATGGCATAACCACTTTATTCACAGTAATTAAACTTGCTCCGCTCTTAAGCAGACACACATATCTCTTCTAGCCTGTGGTGTTTTTGCTCAAAGCTTTAACCAGAGGGAAGAGCAGCCAACTTCCACACACATACACATACTCCTCTATTGTTTATCTTCCTCTGAATGAGAATAGAGTGTTAACCGTTCGTTTAAGGAGAGACACCCCAGGTGTATAAGATAAAAAAAAGAACTATGGTTGTGAAACTTCCCCAGCTTTGATTACTTATGTTAAGACCAATTTTTCCTCTTATGACGCCAGGATTGAAATTATTGTTTCAAATGTTTTTACAGAGGGAATTTTGGATCACGCTTTTTATCACTCAAAAAATACTGTCAACAGTTTTTTTTTTCTAAAATGAACTTTTGCCATGTTTTTAGGAATAAAAACTTTGTATAAATCACGCTATGAATGATGTATGAACAAACCCCTCTAAAAAACCTTCAGGATGTCGACAGGAATTAAACTGGAAAGTTTGGTGTGTTAAGTGAAGTGAAGATTTCTGGCTCAGCCTAAGAAATAAAACTTATTTTGAGAAAAACAGACTTGACAGTAAAATACTTTTTGAAGACACTACATGTGAGTAGGGTGATTGATAGCAGATATCACCATAAAACTTCCCCAGTGGAGGAGTTCCATTAAGACAATTATTCCTTGTTACACGTTTTTGTCATGTTTAAATATACAAATGAGACATCAAACCTACACGTGTGTATTTTGGATATTTTATTCCCACCAGTCAGAAAAATACATATTATGGAGGTAAAATCTTAAAATTGAGCATGAAAAAAGCTCCTCCTCTTAACAGCCCTGCTATTAGTTGGAAACGCACAGGTTTCTGCCTCTGTGGAGCATTAAAAGAAGTGAGTTTCCATAAAAAGAAGAGGCGGTGTAAAAGCGTGTTCAGCAGCGTCCCGGCCGCTCTGATTTCATTAGAGAGCCCCTCTTTGTGGGTTTTTCCTCTCCGCTCTGCGAAGGCCTGATGGCTCAGACAAGAGAAGCAGAAGGAGCAAACACGCTGTGACAATCGTGTCCTCCTTTGTATTCAGGAGCTTTCACCATTGGCACGATGGTTGGCCAGGTTAATGTCTCCATACAGCATGTCAGTGGACGCATCCTCTCCACTAGATGTGTGACTGTTGGCTGCGACCTGTTTGCTGGGAATATTCTACCGCTACACCAAACCATAGGGAATGTATTTGTGCTCGTGTTGACACCGTAATCAGAAGTGTATATGATTTTGAGTGGAGGTGAGAAAGTGGCTGTTTGTCATAAAAAAAAAAAACACAAAACAAACCAGATTTACAATACAAAGACATATTTTGACAACGGGATTATTTCAGAAGTATTTAATATACTGACCGAGCGTCCGTGAGCTCGGTCAGCTGATTCCGCTGTCCCCGTCTTGACGTGGAGGCCGTGATAAATTCACATCAGCGCCGCATGGACGGTTTCTTCTCTTCGCAGCAAACGTGTGAATCATGGTGTGACAAACCTTGTTAATCTGCCTGTTTACAGTTTGCTGAGCGTTATCACACTATTCAGGGCACATGGAGAGAAGTGGAGCCTGTCCAGAGTTCTCCACCGTCCTGCGTCGTTTACACATGACAGCGTATGCAGACCGCGCTCATTGGAGGGAGCGCCGTTCCTCCTCGACTCCGGCGCGTTTGGCTATTTTGGACGGATGGTTTGACAAAAGGCCAGCACTTCTCGAGCTTGCCGCACAAATGCTCCCATTTAAGTATTCGGTTGACTTTAAAGGCACGACGCTGCCGTGGCCTCTAAGCCAATGTGGCATGATTGTGTGCCACAAAGTGAGTCCATTTTCTGCGACCGCCGCGCTTTCACTTGACCATGCGCCTGAAATGAAAGGACATTTAGGCTACATATGGAGCAGAACTGTTCTCACATGGATTTCTTCTTCACATGCTTTGCTGAATGTGAAATTGCATCCAATTTGTTCGGAGTTGTTGTTCACTTTGGAGTGTTGGGAACGGAGCTGCGCCAATACGCCCTGTTTACACCTGCAGGTCCTCTGACGTGTAACCATTATATTTAAACTATCTTTTCCATTTCCTTCTATGTATTCTTCTTCTCCAATACACGACTGTGTACTTCACTACGTTTATTTAACAGCTGTAGTTGATTATTTTCAGATTAAACATACTAAACATACCAGTTTGTAAAATATGATGTGTTGTTAAAAATGAAACAACCAGTAAAGTAACAATACCGTAAATCCTCTAATATAGGCCCGGGCCTTTATTTACTCAAGCGCATCATAGCCTAGGCCTTTATTGGAAGGAGGCCAGAATTAGAGACAGAACCCTCTTTCTATTTGAGCAAAACGGACATCCAGTAGAATGAATAAAAAACAGATTTTGTGTCTATTTGAACCTATAAAATACTAGGTGCTCCGCAGCTGCCATATTACTGTAAACAACGGTTTACAGCTTGCCAGTATTGCAGGCTTGGTGGGCGGCCACTAGGAGGATGATTGACAGGTGCTCTCATTCATACAATCACGCGCACACTTCATGGTTGCATCTGATTGGACGGTCGCTTTCACAGCTGTCCTGTCTACTCCCAGATTTCAAACCGACCAACACGGCGGCTCTTTTGGAAACTTTCGCTTATTTTACGACAATAGTTCACCGAAATGCCATCCATTTTTTTTTTTTCCCTCCGCTTATCCGGGACCGGGTCGCGGGGGCAGCTGCCTGAGCAGGGACGCCCAGACTGCCCTCTCCCCGGACACTTCCCCTAGCTCCTCCGGGAGGACCCCAAGGCGTTCCCAGGCCAGCCGGGTGACATAGTCACTCCAGCGTGTCCTGGGTCTTCCTCGGGGTCTCCTCCCGGTGGGGCATGCCTGGAACACCTCCCGGGGGAGGCGTCCAGGGGGCATCCGATACAGATGCCCGAGCCACCTCAACTGGCTCCTCTCGATGTGGAGGAGCAGCGGCTCTACTCCGAGCCCCCCCCCGTGTGACGGAGCTTCTCACCCTATCTCTAAGGGAGCGCCCCGCCACCCTGCGGAGGAAGCTCATTTCGGCCGCTTGTATCCGGGATCTTATTCTTTCGGTCATGACCCAAAGTTCATGACCATAGGTGAGGGTAGGAACGTAGATTGACCGGTAAACCGAGAGCTTCGCCTTTCGGCTTAGCTCTCTCTTTACCACGACGGACCGATACAGCGACCGCATTACTGCAGCCGCTGCACCGATCCGCCTGTCAATCTCGCGTTCCATCCTTCCCTCACTCGTGAACAAGACCCCAAGATACTTAAACTCCTCCACTTGAGGCAGGAACTCCCCCCCGACCTGGAGGGAGCAAGCCACCTTTTTCCGGTCGAGAACCATGGCCTCAGATTTGGAGGTGCTAATCCTCATCCCGGCTGCTTCACACTCGGCTGCAAACCGCCCCAGGACATGCTGGAGGTCCTGGCTCGAAGGAGCCAACAAGACCACATCGTCCGCAAAAAGCAGGGATGAAATCCAGTGGCTCCCGAACCAGATCCCCTCCGGCCCACGGCTGCGCCTAGAAATCCTGTCCATAAAAATAATGAACAGGACCGGTGACAAAGGGCAGCCCTGCCGGAGTCCAACATGCACCTGGAACAGGTCTGACTTACTGCCGGCAATGCGAACCAAGCTCCTGCTCCGGTCATAAAGGGACCGAACAGCCCTTAGCAGAGGGCCCCCGACCCCGTACTCCCGAAGTACCTCCCACAGAATGCCACTAGGGACACGGTCGAATGCCTTCTCCAAGTCCACAAAACACATGTGGACTGGTTGGACAAACTCCCATGAACCCTCAAGCACCCTGCGGAGGGTATAGAGCTGGAATCCGAGGTTCGACTATCGGCCTAATTCTCCTCTCCAGCACCCTGGAATAGACTTTCCCGGGAGGCTGAGAAGTGTGATCCCCGATAGTTGGAACACACCCTCCGGTCCCCCTTTTTGAATAGAGGGACCACCACCCCGGTCTGCCAGTCCAGAGGCACTGTCTTGGTTGACACGTCTCTGCAACATCGCGTGGCAGTCGGGGACAGTGCCTCTGGACTGGCAGACTGGGGTGGTGGTCCCTCTATTCAAAAATGGGGACAAAAAGGGGGACAAAAAGGGAGGCACTGTCCCCGACTGCCACGCGATGTTGCAGAGATGTGTCAACCAAGACAGCCCCACAACATCCAGAGACTTGAGGTACTCAGGGTGGATCTCATCCACCCCCGGTGCCTTGCCACCGGGGAGCTTCTTAACTACCTCGGTGACTTCAGCCCAGGTAATGGGTGGATGAACCTCTGAGTCTCCAGCCTCTGCTTCCCCAATGGGAGACGTGTCAGTGGGGTTGAGGAGATCCTCGAAGTATTCCTTCCACCGCCCGACGATATCCCCAGTCGAAGTCAGCAGCTCCCCACCTCCACCGTAAACAGTGTTGGTGGGGGGGCTGCTTCCCCTTCCTAAGGCGCCGGATGGTTTGCCAGAATTTCCTCGAGGCCGACCGATAGTCCTCCTCCATGGCCTCCCCGAACTCTTCCCAGACCCGAACTTTTGCTTCAGCGACCGCCCGTGCTGCAGCACGCTTGGCCTGCCGGTACCCGTCAGCTGCCTCGGGAGTCCCCCGAGCCAACCAGGTTCGGTAGGACTCCTTCTTCAGCTTGACAGCATCCCTTACTTCCGGTGTCCACCACCGGGTTCAGGGATTGCCACCACGACAGGCACCGGAGACCTTACGGCCACAGCTTCGAACAGCCGCGTCAACAATGGAAGCAGAGAACAAGGTCCATTCGGACTCAATGTCCCCAGCCTCCCTCGGGATCTGGTCATAGCTCTCCCGGAGGTGGGAGTTGAAGACCTCCCTGACAGAGGGTTCCACCAGACGTTCCCAGCAGACCCTCACAACACGTTTAGGTCTGCCAAGTCTGTCCAGCTTCCTCCCCTGCCAGCGGATCCAACTCACCACCAGGTGGTGATCAGTTGACAGCTCAGCCCCTCTCTTCACCTGAGTGTCCAAAACATACGGCCGGAGGTCAGATGACACAACCACGAAGTCGATCATTGACCTCCGGCCTAGGGTGTCCTGGTGCCATGTGCACTGATGGACACCCTTATGTTTGAACATGGTGTTCGTTATGGACAAACCGTGACCAGCACAGAAGTCCAATAACAGAACCCCACTCGAGTTCTGATCGGGGAGGCCATTCCTCCCAATCACGCCCCTCCAGGAAACACTGTCGTTGCCCACGTGAGCGTTGAAGTCCCCCAGTAATACAATGGAGTCCCCGGTTGGAGCACTCTCAAGTACCCCTCCCAAGGACTCCAAGAAGGCCGGGTACTCTGCACTGCCGTTTGGCCCATAGGCCGAAACAACAGTGAGAGACCTATCCCCGACCCGAAGGCGCAGGAAAACGACCCTCTCGTTCACCGGGGAAAACTCCAACACATGGCGGCCAAGCTGGGGGGCTATGAGCAAGCCCACACCAGCTCGGCGCCTTTCACCGCGGGCAACTCCAGAGTAGAAGAGAGTCCAGCCTCTCTCAAGGAGTTGGGTTCCAGAGCCCAGACTGTGCGTGGAGGTGAGCCCGACTACCTGTAGCCGGTAGCGCTCTACCTCCCGCACTAGCTCAGGCTCTTTACCCCCCAGTGAGGTGACATTCCATGTCCCCATGGCTAGAGTCACCGTCCGGGGATTGGGTCGCCGGGGAACCCGCCCAGGACAGCCACCCAAATCCCACCGCACCGGCCCCTTCTGAACCCTCCTGCGGGTGTTGGGCCTACAGGAGGGCGGGCCCACGTCGCTCTTTCGGGCTGTGCCCGGCCGGGTCCCGTGGGCACAGACCCGGCCACCAGGCGCTCGCCTGCGAGCCCCAACCCGGGCCTGGCTCCAGGGTGGGGCCCCGGTGACGCCAATCTGGGCGACCTGAACTTCCTCGATTTCAACTTCTTCATTAAGGGCTTTGGAACCGCTCTTAGTCTGACCTGTCACCTAGGACCTGTTTGCCTTGGGAGACCCTACCAGGGGCATTAAGCCCCGGACAACATAGCTCCTAGGATCATTCAGGTGCTCAAACCCCTCCACCACGGTAAGGTGTCGGTTCAAGGAGGGGTTCACCGAAATGTGTTTCTGAAACATTTTATGCCAGAAATAAGCTATGCAGTTGCTGACTCTGTCTTTATTTTAGATCAACAACTGTCAGTTTAAAAGATTTTCTAGAGCTTGCAGGAGGCAGCGGCGCCCCGTCTCTCGTCACTCGCCGTGAGGCGAATGCATTGCAGGGCTTCTTACATACCGTAAATCCTCTAATATAGCTTCAGCCAAAATCTCCACAACGCATTGCACGGCTGACAATGAATGGGAAGCGTGGAAATAACGCTGCCTGTGGACACTTGCCCCGGACTCCATTAGAGACCGGCCGTTATTTACCTCCGCCGACAGCGAGACTGGCCGGTAATAGAATATAGGCCAGTATTAGAGGATTTACGGTATGTAAAGTTGTAGTAGAATCCAATTACAGCAATTATTAATATATAATAAACATAAGGATCACATTGAGTCAAATTGCTAAGTATACTGTTTTCCTGTTGGTAACGCTCCTCTGCAAGGATATGAGGGCTGCGTATCCGTACGCGATACCTTTTAAAGTAGCAACCAAAATAACACCAAGTACTTCCTGCATGCCTGCACACGGCTCTGAACCATAATCTGTGTATAAGAACTGGATGTCACCCATTGGTTTGTGGACTGCCGTTTGGAAACTTCTAGTTCTGCATTTTGGGGGTCACCAATTTTTGTCTGTCGCCATTAGTTCCCCCCCCCCCCCCCCCCAAACAAAGGTGACACAACAGAGTTAAGTACATCCGAATGCAACAAAAAACACGGTGTTGAGTTGTAACGAACAACTCAGAGACCAGACAACGCCGCGGTAGTGACCTGTCAATCACAATGTAGCCCTTAAACATCCACTGCTTTTTTGTCTATTTGATTCTAAGTGAACCATTATTTTCTAAATTAACTTCATGCTGGATTGAAGAAGACTTGAAACTAGAGTTTGAGACCATAAAATATATATATATATATATATATATATATATATATATATATATTAGGGCTGTCAAAAGATTGATTTTTTTAATCGCGATTAATCGCATTTTGTCTATAGTTAACTTGCAATTAATCGCAAATTAATCACATTTTTTGGCACATTTTTTTTTTTCTAAATGTACCTTAATGTATTTTTTTCATATTCTTAATACTTTTATTTATCCTTTTAAATGAGGAGCGGCCAACTCGCGCCGTCTCTCGACATTCGCCGCGACACTACCAGAATGCATTGCACGGCTTTTCACATAGACAATGAAAGGGACGCGGGGAAACACCGCTGCCTGTGGACACGCACCTTCCCTCTGGATCAAGACTACAGGTGCCACCGACGGCCATAAATCATACAATGCGCGTTTTTTTTTTTTTTTTTAAATACCGAGCGTTAATCGCGCGTTAAAAAAAATTAATGGCGTTAAGAGGATGTTGCGCTAACGCGTTAATAACGCGTTAACTTTGACAGCCCTAATATATATATATATATATATATAGTATAAAAAAAAGAAAATTCAATCATGCATATGGGGAAATTAGTCTTGAAGATTTTGTGAAAATATATTCATTCAGTCTTCTATATAAAACCATTTTTAAATAAATAATTGTATTAACCTTTAAGGGCATTTGATTTGAACGGGACATATTTTAAAGGTGGAACTAAGATCAGCTATCGGATGAGTCACGCTGGTGGTGAGAATAAATGCTGGCCACAGTCAGAACATCCCTTGGGAATCTGAGGTCTTCAGTGATCTTAGCCAAGTGTGAGCAGTAAATAGAGAAATATATGCTGGGGCACAGTCCGTCAGATCTTCCATGATTAGGTTGCTTAACAGTTTAGAGGATGCTTTGAAAGTGAGATTCCTCCTCTCTTTAACTCATTGTCACGTTGTGTTTCAGGTCTATAGATGCTGCCTCTAATCTGTTTAGCTGTACTTAAATTGGCTGCGTTGACATCTCCTTGCTTTAAGGCTGAGATTCCTTTTTCCCCCTGGTCGAATACCCTTTCACGTAACTTAATATGCCATTTTGGTCTCCCAGGGACAATAATTGAGTTTAGGCGAAGTTTAAATAGCTTAAAGGACAGGGAATACAGATGGGCATCTCTGTGATTAACAAACTCCGGCCCAAGGTCTCTGTGTCAGGCGTTGGATTAGGACATTATGAAGAGAATGACAGAGCTTTTTGGCACTTTATTCCCTCTCAATAACATTCTTTCACTTATTAAGTTAATTCCACCCCTAGGTAGGGACTTTATCATGCAGAAGACCTTAATCCACTGTGGTTGAGTCCATCTCGCCTGAGCTTTGATGAAGCCCCCCTGCTTTTCTGTGGGTGCAGCAGGCCTTGGTAAGACAAAGCACCCGTGACAGAGACAATAAGATGCAGCTTGAACCACAACAAAAAGAGGTTTCATCCATTGGAGTGGAGAGGAGAGGTGTTGCTGAAGAAAAAAAACTTCAAAGGATAAAGAAAAAGAAGTGCCAACACTTCTGATCAAGAAATTTATCACTATTAACACTGTGAGTGCTTTTATTAGGAGTAGAAGGCCCGGCCCCACTGATCTCTTGTATGGCACTTTATCTGAGGGCCACCTTTGACCCCCTGTTAAAAAGCCCCAGTTGATATGATGAGCGTAAGCTTTGGGTGTTCTTTTAGATCTCGTATCGGTACTATCCCAAATTGAAAAGGCGTGTTTGTGGTGCCAGCGGCCAATTTATCCTTTGGCTTCTGTCACTCTGCATGGGAAAAAAGATTAGACCCCCCACCCCCACCTCCCTCTCTCTCTCTCTCTCTGTCTCTCTGCAACATGACCAACAAGGGAAATTGAAAAGTCAGAGCCTTAAAAAAACATATTAGAACGTTTTTGTGCTCCTAATTGATTCACTTAGCTGGCGTTCAACAGGAGGTTGAAGAAATTAGAAAGTTTTCCCCAATTTCAATCACGATTTTAACGCTTTCTTCCCATTAAAAGCGAATCATACTTTTTAATTGTTTTACACAGTATGGAAACTGTAACAAAAAGCTGGGCAGAGCATATGAGCAGTCCATTGACCGCTCCATTGAAACCATCTCTGTTGCAACACTGAATAGAATAATTAATTCAGTCACCTGTCTGAACTTAAGCTGTCCATTTGATTGTCAGTGGCGCTGAGAGTCTCTGAAGGTTTTGATCCTTCTAGCGCTAACAGATGGTTGTTGTGGCTCGGCCGGGGCTGGGAATCGCTCCTTAAGAGCAGACAGAGGGTTGGAGGGGGGAAAATCCCCTGTTGCCGTCCCTAAGAAGACCATAAGCTTGAGCAGAGAAAAAGAAAGGGCCTGCTACTGGTGCTAATTACCCAGAAACCACACAGAAAGTGCCCACTGTCACTAACTGAAGAGGTTCACATCCCTTCTTACACAGATAAAAGGCGTAGTACGAAAACATTTCGCGGGGGACAAAGAAGGGAAGATTACCATAATCTTTGGGTTTGTATCCCCTGTAAGCTGTCCGTGTGTCCTTTTTCCCTCACTCTCTCTTTCTCCTCCTCCTCCAACCCTTTCTCGCTCACTCTCCACCGCTCTCTTGTTCCTTCTTGTCTAAAATCTGGTTTGAAGAAGCAGAAATGGTGGGAATTGGCTTTGCAGCCTAAGCCTGACAGTTGTGTTCTTCCCGCCTTCCTGTGATCATCCCTGTCATTGGTGGGCTGCTGTTGGGGTAATCAGACAATGGCAGGCGAAACGAGGTGTCACCGCGCTGACAGACCCCTCTTCATGTTATGTCATTGTTAATCCTCAGCCTTCAGCCCGCTCCCACTGCTGCTTTCATCCCAGCCTTCTCCATGAAGGGGATAGGGGATAAATATGATGCCTTCATATTTCTACATATCAAAGCGCTCTCAAGTGGGCTGTTTTCTCCCTAAGTGGCGAGGGATTGTACGGCACACAACTCAGAGCGAGAACTTTTTAAATGAGGACATCACAGCGGCTGCACCGAATTGGCTCCCTGACTGTCCCAGTCACAGGAAGTCTGGACCAAAGCCAGGAAAACGGCTGCGTTCAAGGCGTCGTAGAGACGCTGTCTTCCCCGGCTCTGGATCCCCCCCCCCAGAGGTCTGATCCTTTTAGCATGGGGCTGCCTTAGAGCACCTCTGCGAAGCTCATCGGAGACTGTGATGAGACATAGAGGAGGAAATGGTTTCAATTAAACACAGAGTGACGGGTGACAGTAAGAGCCCCGCATCTCCGCCAGAACAACAGCAAGTGTTAGAGGCTGCAACAATCATTATCCAGTGCTTTTACAGCATCTAAAAGCTCCAAACATTCAGACTGATGGCAGAATGTGCGCTCGCTGTAGAAGACATACCCATAAATGGCTCCGTTTTCACTCTCTTGCCGTCTGCTTTTTTTGGCTCCTGAGTGGGCGGCCTTGAAACAATGACAGGAAACCTGCTAGTTTTGGTAAAATCTCCGGTTTACGAACGATTATACTTCCTCTCAGCAGTGTGAGGGAAAGCACTTTGCGTATTTATCTCATGTCAGTGCGTGCAAAGTGCCTATTTTCATTCAAAAATCATACTTATTACATTTCCCCATACCCTTTTTAGATGAGCTGCCGCTTTTTTGGTTCAGTGCGTTTTGATATTTAAGAGTTGTTCCCGCTCACCCGCCTTAAACACAGGTCACGGTTTGTACTCATCCTTGAAACGATCCGTATCCTTTCAGATGTGACACTAAAATACACCCAGCCTTTTCATTGTACTGTTTGCTTTGCTGAGCTCTGATTGCATTTGAAAGCGATGCCACAGGTCTGTTCCCATTGTGTGCGCTGCGCTGTGCGTCTCGTTGCTTTGACAGCCTCAGTGTGAGACTGATGTTTCAGAAGGTAGACATGCGTGCTCCCTGTAACGCTGTGTTTACAGAGCCTCCCCACCAAGTCTCCGCTCACTGCGTACATGGCACACGAGGCCCAGATGAGATAACACAGTTTATTGCTGCTCTTTCTAGTGGATGGCAGCAGCGAGGGAAAAGGCAACTGGTGGACAAGTTACATGTGGCTCGAGCTCTGTTGCCGGAATCCTCTGCCTTTTTCATCACTGGCGCTAACACGCCTTGGGTGATCGGACAGCTCAAAGTACGTTCACACCTGACACTAGAATGCGTCTCAAGTGACCATCTCTGGTAATTAAAAGAAGAAGAAATTGAAATTCACCCAGGATGTTTGATGCACTCGTAATATATCTTGATGGGCTTTTTGGCTATTAGAGAGCCGACTGCAGGAGAGAAAAAGGAGGATCAAAAGGAAAACTGCGACTATGGCAACGTTTTTTCCTGCGTTTATGCTCCTAAAGATTTGTTAAGCAAGCGGTTTCCAACCACAATGTGTTTTGGTGGTGGTTGGATTTAGCACTGTCCACTTGATTTTCCGATCGGCCAAGCAGCTTTTTAAGACCAAATGTAACCAGGGTCGGAGTTGTCAAGAAGACTAACAGTATCTTCATCTTATCCTATCTTATCTTCATCTTCTATCATCACCAATACAACACATCATACAATAGCCTAATCATAATCATAATTAGATCAAATCATTTCTGCCATCACTTCTAAGGATATGATACGCTGTCCTTTCAGCAACGGTAGAAAAAGCATGTGATAAATTACAATTGTTTCAAGCCGTAATCATTCAAGCTTTAACCTCTTGCAGGGCTCCAAAATATCCAATAATACAAGCATATGAGTATCCTAAAAATGGGTTTGGATAAAGTGTAACTCCACCCTACAAGATAACATATTGTTAGTGTATCGATTCTCATAATAGTAGGGCTACTTTTAAAGTAATACAAAAACACATGGACAAATTGAGCAAAATAGTATCAGTTTAGCCTCAAAATGCCCCTCGTAAAGCATCAGCAACAACATTTATGCCAGCCATTGGTACACCTACCTAGAGCACAGTTTAACACCATGGACAGCGCCTCAAAATCCACCAAAACATAGCATATATTCAAAAACAGTGTAAACACAAATCATAAGAATTGATTTGGTGCAGGATCAGCTGAACTGTTACCCGTTCTCTGTCAGCTATTATCTGTTGACACACGACATGGTACAAATGTCTCTGTGGCCTATAAATAGAACTTTAAAAATAACGTGTAACCCCTCCTGAGCTGCCCGTTTCAGAGGGCCGTCACCGGTGTTTGTCCCGCTGAAGTAGGTCGCAACGGTGCTTCCTCCTGCTTGCAGGCCCCACTCATGTTTGGCCGTCTTATGTGATGTTTTGTATCAGCATTTCCACTGTGCACAACCAAAAATGTGCTGTTGCAGCGGCAATACACCGTGTTTTGGTTGGCGGGTACATCATGATGAAGGAGCTCCTGGAGCTCTTTACAAACCACCGATTTCCTGTTTGGCATGGCAGCTAATCATTAGTAGTGACAGGTTCTATCAGGAGGAGCTGCAAGCGTCATGGCAACAGCCTTGACAACGACGGATTTGTCTGATTGACACACCTACTGCCAAATAAGTGCTTTACAGATGCATGGTGCATTGTTTGTTTTTATATTGGGTAATTAATGAGTGGGACAGAACATGATCAACGTCTCTATTATTTTAATTTGGGTGATAACAGATTGGCAGTTTGGTAGTGACTGTGGACAACCCGGGATTATTTAGTGTTTTAAAGATATTTTCGGGTCTCAACACCCTTCTTAAAATCAGGATGATCCAGGTAAACCGGGATGATCCAGGCCAAACCTGGACGATCCAGATCAAACCAGGACGATCCAGGTCAAACCTGGATGATCCAGGCCAAACCTGGACGATCCAGGCCAAATCTGGACGATCCCCTGGACGCCTGGTCATTGTGAGGTAACTACACCTTTGGGCTCATTTAGCAGGAAACAGCTAGCTAATCTATCCAGCTAGTTCCCGTCAGTTTAAAAACTAAAAACTATTACAACAGTATTTCTTTAGTAGCCAACTAACAGCTCTAAGTATGACTAGGAACCACCTTATATTTAGCCCCAAAATGAAGTACTTATACATTTTATTGTATTGAGAATTGTTTGACTTTGACTGCTTTTCTTGGCTAGCTGGTACTGAGCATGCTATCTCCGGAGGCACTGCTACAACCGACCCTGCAGGAAGAGCGCTGCGTTTTGAAGCTAATTCGACATAGTGGCCAAACAGTGGAATTACAACCTCCCAGTCCATCATGTGATGCCACCAAAAATACTTTCTTTCCCATAGACTTAGTTTTTTTTTAGGTAAATCAACTTCCCATTACAAACACTTGGATAGCCCTTTTGAAATAATGAGGTTCTAAATGTTGAACAACATTGTTGGAGCCACACATATTTCTCTGGCTAGATTTTTGTGTAAAAATCAACTCCACAATAATAAGTGGCATTATATTCAGTGATGGACAAAAAGACACGTTAGATATGCTGTGAAACAGCTTTCCGTGTAGGAAAACTCAAAATGACAGCCGAGATATCTGGCAGAGGCCTCAGATTGGATTGCACTGAGCCGAGCACATGTCTATTTAACCCCACATCCCTGTTCCAGTCAATCTGCATCTCTTATTTAACCCCACCGAGCTCATTTACCAGAGATGAAATGGGGAGAAATAGAAAAGAAACCGGAGATGTTGCATTTTTAATCCAGGACATTGAGTAGTAGATTCTTTTTTTTTTTTTTTTTTTTTGACAACAAACAGCACTTACAGGCGTGTTACACACAGAGAGATTCTTCTACCCTGGAGCGCTGTTGTTGAGAAGCAGACAGTGAAGTGCTGGCCCTGAACCAGTCAGCTAAAGATCATTCTCTATTAAGGATCTCCTGCATAACAGTATATCAGTTGCTGAATTCAGGATCCTCACATACAAATCCCCAAACTGGATTTAGAGAACCAGCCCTCCTTGGGATGTCGGCATTATAAATCTCCAGCTGCCATCACTGAATATTTACTCAAATTCTCTAATTGTTTCTGAATCATCCATGGATCATTCTGGGAAACGGTGAAGCGGAGGGAAAAATCCCTTTAAGAGGCTCTGTGGGATTTTATAGCATAAGTGTTACAACCATAAGTGAGAGTTGCTTTAAAAAGTGTATATATACACACACCTAATGTATTTTTCATCCCTCCCAAACTGTAATGGGACTGAACAGAAGTTCAGTGTTTGGGTGCCTTCTGAACTAATTACAATCACTATCCATAATTGAGAGGCAAATGCATGGAAAATCGCTCTACTTCACATTTCATTTTAGCGACAAAGCATTTCAGAGCAGCGGGTGACTTTTTTTGTGTCGTAGCTTATGCCTGGATGGTGCCGTGCTTGATCCCGTGACAGATTTTATTGAAATGATTTAGTTTGTAGCAGGCTGCGTCCGGGGATTTGCTGTCCAAAGGTGTTGGGTCTGGAATTTGAGCAGCACTTCTTAGTGCTACCATTTTCCTTTGTTCTGTTTGTCTCAACACTTCACGCTCGAGCCGTGCTTTTTTTAATGCTCCGGTTCATATTCAGACTATTCTCCCCATCATCTCGCTGTAAATGCTGCTCCCACTGTACTGTAAATGCAGTTGTGCTATTAGCCAATTGGCTTATAATCCTTTGGTAACTAAATTGATCCTGTGTGTACAAATCCCCCTCAGCTGAACCTGTAGCATTCTGGCTTTGTGTAAGCTCTCTTTTCAAAAGAAAGCGAGAATTTACTAAATTCTTAAAAAGACAATAACCGTTGGGAACATGGCGTCATGCTCTCTGGTCACTAAATCTCGTGCCACCAGATGGGACGTTTTATTTGATGGTGCCTTTCTGCCAAAGCCACCGTTTAACAGAGTTGGATGCAGCTTACTGCTCTGTTGTTCTGTCATCTTAGATTTGTGCATTGGCGTTGGCCTAAATTTGCTTCTTCTCCGGTGTGGCCGACGTCGCTCTTATAGAACCCTTGATCAAAGGATAATGCACACACTGTCACTTGGCCTCTCTCAGCTGTTGGCAAGAGCACTCTGAATTATTTAAATGCTTTCTCATGAATACTTGTGCAGCTTACAACACTGTTGATGGCAAATAACACTTATCTAAATAGTGTTAACATGTCCTCTTTTGTAAGTCTTACTCAACACAGTAGCGAGTCTTCCTATATAGAGCATTGAGGGCTGAGGTTTGGGTTGTCCATTATTATACAGCAAGTAGCACACAGTTCTTTTGTGCTCTTTGCTGTAAATCAGTGGGACTCCAACTGGGGGCCGGACTCCCTAAAGGGATCCCAAGATAAATCGGAGGGGAAGCGGCACTAAAGGTACTTTTGTTTAGTTATTCCATTTCATGCTACTTTCTGTACACCTATATATTTCAGAGGACATTACACTTTTGGCTGCACTATGACAGTTTTATTTACCTATTTAGTAATTCTGAAAATCAAGGGTTTACAGACATAACGTTTAATTCACTTATATTATTTGATGTCTTTCTCATTGATTAAATTACCTAATAGTAAAAAAATGCTTTACTTTGGTCTTCTGCAACATCCAACGCTGCACACACTTGCATTGGAGCATTTTTCACTTGAGGAGTTGCAACTTTTACATAAGTGAAATATCAAATTGCTTCTTCCACTTCTGCTGAGGCTGACAGATACTGATTTTTGTCCAACATTCCTCTAAATGTTGCTTTTTTCCTTGTGAAATACTGGAAGCATCTTCAAGTGTTTAAAATCGTACAATTTGAGAAACTGGGACATAACTCAAACGATTAGCTCACATACTACTCTGGCTCTGTGCAGAGTTGTAGTTACAGATTGATGGAGGGATGTCATGATATTATTGTTTGATGTTGGTTGGTACCAGCTGTTGTAAGCACGTGTCATATTTAGTTTTTTAGGAATAATAAAAATTTGGATTATACAAAAATATGAAGAAATATATATATTTTTTAATGTTTGTATTGTTAAGTAGGTGAACAAAATGACCGGGGAGATGATCTTAAAGTGCTAATAGAGCATTTTATTATTTTAGCTTGACTTTAAGGTTGGGAACCTTTGCTATAGATAACAGATGCACAGTGGCACACAACAAAACAAATTAAAAAATGTCAAAACTTAAATGAGAAAAGAGTGTTGGCAACAAGCACACTGCCATGAAGTTACTTTTATTCCTGCTGCCAGATAATGTATTTGCTTGTACAACTTTCTCGTAGTGTTTGCAGTTTTGTGAAAATTTGGGTCGTGTTTTGACACAGTGAGGGCTTGATGGGTTTAATAGGCCACTTAGTAAGTGGCTGACCCAAGTCTAGGGTCACTTCAGGGCCGCCCACCAGGATGCTCTGGTTCACCTGCTGCAAGCAAATGGAAACTTGGAAAATGCAGAGAAGCAAGCACATTTTGGAAAGATAACCTCTAAATTATACTACTAAATCTTTCCATACACTGTTTTATGAATTCAGTAACACATTTTTGATGAATTCATCCAACAAAAACATTTCGTAAGCATGCATTTCAACACGCATTCATGTAAAATGGAATATATTTTGCATTGAATGGTTTAAAGCTTTGCATCTTAAAGGATGTGGTAAGACTTTGACATTACCATCTTAGTATGACACAGTCCAATACCTAAACTTTTAGGTTAGGTTAGCTGTAAAATATGATCTCCTCAGAAGGAGAATTTGGAGGCCCGATAGCATGAGAATTAGAGCTGTCAATTTTCCTCTATAATACAATTTGAATTTCATTCTATATTCTTTTTCAACATTCAAATTATATTCAAATATTTAATGCTCAAATTCAGCCTATTGTTAATATTAACTACACTACACAGGCTAATGGTTGAAAATGCCAAATTGGCAATGTGGTTGTGTTACTTCCTGTCCACTAGAGGGCGATCCAAAAACATTACCAATAAATATCCTGAATTACCAACAGCTGACGGCTTTCTAGATAAGTAATAATTAAGAAAGTAAAACAACCACGTTGCCGTTCTCAATGTGTCCCCGTTGCCATAGCTACGCCCTCCTCGTCTCACCGTTAGCTCTACTTTCACGTTCTCAAGTAATCCTACTGCTGGTCTCGTTCCAGATGAATCAGCCGATGGAGACATGGGTCGATCTAGCTAGCAGTAAGCCATGACGTCATCGCTTCTAGAGGTCTGTCGATATCTTTGTTTCATTTCACCGAGTGCTGCCGGCGGTTATCTCCATGATGCGCCGCTGTCGGCCATTTCTGATAGTGAGATTGTGATTGTGATGTGTCAAAAGCATCCGTTTATACGGTAGGTCAAGGTGAGGAGGGTGAGATTTTCCTTACGTTAGAAAACACATTTATAACAACAAAAAAATAAAATACTAATTTCAGCATTAGAATAGTACTGATTTTTTTACTATTCAAATTATATTAGATTCCCCAAGTTCATTCCAACAGCCCAAATGGAAATGTCTTCATGAATGTGCTTTTCGAAATAATTTGTATTTATCCTCGCAGGAAAAGTAAAGCTATTGATTTTGTGGGCATCCAATGTCTCCTCTATTTCCTTAAGGTGAAAATTTGGAGCTGTGTTACTGACAGAGGTCGGCGGAGCCCAGAAAGACCATGTGACCGTGCACACGATTGTCAGGTCATCTTTCCCAGCCTCCTCTGATCTCGAAGCTCTGTATGCATCCCACAGATAGGCCAACTGAAGAGATAAAGGTTGGATGTGCCTATGCGTGAGTCGCTGCTGTTAGTACAGCAGGGGGAAGTGCCTATCAAATGTTTTGAGCAGAAAGATTAAATTTGTACTATTGCCTACTCTAAGAACATACCATGTCTCATATGAGCAGTGTATCAGTTTTATATAGCTTAGGGCTACACCATGTGGATTTGGCATTAAAATGTAGCATGTGGGTGTTGAAATCATTCTCTTTTTTATGGACTGAGTAGTGACCTCTCAGAGTATATAATTTGGCTTCCAAATGCAGTAGTTAAGAGCAATCACACTTTTATTTAAACTCTAAGCTGACAGGCGGTTAAGTTAATATAACCTTCATAAGGTTATGTCTGGAAAATATCTATCTATCTATCTATCTATCTATCTATCTATCTATCTATCTATCTATCTATCTATCTATCTATCTATCTATCTATCTATCTATCTATCTATCTATCTATCTATCTATCTATCTATCTTGCTTATTTCAACAACCCCAAAATGTGACTAAATTTGCTTTGTTACATATGCAATACAAATGCATTGTCATTCATATCCTCACTAATATTATAATTAATGTACTTAAATTGAGTGACCCAAACTATGGTTCTGGTGTCGTTTGGTTCAAGCTAATCTATTTTACCATGTATTACTGTATCTGGGGAGCTAGCTAGTTAGCTTGCTAATTGCAAAAACATGTTAAGTACCTACTCATGCTAATGAATAGCTTACTTGGGATACATAACCTACAGTATAAGTACATCCTAGTATTTATTTGTGAAAGTGTATCTAGCCGGCAGTAATTAGCGATGACATTTGGATTCTACTGGTGTCTTTGGTTTGGAGCTAATCAAGTAGCTGCTGTGGCTACTTCAGTCCACACACCTTGACTGACACACTGGGATTCAGTTGCTCGTCTTATCAGCCTCAGTTTATATCACATTGTTGAAGAGGAGCGGAGGGAGATGAATATTTCAGCAGCTGAGTGAGCACGAAGCACCAGCAGGGCTTCATACCGTCTTGTTTGCACTTACCGCAGCCATTAAGTTTACAAGCAGCATTTGTATTTATCACCACCCTTGGATGGTTAGAAGCAATCAAAACCCAAACACAAGGAGAGAAATACAAGGTTCAGGTCGGCATGTGAAGAAAAACTGAGGTGAAGTGCTGACATGCTGATGTCTTAGCAGATAACACTTAAATCATTTTCCTCCAAAACTTCACTGGTAAGGGTTCAAAGAGATATAGCCATAATACAAATTTTTGGAGTAAGTAGTGGTGTTTGAAGTTATTTTATGGGATTTTGCTGTAAGGCCCAGAATTGATTTGCAGAAGGGATAAAAGGAAGATACTTTATCTTCGGAGCTTTGTCGGAAAAAGCTTAGCATCCATTGGTAGTTCCGCCAATATGCCTGCAGGGCAAGAAGGTAGGGTGAGAGGGGGGTTGCTGGCATTGACATTATATACCAGAATGAATTGTGCTGAGTTTACACCTCCTGCTGCTTAAGTTCTGCTCTTTCATAATCTTTCATGAACCATACAATGTTTTATTTAATGTCCTGGGTCAGAGAGAAACTTGAGAAAAAACAGATTAATAATGAAACGCGTAGTACTGGCGAGGGAAAGAAGAAGAAGAAGGGAAAAAAAACTTGGTTTGAGGCTCCTCAGCAAACAGGTCAGAGGGACCTTTTGAAGTCTACTGCTTCAGTGCAGTCAATAGTTTAAGAACTTGTGTTATTTCTGAATGTAAGGCCAGCTTGGACTTTTTCCTACCTGAAAATGCCAAATATCTCATCGCTGCTGCCCAGTGTCTCACTGCGGTCCTTGAAAGGCTATTCAAGCAGCCAAGAAGAAGAAAAACAAGCAGTATCTCAGGTTGGTACTTCAGTGAAAACACTCCATGACCGAGAGATTATTCTGTAAATACTCTTTGGTTTGAAAAATGAAGAGAGCGCTGTATTTTCAATTCTCAAAGATATGCCGTTTTATAGGTTGTTAAGCCTTACAAATAAATCCTACACTCATTCTCTTAATTACAGTTAAAGTACAAATAGGAGTGAGACGTGTTTGTGTACGTTCCACATCATTTCGCCAGCGCTTGCTCCCCGTACGCCTTCGACACCAGCTATCAGCACCAAAGGGAGCAGGCATATGTCATAGCCTTAATGTTTGTATTCCCTGGTGAATCCTCATTTGCCGTCTGTTTCAACGTGTAAGGAGAGCCAGGTCTTGGCCTCCTGGTCTTAATTGCTTAATTACAGTCATTATTTGAACTGGAAGCAAAATCACCTTGCACCCTGACGCCACGCAGGAGATAAAAAAATGAAGGGAAAAAAGAAAAAGGAGAGCTTTGAAAAAGTGAGCGGCTGTTGTGGGGGTCTCTAGAGGATGAACGAAGATGCCTGCTGTGTGATCCACAGGGTTGTGATGTGCTCACTCGCACGCACAACACAGGGCCGCATGCATATACAGTATATCCACTTGCATGTATCTGAATTCCCCACGTCTCCGGGACATTTCGGTGCTATCAGATGAATAAGCTCCATGTCAGAGCCTCGGTACCTTCAGACGAAAGTCCAGGGGCTGTGTGACTTATTCATGACTCTGGTGGTGCGCTCCATCCCGGGTCTGTCCGCTACACACTGGAACCCGTGTTGGCTCACTGACCGCCTCGTTGCCGTTTCATGTGCTGCAGCTCGCTCATCCTGTTTAAAAAATTAAACAGTAAGTTGCATCTGCGCTAATAATTAATGGGAGAGAGAAAGGTGTTTATGTCGGGAAATGAGATGGCATTAACGCCTCCTCTGCTATGGAATTAGCTCCCGTTGAGGGTTTAAGCAGCCTTTACCACACAGATTTCACTGAAGGCGGTCTTTTTTCTTCTTCTACCGGCTTTTTTCATTCATCATAGATCCTTTCACTGTTATCTGTTAGACTGGTCAATTTCCATGCCGTAATTAGGTATGTTAGTTGAAAAGGAGTCCAACAGTTAAGAAAAAGAAACGCGGTTTCATATGTCAGCTCTTAGGTGTGAATATCTCAGATGGTGTTAATTTGAAGCAGGTCATTACTGGGAATGAGCATCTGAGCTCAGGTGACATTACAAGGACAAGACGAGGGAGGAAATGCAGGAGAGGTGAACTAAAACCGCAGAGAAATTGTGTGTTTTGCAACTAAAAATGGTGTCCATTAATGAATAATCTGTCAATTACTTTTGGATAAAGTGATAAATCAGAGCTCCAGATGCCAAAAGAGATTCAACAAATTGCCCTATTGAAGGAGGCAGATCCAGCACGCGGCACGGCTCTCTGAATGGCAATGTACTGTCCGTTGGTTGGTTGGTTCACCACTTTAGTCCAGGCGGAAATATTGGAGCTATTTGAAGGGTGGCCGTGAGATATATTCATGGTCCTCAGAGGATGAATCTTAATCTAGTACCACTATCAGGTTGTCATTGTTGGTTTTTGGTTTTGAATTAAATATCTTTATGGATTGCCATGAAATGTTATACATGCATTGGGGTAGGCAACCTGAAGAGCACCTGCCCCTAGTGGCACGTGGTGGAAGGTTAGAGGGTTAATCATTTGAGCTCAGTCATGGACATTTTTAGTTTTCAGTGCAATGTTTCAAAGCAATTGGACAGTTTTCCTTGAAATATGGTCCAAACACTCACTCACTTCCTCAGAATGAACAGTTAACTCTTTGGTGATTTCCATTTAACGCAACAACCAAATCGAAGCTTTTCTTACAACCAAATAAGCACACCACTGATGTTATCCCCACCGGCTCAGCTGGACTGTGTGCTCAGGGCTAATTAGCACATTTCAGAACTCTAACACAATAAAAACTAAGATAGTGACAATGCTGGCACTGTACCTCCTTAACATAATCATATTAACATTGTTATTGTCAGCATTGTTGACATGTTGCGACTAGGGGTGGGACATAAGATTTTAATGCGAATCACAATTAAAAAATGCACACAATAAGATTGTGGTGAATTTCAATTATCGGGATAATTATGAATATCATCATGAGTGAGTGAGGAGTGAAAAATAGAGCTATAAAAATATAGGATACAACACATTTATTTAATAATGTGTTCCTTATTTATGTAGGGACCTTATGATTTATGTTGATCTTATTAAAGATGACTTAAAAACATAGCTGTGTCTGTGAAGAAAAATATTAGTTTCTTAACAAAATAGAAAGAGATTCCACTATGATTAAGAGTTTTAACCATTTTGATGATTGTCGGGATAATATCCTGAACCAGGGGCGTTGCTAGACATAAAGCTCTACTGAAGCACAGGCCCTCTATTACTTAAATCACAAAAAACAGCGGTGCACCGGCTACGACATGCACACTGCCGTGCACGGACGTAATGTGCGCGCCGGACCCGGACCACAAGGTGTGCGCCTCAGCTTTTATTTTGGGTTTAACTGCGTTGGTTTGAGATTGTGGATGAGAAAGAAAATCCATTCTTTTACCGTTATTATCAATATAAATGAATCCACTGCCAAATATAGTAGCTTGTTAAAACTCGAACGGGAGATTTTACTGGGGCACGGCAGATCAATACTGGGGCACGTGCCCCAGTAAAAGGTGTCTAGCGGCGCCCATGTCCTGAACCGTAGTTATTTTGGCAGGATAACATAGCATGCAATGTTCATATCCTCTATGTCTAGTTGCGATGCTGAGCTCAAAGCACCGCTGTGTCACAGGACAGACTCACAGAGCTGCTATGGCTGTAGACTATTAACCTTGCTGATTAAACAATTAATCAATTTATGCAATGCTCATGTTTCCATCCTCTAATCAATGATTTGATGTGTTATTTTAAATATTTGAAATGTCTTTGGCACTCAGTGTTACATGCAATGCTGCCGTGTCCAGCGAGTGTACAGCAGTCATGTGACGTACTCTACGCTGGCCTGGCTTTATTCATTTTAATAGTAGCCGAGTGTGTACATGATTTGGTATGACAGGTGTTATACTTCCTCTATGGAAGGAAATACGTCAGCTGTATTTAAATATATCTGGCTAATGCCCCATAAAATAGTTCAGCTGCTTGCATCTTTTAAGACCCCACTCTAAGCCATTTCTTTGAGACTTCTTTTTAATCGTCCATGCTTAAATGTTAATTGCAAATACCTCTTCCAAACACGCTCTTGTTTTTTTTCCTTTGTCAGGGGCTTTTTGTCAGAGAAATATGTTACTAATGGCTTATGAATTAATAAGAAGCCAAACTGAATTAGACTTTCATGCAAGGTGATTGTGAAGAGCTTGAAAGCCCCAACATTTTATTCAGATTTCATAATTTTCTGGACGACTGGGTTCCTTTTTTCCTGTGGCCTATAATGCATCCTTTGTCATCGTCTCTCAGCAGTGATTTGGGCTGTGGGATGTTCTTGGTGTAATTTACTTATCCAAGCAGAGCCATTAATTTTCTATTATTGTGAAAAGATGATTCATGTTTTGGAGGCTGTCTCGATTATTTATTTAGATACACAGCAGGGAAACACGAGGCAGTGGCTAATGGAATATAAAGTCACAGGCCTCATTCCCATTCTGACATTTAACTACAGAAGCGGCGCATGTGTTAATGTGTCCTCCCCAAGCACCTTAATTCGACTTGAAATTCCTAATGGAACTTGCTATCTGTGCCGGGCCTCTGAGAGGGAGAGGGAGAGGGAGGGGGACACCAACTTAACACATAAATTCACTTGTCTGAGTCTTGGCTGTGCGTCTAGCGACTTAAATGCTCCACTGGTTGTATGTCTAGAGGGAAATGACAGCAGATAGTAGCATCTTTACTTGCACTGTTGCCTCCCGTCCTGCTTTTATACCGTGACATGATCTCTGCTTTACTGAATCACTGCTCTTTGTATTCATGAGGAGTTTTTTTTTTAATATATCAAAACATCTGAGGAATTAATGGAGGAGCTTTAAATATTTGCTCATAAGGAACCCTTCAATTAATGCATTATAGATCAGTTATAAGCCATTTAATAGAACAATGTTGTGGTTATGAAGAATTTGTTTGGGCTGTGAGTCATTCATAGTTAATAATTACTCAAATACATTTCTTATTTTCTAATAAGACAGTTAGTTGTCAGTGTTTATAAGTCGTGAAAGTTATTCCTAACATTTTGGGAGGAACACTTATTCGCTTCCAGCCTGAAAGTTAGATGAGATAATCAATACCATTCTTATATCTGAGAGTGGTATCAATGTTCGCTTCTAACTCAGGAAGAAAGCAAGTAGGTATTTATCCTCATTTTGTGCATTAACTTTTAACACATTTTATCTATTTTTGTTTTGTTTAATCAGTAAAAAAACAAAGGGCAGAAATTATCATTTTTGGAAGGTAGGCCAGGAAATAGTCAGGCACATAACACCTAAAGCATCAAAAAGACATATGTGTCAATAGTGAGCTTTAGAAATGCTGGTGTTAGCCAAGCCAACTTTGCCCTACTTCCAGTCTTTATGCTAAACTAAGCTAAGTGGCTGCTAGCTCCTTATATTGAACATGTCTCTCTGATAAAAGAATGCCAGCTTCTGTTTATCTTAGCTGAGCTAGCTAAACAATCTAGCTATCAGCTCCTTGACAGCCCACGTTATTTTTTGTTCACTCTGCATGAAACCAGTCTTTTGTAGATTATTGTTATACTGCCAATATATTGTTAATTAGTGTTATATATTATTAGATATGTTTTAGCGATTTACCATTTAGTATGAGGCTGCTAGCTTAGCCTCATACTAAATGGACTGACGTGAGAGTGGTATTTATCTTCTCGTCTAACTCTCCTCAAGAGAGCGATCAAGAGTTTTCCCGAAAATGGCAAAATATTCCATAATAAAGGGTAATAAGCCATGATTCTGCACTTACATGTATTGAGTTAATAATCATTTAATGGTCATGAGATTATCACTTTTTAACAAGCAAGTCGTTTCAGAGTCATAAGTCTGTTAAATCTGAACACACAGACAACATACTTACTGTAAAACACAGCACACCTTACACTTTCCAAGGATAAAAAAGAATCCCTGATTATCCTTCATGGATAAATGTCCACAAATCCGCTTAGTATAAGCGATAGTCATCCATGGTAAGTGTGCAAACAGGAACTGCTAATAGCTAATTAAGCATTCATAAAGACTTTCCGAGAACATGTAGTACAACTCACATGCTCCTTATTCTGAAAATAACAATACCTGGCATTCCTGGCAAAGACATTCAGTAACTCTGCCGGTACATATAAGGAGTTCAAAAGGTTTAATGGTTTATTACTAATCTATAAGGCATGAGTAAATGATTCATCAGCCATCAAATACAACTTTATGAAGAGGATCTTATAAGGCAGTGCATTGAGTATTTGTTCTGGAGGTCTTGGCAGTGAAAAGTTGAGGAAAATGCAGTCACACTTGAATGAAACTACGCTGAGTGGACAAAAATGTTTAGCGCGATGCGTTGGCTGTGAATCACAGACTTGACACTCAGTCGTTATTACAATTAATGACAGCGTCTCGCTCGAGTGACTAACACGTGATGAAGTGGTATGACTCTTGCCTTTTTGGCTTTGCTCCAGTCAGGGTCACTCAGGCTTGTTCCCTTTACTGCAAAGGACATCTAGTGGCTACACACTCGACTGACTCACTCCATCTCCGCTGCCTTCTATCTGCAACCCACACGGCCTCACAGCCGTAACTGTCGAAGGTAAGAGTCGGAGAGAGGAAATACTGATCACAGATGTACTGGAAGGATGAAAATAGATGTTAATTAAACAGTGTCATGTAGAATAAAGCCAATAGAAATTGATCTGATAAAAGATGTGATGGGACAGGGAGCTGACTGTCACAGTGTGAAGGCTGTGCAGGATAATTAAAGAGACGAAGCAGTAAGGACACGGCTATTAGCAGGTTAATTAGGCAATAATGAAAGCGATACCTCAGGTTACTGTGGGCTTTAGCGCAATATGATTCCTCCCCGAATGATATAAGGCGGGTGTTAAATATAATCCTTGCACATTAATAGAGAACGGCATACCTTCCAGTCAATTATTGCCAAAAGACTTCACCTGCTCTGCACAGTCCCAAATGGAGAATTCAGAATAGATTCTGTGGCGGCTGTCCACTCCGATTAGTTTGATGAAGCTTACAAAGCTTTTAGAGGGGATATTTGCGAATTTAGCAGGTGGCACATATCATTCATGGATCTCCTTATTAGAGGGATTGAAGGGGTTTCATTTAATGAGTAATTCATTTCCTGCTACTTTTTGACCCACTTTGATGGAAGTAGAAGTACTAGCATTTAAAAAAAAAAAAAAAAAATGCCACTTAATGGGTAGTTTCATAACCTTGAGTGTAACACCGTCCCACTCACTATTTGCTTCATCTGTGTTTAAATATTCCATTTAATTATGAATCAGTGTCCACTGTGATCAATATAGCCACTGAGCCGGAGCGATTACAGCCTGCCGCTGCAGAGAAGTGTCCTGCAGATGTTAGGAGTCAGAGGATGGCGGGGGTCAAAGGTCAGTGTCCAGCTTTATCCTCCTCAGGTTAGAGTGACAGCCAGACCATGGGCTTCATCCACCCCCTCTAATTGACTTACAAATGCCGCGGTGCTTTCGTGTGTCAAGTAACTTGCAGCATTAAGTATGGCTGTAAAGTCGATATGACTTTATTAGCGGCGGGGTCTCCATTGACAGGCCCTACTTGCTCTTTTGACCTCAGCTAACTGTGATCTACTGTCCAGAGACTACTCTTCTCTTCCCTTCCTTTCCTCCCTCTCTCACTCTGTCATTATCCCACCTCTCAATGATCATGTCACCCTCTGACTCCAAATCCCGGAAGAGCGCAGGCGGCCAGGAAATTCGACATTGTTGCTTCCCTATTTAGGAGTCTATTGGTAAACCTTGCTAATCCACAAATCCAACCTTGGATTTGAGCCGCTGAGTCTGAGGGGAAAGTAATTGGGTTGTTGCTAATAATTGGATTTTCTGCTGCTTGGTTTAAAGAAGAAAAAAAACCACATAATAACCAATGTCCAGGCATGAACGAGCGTGCACCCCTTTAAGCTTCAGTTCGTAGGTCGAGACAGACCCCAGGTTGCACATATAAAATGATTAACATTTAAAATCTGCTTTCAGCTTAGCTGTGTTTCAAATAGTCCTTAATTGAAAGCTCACATTTTTTGGTAAGTGTGTTGTAAGTCCTCATTATATGACCTGAAAGGGTCATTAATGAAAAAAAAAAACTCAGTTGCCATTACAGCTCAAGCACTGGCAGGAGGTGGTGATACAGGGGTGAGAAAACCTCTGAAACATTAAGAAATCATTTCTGGCTGAGGGCAGTTTTACTACACAGTATTACCATTTACTTTATACTTCTAGTTCACTATAGTTCAGAGGGATATGCAATTTTTACAGCACTCACAGTATTTTTCCTAGTCAATTTACCAATTAATACATTACATAAAAAAACATGACATGATGTTTTGATTGTGTGGATTTAACGCTCCATCAATACAATGCTACTCACACATTGATGAACCAGTACATAATAATATGAAATGTTGTCATATTAACAGGGCAATTCCCCTGCATGTACTTTTGATAGTTCTTGCTATTTATATGATGTTAGTTTCATTATCAGTTGCATTATTTACTGAATTAAAAGACCTGAATATTTCTTCCAATACTGAACCGCAAAAGTGACTCATGGACCATTGGTTTAATGTCTGTGATTTGGTGACACCTAGTGTTGAGGTTTCAGATTACATCCAACTGAAACTTCTTCCATGCGCCATCCATGAAGGAAAACTACTGTGGCCGACGTGAATCACAAAAGGCTTCATCTGGAGCCAGTGTTTGGTTTGTCCGTTCTTGGGTGGAACACGGTGGCTGGCTTTGTAGATGTTAAGAAGTAGAAGACCGTAATGTCTTTTCCACAGAGCCATCCAAAGTGTTCTCCCAGTGGCAGGGTAAATGATGAGATCGACCCAGGGCTGAGAGTGACATAAGGAGAAACATATGAGAGAAGGGTGCAACACATAACACCAGATCTCAGTGGTTAGTGGATCTGACAGCAGACCACAGCAACCTCCCGAACAAGACCCAGTAACCATCACAATGGCAGACATCCACGAATGAGTGACAGGTATGAAGAGCTGGACAGCACCAGGCCCTGATGTGATCCACACCGACTGGCTAAAGAAACAAACTGCACTCCATGAACGCCTGGCAGCACAAATGAACCAGCTGATAATAGATGGGACCCACCCTGAGTGGTTTACCCAAGGCCGGACAGTCTTCATCTTGAAAGACCCCTAGGAGGGAGCAATTCTACAAATCTACAAGCCAAAAACCTGCCTCTGCACATCATTGAAGCTCCTGTCAGGCATCATTGTTGCTAAGATGAGTAGGCACATGGATCAATACATGAGCAGGGCCCAGAAAGGAGTTGGAGGTAACACCAGAGGAGACCAAACAGTCACTCGAGACTGTAAGATCAGACTGACTTGACTGAATTGAGTACAAGAAAGCTCATGACTCGATGCTACACACATGGATTCTGGAATGGTTGAAAGTCTATGACACCAACAGGACACTAGGAGCCTTCCTTAAGAGCTCAATAGGACTGTGGAAGAAGACTCCAGAGACCAAATCAAAGCATCAACTGCAGCATATACCAATGAGATGGTCTGACCAGGCTGCTATTCTGCATAACCCTGAACCCCTTTAGCCAGATCATTGCTAACAATGGCTAAGGCTACCTGTTTCAAAGTGGATTAACTATCAGGCACCTCCTCAACATGGATGAAATTAAGCTGTATGTAAGGAATGAGCATGACATCGACTCACTGATCCACATCACCGGGATCTACAGCAACGACATTGGGTTGTCGTCAGGGCTAGATAAGCGTGGTTGGATGTTATCCTAGAGAGGTAAGATGATCAAAACTGAAGGGGTTGAATTACCAGGAGGCAACATAGCAGAGGTCCAGGAAAGCGAATTCTGCAGGCAAATGGAAAACTATGAAGAGGCCGCAAGAAAGTCAGCCACAGCCAAATACCTACACACAGTGAGACAAGTTCTAAAAAGTCATCTTAATGGTAAGAACAAGATCAGAGCCATCAACACATATGCACTGCCTGTCATCAGGTACCCCGCTGGTACAATAACATGGCCAAAGGTAGATAAAGAGGTAAAGTAAGCTCCTCACTATGCATGGAGATTGTACACTGCAGTAGCAGGGAGGGTAGCAGGGAGGCTGAGGACTAGTTAGCATCAGAGCCACTATCCAGGTTGAAACCAAGATCCAGGAGTACATCAGAAAGATGGCCCCAAGTGATGACCTTCTAAGTAAATATCTCAGGCAGCATAAACCCGATGAGGAGGAGGAGGAAGAGGACAAAGAGGGGGAACCATCATGGAAGGACAAGCTCCTACTTGCCCTGTACCACCGAAAGATAGAAGATGAGGCTGACATGGAGAAATCACACCAGTGGCTCAAGAAGGCTGGTGAGCAAGGACAGCACAGAGGCACGAATCATGGCAGCACAAGATCAGGCACTGAGCACTAGATGAATAGAGGCCGGGGTCTACAACACCAGGCAGGACCCCAGGTGCAGGCCAATGTCTACCACACCAGGCAGGACCCCAGGTGCAGGCCAAGGTCTACCACACCAGGCAGGACCCCAGGTGCAGGCCAAGGTCTACCACACCAGGCAGGACCCCAGGTGCAGGCCAAGGTCTGCCACACCAGGTGCAGGCTGTGCAAAGATGCCCCTGAAACAGTCCAGCACATAACAGCAGGGTGTATGATGCAAGCAGGTACGGTGTACATGGGGCACCATAATCAAGTAGCTGGCATAGTGTACAGGAACCTCTGTACTGAGTATTATGAGTCCAGAGGTCAAAAGACACCTCCAAGGTTGGTTGAGAATTACCCATCTAAAACCTGGACAGTGGCTTCAGTAGAGTCCAGGAACGCTGAGTGAGATCAGGAGCTCAGTCATAGGAACCAGTGATGCACTTGCTGATCCGAAATAAGGTTACAAGTCAAACAGAAATATTTTGCGTGGGGAAGCGGGTCGGGCAGTGGGTCCGGTATTATTTTAATTCATTTTCGTGGTTCCAGTTGCCGTCGGTACGAGTCTGGATTGACCTGCATGTCACTGGTAGGAACACCTAAGATACTGTGCAGGACCCTCAGTCCCCAGGATGTATGTATATATATATATATATATATATATATATATATATATATATATATATATATTATAGAGAGAGAGAGAGAGAGAGAGAGAGAGAGAGAGAGAGAGAGAGATTATGTGTGTATCTGTGTGTGTTAATCTAAAGCTATAGATTAACACATTCCCCCCTGAAATGTAATGGGGAATATTTTTAATATAATATATATTGTACTCGAGTAAATGTACTTTGTTACCTTTCACCACTAACTTGAAGTGACGTTTCCAGCTTGAATGATCTTTTGTGGTTCTGTAAAGCTGCCTCTGTTGTGTTAATATACAGTATTTCTAGTAAATTCAGATTGTCTGTGTCTGGCATTATGTCTGCTGTTGGTGGTGAGAAAAGGCTCCTGGCAGCCTGAGAGCCTGTATTCATGGGCTGGTTGAACAAGTCCACAAGAAGCCATGGGCAGCTACGGAAATGAGCAGCGTACCACATGTCGGGCCTGTGGATAGACCAGGGGAACAACAATGCTCCCCATCGTGACTTTGAGATCCCAGCCCAGATTATTGGGAAGGAGTGAACTTCATGTTGCTTTAAGGGAATAGAGGAGGGCTCGCTGCAGCTTACCACCACCCTGGATGATACAGTGAAGTCATCCTGATTGTGTTCCCCGGTGACGCCATTAGATCTAGAAACACGCTGGTTTCACAATGCTCCACTCCAACGGCCAACATCTACCAAACAAGTTCTCTATACAGGAAATCCATAGGCTCCGGCAGATATTATGATCATGTAGCTCTCTGCTGGGTCCTCAGAAAGTCAGTGTTGCGTTGGGAAAAGCAGAAAGGTTTCACTCTGGTGTGGTTTTGTTTGAGGGGAGATTTGAATAACGTGCTCTGTGCAACAATCATGTCAGGTTTTTTTTCCTGTAATGTATGGAAATGGTCCCAATGTGGTGGATATCTTTGGTGGAGGGAAAGCATTGCAATTCATTGATATTACTGAAATAGTGAGGTTTTGTTACTTTTGTCTATCTTGCATCAGTTTGTAAAAGTCAAGATTACACCATAAAACAGAGTAATTGCAGTGAGGTAATTCAACTTCGGTATTAATTTTGTATCGTGGTAGTAAACATCCAAATAGCCCCACATACAGCATCTCTCTCCCCGAAGATTGAGTAGGAGAAGAAGTTCAGGCAGGAAATGTGCTCCCCTCCCCGTCATTTTTTGTATTACTGCGCACTAAAGGCCAAAGCTAAAATCTTCATGGAGTGACTACAATTATATGTGATTTTTGCAAGAGCTGGGAAAAAAGAAGCGAAAGAGCACAGACCTTTTTACAAGCAGTCATTTTCAGAAAGCTCTAATTTTGTAATACAAAATAAGGGCAAGTTGGAAGCACCAGAGGATCCTCGGGTAATGGGGAAAAAACATCTTCTGGATGACAGAGTCTGAAGTCGGTGAGGAATTAGGTTTGTATTAACACAACAGAGGGAGGGCATAAAGCAAGTGTGTGTGTGTGTGTGTGTGTGTGTGTGTGTGTGTGTGTGTGTGTGAAAGCAATGACGCGCACACCAAAGATTTGGAGACGGGCCTTTCTATATGAACATGCAGAGAGAAGCTCACTTCCATGTATCCTCTCTCTTATGGTCCATTCATTGCATCACACTGTACATTAAGACATGCATGTTAAGGTATCTGAGCCGCCTGTCCTGCCAGCTTTTCACAGAAAGTAACCCCAAAAATAGCACACGTTCATGCTTTGTTTTCACTAGAAAATAAGCAGGATAAGAGAGAATAGTACCATGCATTTAAAATATACAAACATTTAAAATAAACGTTATACTCAAATTCTTCAAATCTTTGATAGTCATGATTATTATTATAATTGTGATTATTATTATTATTACGCTGTGTGTTTGGTTAAAAAATATAAAATAATTTACTCTAATGTAATAAATATCTGTTCACAGCCTTTAGTTGCTCAGTGCTTTCGGCAGGAAGTCGGTGTAGGTTTAATTTGTATGATTTCTATTTATTTGTTTGTTAAAGGCTCGTGAAGTATAAGAAAAGTGAGTTGCTGGTAATGTGATGAATTAGTGATATTAGTCACCTGTGGGACCTGTTTAATGAACGACGTGGCGCTGCTGTAATTCTGATTACGTTGGTGCTTGATATCAAAAACAGCATGTTGCTCAGAGATCAGGTTGTTAATAGAGCAGCACTGAGAACTTTTTTCATTTGCCTTTAAGCAGAAACAACAGAACGAGGGAGACTTTGTTCTCCCACTATTGTCCACCCAAGTTCCCTCTTTTGGTTTTCATGTCTCAAAAGCCCGGATTGTCTCCCAGGACACAAATAAATCAGTGTTCTTCCCTTTTCATCTATGTTGGGAAATAATTAAAAAGGGGAGTGCTGAATTGTGTACAAGCTGATTCCTCTGTTCAGTAAGCCACCTTCATCTAAGAAAAGCCCCCCTCCCCCCTTTAATAATATGTTCTGCTCTGTTTAAGATTGAGATCAAATAGTCTCTCATAGAGCTAGGGTAATTAGATTTCACTATGTAAATGGCCTTTAAAGCACACTCAGAGTGTGAGATGCTGTGCTCACATTTGTTCGCTGCACTGCTGCCTCCCTCAGGTCATTTGTGTATGAATCACTTGGCATCGCCCTGCACTGAAACACACAGCGCTGCCACATAAACACTGATAGGAAAGCATTCATATTGGCCAATCCTTTTCAAAGCACTACCAACACAGCTTTTATTCATAATTTATGTATGGATGTAAGTCATTTTTATTTTTATTTGGATTTAAGTGATTATACTTGCCAAATGTCTAATTTGTAAAATTAGACACTAATAACCAATTTACTTCTCTGTGATGTCACACAGCGTAATCTATTTGTCTGTTGTCACAGCTAATTCCCTCAATATATTTAGTAAAAGGTCTTAAAAAAAACATTGTAAAAATAAAGCATTAAAAGTCAAAAGGTCCCTGGAAATTATATCACAGCTTATCAGATTTTAAGCTCACTATAATATCCTCCATTTCTAATTGATTTAATTAACTTATCAAAGATGACAACAAACAACAAAACAAGGCTTTTAAAATCACCCCTTGTAATTTCAAACAAACGGCTATGAATTTGGTCATATTGTTATGTGTGCAATGGAGACGGGTTGTGGGTTTTAGTGATGGATTTGTTGTTATTATTCAAATGTCATCTTTAAGGGTGGGAGGGGAAGGGGGGGGGCTGTCTTGCTTGCAAGGCAGGGAGACAGACAGCAGCTATTGTCTTGAGGAGACAAAAGGAGTAGTGACATCACTAATGTTTCAAAAATAAACAGCAGGCTCCTATTATGTGGTACAGTTAAAGCCTGGAAAGGAGACCATATGTTCGGCTGAGGGCGATGCTGCTGAGAGAGTAGCCACGCAGTTCATATCGCTGACAAGTCTCCTCTCCCTCAGCCTTGTCAAACCACTGTTGTAAAACAATTAAGCTCCTATTAACATATATTTTATTAATTGCCCTATCAAGATGGAAACACAAAGACGTGTAAACGCCCCGGCCTGACAGCTTTAGAAAAGCGTAGCGTGGCAGCTTTCTCACAGATAGTGACAGCTGAAGGAATCAGGTCAGATTATATGAGCATGGACAACTCAACAGATTTGTTTGCTATTGATAGCAGCAATCATTTCAATTAGTCATCTCTCATACGTTGAATGGCTGATGAGATCGGCCGGGGTAGTGTTTTGTCATTTATTGTTTAATGTATGCATGGATTTCTCTTTCAATAGAAAAAGGCTCTTGATTTTTTTTTTCTCTCTCTCTCTTCTCTCTCTCTCTCTCTCTCTCTCTCTCATTGTGCAGTGACTGTTTCATAATTATTGCCTTACAGCTCTCTATTTCCTCCGGAGTAATTGGACTGCCCTGTTAGATTATCCGGTCTAAATTGCAATACTAATTATAAAGCCTAACAGTTGTGTCGCATCAATAGTCAATTAGGATTAATTAAGATAGGAAGTGACAGCTGACGATTAAGCGCATCAGTTGCAGTTTGACAATGCAGAGGTCAAACGATCAAGTTCTTCTCTGGCGCAGCGAAGTTAAGCCTCCTTTCCAAAATGCAAATGTTTTTTTTTTACTGACATATAATATTTTGCAGTCGCACGCTGCTTCACACTTTGATTATGGATTTCACTGTATGGCAGATTTCCACACGTTATCCGTTGTCATGTCGTCCCAGTGGCAGAACAAACGATTTCATAATTGATTATGCTTCTAATTACAAAGCATACAATTAGTGGAAGTTATTGATAGTTCAGCATGTGCCTTTTAACCCCGGAGCTGTCCGTCTACTCCCAGAGGAGACGTGTGTCCTTCTGTGTTAATGATGGAAACGACTTTTAGATAACAAGGGTGTCCCAGACAATCAGCCGTGTTTACACAGTGACCTGGACATTTACTTGCTTGGCCTCTGTCTCTCTGCTGCCTTTTATATATGCCAACATCGGTCTAATTACACAGCGCCACACCACACCAGCTACTCTACCACATCCACAACAAGGACTCGCTTTAATACTGATAATTAAACTGGGATTGAATTTTTTTCTTTTTCTTTTTCAAATGATACATTTCAAAACCCGTTTTAAATTGGCTCAGAGAAATACACTTGACAAGAGAAATGAGATATTTCATAGACAAATGTTTTAATAGTTAGCCTCCGATGTTTTCTTTTTCTCTATAGCGACACTTCATCATGCAGTGATTCATCAACACCACACGTCACATTTCAAACGTGTTCATCTCAATTGATTTTAAAGTAGATGTTAATTAATACCTTTCATACAATCGGATTGTCAGTGTTTAGCTTGATTTAGTCAATTCTGCCTCATTTCAATCAGTCAATTAACAATTAACAGTCAATTTTACCTTTAGCTATCTATTTCAACAATTTGTCCATTTTCTTTAATTGTTGGTTTTAGGGAACAATTTAGATGTTTTGTTAGGTTGTTTATTTATTTCCATATTTATTCACTTTATATCTCAGGGACATGAATATTAACAGATATTACAGTAAATATGTAATGAGTGATCTGGAGAGAAGTTGATCACCCAAATTCAACCTAACTGGTTTAAAGCAATGATCATGTTAAAAGGCATATCATTGACACACAAGCAGAACACAGACACGGGCAGCAGTAAAAAAAATAATGGTCCAACAGAGCAAAGACATAACATCTTAAATTAATCACAATAATACAAGTATAACAGAGCAGCTTCACAAAATCCGAGTGGAGCAAAGACAGATGAGAGCAACAGGACAGCAGCAGCACTTTATGAACTCTCAATGGCAACACTTGGTGTCGAGGTGTTATTCCTCAGGTTAGGGTCCAGACGGACGGATGTAACCGGCTGTCCAGAATTCACTTAAAGTCTGGCTGAAATGAAAAATGCCTCTTCAACCCTTTAACATCACATCCCCCATCATCATGTGCATCTGACAACATATGCAGAAAAAATGACCACAAAAAAAAATCTCTTTTGTAATATTTTCAATTCAAATTCAATCGTTTTTTATCCTGGCAAACACGATATGACGCGTGCTTACATCAGCTGGTACCAACCAAGTTCAACCAATAATATCATGACATCATCCATCCATCAAACTGCAGCTTGGGCTCTGCACAGAGCTGGAGAAGGTTATGAGCTAATAGTTTGAACAATCAAATCAAATTCCTCCCAACGTTACGTCTCGACTGTTTCTCCTGTTTCTCCGTGAAATACATCACCAGACAGAAGATAGATTGTAATGCCCTTTCAGCTCTACTTTAGGACCTGCAGGTTGAATTCCTGCTTTATATATGTATGAATGTGTTTATACATATAATATATATTTTTAAAAATTAAGTCTTAATTTGTATTTTTTTTTTTTTTTCAAATGATTTGAGCTCATTTGAACCCCAATACAAATTCTCCTGATGAGGAGGAGTCGTTGCTGCAGTGGATGCTTATTAGTGGAGCAGATTGTTATCACTGTTTTCAGTCTCTTCAGCCTCAGCTTGTTGCTTTTTTAAACAGACACAGGCGCCGGTGTCAGTATCTTCATATATGATTTGATGGTCCATATAATAAACGTGGTGGTGGTATCTCTCACATACAGTAATCCTCATGAGAATGTTCAGCAGCTGGCGTGTTGTAAGTGTGAGGACTGCATTCAGTCCGGTATGGTGAGTGTGTTAAAGGGCTGGAGTGCTAGGGGGCATACTTACCCTTGAGCTCCCAGAGGAGCAATGTTATTATTGGTAATAAGAAGCGATAACTACAGTGTGAGGGAAGCGTATGCCTCCGTAGAAGTTCCACTTTGCCGAGTGTGGGCACCTTTGAGAGTTGCTTCAGAAGGATCTTTACCCCAGAAAATAAAAAAACACCAACAACAACGTTCAGCTTTCCTTCAAAAGCCAACAAACAAGTTAGTTAAGAAATGTTAGTTTAGGACGCTGCAGACTGCAGCACAAAAGAGCGTGGCATCTGTGCTTATGACAATTTCAATAGTTTAATCTTCCAAGGAGGGTGGAGGAGTAGGGGGAGGGGGGCGATGCTAAACTACTGTCAAGACAAATATTTCCAGCAGAGTCCACTTGTATAATGGAATGAAAAAAAGATACATAAGCAGGCACTAAAAGTGTTTCTTCTGCCTCCTGCCCCTCGGCATCAGGCTTTTTCCTTTCCTTATCCAGCACAAAGAGTGCATTGTTAGCAGGGCCATTACAAGCAGTCTTGACTACACTGGACAACACATGGCTCAAGGGAGAAAGCTATAGATTGCAGGGATGGGAGAAATTGGAAAGTTCATCAGACCCATCTCATCTGACCTCAGTTGGTTCTGGGGAAGAATGCACCGGGACGCCAACGCTGAATAGACAGATTTTCCGAATGCTTTGAATTCCGTTCGGATAGCCGGAAAGAAGGAGGAAAAAAAAGGCGAGATGCTCAGAGAAATGGATTTGGCCTATAAAGTGTAAGTGGCGTGATGCCCATTTCTTCAGAGGGATGACATTAGGGGACCGCTGTTATTGATGGCTGCACAAAAAGAGGTAAAGAGTGCACACAATCAGGAGTCAATTGAAGGACTGGGAGATTAAGGTTGTTATATTTTAGCCCTGTAGCTTTAGGTCTTTTCCATTAGGAAATACAAAGGGAAGAATAGTGTGGAGTGTTCATTCCTAAATGCCTTCTTTTCCTCTCTTCTTTTATTTATTTTGTTTTATTATTAGTTCTTTTTTTTTCTTTTTTTCCTTACGTGGATGGTAACCGCGACCTCTCTCGGAACAGATGTATTACTTATGACACCCCAGTTTTCATCCGTTCACAATTTTTACATTAGAGTTAAATCTCTGCAGCTGGAATCTCACGGCTGAGTTAGCCGGAGCCCATAAAATATTGAAACCTTCTGAGCCACTGGCAGGCAGGTTGAGGGGAGTTCATGTCCAAAGCCAAGCTTCAGATTCACAGACATCCCAATAGGAGTGTACTACAGAAAAAAGCACTAATAAAAATTTCATTGAAATGAGACGGGGATATTGCTAGCATTCTCCCCAGCACCAGTATGAAATCTTAATCTGAGTTAATGGAAGAGATATGAAAGCCTTTCTCAATTCAAACACAAGTGGTGCATAATTTATAAATTATTGTCAGAAAAGTGATTCCGCTCTGAGATTTACTCTCTTCCAGATGGAAGTGAACTCAGCGAGACAATAGGAAAACATTGTGTTTATGACCTTTAATGCCAGGAGATTTTACAGGAGAGCTGTCGATATAATCAGGTAAACTGGTCTCTCCTTTTTTTTTTTTTTTTTAAGAAACACTGCAGCAGCGCTCAGAGCGAACAAATACCAGCAGAAGCTTTTTTTTTCTTTCTGGCAAGCCACAGACCGCTGCAGAATGAGTAAATAAAACAGCCTCTGGAGGATGGAGTGTAAGAATTCTTTGTCCTGAAGGTTGACAGTTTGCTAAAAGCTTCATAATGTCTCAAACATACCGCCTCAGTGATGTAGAAGAGCCGAGTTTTATTTTAAAAAGCCTTTCCCCCACCCCTCCTCCAACCCCTTCGCTCACTTTTTTACTCCAATTACACAAGATATGTTTGCATGGCATGCTCTGCGGTTAATTCACAGTGACAGCTTCCTCTTCCTCCTGCATGTGGAGCGTAATAGAAACGGTGTCCCATGCTGGAAAACATTATTCACTAATGTAGCCTCAGCGTGTCCAGCGTGCAGCTCTGGGTTGTTCCTACTCCATTACATGGCAGGGAACAGGTCCTGATTAGGATTAGCACATGTACTCCCCCCTCCCTGAAGACAGCCAAGTTCAATCATCCTGACTTTACATCCACACACTGGCTGCAGCCTCTGCTAGCGAGGCCTGCAGCCCTACGGAGGCTTCCAAACACACGCTTTAACCGTGCAAACACAATAAGGTGTCTTCCATTTATTTTGCTTATGATTGGGTTAAAAACAGAAAAAACTGTTGTTGTTGCTATGCCTTTAATATTAATATTAAATTGTTAATTAATTAACTAATTAAATGCTAAATCAAATCATTATAATGCATTTTAAGAAATGAGTAAAAATGTGCTTTAATTTAACGTTGCATCTGCCAGGATTTTATACAGAGTAAACCTCATGTAGTGGGAAAACAAAGCTACTACAGAGGTAAACATTTCATCCATATATAATCCGCCTTGATGTTTTTGTCACTAAATGGTAAAAATAAAAGGACGTGTTTTACTTTGGCGAGCCGCTAGATGTTCCTGGAACTGGCAGATAACGGCGGGCGTGCATGGTTGGCTGAGTCGGGGCGTATCCGAGGTGATAAAAGCATAAAAAGGAGACATGAATGTTAGATGGGGTGCTGAGGTACACACCGCAAACTTATTTAGGACAGCAGCTTCCTCGGCTTTCTAATGCAAATCAAAGGACAGCGGATCTTCGTTTCCTCACGCTTTGACGTGTTCGCCGTTCGACGAAGCTCCGACGAAGCCTTGAGGGAGCGGCGAGCGAGGCAACAGTGTTGCCACATAGCCACAGGTTACAGAAACAGAGCTTTTTAACGTGTAAATTGGAAGTCTTATATTATGTATTTTATTTTATTATTTACCATTGCTTATTGTGGTTCATCCACAATAGCAGCATTTTAATGTAAGTTATTCCTTCGTGTTCATTATTAGCTGAGTGCTGTGTTGAAATGAGGCTTCGGGGCAGAGTGTACACCCGCCCAGAGGAGCGTGCAAAATCACTTTAGACGACACATTCAGTGAGTGCAGGCTAGTAAATTGAAGCTGCCAGTGATGACTTATTGATGACCGAGCTTGTTCTTTCCCCCAGTTTAATTATGAGAGTTAGTTAATTCACGGCAGCGGGGGAGTCAAAAAGAGATGTGTTGGGTGTCATTAAGATATCCCACAACTTCATCACCAAGGCCCCATCCATAATTCACCCTCAGTTCATGTGTGCCTAAGAGGGCTTTATTTTAGAACAGCCTTAACGGGTAAACTCATGTGGAAAAAGGTCTGCTGTGCTGCACTGGTCTCCGTGTCCCGCCAAGTGGAAGAGTTAAGAAGTGTAAAAGCTGCCTTTTTGAGAGGCCAGAGTGGACCGGCGATAGCAGGCAAACATCTCTGGGCGGACGGGGAGAGGTCACATGATGTGCAGGGAAGGAGGGCCTTGTGCAGTGGGAGCAATTTTTCGACCTTCTAACTGTAGCCGAGGTGATGCTGTTCATCTTTGGGAAGGCTACTTATGACAGGAAGCAGCTTTGGCTGCTGGAGAGCCCGGGGGGACCTGACATGCACTCCGAAGTGTCCGGCCTGGAAAAACCTGCGAGATGTCCCTGGACTGGTGGTGCTCACTCACTCAGCTTTACTTTACAATTTCTCTAGTGGGACTCGGAGCCGACCACTCACTCTTTCTCAATCTGTCTCCTTAGCTCCGTCCCCCGTCTCCTTTCTCTTTCCATTCTATCCATTTTTTTCAACCTAATCCCCCCCCCCCCCCTCCTCCTCCTCTAGCTCTCCACCAGCCCCCCATCACATCCATCACTGGACTCTCGCATCCATCTGTTGTCTTCCCAGCATATCCTGGCTTGTTATTGTTTTCAGACCTGTATTCACAAATGGTTTGCTGCCTACTGACCAATGTTTCAGACTCTCTTGTATCAATTACTGGAGGAGCAGGATGGAGTTGAGCAGAGCTGAATGAAATACCAAATGCCAGAATCTCATGTTTTTTAACTCACTGCATTCTGCTTTTTGAGCTTCTCTCTCCCTGATAAATGAGTGATGTCGGGGGAGGGTGATCGCCTGCCTGTCAGCGGCTTCATGATAAAGTTAGTAAAACCAGGCTCACTGTTGGTGCGTCCACCTACCAGCAGTGACTCGTGTGTAAAACATTCTGATGTGCAGCGCTGCCTCCAAGTAAGTCAGGCGGCGTAGTTTAAAGGGCGACAAAGTCTGGTGGGGTACACAGACATGTCAGGACTTTAACCCAGGTGGCCACTGTCCGTGTCCCAGGTCAAACCAAAAGTCAACGGTGACTTATTTTAATTACGTGTTGCGTACTTCATACTTGCTGCCTGCATAAGCTTTGTAGGAATATTAATAATAATTAATTTATTTAGTATAGCATCTTTAGAACAAAATTCACTTTATTTTAAAACACAATAAATAAAACAACATAACACGTAACAAACATTTTCCATGACTAAAGTATTATTGTAACCCAAACCTCAATGGTTTCAGAAACCTAATCTAGTAGCTTTGTTGCCTGAGCAGGTTGTGTTGTCGTGGTGGGGAGTTATCGTAAAACAGCATGTGTGAGTTAATCAGATATTTCTGTGTAAAGATCAACCTCAGAGTCTGAGATTCACCTGGAGACACGCAGGCCTCGTCCTCGTCTTTGTTTGCCTGTTTACTTTCACCTGACTTGGCTGTGTGCTCTGATCATGGAACGGCATGCTGGCCCTGATCCCAGCCCTTGCATATTCATCTGGTCTAGGTGCTAATTTGTGTGTTTCATGCCTGTACTCACAAGCTTGTTTGCACACCCTGTCCCACCTGGGCTTGTTTTGGCGTCCTGTCAAAACCCAGGCCAGTGGAACAAACAGCGTCTGTGAAAAAAAGTGCCCATGCATGTTTAATTATGACAGGACACTCTCCTTTTTCTCCGTCTCCTTCCCTCCACAGACCTCTCCTCAGAGAGGAGGTGCCTCCTTGCAAACCTGCATTATTGTCGCCTTTTTGAAGTATGGCAAGAAAAAAAGGTATTAATATTTAAAGCGCTCGCTGCCATCCCCTCACACACACACACACACACACACACACACACACACATATGTTCACACTTCTCCTCTGCATAATCCTGGCTTGATTTGGGATTTCAGATAATGTATTGCTTGATGCATGAACTGCTGAAGCATGCAAATGTATGTATGTTCTGTAATCCAGGAGGCAAAAAGACTCCTGTTTCATATCTCCACATCTCTGGTTAGATAGCGATAGCCATTAGCCTAGCTACATATTTGTGATTCTTAAATTCAAACTGAAATTTCCATTCTACCTTTTCAATGAAAGAAATTCTAAATTTGTGATTTTGAAGCTCTCATGCACAGTTTGATTTTTTTTCAAAAGAAGATAATATTTTGTTTGCACATACTCTAAGAAAACATTTGAAGCTGTAGTTTTTACCCTGAAAGCGGAAGCTAAATTGTCAAGCTTGCTAACGTTAGCACTGAGTCCTATTAAACCCAGGTGGCAGCCTCCTGTTCTGAAAAGCCAAAGCTGAAGTGCCCTAAACCATCATTATTTCTAATTATTTAATAATAATTCTAACCAGGGGGCAACTCTTCTGGTTGCAAAAATAAGTCTGATTGCATGGAAGTCTATGAGAAAATTACCTGAATTACCCTTGATTTATTATCTCAGTAAACATGAATCTCTGGTTTCAAGTCTTGTTCAATACAGCATGATGTTCATTCAGTAAATGTTGCTCCATTTAGAATTAAATAGACCATAAACAGGGATGAATTATGGTCTAAATTGTCAAGGCTTCACAACAGCAAATGAATAGGGGGCGTCCACCTCTTATATACAGTGTTATGATTCATTTCAACACCGACTGAAACACTGGCAGCTCCCTCAGTTTTGAGTTTGCTGCCATCAGATTCCTCTCTTTTATGAGGAATATCTTTTAAATATTTCCTAAATAACCAACAAAAGAAAAAAATTCTTGTTTTCAAAATCCCAGAAGCTTATTTAAAGATGACAGATAATGTCAATCTGCTCCAATGTAAGGGGGATAAATGTCACATTAATATCTACTCAATTCTCATGCGTTATGGAAACACAGATTATCGGCTACCTCACATCGAGGCCTGAATTATAAACCGGAGACAACACAAAGTTCCAGTGCTCAGCAATAAAGCAGCAACCACTGCTGAGGCAAAACAATAGACTCATCATCGGAGAGGAGGAGGCAGGCTTGTTTTCTCACAGGCCTGACCTCTTTTTCTGACGTGTCACATTATGGTTATACAGAATGTGTCTCCTTTGCATACAAAAGGTCAGGAAGATAAATCAAAATCCGCATACGTGACTCGCCCGATTCATCAAAGCAAAGAGGGTCAAAGTGTGAACTGTAATCAGATTTTCCCCCCCAAATATGAGATGAATTGTCTTTGTTGGAATGTAGGATCTGCTTGGTGCTTTTGCACAAACATCCACTTCTAATTAAGCTATTCGGTGAAGGCACGTTCCTGCTTTTTAATGGAACTGGGTGAATTTTGTTTTATTACTTTGTACACTTTGGGTGTGAGGAAAGAGACTAATTTACGCCTGCAGGTCCAAGAGATGTTTGTTGGCTTAGTGACACTTGTGCTTGTTAGATAATCAGCGATGATGCAATGCTCTGAAATGAAATGATCTCCCAGCAAGTGGAGCTCCAGTTTGGTTCTGGGCCTGTGAGGGTTTTAGCTCCGTCTCCATGTTCCCTCCACCCCTGCTGAGACATTAATTAAGGCTCCTTTCAGCTCCTTTTTTCAGCAGTTGCCCCCGTAATGCTCTCACTCAATTAAAACCTACAGATGCAGGTGCCCCCATCATCTCACAACAAGCTCCGTAATTAACTTGAAGTTGTAACAAATGGCTACACTTTTGTCTCTTTATTTGCTTTCTCTTTGTTTCCCCCTCAGAACATTTGTCGACGTAATATAATAAATTAAAAAAGAAGATCCAAAAAAAAAAGTAATTCCTGTCTCTTTGACCCGGCGCCTTTCCTCAGCGAAACGTTTGTCTTCCTCTCTCTGGAGCCTGTCATCTCTCACAGTGGATGATCTCGAGAACAGGCAGAGGTGCAGGAAGGAGTCGAGCGCTGCCATCGAAAACAGGCATCACCTCTCCCTTACGCTGCTAATTAGAGTTAATTATTAATACACTTTGATTTAGCCTTGCTCCCCCACCATCAGGTGCCAGAGTATATTTTACATGTTTTCACAAATGAAAGGAGTGAGGCAAATTGATTGATACAGAAGTTTTTTCTTACCTTGCAACTTAAATCAAAGGCCCCACCGGTTTAATTGAAGTCAAGAGTGTTTGAAAGTCAATTTGAAAATGTATCAGAAGTAAAGTTGAAAGGATGAAGTTACTCAATGGCAAAGTTTGTGGTTAAAAGAGAGGTTTATATTATGTGTGCATGGGTGGTAAAGAAGAAGACATATATTGTGTATTTAACAATAATACATAGGTTTTTATTGCCTTCTAATTCAACTCATCACATACGGACACTCGTCAGGAAGCGTTAGCGTCACTTTGCATCAGGGTAGTCCAGTAGACTTGAACACATGTTTCACGTTGTGAATCCAAACAAAACGTATTGGTTAGGTTGAGAAACTAACCAAAGAGAATCCATGTGTTTGTTATGTACGCTGCAGGAGTCAACCTGCGTAGTTAAAATGAATCGACATAGATTGGTTGCGCGTGGGACACGTACAGTGGTCTTCTGGGTGAAAGACCTGTGTCACCTGACTTCCTCTTTACTCGTTGTAATTACTACTGCCACTAGAGGCAACCTTGTATGTGCAAAACTGATGCTAGACGGGTGCTTGGCGGACACCTAGCACTACTCACCAAGCTACTATATTTGACAAGTTGCAAGTGAGAAAGCGTTGTCTATACGATTGCATTTTCTGATCCAATTACCCAATTGGCAAGATGGCGTTGTAGATATACAATATACTCATAGTGACTGATCTGCTACTGTGGAAAAGGATTGGTTAAGTGTAGAAAAGTACTGGAAAAGAAACACACAATCAGCGTTTCAAGTCGAACAGAAATCTAGCTTCTGTATGGCGATGTATTTGTGACATAACGTTGAGAGGAATTTGATTGGATCGTTGAAAAGATCAGCTAACCACCTTCTCCATCTCTGTGCAGAACCAAAGCTGCAGACTGACTGATGGACGGATGTCATGATTGTATTGGCATCATTGTTTAAAAAAAACCCTGAATATGACCAGGGATGTGATCTAAAAGGCATTTTTCATTTCAGCTCAACTTTAATGAATCTACTTTAGCAACGTACAGAGAGAGAGAGAGAGAGAGAGAGAGAGAGAGAGAGAATAACAGAAATAAGTGCCTGGTGAGCTCTGACATCAGCCGGAGCTGTCACACCACCAGACTCCCACGCTCACGGCTACCGGTTACATCCTATAGTGTTTAGAGCAAAGATCTCTTATCCGCTATCCTAGCTATTTGGGGCAAATAAACACAGTTGTGCTGTTTTTGCAGTCCATATTTATTCCCCACAACCCCCCAGTGTAGCAGCTGTACAGATGTTAGCGGTGAAAGTCATAAAGCCTTGGAATTAGTGCTAATAACAACATGATGTGATATTTCCCTCACGCTGATATATTTGTGGCTTCAGTTCCACCAGGTGTGATTCAGCTTCACACGCTCGTAATTTTCCATTATGCTCTCTCACTGCCTCTAACACTTGCTTTCCTTCAGATGGACCGCACCTTTAGAAGGATCATAAAAGTGTCGTTTTATTCCAGCAGAACACAGTAGTAGACAGGGACACAATGAACAGCGGGCCGATAAGACAGAGGGGGAGGATGCGTAGAAACAAGGTTAAACTGCAGTCACAGGCTGACCCTGGGAATACCATCGCCGTCACATCTGATGACAATCACCAGGTTCTTAGTGCGGAGAGGGATGGAGCGTTGAGAGGAAGAGCAATGGTGGAAAATGGCAGCTTGATTCAGATGAGACATTAATCAGTGATGACGGACGTTCGGGTTCAGACCCTTCTCTCCACTGGTCCTGTTTCTGTCGGGCTACAAAGAGGCTCGCAGGTACAGTTATCGCCCTCTAAACTGCACATTTAAGCCGGGGCAGAGCGGGCTGAGGGAAGTTTGTGTTTGTGCTGGCATGACACTGAAACCTGAAAGGGACCAGAACCTGAAAGCTAAGACACTGAACTAGTTTACACACTTACATCAACGTGCTGCTGCAGGATCCATCAAATCAGTCCTAAACTAAGAAACAGCTGGTGCAGGTCCGAGGCAGGGGGTGGTGCTGATTTCATCAACATATCATCTGAAAAATACTCCACTCACTTTCATTCAACTACATTTCTATTTTAGAGATAGGTCTATGAAAAAAAAGTATATTTGTATCACTGAATTCAAATAAAATCATAGTGTTAAAGTGGTAAAAATGGACAAATAAACCAGGTGCTGTTTTATTGCAGACTGATTTAACAACATAGTGGAATATACTTTGCAAAACTTGGTTTCTTTGGGGGCCAAAAGTCAATCAGCTGCTCCCCCTGTTGGACTAATAAGCAGCATGTAACGCTAAGTGCCAGTAAGCTAACTAGCTAACGTTACAGGAGGAAATAGGCTGTGTCCAAAATCACTCACTACTCACTGTATATTGTGGACTATGTAGGGAGTTTGCCATGTTGTAATACTGTCCGAACGTGTCATCTTGAAATCTAGTGTCACTAACCGAGCACTATATCCCATCATGCATTGCGCTTAAGGACAAATGACCAATGGACGAGAGATTGAGATAAATCCATATATTTCATGGGAGTAGAGCATCAAGACAAAAACAATCACAAAGTACTTTTCTTTTTTCATTAATTTGGGAAATACCTTTATTGCCTCCAAATTGACAACAGCATCGTTGACCCCTCCTTTTGTTCTTACCTTTCACAATAAAAGCCCTACATATATACACTTCTTCACTTCTTACCAGAAGTATTACAACAAATTAGCTCACAATACAATATGTATTTATATTAATATGGAAAGTTCACCAGCTGTCGTTGATCACGTTTTAATAGTGTGACACCAGTGATCTTAACAACAGTGTAGAGAAAATGACACAACTAGTGCCACAGTAGATTGTTTGACTAAATGTATCTACAGTCAACAAGAATTGGTAACAAAACAACTGGGATGAAATATTAATAATACGCTAATAACGTGATAACATTATCAGGGTCTGTGGATGTAATGCTAGCCTTATGCTGCTGTTGTGTTTCTGCTTTCGGCAGGATGTCAAATCTTCAAATAAATATTACTCTGTAAATGTTATCTGATGTTTTAGCTTCTTGTCTCAAGATAAACCCAGACAATGAGCAGTATTGCATGAGTGATTTCAGCTTCTGATACAGTCAGAAATGAACAAAGGACTTAGAATGTTTAGAAGACATAAAGAGAAAAAGAAAAGGTTAAAACTAACAATTGTTAAGTTAAGGGTACATACAGAGAAATGTTCCTCCATGCTGGTTATCTGAAGTTTGCTCTTTAACAACACATCACTGCTCCCAGCCGGCAAAAAGGCACACTTTAATAACACCTAAGTGACTCACCCATTAAATTGGTCTGACATCTCTGCTGATCCCGTGCTATTCCCAGTTTGGAGGGGGGGCGGGCTTGCTTTGGACTCTGTAAGTCATCACTGGGGCCAGTGATAATACCCCTGGACCTGTGGCTGTCTTGTGCAAGGCTTTGGCTCCCATGAAATAGAGTCATCACCCCTGCAACAAAACAAATAAATCCTTCCACCCAGTCTGTTTTGATATGTAATGAGTCGGTGTTTCGCTCTTCTGAGATCTTGTTATGTGGCGTATCAGTGATGTGGCTCTCTGCGGCCGCGGTTCATCCGTCAAACTGGGTTTCTCCACCTCAAAATAATGATCCTCTGCTGCGCGGAGGGCCCCGCTAAAGTATCTGCTTATTTAAGATGGCTTTGCTCCGTTATTCCATGTAGGTAAGACCTGGCCCTCAGGAGTCGTCTGCAGTGGCTTACAAGTGGTGAGGCCCCTGACAGAGATGGAGACACAAACAAGCCTGGTATCAAGAGGTGGTGGGTTTGTGCGATGTGTGAGTAATGCTGTGGTTATTGTCTGTGGATCTCCACCAATGATGGATGTCATAAAAATATATACCGTACTTTGCAGCAGCGTGGGCCCAAAGCAGAGCCCTGTCTTGTCAGGAGAGACGTTTTAGGGAAGTGATGGAGTCAGTCGGGCCGCTGTTCCAGCACGAGTTTATTCTGCATCGGCAGGAGTTCACTACCATCCTAATCCACTTCTTTGACAACAAGAGACACTTAAAGTCTCTTAATGGCTTCCAGGCTCTAATGCACCTGATTCTGAATGTATTCAAATCTGCTGGATATGCTCCATATACACAGGATGAATGAGTCTCGCACATATATTGAGTCTACAAGAAGTCTCGAGAAGATTGTTTATGAAAGAGTTGTAGGTGTAATAAAGGCAGTACAGCTACTTTGTGTTCCAAACGTGTATCCTCTCTGCCTATAAATAGCTGAATATATGAAACCACCTGAATTATTTTCAGCCTCCCTGCTTGGCCGATGTACTGCTAATAACACAAGTGCACGCCTGAAGTATGTGCTGAAATGTATGATTGCCCTCGATCTGCATATATGATTTTTTTTTAAGTTAAGTGACGGTATAGTTTTCTTATTAAAAAAATATATATTCCTTCACAATTACGTAGCTTTCTATGGGGTCAGTTCAGTCTCATTAATAATGAATGCACAGAGAAGGATTCACAAATGTATTTTGTGATTTATATATAAATTACTCTCTTCTCACAAATACATTTTAATACGCACACAAATGGATATCGGTATGTAAAAACAAAAATAAGTTTCACAAACACATTTCTGATCCACACACACGTCTCTTGTTTTAAATAAAGGGAATATAATCCATAAATATATGAATTCAAAAAATATTTTTAATTTTCATTGAAAATGTATCTGTATGTTGTTACATTCATATACAAACTGTTAAACTTGAATTTACAAGGCGCTTTTCATTTGTGAACTGGTCTGTATTTATTTGTGGATTTTTGAGACTCTCCTGACGTGGCTGGATTCACAAATCTGTAGCCAATCAGATGCCTCCCTCATTTTCAGCCAATCACATGACTGCATTCTCACAAGGGGTACCTCACCATGGCCAGAGCACAGCTTTTTCTCTGCGTGTTTTGCTCATTTGTGTTAGCTAACTAGTTAGCCATATAATGCTTTTAGACAACAGATCATTAGCTAACTTAGCTAGCATAATATGATCCTACTAACATCAAAAAACATAACATCGGTAATTTCCTTGCTTAAGCTTACATGTTGTTGCACATTGCATGCAAAAATAAGTTACAAGCAAACCATAATAACTAATAGGTAAATTGCTTACTACATTGGATTCAAAGTGCCGACTACCTGATTCTCTAAAACTAAAGAAAGGAGCTCCAATGCTTCCTTTCAGAGCTCCTTTAACATAGGATGCAACGGACCTTCCTATACGACAGGAAAGGAGATCACGCCGACCCACAATTCTTTGCGAGAGCAACATTTAAAGTGCCGCACACGTCGGCCCTTCATGAAAACAAACGATATGCCTATTTTTATATTTAACAATGACTTTCATGCAGACATATAGTAATTTGAATAGTGATGATAAATGTGTGGACAGTGATAATAATTGAATGGTATTTTTTATTTATTTCAATCATGTTACAAACTTGACAAAAATTAAACTAAAAGCACAAATTAAATGTAAATACAGCCAATGTTCAAACAGGAAGGAGGAGCTGCTGGACCTGAAGCCGGTCAGTGAACCAGCTGTTTATAGAACCAACATGTGGAGAAGTGGACGATGCGTTTTTTGTAGTCCATTGTTGTAGTTTCTCCAGCGCAGACGCACGTCAATCACCGGTGCCGATCATCAGCTGTCAATCATCAGCAGCGTTATAATGTCGTAGCTTAGTGAAAGTCTGGTCGGATTCTCTGAGCACCTCGGTCGACTTTTCCTAAATCCTTTGGAGTTCTCCTATCGCCTTTCCTTAACCCCGTGACGTTTTCCCCAGAGGTCAAGGAATAGGAGTTAGGACCTTACTTTTCTGACTATTCGACTGCAACCATGTTTACGTACCCCTCGTGGGAATGCAGTCATGTGATTGGCTGAAAACAAGGGAGGCATCTGATTGGCTACAGAGAGTTCCGTGTTGAAAAAGATACTTTAATGAATGAATCCAGCCACGTCAGGAGAGTCTCACAAGTCCACAAACAAATACAGACCAGTTGACACACAAATGCAAACAAGTTCACAAATGAAAAGCGTCTTTGTGAATCCCTTGCTGTGCATTCATTATTAATGAGACTGAACTGACCCCATAACTTTCCACTTAAAGTGAAGATCCAAGTAATGTTATAAGAAATAAAATGTGTTCACCCTAATATGTTTGATTAGAGCATTTGTCAAAGACTTATAGGCTCACGAAAAGACATCTGCCCAGGAGATAAAAGGAATGTTCCTTTTTAAAATATGAATTCATCATTTCATTAAAAAAATGCAAATAAAACAGATATGTTGTATTAAAACCTTTAATCTATTAATCTCTATTAATCAAATATTTCCAGTCTGTTACCATTGTGAAAGCTCTTCATCGGCCTCTGCGTTTCCTTCTCGCTGCGTGTCCGCGGTGCTTTTAACTTGTCTGTGAGCAGCTTCTTGCCTGCGTAGTTTTAGAGAACAGGATGGCACGAGGTCGAGCACGAGGGCAGGCGGAAACAGTTGGTGCTGTAGTCTTGAGAAACAGCTTGCCCTTGGTACCTGGCCTGTTCTTCATTGTACTGTCAGACCCACGGAGGGACCCCTCCCCAGTGACCGGGGGCCGAGGCCGGTACGGCCCACCTCCCTATCCTCCACCCTGCTCTCTGTTGTAATTGAGCTGGGCTTTGAGACTTTTTTGAAAACACTGTGTGTTCCCCAGATGCAACCTTAGCCCGTCTTACATAATGAGAGCAGTGCACTATGGGAAGGCTTTTCTCAACCCGCGCAGGTAACCAAACACAAAGGATCAAGTGAATCGCTGAGAGAGGGAAAGGCCGGTTCACATCCATGGACTTGCTGAGGCTTTAATTAGAGGAGCCTTGTTTGGGGGTGATGCCCGTCTTTAATATGCTCTCACTCATCTATCTACCACCCTCTCCTCTTCACACCGCTCCTCTTCCTCCCTGCTTTGTCCTTTTACGGGGGACCATGGAGATGATTGAGCTGCATTAACGAGGTAAATAAAGAGAGGTATTGCGTGTCCCCGGTGCTTCAGCCGTGTTGCTAATTGGCACCGCATGTGGGTTTGATGTGGAGCGATGCAGGAGGGGAAGACATCGGGGGCGGGCCAACCATGTGACCCGTGAGCTTCGCCAACCGCCGCGCAGCCCTCCATCGCTCTGTTCTCCCTGTGATCACGCTGTGGTTCTCTGCGTGTTTGTTGGGTTTGCTAAGTCAAGGTCTTCTCATTCATTTTAATGACTCCACTTGATGTTAAAAAAAAAAATTAATTGAAATTCTTACAAGCAAACACCTTCAGGCTCATTAATCAATGTGTCAGTTTCTCCCTGCCATAAAATGTACTTTACAGGATAATTAATTTCCTAATATCCTCCAGTCATCTGGAGTGCCCTCAACTTAAAATACTTGATATTTAGCCCTTATATGCAGCTCGCTGGCTCCAAGAGCTCTTAATACGTTGTAGTGGCGACTGTAAAAGAAGCTGATGAAAGTAACAAAAAGAGGGATCTATTTTTATGATGACCCCGCTCTGACACAGGAACATCAACACATTGTTCATTTCATTGAATAATGCGTTATTTATTTTTTATCGACTCCAGTTTTGTGTTCATGCACTTTCTGTGATGCAGTGTGGTTTTGGCATCCATGATGACATGAAGTTACGCCTCTACCTAACACTGATTATGTTTCCAGTCAGAATGTTTCATTTGTTTTCACAGTTCCACTGCGAGTAATGTATTGTTGCATGCAGTATGAGTTCAGTACAGTGCATGTTGAATTTGACCTTTCTGGGCCTAGAACCCATGCAGGCTTCCACACTGCAACATGGGACCGGATGCTGGATTGGATTGTGGTATTTTTGGATTTCTGCATTTGACATAATATGTATTTGGATGTATTAAATCGCTGTCTGGCACATTACTGATAGTACGGGTATTGGAACGTCCAACCCGAGAGTGTGGTTAGCTTCAAGTATCTAAAGAGCTTTGACTTTGACTGGATCCTACATTGCCCATGTTGCATCACTGGATAAAAGCTTGATGTATGTTTTTTTGAGGAAAATGAATAGATCCTATATTGAGAGGGCATTTCATATTTGCAGAATATTTTGGATTTTTTTGTGATATGGTTTCATGATGTGCCTCAGCTACTGTACCTAATGTAATCTGATCTTCAAGATGCTTCTGCATCTACACCAAACTGACTAACCTTTCCAAGGCAGAGGTATCAGTCCCTAAAAACTAAACTGACCTGCTGAACAATGTGGCTACTCCAGAAGTGTTTGTTTGTTTTTACAGCAGTAGTAGTTCTCCTTTACCATTCAATGTTACAAAACAAACGCAAATAGCAGAGAACATTTCTAAATATAGTTTGAGAAAGCTGACCACAATGTCATTCAGAAAACAAGACGGCACCCTCTGAAAAGCGAAGCCCATGCCGAAGTGCCTTTAACCTGCATTCTCTCTGCTGGCCATCAGGGGGCGACTCCTCTGGTTGCAAAAGAAGTGTGATTGCATGGAAGTCTAGGAGAAAATGACCCTACTTACACTTGATCTATTACGTCAGTAAACTTTATAAACATGAGTTTATGGTCTCAATCCCTTTTTGTTTCAAGTTTCTTCGATGCAACATGATTTAGACTCAAATAGATCATAAAGCAGGGGATGCTATAGTGCAGAGTTACCTTGTGATTGACAGGTCGCTACCGTGGTGTTGTCTGGTCTGTGAGTTGTCCTTGTTTTCGTCACAACTTTAACCTTTTAAAGTGTTCATGAAAGTTAATTGTAACTTTTTTGGTCACCAAAAAATGTCTTTTTCAGCATTCGGTTATACATAGCTCCACCCTCTCGTGTCACTTCTGGTTGCAAAAAATCAACATGGTGACGGCCAAAATACCGAAGTCAAAGCTTAATCTCAATCCATTAAAACCAAGGACTACCTCCCTACTTCTTATAGACAGTCTATGTTGAAAATGTCTAGTGTGACAGAAAAGGCACAGTCACATAAGGATGAATGGAGGAGAATTGGACACATCTGATCTGTACAGTAAAATGGATCGAAATCCCTAGATCATTTCATGAGCATGGCAGTACATTTCATATCATATTTTATTGTCCACAAGGCTTATGTACTGTATGTGATGGCCTGGTTTGATTTAATATTTTTATTGCCAAAAGGGCAAAGGTGACTTTCAACGAAGCGGGAGTCCATTTAGGAACAGTGGCAGAGAAAAGTGTGTGATCACAGCCTCGTCACCAATGCTGCTGCAGCTATAGATCTGAATGCATCAACCCAAGACAAACAGACTGGTTGAGCTGCCGGAGGAAGCTTTTCCTCACTGTTGATTCTTGTTGATGGCTCTGTGGTAAACCTTTTGGAAGGAAAGGTATTTATCTCCTCTCGCTGCATGGTGTAAATGCACTAACTCCGGCTTTCTCGGGTCCCACACCACAGCGGACATCTTGCTGTGAACTTAACGATTCAGCGCTCACACATCAGACTGAGAGGCAGGAGAGAACATCGGAATATTTGATTTCTCTTCACGCAGCTGAGCATAAGTAACACCCAGGAAAATGGCCATTATGTGATTTACAATGTGCCATCCATACGTTAACCCACTTATTTATTTTTTATACAGTAAACATGTCGTTGCTCCAGGAAGAGGCCTTTTATTTTTAGCTGAGCAGATACACCGGCTATTACTGACACTGCGCTTCATCAGTCTTCTCTGCTGCAACAGAGTTTGTCCTGTGCTCGTATTGACTGTTTCAGTATAACAGTGTGGTGTTTGATGTGCACCACTAATTGACAGTTACTCAACTTTATTAACCCAAAATGTGACTACAGGGGAATCTGTGTTACAACATTTTGGAAAAATAAACTTGCTTGCTGTCAAAGAATTCAAATTTAGTTTTTGGGAGATTGAAGATGTGTTGAGCCAAGCTTAAAGCAGCATGAAAGGGCTCACTATTAGTGATGATTAGTGATTTACTTCCTGATTCTGCAGTGTGCCTCAGATGTTTGCGTTTTACTTACAGTTTTGTTTCACTCTCACACTCTCATCATCCTCCTTTCCAGGCGCAGCAGGAAGTTGTTTACCCCAAAAAAACCTGATCAACCCACTGAACTTACCTTCCCAGCACCAAATGATGATGAACAGCGTAGAGCTGGACTGATAAATTGCCCAATATCAGCATATTGCAGATGTATTGATATCAAGCCCAAATCCTCAGTATGTCAGCTTGGTCTGTGGCCATACGCTTCATACTATGAAGCTCAACATGGCTGCAGTGGTGGCGAGAGCAAAGGAGGGAGACAGGTGACGTAGTATGAAGAGCAACAAAGTCTGAGCAAGGAGGAGGTGGAGTTGGATGGAAGTATCAAAAATCACAAGACTTCCATTGGTAGATATTTTATAGTCTCAAACAGTGATATCCGTATAGATACCTTGTATCAGTGTGGCTAGAGTTGAGTATTTAGCAGCTATAGTACCAGATATTTTTCTGAAGAGTTGGTGGAGACCAAAACCGAGCTGAAAGAAGAGTGGACTTTAGACTATGGAATTCACCAGGTCTACAAAATACACCCTAAAGGTGACAATATGTCCGTGTTGTGTTATACCCTTTATTTGCTGCCCTCGAGTGGCCAAAAACATCATTAAATGCAGGTTTAACGTTCGCCCAAAGACGGGAAAGGTGGTTAGCCTAGCATATTTACTGGTTGTTTGACACACAGAAACACAAATACAAGACGCCATGTAGTAAAAGCCGATGTACAATTGGCAGGAGAGTGAGGGAGATGCGAGGAAGCACAGTGTTAACGCCCACACAGTCCTGAGGAGAGTCTGATCAGAAAACACCTGTTTGGACTTCGGCTGTGTGGAATCAAACCCACAGGATGCTTGAATATGTTGGCAGCTAGCTTACTAGTTATGAATGTTAACAAGACACTTTTCTTTGTTGGAAGGCATTTTTCACTTTTGACAGAGGCTAACTGTTCTCAGCTAGGCTAAACTTGTCTGGACCACACATTTCTATATCAATATTTGAGTTTGACTCACAGTAAGACAGCTAAGTAGTCGTCTCTCTTTTCGTTCCCCTCTTTATCAGAAAACATGTTTCCAGCACTTTGCTGCCTTAGCATGTTGCTTATAGAGTTCAATAGTTTGTCATTTCCAGCAGCAACAGGCTGGCGCTGGTCAAGTGGATGCCGTGTCCCACTCAGGGCACGCCGTGGCTTGTTTACTGTACATGTGTGATGCTCCGCGGCCCACTCACTGTCTGAAATCCTCCTATACAGCAGCAGCGGCTCGGGAAGAGACGTCTGCCTCCGAGTAGCACAGACATTTAAGCTAGCTTGTACTGTAACACTTCCTCCTACTCACTCCTCAGAAAAGTCAACTACTGAGATGTACGGCTCAATGTATGTTGACTTTTTTTTTTGCCTCGACGGATTACTAACTCTGAGCATTAAATTTATCATTTAAACCTCTTCTACTGTATATAATGGCTGATATTCAGTGTCACACTTGCATTTTTGCGTTTTAATATAATTTCTTGAGCACAAGATTAGTGCAAACCGAGATTCCTGGCAAAGTCTAAACAGTTAATTCTCCCTTTTAGCTCTGTGTCGCACACTTTTATCGAGTTAAAAGGAATATTTACGAAAGCAATCCACAGTAAATCCTCGGCCTGGGGCGACATGACCAGGTTTGTCACCATATGGTGTGAGCCTGCAACCCTCCAGTCATCCACCTAAACTGTGCTGTCAAGCCGCAGCCTTTTAGAAACACCAGAAAGATTTACTGATTAACATTTTCAAACTGCACAGCTCCCAAAAATTAGGCCTTGGCTTTATGTACAAAATCTGTTTCTCTTTAATGATTCATGCCCTCCAATATGTTAAGACTGGGAATTATATTTCTGATATTTATTTCATGGTAGCGTGCCCTTGGAAACAAATACAACTTTATGCTGAGAATGAAATATTAAAATCAGATCTGTAAAATAAATAAGTAGAAAGACCAGTATACATATTTACAAGAGACATGGTGTGATATTTGAAAATAAATGAGGGCTCATCTAGCATACTTAGAGAATGATGTACAATGAGGCAAAAAGTGCTTTGGGATATTTTGATGAAATTATTTATGAGTTTAAATAAATCATTTATTCACCCAAGCTTAAACTATTTATCTAAAATGAATGCACCCTGCATTAGTTTTCATAGCTCAGCATTTAGAGCTGCTTTACAAGAGGAACTGTGGAATAACCAAACTCGCACTGAGAAACACAATGTCAATAAGGCAGAACGTGGAATTACATCTTATTTAATCCTCCGTGAAGATTCAACTGCTGTTTTTTCTGTCACACCTCCTCTGACCTGCAGGTCGTGCATTTAAAACATAAGTTCTCTTGTGCATTTATCCTAAATATTTCAAGACTGCTTTCCTTGAGTCAGCGAGACGGGATATTTAATCTTCAAGTGATGTCTACTCTTTGACTAATTAAATTGAATCAGGTCAAATGCTTCTAAGCTTACTTTCCAAAAGTGCTATGACTTCACGTTGAGATGTAGGACAGCAGCCTATTTAAAGTATACAGAGGCCAATTCAAAGAGATAAATACTGCGGAAATTAGTATGCTGATGATATTATTAGGAATGGTAAGGAGGCAGAAAACAGGCGGAATTAGCATCAAGTGAAAATGTGCTACTTAGTGTGGATATATGGAATCTTCACACTTCTTACAAATAAAATATCTGTTGCATTTAAAACATTTATCCCACTTTGCTTCAGCGTATTTCACATATCAAAAGGCTGTTTTTGAAAAGCGCTCTGTTTTATAACTGCAGGGTACACTTTGTACGCTTTTTACCCTCACCCCCTTCCCTGGCCTGCCACCCCTCCACTCGCGTTTCTGAAGAAAGCTAGGTGTTAACACTACAGAAGCAAGAGGAGGAAGAAAAAATCCTGCAGGTACCCTGTGGGTATCTTTCAAATTAATCGTCTGGCTGCTCTGTCTTATGTGCAGTTTTGAAACATTAACAAGACCTTTGAGAGCAGGGGAGAAGGGGAGAGGGGGAGGGAAAGAGAGCAGGACATGGCATGATGGTCTTTAATGTTTTATTGAACAGATACAAATTATTTTGGCCCTGGCCTTCGCTGTTTGGTGGAAGTCAGTGAGAAAGCAAGTCGGGGCATGCCATAGGCACTGTGTGGGGACGAAAGAGGAGCAGTGTGTGATTGAGAGTCTGATGCTTAAAGCCACATTCATTTTCATTATTTATTTCTTTTCTCAGGAAAACAATAGAATGAGACGCTCCTGGAAAGCTCGATACAGCTGAGCATTCAAATGTCTCAACAGAGGAAACCAAGAAATTGGTTTGATCTTGCATATGAGTGTTTGTTGGAAACATACAGTAGCATCTTTATAATACAGAGTAAGTAAATGTGCAAAAAAAAACAGGGAAAAAAAACATGAAAACATGCAACAGCAGTGATTTGCTGCGTGCCTTTTTAATATAAGATAACTGCAGTAACTGCAGACTTTTATTTAATGAATATAGTTACTTGTTTTCCACCATGTAGAATATTTTCCTTGATGTGTACTCAGTTATACATTCAACCTTTATTCCAATTAATTATGTGTCGCTCTAATGCTCCCTTATTGAGTGGAGGGAGTTTGAGCATTAACCTCAAGACAACCTTTTATTTAGGTCAGGAACGAGTGGAGACCTCCGGTGCTCAGAAATGAAGCCAACGTGGAAGTGTAAAACAAAAACTGCAGTTCTTTAAACGGCCACAGGAGGCTGGCTCCAAAAGTGAGTCAATTCCCAGGATCCCCCAAAATGACACTGAGCTTTCTAGAGTCCAACGTTAACAGTAGGAAAATGTTTACTAGGAAAAGTCAATACTGTAGCGCACAGATACAATATGTATTTGTATATATTTTTGTATGCAAACAGTAAATCTATTTGTGGAGCAAAGTAAAGTTTGCCACAAAAAACATCCATGCTAAAATTATTATTATTATTATTATTATTATTATCATCATCATCATCATCATCATAATGAGTAGTAGTCATAAGTCATTTAAATGTACTTCTATTATCATAATTGTATTATTGTTATTTTTTGTTATGTACCTTTGTTTCTTTTCATTTATATTTTACACATAGTAAAGTATATAATGATGTGCATATCGGCTCATTCCCATGACTGACTTTTCATGATGTCACCATCATTATTATTACATAAAGCTGTGTTTTTTAACAGAGACAGGTCAAAATGTCTGCCTTTGGAAAGGTCTAATGATAACGCGATGAAAGTCTGTTAGGAGCAAAGTCAGAAAAGTATTCCGATCAGGCAGGATGTGACTGCAGAATCAGAGGCCAACTACTTGAGTTTAAATTAGGGAGAACTATGCTCGAAGTTTGTTTGCAGGTGACAAACCTGTGCAACACATCCTGGCAATCTGTGCAACAAACATGGCAATCTGCCCATTAGATTCTCAACTTTCTTGTCTATAGGAGGAATTATGCTCTGATGTTGGTAGTAGAGTAAAGGTTAGGAGGTCATAACATACGTGATTATCCTCTACGGATGGTGAATATCCACAGCAGTCAGCAGTCATATCAACAGACCAGCGTTGTTATCCTCAGGCCCCACTTGGCAGAATCCACAGCCAAACCTGCAATTTATTGAATATATTGTTAAGAAAATATATTCCCAAAGTACCTTAAAAATACACACATGCAGGTAAATATAAGATGGAGCATCCCTTAATGAGAGGATGCGTGGGAGAGAAGCTGAGGGGAAATGAGAGTAGACCTGGCTGATAAAGCTGCCTCTAAAATGAAATGACAACAAAGAGAATCACTGCCGAGATCACTTGTTGTCCTTAGAGTGCTCCCACTATTTATGCATGTTTAACAGACCTGCTAATTCAATTAGTGTAACAATGGTATTCTCTCTTACAGTCAGTGGGTTCCTAATGTGCTAATGATACATTTACATTGTTAATTCAAGATACTTTTTGATGTACAACATAGGAAGCGTTCCTATAGGATTTGGTGCAGTCTGTTACCATTAATCCTGCTGGAACGTCCCGCTCTTATCACTGTTGTCACTGAGTCATTGCTCAACATAATGTACCTGCTAATGCATGTAGTAATGAATACAAGGACGTCCAGGCCGGTCCACTATGTGATAATGGTTGTGTTAACACGGTTGTTAGGGATGCTGACATGACGGGGCCTGGTAAGTGATCTCCTGCAGAGTCAACGCTGCTGGGATATCATCATGCAAACAAAAGCGTTCAGAAGGAAGGTTGTGTGTCACGCAGTCCAGATCGAACCAATGAGGACTCAAACGGTCCAGAAACCGTAAACAAAAGTCATGCAGTGCAAACTTTATTTGATTATTGTTCAAAGTTGCTTCGCTGAGACAACAATGAAAGTTGTTCAATTGAACTCATTTAACGACTGTCTAGTAAGCAAGCTAGCTTACTAACTACACCATGCTTTGGTGCTACACTGGTTATTTGAGAAGATGTTCATCTGCAAACCTCAGTTTAACAAGTATCGGCTCAGTCCAGTCTGGCCTTGTAACTCTGTCATCAACAAGACATTTTTACCAAAAAACTGGCGCTCACTGGATTTATTCTCATTGAACTTCAGCACATAGTCCTGACCATGTTTCTGTGCATTAGTTGTTGGCTGATTAGATACTCAGGTCAACCTTCAATTGAAAAGGTGTACCTAATTAAGTGACCATTGAGTATTTTTTGACCTACTTTAAAAAAAGTTGCATTCCAACCGCTAGTGGAAAGCGCTAAACTTGAGGCTGAGAGGTGGAAGGTATTGTGAGGAAGACTAACACATTAAATTTGTAATTTGAAAATAACAAACGCAGAGAATTTCCCCTTTTCCTCATTCAACATTTAGGCAGTTCTCTAATTATTCTCTATTATATTTCTATTATATTAAGTATTCAAAACACATTTTCACAAGTTGTTTTGTTATTTTAAGCTGAGAAATATTGCAATGTGATGTTACTCCTCATGTGGGGATGTTGAAATAAAAATATGAAAAAAAATATTTTCAGAGAGCTTTTTCAAAAATTCAAAGACAAAGAGAAAATAAAAACAAAGCAAAACAGGATGAAGCAAAATAGTATAAACAATAAGGAAAGAAACATAATTTGGTTGCATTCACTGATGTTTGAACTCGACTTTATTCAGAAAGCACAAGTTGGTGATTATTAACCGGGGAACGGTGATATTATTGCTCAAAATATTGTAGAATCAGTTTGGGTGCAGGGCCTGGTCACCCATTTACCCATATGGCCGTTATCTCTTGGTGTTTTCACACTTGGTCCCTACGAAATCAGAGTGATTAGTCAGCACTTTGTGTGAGGACTCCAAAAGAACTGGGACCTCCTCAGAAGGTGGTCTGAGTCCATTTCGCTTCAAGTCCACGTTGCAGTTTAACCCGTGCATTGTGAACTCAACACACTCAGGGTTCTGTAGAGCCTTTGTGGAGCTCAGAGTGGGTTTCTCCAGCCGTCGCCATCTTAGCTGTGACGATTCCAACTTAATCCTGGCTAATGGGCATTTTAACATGGGGGACTATTTAAATGCTTCAATGGGGGCTGACTCACTTTTGGAGCAAGACTCAAGTGGCCATTTGAGGAACTGCAGTTTTTGACATCTTGGATTCATTTTTCAGCACCGGAGGTTGCTGCTTGATTGAAAACTTGATTAAATAAAACATTATATAAATCATCATATTCCTGAAGTATCACTATGAGCTGATCCATTTGTCATAATACCAGGATGCTGAATACGAAAGAAAGAGGAATACTTTCTCCCCACAGTACCATGTACCAATGAATATAATGTCCACATGTGATTCATGAAGTATCAGCAGTGGGAATGTATCACCAAGCTCAGGACTGATGACAGGAAACTGTCTCCCTGCTCTTGTTTGAACGGCCGTTTGTGTGCTTGGAGAGAGAGAACAGAGGATCACATTACCAGTGTACATACGGGATGCTCTTCCTTTGTGGTGGATGGTGTTGTAGCGTGAAAGACAGAGCCGGCTTCTCTCGTGGATGAACCCATGCATACATTAATGAGGATGGATGATATGCACATCATGTGATGTCAGGTTCAGCTTTGTGGGGCCCTAATGTGAGAGCGGAAGAGTTCACTGGTCATCAAAATTTCATCATCTGCCATAGTAAAGCCCGCAAAGTAGCCATTAGACGGACGGTTTTAATAAGGACGAGGGAGAAAAATAAGAAGCAGCGAGCGTGATTTCAATCTGACTGAGGGTTGGAGTCAGACCTTGAATCCCGTCTTTGTATGACCACCATATAAATGTTTTATTGAATCTGTTACATTTGGAGCTCAGAGTGGGATTCGGATGCTGATGTTGATGTCATCGTGGAACATGCAGGAAAAAACGGAGACCAAGAGAAGTTTAGACTGTAAGGGAAGACACGTGTGTAATGCAGGTTTACGGTGCAAGTCAAGTGGCCAATAAAAGGGATTCTGCTTCAGTTTGAAGTGTCGACGCTCTGACTCCGCGTTGTGGACAAAGACCAGACTGCCTGGATCTTCCACGAGCATATTCACTTAATAGACTAGCCATTGTGCTAACTCTAGCATATTTACACTGTGTATTTATACTGATGTCCATACATATGCACCGTCGCTATTACACAAACAAATAAATAATATATAATAATATCCTAGTCCTGCATGTGTAAATGTTCTGAGATAGAAAGATTGAAATGAAAACTCAGATCTTCCTAGAAGGGACCATTGTTGTGCTTCAGGAGGGAGAAATATTGGAATATGGCTATTTGAAGGTCTAAATGATTGGAAATAATTAATAATTAGAAATTGATTTCATCTGTATTAAATCAATCTGGGCAACACCCTTTAAAAATGGAAAATAGCCAATTCACAATTAACTTAGTCTCATGTTATAAACTATCAATTAGGAACTTCAATGAATTATTCATTCACAATTGTTAGTAAAGTCACCTTTAACATCTGAAGGAAATCTAATATGGCGGTTGTGAGTGTTGACTGCCAGGACCTCTTTGAAATAAACAAATATGGCCGACACTGGGCTGTGTCATCTGGTTCAGGATGGAGGAGAAGCGAGGGGAAGTTGTTTGTTTGAATCGGTGAGGGAGGCCGTGTGGTTGTCCTCGACCAGATTTCTGTATGTGGTCAACTAATGTAAGATGTAAGAACATCTTAATGGTTCAACACATCAAACAGAACATCACACTGGAACATTAACGTCATCACATTACGTGCTGAACTTATGGCCATTCATTTCTTTCATTTCCAAGTTCAGCCCAGGATGTTACCAGTCCTTGAGGAGACATCGGTGCTTGGTTGGTCTTTCTGAATTAAAGTTGCTGTCGTCAGTCGATGCTTATGAAGGCAGATTGCTGTCCTTCAAGCTGCTGTTGCAACGGAGGAGTTTCTAGTGAGCGCTGCGTCTCGGCTAGAGGTGATCCTGTGTCTTGGGAAAAGCAGCTTTAAGGGATGAGTTGAGCCTTCACAGCGGTTGCTTGTTTGGCTGTTTGGAGGAGGCTGCTCGGAGACTTGCTTCTCAGGCAAAGCCCACGAGAAAAGAGAGAGTTCAGAGGTCGGTCTGCTCAGCTGAAAGAAGCGGCTCCGGCAATTGCAAAAAATAATACAAATTCTAGAATAAAAATTCATGATAAACTCTATCTTACAATAATTGTGTTCAACAGTGAGAACGACGGATGAAGAAGGAAGTTACATCTCTTCAACAAAAGATATTTCTCATATACATTATCTGGTCAATACTGATTGGTGGCGACCTGATCGGTTGTTTAACATGCATGTTGTCACTCGAGATGGTGTTACCGTCATTATAAAATTACCTTTGAGCAGGCTGCTTCCTAATCAGCTGTGGAGAGGAAGGAGCTGTGCTAGCTCCAGCAGGAGGAGGCGTTTGTAGTTGTGATGTGACGGGGCTCTATGAAGTGTGCCTGCTCTGTGTGGTGTGCAGCAGCCTTGACTCTTGCTTTGAATACTTGACATCATTGATTTCTCCTTACGGTGGCAAAAGGAGCAGTAATTAAGAGCCCAGGCCAGTTCATTGATTGGACTTCACACTGACAAATCATTGCATCTCCTCCCAAGGGGGGTCGCTCAAGAAAGCCAGGTTTGTGCTTTAACTGCCTTAAAAAACACACACCTCCCCCCTCTCTCTCCAAGGTAAGGGACTGTAGGAAATGAGTCGGGTTATTTGGGGTGAAAAAGGGGGAAGGTTGTGTACATGTTAAATAAAAGACCAATGTCTGGTCTTTTTCCTTTTCCCCATGCCGGATATCTAATTTCAGCATAATGTTTGGCTGCACAGACCTTCAGCCTGTCACTGTGCTGATAACTGTTCAGTTGCTAGGTTCAAAAACGGAAATAATCTGTTAGGCATCATTTTTAATTTGAAATCTGGTTGTCGTGAAAATATTTTCACCAAGATCAAGGTTTTAAGTACCTATTGAACACAAATAACAATAATAATAATAATAATACTTATTATTATTGACTATTATTGATAATATGATTACATTTTTAATAAAGCTTTATTAGCCACTCTCCTCCTCCAATAATTTCAGTTCAGTCCCCAACATTAATGAAGAAAAAAAAAGTCTGTGGTAATAATTAAAAAGCATCATAATAACAGCGGATATAGGTGTAATTTTGTAACAACACTAACACTGTTGCTGCAAAAATATTGTATCGCGATGACAATAGATATGAGAGCAAACATAAAATGCCAGAAGCTGCTTCATTACAAAGACAGAAAAAGTTGCCACCGTTTCAATGGAAACAAACATTGCTTTGGGCCTCTTTGTAAACAGCACACAGCTGCTATTTCGAGTGATGGGAGCTCCACCTTGTCACAACAATTCCCTTAAAGAGGAACAGTTTAATGTCAACAATATTTTCTCCATCTGCCTGCTCATGAAAACCTTCCAATCCACAGGGAAAATGTTTCTCCCATTCGGAAAAGGGAAAACACAATAGAAGAAGATGAACTGATAACATCAAGCACGGATTGCAGTCAAAGGCACAGTATTAGCCCGCCGCAATGAGAGCTTTTGGTGGCACACATCCATCTGTTCACTTTTGCATTTTTCAAAGAGGTGTCATGCCTTCCGTTATTGAGAAATTTCTATGCAATTTTCACAAGGAACTCCTCGGAGCAGCGCGCCAGCTGACTGATTTGCATGGCCACCTCTCCAGTAAAACGGGGGTATTCCACCTGCCAGGCTCCCGTCTTCTGAGAAGTTTGATCGCTCGGTGCTAATCTGATTGGTTGAGATCCATCCAATTTGCGCTGATAATGAGACAGCTTGACAGAGACACAACGGCAATTACTTCGCCACGCATATAGAGTCACATTCTAATTAGACAAGGTTATATATTTCAATTGAACCGATTGTATTGCGTATACTCTTTTTTTTTCTTCTTCTGCGAGGCAGATCTGAATACAGCGTACAGCTGTTTCAGCAGCGCCCACGTTGTTATCTATTATTCTATAATTATTCAACTAACTTTTTAAACTCACGGTTCCACCTTAGTTCAGTATTAGTGTTCAATGTTATTTGTGTCTGATGGTCCTGAGGCTGAGAGCAGGCCAGCAGTCTACCAGCCATTCTACTTCTACAACAGAGAGAGGAGAGGTGAAGAAAAGATCAACGGCAGGAAGGTTCGATATCGTTCATCATCACCATGGGGAGTGTGAGAACAGTCCGCCCGTATGCGTCATGGAGCCACGGCTTCTCAGGAAGGAACCAGACGCTGCTGAAATGCTGAATCCCTGATGACATCACCGTTCACTGGGCTGGTAAACATGGTTCTGTCATAGAGACGGGATGCTGGACTGTGTGCTACATGCTAATTAGCACACTGCAGCATGCTAACACAATGAACAAAGATAGTGATGTGGTGACACTGTTCCTCCTAAACATAAGCATGTTAACATGGAACAGCAGTGTGCAACCGGGACGATTTAGGATTTTATACAAGATCACACCAAGAAAATCATAACTCACAATAAGTTGAGAGCAACAATTTATAAAATACAAAACAAATACAACAATTCATAATTGTTTTGCAGGGAGGCCTTATGGTTTCTGATCATTTCGATCACATCAAGTATTTGTTTCTTAACTAAATGTAAAGTGATATCATGATAAGTACCAGTTTCAAGCATATTCATAGGATTATTGGGATAATATCCTGAATTACAATCATTTTCATATCGTCCCATGATTATTCTCTATCACTTTGCTGTCTTCCACTTTACCATTACTCACTCAGCCGTAATGTCCCTTATGTTGGATGAGGCACTTCTCTGAAGTTAAAGCAACCTCCTTTTCATTTTCCATGTCATTAATTTCTTTCCATGGAACATGACAGACGTTAAAGACATTGAACTGTTTGATGTGCAGTGTTTTATCAATCCACACGTGGCAACTGAGGCCTGTGTGAGTAAAGATCAATCAATATATTTCACAAGCCGATATCGTCACGTGTATTTCGCTCTTCATCAACGGACCTTTCAAATACTGCAGCCATATTGTTTTATTAAATATTAAGCACAAATCAAATGCAACCAGAGCCAGATGAATCTTTTTTTATTTAATCATGGCATAAATTAAGAACTTAACCACAAAGAGAGCAGGAAAAAGTCTCCACTACTTCCTGAGGGACAGAACTCATAATAACTTTCAATCCAAAGGAGGAAAAGTGAAAACCATGACAATCCCATATAATTTGGATGGCTCCGACAAAAAGCAGACGCTCCCTCCCTCCCTTCCACACACACACACACACACACACACAGCAAGAGAGAGAGGCAGGCAGAGACTTCAGGACCCTGGACAGCAGCCACTCAGGAAGCTTCATGACGCAGCCGACTCATTTAAATGGCTGTTTAAGTGTCGGAGCGTCTCGTGTAAACGGAGCTGAACAGTTTCAAATGTTCCTTTATTGTGTCCGATGTGACTGTGGGGGATGTCTTTTGTCTTTATTAAATCTATTTTCCAATAGTGGACTCTCCCCTGAGATACAGCTCATGAACTTGAACGTGTTTAAAGACGGCAGATCTCCATTGATTTCAGACCAAAGGATAGAAGAGACAATGATGTATACATGATGTAGTTTATGTTTTGCTCAGCTGCTCACAAACAGTGTGTGACACTAACATTAATTGGATTACAAACTGAATTCTGTACACTACTATTTTTTGTCTTGTTGTCCTGAACAACATCATCTAATACTTCTAATAGTCTTGCTGTCCGCACTATAGCCCCCCTCATCTTTCCTTGACTGCCACTCCAGTGGGACAGGCCTGACGACACTCAGAGATGATTTTTAACCACTGTTAAGCCCCGCCCCCGGGCAGCCCTTTGGGGCGGACAACAATCTGACCCACATTAATTGCAAAAGACACTTTTTAGAACCATCAGATCCATAGCATTAAATAACATGAGAGCATGCAACAACACATAAAAATCATATAGGCTGAGAGGCAGCAAGACCAGCCGTCCCTGTTTCAGAGGCCTCCTGTCCTCCTGCTGGCACCAGACCTGTGAAAGACTTCCTCCCCAGGCCGGTGAACCTCCCTGAATGATGCAGCACAGGGACACATGCAGCCGAAACACCGGGTACACAGCCTGCCAGATACTCTTCAAGTATGCAGACTAATTGGAGAACCTAGTATTGGCAAAAGTACTTAACTGTCATTTTAAATATCAAAGTAATGGACAAGTAATGGTCAGAAAAATGCCATTTAGATGTGCTGGTGTGACACTGAACATATGCAGACATCCGAAAAGATTGCAGATTCATTAAAAAAAAAAAGAAGAATGCCGTAATGAATACCGGTAAATGTGGCTGTATCTATGGTTGTCTTGACACCAGGGAGAATGGTGGCATATTAATATACATATTGAAACCTTTCTCATATAAGATGTTACATATTTTGTGCTGTGCATCCCCCTTAAACAGTCAACCCATCATAAATGGCATGCACTTTTAAGTTCCTTGTCATCCACATAACATCTGAGGACCGACCATAATAATCAATTCGTCTGGAGCTGCCTCCTCTTCAGCGGTTCAGATGCACTCAGTGTGAGGCCTGCTCAGATATGAAAATGTATGGAGATTTACTGAAATTTGCAATATTTAATTGGAGTTTGTGTGCATCTCTGTGTATGCCTCTGTATCTACTGGCAATGTGCCTCGCAAAATTAAAGCAAAATTCTTTGATCTGATATAAGATTTGAATAGTGAAGATTTAAATATTTAAAATTCTTCTGCAGTGTCACTTTGATCTCTGAAATGATTAATAGGGGTTTGTTATAGAAAGTACACTAAACGGATCTGGGAGAGCCAACCCACCGTAATTGTGAGTTCTTCTCGCAGAGTGAGGGTAAATTACACATTTTAAAGTAACAGGGTAAACAGTTCATTTGAATTTTATTTCATACTTTTATGTTTAATGAGACAAGAAGACAGAGAGCGACTTCAAACACCCCAATCTAAAGTGGAAAAGATTTTTCTCCACGCGAGAATGACACTTGGAAAGGGAAAAGTGCTTTCATCGTTTATCATGATGATTAGGAAGAGGAGGCTCTTTGTCTCCCATCGCTGCCTTCTTCAAGCGTGAAGGGAGAGAACTTGGCCGACACCCTTGACGGCAACAAAATAACGCTGATACCGATAACAGGGACTGTTGATTGTGTGATGCTCTCCGAGCTGCTAACACCACCTTAATGAGACTATACTGCACCTTAAGGGTGGTGGTGACACCTTTAGCCCTCATTGACAGCGGGTTCACCACAGCGCTTCATTCCTACACTTACAGTCGACTTAGAGTTCAATTGAGGAGGCTGTTAGTGACCTTTGTGAGCAGCAGTGACCCTTCAGTTACTGTTCCCAGGCCTGTGGATCTCTCCGTTCTCACATCATCATATGCACTTTATAATGATAGCGGTGGCAGATTTACTCCTCCAAATGTTTTTGAAACATCGGCTTCTTGATTTCAGACGGAGACGCACAAAAGCGGGCTCCTCCTTTCTTGCTAATGATCGTCAGGTTTGCCAGCTGACAACCGTCGCCCGCTTTTATCAACGGCGGCTCGCTAGCTAATTAAGCTAACATTAGCGCCGTGAGTCGGTGGAAAACACGATCTCAGACTGGCTTTTTTTTACAGTTTCCAGCTGGACATAATGAACTGTAAAAGAAGCCACGCTAAAAGGCAGAGGCTGAAGCAGCAGACCTGTTTCTGAAGAAACAGCATTGTTGCTCTATCACACGTCACATTCCACTCTTATTAGTTTACTTTAATGAGGGTTATTTTTTTTTTGTCTTTTTCAGCTTCTTTAGAAAGAATCAAGTCAGACAGGAAGCGAGGGAAGAGACAGAGGGACACGCTGCGCTCCACTGCTACATCCTGGTATCAAACCATGAGGTCATCAGGACTCTACTACTAACATTACTAAAGAAAAGGCTTAAGAAGTGGACTGATGTTACTCGTTAGCATGCAGGACCGGCTGCCACACAGTGGGGAACTACTTACTAGTCCTTAATCATACGTTTATACCTGTAACCCTGACAACCAATGATTTATAATGAATTATTTCTGGTTTGTGAACTGGGTTAGCTTCCCATGCGCTAGCTTTCTACTGCTGTCAGGTTAGTTAGCTTACTGTAGGGAGCAAGCTAGTTAGCTTTGTAGCTAATGTCAGGGAAGACAAACACACCATTTCATCCATTCACACTTTTGTTTTTAATGGTTTTGGAAAAGCAAAAAATAAAATTAAATGTGGATTATTGGGCCTCCTGCAAGAACAACCTTTATATAGTATTCATATAGCCTAACGATATCAGCTTTCATTTAGATTGGCTTTTAATGCTAAAACACAACAATATCCATATTTATTTTATTTAATATGTAATATGTGACAGTCACGATCGCTTTGCTGTGGCGAGTTTTTCATCCTGAACCATTTCTTCTCTATTACAGTGACAGTCCGACCCTCAGCATTGTTTCCATAATCACTGTTTAGATGGGGGACTAAGTAAACAGTAGATTAGATGAAAGAGTACGCCTAAGCATAACTATAAAATGTATTTTCTTTTTTATGAAATGTTATATTTTAAAACTTTTAAATATTCATAATCTTTTCTTTTACTTTCTTTGAATTAAATTATCAAATTGACTGTCACAGTGATATTAAAGTGAATGGAAATCTACTGAACATATTTTTAATTCAATAATAACATTAATATGATATTTGCTTAGAGATAATGTTTAATTCATCCGCAGCATATTTCAAAGCATTAGCATGCAGAGAATAGAATAATTGTGCCCGGTTCATCTTTTAATGCTTCAGTGACTCTGCCCAGTTGAATATAATAGCCTTGTAAACTGTGCATTAATTTAGAATGGCTCTCCTTACGATGCAATGCTTTTCCCCTCTTATAAATATTCAAAATTAGATTGCTGTGAAAACAAATACGGGACATACAGTAACTGTGTTGCTGTTTTCATCTGGCATGAATGTTTCATTTATGTATGAATTCACCAAGCCATTTCCATTTCTTCCCCCACTTTGAGCTTCCCCGAAAATTAACATTGACAGAAATTCCGCCCGTTTGTAGTTTGTTTCAGAAAAGAAGAACATGGATTTTCAGATGAGTCGAATCACAGCAGCCACTGAACACGTTTTCCTCCCATGCAGCCTCTGCGTTATCCTTCCACTTGACCTTTCATCGCCAAACACACTTTTTATGCTCTTTTTCTCACTAAACACGCGTTTTGAGCCGAGGCGGATCGGTAGGTGAGCGTGTGCTTTCGTGCGAGCGCACCTGCATGTCTGCACGCAGGGGTTGGTAAGGCGTCCGTCTTAATGGCGGCCACAGGTCAGTGAAGATGCGTCTTCAGAGACGTTGGCGGCGGCTGACAGGTGACCTACTGGACCATGAATTGCCTGTCGAACATTTCGGGCGGCGTACCAACCGGTGTTTCCTATTGTTGTGGCACACCACGAGAGAGCCACCTGCTCACCAACTGCTGTGATCGATGAAGATGATTTTTTTTTTTTTTTGTCACACAACCCAAAAGAAGTGGTATTGATATTTGAGGCCGGGGCGTGAATCGATAGCAAGCAGTCAAGCCGTCTGACTGAGCAAAACCCATAAACGTCGAGCACTCTTGTTGTGGCTGGAGGATTGATTGATTGTGGGAATGGCAAATATTAAGGCAGGGCGTCAGTTTGGGTTTTTTCTTTTTTTTCTCTCAGTGTTTTCTCAGGATGAAAAACATGAAAGAATGACTGAAGATAAGTAAATAGTCTCTTGTTGTCGTACATTAAGAGAGAAGGGTCTTATTTCAGCACACAGTTGAAAAGTATTGAGGAGAAGAGTAATATTTTCTTATTTGTAAATGGATATAACATTAATTTAGAGAAAAATACTCTGCTATCTGTCAGACAGCGCTGCTCTGCCCAGAGTAGCCACCTCCTCGGCTGCCTTTGCACATCTTGTCAATATCCTCCCCTCAGTAAGTAAAAGCCTCTGACAGGTCTGATTTAGTCATTGTGCCTCTCAAAGTATCTTTCCACACTAATCAAAATGACTCTCTGTTAAATAAAGCATGAAAAAAGCTTTTTCCATGAACGGTTTGCTGGAGCGGAAGTCATCTTGCCTGTAACGCTAGATGATTAATCAACAGATTGGATTCTGCTCGGCATTGCAGTTCCTTCCTGCAGCACTCATTTAACTCAAGCATTAGATCCTTTTTTCTTTTTTTTTAAAGTGAAATTTAAAGCTGGACTGTTGGTGTTTCTTTAAGGAAGGTGAGGGGCTTTTTTTTTCCAGGGCTGAGACCTGCCAGGAAGTATCAGTGAGTGTTCCCGGCTCTGACTGTCAGCAGAGCTGGTAAATGGTTTAAAGACGGTGGGGGGTTGCCACTGTGCATACTAGATTGTGGTCTGAATGGAAAGTTGGCACCCATTGGTGCGTGCCTTCACTTAACAGGGTGTGGCAGTTAGCTCTCTGCACTCATCACACGGTTTATGGGTCAGTCAGCAATGAAATGTAGCATAAAATTGCCAGGATTCTTGGTTAGTAGCTGTTATGACAGGAAATAACCACAAAACAAGCCGTCATCAGTATTACTGGCCTGATAATTGTCACTCTCATTGTGGTGTGTGTATATATAACGTTGCCTGCACAGAAACCAATGTCAGCTGTGTGACAATAATAAAAGTCCTTTATAAAAAGAATTAATTGATTTTCCTCTGTTTTCTGTTTACTGTAGCATGAGAGAGGTAAAGGGCAAAGTTTCGGAAATAGAATCAGCCCCGTCTTTTTCTGCTCAGTGCGTGAAAATAGTATTGATTGATGGCCATTGCCCCGTCTTCTCCACGCAGAATGATGTAAAGACCCTGTCAGTTCCCATCACCTTCTCCCAGAATGTGTTCCATCAATCCCATGGCCAAACGGGCAAGCACTGGCAGGTGGCACATATTTCACCTGCCCGGGCACAATGGGCCCGTAAGTGGGACAAGGCAGAGAGACAAAAGTGACACATACGAATGTGACAGCTTTCCACACCTGGGAATAATGCTTTTGATGGGTGTCCTGCTTGTTTCGCTGCCGTGGCCTTCACAAACACCAAGAAGAAAAAAAAAAGTGTGATAATATACACAATTAGCTCATGGCGCAAAATGACCCAGGGCCTTCACAAGCCGGGGCAAATCTTCACTCAACCTCTCACCTGGAAGCGTGACGGCTCAGTCTCAGCACAATATTGAAGGAATACCGTGTTTTGACATATCAAGGATACAATTATTGGACCCTAAAGCTATGCTTGTCCACACACGCACAAGCTCAGTACACAGCGAGCAGTCGTGGGAGCACTGCAGTTAATTTCCACAGCAGCATCAGAAGTGTGCTCCTTCTGATTCTTCACGTATGACACTGAAAAGGATACAGATTATATATGTATATATATATATATATATATATATATATATATACACACACATCTGTGATAGCCCTGTCTTGTCTGTTTTATGTCGGCTGATATTACACATGTGAAGCAACTTCAAAAGTAAAGCAGTGTTAATATCACTTTGGATGTCCAATTTACTCCGTCATTATTTCCCTCTCCCATGTGTTTTGTAGTTTTGTAAAGGAAAAGACGGCCCTTCAGCGGAGAAGCCTCCCCGACGTACGTGTCATCCTCACCGTGAGTACGAGCGGAGCTATTTTTGTTTCTCACCTGACCATGTCGACACGCTCGCCACGTTAATGTCCTACGCTGGAGCCGGAGCTTGACAGGATGGAGGATGTGTGGGAGTGTTTTGATCATCTCTGTGGTGTGTTATCTGCATACGGTTACTTCCAGCTCGACAGCACAGGACGAAGATGCTCTCACTCTCTCTCTCTCTCTCTCTGTAGGGCATCCCTAAGATACTTGAGCTTATTATCAGCGTCTCTTAAATGCTTCCCAGCTGATGCAGCTGTAGGCCCCTCAAAGAGAAAGAAAGAAGGAATCAATAAAATAGTGCGTGCAATAACGTGGGAGAAGGATTAAATATACATGGTAAACCCCACACATGAAGACTAATAGTGTCCTGAAGCAGAAATTACCTTAAGGTTAAATATGAAATAAAATCATTACCATGATTACCATGTATTAGGACTTTTTAAGATGCTAACATGCTGTTAATTTTTTTAATAACAAATGCATTCAGCAAAAGTAGGCAGATATCTCTTTTTGTTATTTCTCACATATTCTGCAAATGATACACCTGCGTGGAGTGATTATTAAATAGCATTGGATTGGGTTTCACAGCTGTGTAAAACTCTTTACTGTCGAGCATTAGAGACCAAGCAAGTAGCTGAGATGTAACACTTTCATCACTTTTTACATTCTGTATTGAGCGACTCAAACTAGCAATGCATTGCCTCGTCTTAAATTAAATTTTTTCACGCTTACCTCCCCGAATATGAAAACTATGATTAAAGCTATGCATTTAGCGTAAATGTAACCTGATTCCACATCATTGTTAATCATTTCATCATAAAAATCCATCTTGTCAGGCTTCAATCACTGCGTTTGTGTCTGGACCAATCAGCGGCCAGCATGGTTTATAGTGTGTGTGTGAGGTGACAGAGATATTAGTTCAAAACAACACTGGCGGCCCCTAAAAGAGGTTAGCATTGATGCTGCGACAGCATTGTATATCATTATGTCTTCATTGGAAGAAGAGCAAAGAAATGCTCTTAAAGGAAAATATGTTTTTGCTCTCGTTCTCCTGACTGGTTTGGCAAATGTGTGATTGACAGATGGTTCATCCAATCACCTGCCGAGTATTTTTTTTAAACAGCTTCTCTAAACAGTTTCCAATAATGGCTTCTCAGATGGTTCAGGAAGTGTTGTAGTCAAGACCACCACACATGGACCAGAGTGGATTGGGACTGAGACAAGACCAAGACTTTGAGGGGTTGAGATCAAACCAAGACCAAAACCAAGACCAGTGCCGCTCCCACACTCCATTGCTGACACAGTCACAATAAAATGTGATCGATTATCTTCAAAATGTGGTGTTGAAACCAAGAGCCCACTGAATATAATAGCCTGTAAACTGAATTAAATTAGATTTGCTCGTCTTGCAATGCAACACCTTTCCTCTTATAAATAAATGAAATTGCTGTAAACTTAACATTCACATATTTTATTGCTACAGTTAAAAAGCGTCTGCCTTCATTGGAGGCTTATCCAAAGGTTGTGTTATCCAGCAACAATATACAGTAAAACTATGCTCTATGTTAATGAAAATATTAGGTAACCCATCACTTCAAAGCTTTTTCAATGTCATTTAATAAGGAAAACTTTTTTTGGAACTAGTTTTAAAATAACTTGAAATGATTATACTAAATTGCTACCCTGTTTTACACACTTTCCTGTCTTGTTAGTGATTAACTTTGATTTTATTTTATTTTTATTAGCAGGTTCCTACTACATACTTCCTGGTTAGATGGTTTTTTCTGGTGCTATGCTACATGACGTGTGACGTGCATTCAAGTGAATATATAATAAATCAAATCAACAGCGGTATGGACAAATATTATAATTCATAAACGTACACGGCATGCAATGAATGTGCTCTCCTCAAAGCCAGCAGACTCCGGTCAGACAACAGTAGCTTTTCCTTGCTGATCATCATTCAAACTCAACAGAAACAAAATAAAAGTCTTTCCACGGCTCAAACAGTCACCAACTCGAAGTCACCACCGTATCATTTCCTCGTTTATGAATCTTTCGGTGCTAAACATTCTAATCCTGGTGTAAAAGAGTCTTATACCATAGCCTAAAAATGACGATCTCCATTTCCTCTCAGCTATAATCCAGGGACCCGGTCTCCCCTGTTCCCTCCACCATGTCCTCCCTCTCTGGGTCGGCCGGTGGAGGTCGGGGACGTGTTTACGGCAGGTTGGGATGAAGGAGACCAAATCCAACCTGCTGTTTCTCAAGGCCTCGGAAAGCTGAGTTGGATAATTAAACTGTCTAGACATGATTCCTTTCTTCTCTCTCTACTCTTGCCTTCCTTTCCCGCGGTTTAATTTATTTGGACAAAGGGCAACCCGGTGGGCAGGCTGGGCAGGCTTCCAGCTCCACTGTGAACGCACCGCGAGAAGGATGCAGTGACTGGAAGAGTTCAGAGGTCGGGGTGGAAAGGTAGAGCCATCAGGGACGAGCTGGGTCAAGCTATTTAAGTCAATATTGCTCAGCCCTTCTGACAGCCAGAGTAACACCTTCCTGATCCACAAGGCCAGTGGACAAAGGAGGCGGCGTCTGCGTCTCATCAGTGAGGGATTGTGGGCTTGGCTGCTCTGTAACGGCTGCAGGGGCAGAGGTATGTGTCCGAGGGTCCCTGTAGAGCAGGCATTACAATGAAGGACTCACTGTTGTTGACCTAGCCCCAGGCCATATGTGTCACCAGCACAGCCATCACTACTACCAAGTCATTACATTTGCACTTCAAATATATAAGCCACAGCTTGATAGATCTTATCGCCATCGTCAGCATTTATACGCACTAGAGCATAAAATAAACCTGCTCAGTTGTATTCAAAGTGGGATTCAAAAGTCACATGTTCATGTTGGCATATTGTTGTGTTTCTCATTACAATGACACAACATTGAAAATGAAAGGGAATTACTGGTTGAACACATATTGGCCAGGTTTCTGTCTGAATCCAGTACAAGTTTAAATCAAATGCCTAGAAAACCGAACAAACAAAAAGCGAAATAATGTTTATTCATCCACGACTGTAATGCAAATATTAGGAGTCGGTTCATTCATTGCCAAAGAAGAGGGCACAACAAAATGATGTTAAAAAAAAGCCTCCAATGGTGGAAAATGTGATAGAAATCTGTGTTTTTTCTACTATGTAAACCAGTCTCATCATCGCTCCACACAGATCTGATTTTTGTGCCGTTTATGTTTCATGTATGTCATCATTTAATCGCTACGTCTGTTTCCATTTTTACTTACGCAGCAAATTTTCAGCCTCAGCAAAGCATAAAAACTGATGTTGTGATACATTTGCTGTGTTTAAACAAAGCGTTTTTTCTGCACAAAATTATAAAAATAGGGTAGAAACACTTGCTGTGCCCAAGTATACTGCTGAAATGAAACATTTCTCGGTGTGTATTTTCTGCTGTGTATTTGCAGTATTGACTCATATGTCCATGCAGCAACGATCAGCAGGCTCTGCACACTCCCTCTGCCCTCCCAGCCCTTGCATGGGGTCAATCGTCCCACCTCTTCCCAAGCTTATAAAATGTCCCTTATCAATATTTTAGCACATCAATTGTAACCCTTGGTAAACACATCTCCTCCTGAAAAGTAAATTATCAGTGGACACAGTCACTGGGGATTGACTGTCTGGGACGCTGTCGAGGCCTTCTCTCTTGTGTTTGCTCTATCTCACACACTCTGTCAATTCCATCTCTGAGACGGGACCAATAGAATCCAGCAAAAGCTCTTGTTGAGGGTTTTTCAAACTAAACAATGCCCTGGGCATATTGTATTCTCAGGAGAACTGTTGGCCAAAGTAAGATACGCTTCAATTCCCAGAATGCCGAGTGTTGAGCGGTGCAGTTAGAGGTCCGTGTGCACAAACACTGTTGATTTCACCGTTTGAAGAGTGTAAATTAATCTGTAATATACTGTCAACAATTCTGTTCAAGAAATAGTCGGACAAAGAGAGAGAGGGAGAGATGAGAAGATACCAAACTCTCTCTCTATATCCAGCTGGTAAGCTTAGCTTAGCATAAAGACTGGAAACAAGGGGAAACAGCTAGCCTAAGTCTGTCCAAAGGAAACACAACCTGGCTAACAGCACCTCTTAATGTTGTTTGTTTAACCAATCTAGCAAAGGGATGAGGACTCAAGACTAAAACTGTGTGTATGCACAAAAACAGAAATATGCATGTTCATTATTTAGGCATTGTCTCTGTGTTATGATTGTCCCTTAATCAGCCGTTAGCATAATGTTCATCACTCCTTCAGCTTTACTCTATGGAATGGACGAGTTTCCAACCACACCGATCGCGTCATGATGCAGAACCTTTAGGTACAGCTGGGGCTATTTATAGTGCTAACGCCATTAATTCATCATGTGCACCTGGGGTGCATCATCTGCAGTCATAATCGTCATAATCAAACTTCAGAAGGATGATCAATGATTAATTTATAGCACTCACATTGAAACAGACAAAAACGTACTTCATCTTTAACACGGGGGGGGGGGGGGGTATAAAATGTATTCTGTAAATGTGCCTTAGATTTTTTTTTTGTAGACTGCAAAAATAATAACTCAATGATATTGGCAACTAACTTGAAAGAAATATGCTTTATTATTTAGATTCCTTCTCTGATGTTTTAAACTGTATGTGCACCCGTTCATATCATCTGCAGCCGGCTCATAGAGAACCATGCAGACCTGATCTGATGTGTATGATCGCGTATTAGGGCCATTGTAGGTAAAAAGCCAAGAGAGGGGGGCAAAATCCAGGGGAAAAAGTCACAAATTTACAAGAAAAAAGTTACAAATTTACAAGATTATAAAGTCATATTTTTAATAGAAAAAAACAGACTCAATGTGTATGATGCTTGTGTGTATTAGTCTATATTACTCTGTTGAAATGATTGTGCTTTATCAAATTGGCAACGTAAGTGTTTTGTACAGTAAATCATGCTATAATGGAATCAACCATCATTTATGCTAATGTGACTCCCCAAGGATCTATGCATTCATTTTTCTATTATTCTGTCACAATTTGGGAGAACACCTTGTTAAGGTCCTTAGGATGAAGGCTGTGGACGGTTATTGTTGATTTTATTCATACGTGCCAAACTGTCAGCTTCTTTATTGATCGGGCGGTTTTGCTAATATGCTAGCAGTAGTTTTCACTTGTTGTCATAGCAACTGAAAACATCCTGTTAGCGGAAAGAAGCAACGCTGAATTTGATACGTTGTATAAAATAGCACGATGGGACCTGTTTTTTTTTATTTTGATGTAGGCCTATTAGAAAACGATATCTAATGTTGAATGTGTAACATATAAACAAGTCTCACCATCCGAAATATTCTACAATGTATCAAATTCAATGTTCCGAGAAAATAATTGTAAATTTAGGAGAAAAAACGTAAATTTTGACCTACAATGGGCCTAATACAGCATCATAGATGTATTACACCTGAAAAAACAATATCCATGTAGAAATAATGCACAAGTGGTTTTTACACTTAGCTTATACAAACAGGATGCAACTGTCAGTTCATTCCTGAGCGTTGGAGGTCTTTCCATAAGTAGACATTTGTTATATCTCAGTTTGTGCTGCTTGTTTCTACCATTAAACAGTAATGCTGATATATCATATTGCTGCAGCTGATCAGCGGCTGGTTGAAGGAGCTGTGGTGTAAGAGAGCTTCATCACACCGAGATGAGGATGTTCATCAGTGTGTGAAGTTTCTTCAGGCGGTCAAAAGCAGAGTCAGCACGCAGAATGATTACCTTTTAATCTCGGAAAGGGCTTGAAAACACAGATTATCATTTTATGGCCAGTCTTTGATAACCTAAAGTCTGATGATGCTTATTAATGTTGCAAATAATATTGATGTGAAAAGATGAAATCCCACTTTTAGCTTTAAAAATATTGATGAGTCTGAAATAGTGAACGTCCATCAAGCCAACCAGGAGGCCTTATGTGCAGGATTGTGTTTCTGAAGAAGAAAGAAGAAACGATCTTCAGGAGAATATCCTAATGAGAACTGTTGAAACAGACGTTATGCTGCAGAATTTAAACAACTTGGATTATAATGAGCAGCATCACAACGGACAGAGCATGTGTAGAAATATTAGACACAGTAAACACTTAAATACAAAAATACACTTCTGCATCTTAAACGGCATGTTGACTCTGTTTTTACTGCATTTTTACTGACTGAATCAATTTATCAGTAGTGGTGGTGCGAAGCCCCAGTCACATCCTATCGCACATTACCGACTTTGCTTTATAAAAACCACCTCCACAGCCACAAGCGAGGCATTGCTCATGTCATCTGCAAATCACAAATCGTAGCTCCTGACGCGAACCGCTGCACAGAAGCCAAGTGCCAAAGGGCTCTGGCCAAAGCTGCATCAGACTTTAAAGTGATTTGAAACAGTGAGCAAAAGGAGGGGCAGCATTTGCCTCGGAGCCCAACATAGACAGAGCTTCAATCTTCAATGGAATGGAAAAAAGAAAAAAGAAAGAAAAAGATGAGAAAGGGGAAGAAACAGTAGCGTGGCCAGCTCATCCATCATTTCTCTAAAAGGTCAGGATTTTGTAGGTGGAATTGGGAAGAGCAGCGAATTGCAGATGCACCGAACAGCAGGGTATTTTCCGCTGCCATGACCAGCTAAGGAGAGCTCCTTTAAAACACATCTGCCAGTAAACATTTTGGCCTGACTCTGGGTCATCTCTCCTGTCTGGACCAGACCAGTGGAGCGTGAAGATGTACCTGCACAAACCCCAAGACGGACTTCAGACTTTCCTTGTAGCTCTAACACTCCCACTTAATTATGAGGATACTTTAGAACCTGGATATTTCCTGGACTCTTGAAGGCTTTCTCACCTCCTGTCATTCAAATAAAAACAACTAAAATGACATTCTAAATTATTCATACAAGTCATCCCATGATGATGTGTTTGACTCTGAAACCAAGTAATAAATCAGGACAAATGTAAACCCCAGCAACGTGAGTTTTGATTTACTAAACACAGTGAGTCTGGAACATGGATTTAATGAATGAAGAGGAGACGTGGCACCAAAACAGCAAATGAGTAAATGAAATGTCATTCCAACTGATATGTAATCATCTGATTACATGTCTCAGAGGTACATTTGGGGAAAATGGAGAGGAAATGGGGCAAAGAAATGAGCAGCGAGGCCTGTCTGAAGTAAAGCCCATCATCAGCTAAGTGCCTCTTTACCTCCTTCAACCACTAGAGACGAGGGGGGAAAAGTGACCTTCTGGCATTATGGACGGGGCGACCAAACACACGTCACTCATGGAAGATGCACACACTTCTTCCCGAACGTACTGTACTTACAGAGGAGCTTGTGGAGGCAGAAAGCACTTTCTCTTCCACTGTCAGAGTGATGAAAAGGTTGCTCTCCCGGAGCAAATAAAAAAAGGCGAGAGGGACAGATGTGAGCTTGGTTATAAGTCTCTCCATCAGCCCTGTAGATGCCGCTCAGACGCCCCTGGGAGACACGCAAACATCTGGAGAGAATTGTCAACGGGATTGATACAGTACCTAGAGTAATAAAAAATGAATTTCCCTGCCTCGATGTAAACACAAATGACCTGAGCCATGATGCATTTGCTTGGATCCGCTTTGATCCCCCCCCCTCATCCTCGCATCCGTGTCTTCCTCGCTCCCCGTCTCCTGTGTTCCTCAGCAGTGTGCACACAGTCTGAGCAAAGTCGATAATTGCGAATCGTCCCCCGGAATGGTACGGACTCAGCCTCGGTGTTCGGGAAGCCATCACGCCCAAACGACTGGAGCCTGGCTGATCCTAAACACCTGTTTAAAGGCGTTTTAATATCAGAATTTAAAAAGCAGATGGCGCATTATTACTTTCCGATGGAGATGTAACAAGCAGTAAAGCCGGCTTACAATCTTTTGAACAGCCAGCGTTGATGGCTAGACAAGTAAAGGGAGAAGTGATACATTAAACATGAATTGTTGGAAGGACACAGACGACATGAAAGCGTGCGGCGGCGGGGTCACAGGCATCGTGAGCGGAGGGGACAGATTTGAGTCTTTTAACGTGCGTGCTTGTGCTTAACATTGTTTCGAGCTCAGTGATTTGAGATTGCTACCGTGCGGGGGGGCCCGAGGGCATTTCCATGATGAGCTTTGGAAAAATGTCGCCAACAATATGCTGAGCTCTTTGCGGTGGCCACGTCTTTCTTCTGCAAGGGGAACGTCTTTTAGAGGAACATCAAACTGATAATAATCACGGAGGTTCTTCTCATTCTGACGGTCGCGTGTAAAACGCCGTAACATTTCTGACAGATTCAGGTTTAATAGCCGCATCAGTAATCTCCACCGGCGGGTTGTTCCCGCCGAGGAGCCGATCCGCCGCTAAATCACCAGGCGAGGTGTTTAAGTTGTGGCCTTGGAAGTTGTGTTAAGAGCCGCGGTCGGGCTCCACCAAGGATTCCTGGGATACGAGTCAGATTCCAGGCCACCTCCGGGGACCTCTTCATTATCTGTCATTAAATGTTTTTAAGTTTGCATAATTGATCTTCTCCAATAAGTCGTCATTGATTTATGGAGGTCTGGGCTGAAGGAGGAACTGGTTAAAAATTCATAACCCTGCTACGCGTCTTCACAATCCATTAGCTGCTCCTAGACCCGGAGTCCTTCCATTGATTGACCTTGTACCGAGAATCTCATGGACTCTGCATTTTTCCCTCTTTTATTGCACTGTGGGAAGAGTTATGTTTCAGCTTCTTTTTTTCCCCCCAGATAGGTCTTACTTTGATTTTCTCCCTCTCCGTTGCTGTATGTGTCTCTCTCTCTGTCTCACCCTCCCTCCGTCTCTCGGTTTCTCCCTCCCCATATAAACTGAAGACCTTACTCCGAGACGATGAATAAATAAAGCATGTTCCATAAACAGCTTTCCACTATTATTTAAGCTTCCAGGACCTCGCGCTCTGACAGCCTCCTTTCCTTGCCATCAAATTCAAGTGTGTAAATTTTCTAAAAGGCTCTGAATGTTTTATGATGATTTCAGGGAATGATGGAGTAATAGCTGAATAGTGAAGCTATTACTTTTAATATTTATATTGAGTGCTTTGAATCATTCATGTGACAGGATGTAAAATCAGAGCTGCGGGACGTATGTACTTCACAACCACAGCCACTTGGCAAAAAATATTTGTTTTCCTGAGCAGCCCGTTCCAAACTGTTGTGAGCTGCCCATCGGGGCGGAGGGGCGACGCGCTTTTCTATTAATTTTAATCTCACCTTGAAAAAGGGCCGTTCTTGGAGAGCATTAGTTCAAATGTGGAGTACATCGCAAAGTATTTGCAACAAACCTTCGACAGTGTTTATAACTCAGAGGTCACGTCATCACACTTCTTGGTTCTAGTCCTCTGTTGTTCTGCTCATACACTGAGTGACGGTTGCCATAGCAATCATTTACAGTAAATGTATGGAAGTCATTCTGCTCTGAAAAAGAAAATGATGGATCAATACTTTGGGAGTAATTATGAGAGTCATGATGAGTCAAAACTATCAGACACTAAGTCCAAGTTATCAGATACTAAATGTGAATGTGTATATTATAATTGTGACCTCTGAAATTATATAAGTAATTATATTTAGCATTTTGATTTTATTATATATAATATATATTATTTTATATTAGTCCTGGCACGGATGGGCTTCCATAAAATTGTAACTATGTTGTATTTTCAAGCTTAATTGTGTAATGTGTTTACAATGTTAATATAATTTATCTCATATACACTAGGAAAAGATAACAACAAACATATACATGAAACACATGACACAAACCAAATGAAAAGAAAAAAAATTACAAGTCAAATAAATCTAATTAAATTATCTATTGCTAATATATAATTATAAGTATTACTCACAAACTTTAGATTCAGTGTTCTTAGAAACTATTTATCCTAACTTTCCGTTACAGTACGTTGGTGCATTGTTACAAGTACAAAAAGTTCATCTCAGTACAATATGTAAAAGTTTGACATCATTTCTATGTTGACTTTTTTCATATTGTTCTGAAAACCATGACTTTGTGTTTTTTATTGAAAATGTTAAAATAAAGTTTGATATATTTTGCCATAATTATTGAAATTTAGTTAAAGCTTATAACTCAGTAACATAGCACTCTGAATAAATGTTCATCCGAAACATATTGATCTCATTACATTTCATGAATAGAATAAAGAGGAAGTGAAGGATTTCCTCCTGACACTGTTGGTCGAGGTTTCCTGGTCTTTGCAGATGTGAAGCCTTGGTTTTCGGTGTTGTTTGGTCCCTTTAGTCTGCGTATCTTGTGCTGTGGAGCTCGACAGTTAAAGGCCAGTTTATTCTTGCGGGTATCAGGCAGTCTCGTCCTGAGGGAACGGACTCTTTCATGCACAGTTAGTGCACTTGACTCAGCATGGAGATGCTCTCAGATGGAAAAGCCATGTTTAGAGGACGTCTTATGAGACATTAAAGCACTACTGGAGCATTGTTTTAGCTCTTCCTAAATGTCACTTTCCTCTCCTGAGCCTGCCCTTCACCACACTGTTGTGGGACCCGTCACAGAGAAAGGCCTCTTCTCGGCTCCCACTGAGGCTCCACAGCAGAAACTCGCCGCTCCGGCCATTACTGTCGTCTTCATCTGTTTACTTTCTATGGAATATTTATTGAAAGAAAAACAGGACAAATCATGCACATTATGGCCTCTTTCAGATTCACTATTACAGCACATTTTATGTTACCCTAATGCTTAAATGTTTAGTTGTGTTTGTGATTTTTTTCTTTTTCCTTAATAGTCCAGGTACATAATAATAATAATAATAATAATTATTATTATTATTATTGTTATTAATATTATTATTGTTATAAGTGATTCAGAAGCCAGGGCTGCACGGTGGTATAGTGGGTATCACTGTCGCCTCACAGGGTCCCAGGTTCAGGTTCCTTCTGTGTGGAGTTTGCATGTTCTCCTCGTGTAAGCGTGGGTTCTCTCCGGGTTCTCCGGCTTCCTCCCACAGTCCAAAGACATGCAGGATGGGGATAGGTTCATTGGTGACTCTAAATTGCCAGTAGGAGTGAATGTGCCCCACCTTCGCCCGATGATAGCTGGGATCGGCTCCAGTCCTCCGCGTCCCTGAATACAGGATGATGGATGGATGGATGATGGATGATAAACTTGGATCAAGTTATACTTCTTTTATTTCATATTATGACGGTTTCTGTTCATCAAATATCAATACTACACTCTAAAAATAACATACACGCTGCCAAAATAGTCCCATCTGTAGTTACAGCAGAAAAAGAACAACCTTTACTGTTTGAATTTAAAAATACTTTTAGGGAATAATACATATATATGAAAATATTACAGCCTCAGTGGAGTCAAGAGGTCTTTTTCTTTTAATAAAATGGAACCGGCTCTGTTTGTACTGACGTATGGCCTTAGACTGACAAAGATATCTGTCAGCGGGCTGTTTTCATACATTTTCAGACTTAATAGCACCTATCAGCAGCAGAAGCTGAGGGAAACTGGAAATGCATAAGCAAAGACATAGCTATCTGGAGTGTGTGTTTGAGAATGTGGAGAAAGATGAGCTGAACTCAATAACGCTCAGTGCTTCTTTAAGTTCACGTTTGATCCACTTAGAATAACAATTGAAAACAGGCCGTCGTGTCGGGACTGACCCGATCCAGCAGGTGTGGGTGAGTTTCAAAATGAAATTAGATGGAGGGGAATTGTGGAGGTGTGTGCCCCCGTCTCTGCTGCTTTAGTGGACTGGTAATGACTTGTGTGGATTCAAATGTTGCTGGGATTGAGGAGGAGCTGGCATGACCGAAACAGATGTTGGTGTCTCCTCGGACCGCTGTGACCCGCTGCGTGTTCGGTAAATCTGTACTTATGAGGACCGATGTGACTGCACAATGTTGTCACAATTGTTTTTAACTGTTGGGTATAGTTCGGGCCATGAACGTACTATTATCTAATACAATATCCTCACATGTATGGCAAAAACCTCATGCAGGTTGTTATCTTAACTTTATTTGATAAAGTTCACACATGGGTGTGCCACCTCAGATTTGGCAACGCCTCCTAACTTCATATGAACATGTAAATGCCCAGCGTAATGAAGGTGTTCATGAGTTTAGTAAAGTAGTCTAATTGATGCTCAATAATAGCATATAAGAACACTAAGCACCATTTGTCCAAGATATTAAAGGTCAAGTTCCTTGAAGTAAGGTCCAACACGTTCTCATTCCAAACACTTGGTCAGTGGCGCCAACATTCATGCATACCGTCATAACTCTTCAAAGGAAGTTAGGTTTAGGACTCGCAAGTGACACACGAGTAACGTGACTCGCAACTCGCGTTACTAGCTACTGACGTTACGAAATGTCCACGTTTACTTTTAGCTGCTCAAGGACATGAGCAGCTGTCTCCTGGACTCTGTGTTTTTTTTTTAAATGATCGACCTCAATAATGAGTGCTGTTAATGTCGTGTACCGTCACTGGCAGGAAGAGGAAATGTTGGATATGAAAAACTTCACATCATCAGTTATTATGCAGTTTGAGATGTTCATATTGATGTTTTATAGATGACATCAATGGCCAATTTAAATTAATATTAATATTTTTAAGCTAAATTAATACATTTAGAATTATATTCGGCTAACATAGAGTGCTGCAGGAATGAGTCCTGAAATGAGTCAGCATTTTTACACTTGCGGTTCCCTCGACTTGAAGTCATGGGTTTTTGGTTCGACGCCTGAAATAAGGTCTAGGTTAACACAAGTTAAAGAGATTTGAATGTTTTCTTCTACTATATAACGTACATTATGAATACCCCTTTCAAATGTTAAAGGGTTAAAGATGGTTGTAACAAGTGGCTGAGCGAGACTACACAACATCATCACGCTGACTCGTCCGCCTTCATAGCCTCATTGTTTACTGTGTGTAGTTGGTTTTTAGCCTAACGTTAGCTTTTTTCCTTTGCATTCACACTTCAAAAAATCATTAATGTTGACATTTGTGAACATTATCTTCCTGGATTAAATGTGTAAGTATAATAAACTGCCGTTTGCCAAAGAGCCCATTTTCTGCAGTAATCCTATTCTTGTCGAGGGGACCAGTGTGATAAAAACTTCCAGGTTAGCCCTGAAAAATACTGTGCTTCACCCTGCAGCGCTCAATTTAAATTACAGATTCAAACGGGATGATGTCGACATAATTATGAAGTGTATTTGTACGGTTTTCGAACTCCAAGGTCTGGACTACAATTTGTGTTCATACCTAAGAGAAAATTCTATATATGACAAAACTGGTGAATGCAGTTTACTCCTAAATCACTCCTTCTCGACACTTGAGAAGTAATCTGTTTGTATGAGTGGTTCCTGCATGACGGTGAAGAGACTCCTCATGCCGGATACATGAGAGGATGTTAATGTGGTCTCAGCTTCCATTTCCTGCTAGAATCCGTCGGGGCTTTGTTGTACATGTCTGTGAATTAAAATCACATTCACAAGAGGCACACATTATGAAACTCCTCAGTGATTTAACAGCAGGACTAGCATACCTTTACTCATGGCTGCATCCCACTAACTGTGTATTTCCTCTGGTCCTCCAGAATAACAGGGAGTTCAACTCGCAGCCTCCAGATTCAACTCAGGCAATCTGGTTTTATTCAGCAGCACCAGAGGTTTTTGATGGTTAACTGAACAGAACCAGTAAATTAGGAGATTATAATGAGAGACACGTCAATTTAAAGGGGATGTATCATGAAACAGTCTGTAAATAGTTGTAAGCATCCATTTGTGTATCTGGAACGGCTACCAACCTAAAGACCATTAAACGTGATACAACAGTTTTGATCACTCGCCTTAAAGAGACAGACGCTAAGAAAGGGTGAATACAGGTACATACTCAGATAGACAGTATAGATCCTTACTTGTTTGCATTTTTTTTGGCCACTTCCACAAAATTAAAGCAAACAAATAGAGAATATAACATAAAGTTCCCCATACTGACTGTTTACCTGCATCCTCCTCTCCACTCTGGCTGAACTTGGCATAACTGACTCTGCTCTCGCCTGGTTTACATCATACCTGACAAACCGCACAAACCGCACCTTCCAGGTCACATGGAATGGCTCTATGTCCAAACCCTGCTCTCTGGACACGGGCGTCCCTCAAGGCTCAGTATTAGGACCGCTTCTGTTCTCACTATACACCAGATCACTAGGTTCTGTTATCACATCGCATGGATTCTCCTACCATTGCTACGCAGATGACACCCAGCTGTTCCTCTCTTTTCCCCCGTCCTCTGACGCTCACATTGCAACTCGCATCTCAAACTGTCTGGCTGACATCTCTGTCTGGACAACTGCACATCACCTCAAGCTCAACCTGAACAAAACCGAACTCCTCTTCATCCCAGGGAAAGACTGCCCTCGCATGGACCTGTCGGTCACTGTCGAGGGCATCACAGTATTACCTTTCTCAACTGCGAGGAACCTGGGTGTAATCCTCGATGACCAACTATCCTGCACCCCCAACATCACTGCTGTGGCCCGATCCTGCAGATTCGCCCTCTACAATATCCGCAGGATTCGGACCCTCCTCACAAAGGATGCAACACAGCTCTTGGTCCAAGCACTGGTCATCTCCCGCCTTGACTACTGCAACTCTCTCCTGGCCGGACTCCCGGCCTCTGCGATCAAACCATTACAGCGTATCCAGAATGCCGCAGCACGCCTTATCTTCAATCTACCCAAATTCTCCCACGTGACCCCCCTCCTCCGTGACCTCCACTGGCTCCCTGTTGCAGCACGCATCCAATTCAAGACGATGACACTGGCCTTCAGGGCCATCAATGGAACGGCACCCTTCTACCTTCAAACACTGGTCAAACCTCATGCCCCGAAGCGAGCACTTCGCTCTTCTACTTCAGCTGGCCGGCTGGTACCACCATCGCTGAAATCAAACAAATGTCGCTCAGCAAAGTCCAGACTCTTCTCTGTTCTGGCGCCTCAGTGGTGGAACGAACTCCCGACCAATGTCAGGACAGCAGAGTCATTTGCCATCTTCCGAAAAAGGCTCAAGACTCACCTGTTCAGACTTCACCTTGACTCTACATAGCATGACCCACTAGCACCCTCCCTCGACACCCCCCCCCCCCCCCAAAAAAAAACAAAAAAAACAAACAAACAAACAAAAAAAAACAAAAAAAAAAAAAAACCTTACCTATAGCACTCTGATCTTAGCACTGTTGCTCTTGAAGTACTACTTTACTCAGATGAGGACCTAACACTTGTTCTATTTTTAGCTCTTACTTTATCGGCAATGATACGTCGTGGTTTCTTTGTTTCCTTCTTTTGACAAATGTACTTATTGTAAGTCGCTTTGGACAAAAGCGTCTGCTAAATGACCTAAATGTAAATGTAAATGTTCACCCAAAGCCTACTGAGCGGGACTGATCAATACTAATCAGACTACAAACTGGGACCAGAATGATTCTGATGCCGAACCCGTTGCCCACAGACTACATGTGAATGCAGAGTCTGTTTCTATAGATTACTGTGGCACCAGGCTGCCTTCAGTCCAGAGAACCGAGTAGAGCTGCTTGCTGCTCTTTAATTGGATGAAATCCAAAGTGGCTGAAACGAGAAAATGGCCTTACCTTAGTATCTTTACCAGCTTGTGCAATCCTTCTCCACAGCCACAGATCCCATTATAAAGCTGTTTTACAGGCTTCCAATAACTAGTCTTACTGCCTTCCACTGTAAAAGTCCAGCTGGAAACTACCCACAGTCCCCTCCACAGTGTGGGAGACTCTCCTTAGAGAGCTTATAGGCAAGCAGCTGAGCACCGCTGTTTATCAGAGGCGGGACATGATCAATCAGTTCGTCTTCATCATTGAAGTCTTTTCTCTTGTAAAACTGAAAAATACTTGAAGACCCTTCCGATAGAGTAAAAATCTCATCTCTGTTTTGGAGTGTGGAATGAGCCCGTTGGGAGGAAAACAGCCGGTGGTTCTCACCAACAGTCGTCACCAGTGGCTGATCTGGTCCATTACGAGCCCAGTGGCACATCACGACAAGGCGAAGAAGGCGTCACGCTCAAAACCGGACTCAGACAAGTTATATAGGTATGTTTATTTCATACTGAATTTACATCAAACACTGACTGGGTGCTGACCTTCAGCCAGAAAGCAGCGTACAACACAGACACAGACGTTGATGGTGAACAAAAATGAACTTGTGAATGTCATATTGAAGTCTGACTGGCCACTTTGAGAAGCTTAAAGGAAAAGTTCGGAATTTTGGACATAGGCCCTCTTTTCCAACTTACCCGAGGTGATATAGGTCGGTGGAGACCGTTTTCAGCACAATTGATCCAGTCCTTATAGTTGCAGAAGTCACTGTTGCTAAACTGGTGTTGAGCTAGCGCAAGTCAACGGTAACATCTAGCCTGTCTCTAAAAACAGCTTTAACTGCTCCGCAGAACACCCGAGACAAATGTATTATGACGTCGGACTATCGATGTACATGTCAGTGTTGGTAGAATAATTAAAAAAATTAAACCACCTTTTAACAGTCCTCTTTTAACATATGACAAATATACCACTACGTTTAATTTAGCTTTTAGTGTCTTTACTTGTTTAATTCATGCAACTTCTTCCTCCACCTGTAGTGTCACCATGACGACTCCTGTTAAGTGCTAAACTAAGTGGAGTAATATAATCCATGAAGGGCATATTTGTATCTGCAGTATTTTACCAGGGTGCGGTTAAAAGACATGAATCCTCTCTTTATAGCTTTTTCATAATTAATACCTACACAAAGTGTCAAGGTGAAACCATATTGGGTATTTCCATAATGGAAGGTGAAAATGCAAAGACTGGAACAATTAAGCAGCCCACACACTGTCTCTGTGTATAGCTGTGTCAGAGAAGGTGCAGAGCCCCATGCTGACATGACAGGCCTGCCTCAGATCCTTCCTAGGCCTGCACCGTCTCTCCTGTGTCTTACCCCTGTCTTCCTGTCGCCCCTTCAATGGTGTTGCGTCTGACTCGGTGCCACTTTCCAAAGCGTGTGTGAACGCACACAATGGAAAAGACACACTTAAAATACACAATCCTGTGACACTGACACGCCTTCTTTCTCTGTCTTACAAGTCGTACAATAGATGGAGGCACACATACAGGAAGACGTTTCCACGGTCTAAAGATGCGAGCACCCCCTCCGAGCTGTAAAAGTAATCTCACCACAACTTGTTTAATGGAAATAACAATGAATTCATGATTAATCTATTCCTGGAGGCTGACAAGTAGTTGGATTACAAACATACTTTTAGTTATTAAAACTACAATGATTTATGAATCTATGAACGTATTTTTAAGAATAAGGGAGATGGACTCTGGAAAATAATTTGTGAATTTGTTTGCAAACACTTATAGATATTGACCAGCATTGGCATTAATTTGGGGGTTTCTGTCCAACAATATTCACTCTTTTTTGCTTTACTTTGGTCTAGAGTTCTCAACGGGCCTGAAAATTACAGCCCGACCCGACCTGGCCCGCGGGCTTTTAAACCCGAACCCGACGCAGCCCGACACACCAGCATGAATTGTCGGCCCGAACCCGACCCGAACCCGACCCCCCGCGCGTCTGCATTGTTTTCCTCATACACTTGTATGAGGAAACACACGTGAGTGTCACGCAGCGTCGTCAGGTGTGCGTCTGCCCCATGAAGCAGGCAGCCAGATTGACCAAACGTGAACAGCGATGATTCACAGCAAACAATATATAATTTACAACCTACAGTTTTTTTATTTTTTATTTTTTAATGAAATGTGTTTTATAAAAAAAAGGAAGCCCGAGGCCCGACCCGACCCGGCTCATTTGCGTATTTTTTCGGCCCGGACCCGGCCCGAAACTTCGGGTCCCGTCGGGTTTGTCGGGCTGGGCCGACCCGTTGAGAACTCTACTTTGGTCTCTTTAGCTGTTTTCTCTTCTAATGTTGAATTGCTACATATAGCCGATATAAACAGGTCTCATCATGCAATATTATACATTGTATCACATTCAAAGTCGCTTGTTTCTGCTAACACAGGGTGTTTGCTGTTGACAACAAGTGAAAACCCCCGTTAGCATATTAGCCCACCGATCAATAAACACCCATAAATTGACAATTTGGCACCGATAAATAAAGTAAACAATAACCATCTACAGCCATCTCCATAAGGACCTTAACAAGGTGTGGTATAATAATTAGAAAAATAAATGTGTATATCCTTGGGGAGTTACTTGACTTTATAATCTTGTACCTTTGTAACTTTTTCTTGTAAATTTGCGACTTTATTCTTGCCCCCCTCACACTTTACTTACAATGGCCCTAATATACTGTTGTCATTTTTCCTGGGCTCAACTGCCTCCACCAAGGAGTGGCTTCAGTGGTAACCTTTTCATTTGAATTGTTCTACAGAAGAAGGGTCAAAAAAGTATTATCCCTTTAAAACTATGAATATCACATTTCAGTTAACCTGGCCTGTATTTGTCCAGATATCTTTGGACCGACAGACCGACCGACAGACAGACAGACAGACAGACAGACAGACTCCTGTCCCCATCTTTAGGCCTCTGATGCTGCTAACCACTAAACCACAAGTCAAGCTGCCTCAGCAGCAGCACATGGCTGCTAACACATTACATCTACAAGCATAATTAGACATTTTCATCACGCTTACATGACAAGACTAATTTGTGGGTTGGTTTAATTACTGCTGTCGGGTTGCGAACGCATACAGAGGACTCCCAAGGTCTGTTTAATATTCAGGTGCAGCAACATTGTCAACATCCTCTGTGCAGCAGTCAGAAAGATCTCTTATCGATCCAGCGCATGTGATACACGCAGGCTCCATTGTGAAGCTACAGTGCACTTTATACAGACAGATGATTGACAGGCTGTTGTATTTCCTCAGAAGAGTGTGAACCAGTGAACCTGGTTAATAAAACATTAGAAGTGCCTGAGAGGCCCGGCTGAAACGGGGGGGTGGGGGAGAAAGGGTCACTGGTGTTCAACCACCATCACGGCCTCCGAGCGAGCGCGGGATCTCCCCATCCTCCAAAGCACATCACAGGGGGTCCATGTGGCCTCATTAAAATCAAGGAGATCACATGTAAGGACCAGAGGAAGAGGGCTAGTCCCAGCTCAAAGCGCCTGGACTCCCAGGGTATTACTCTTTGAGGAAGTGCCACTGGAGAACACAGGGATAAAGCCTCAAACCGTTAAAACAATGGACATTTAACACAGCCTTTGCACTCTCCCTTCTGCAGGACTCACTCAGCTAATGCTTCAAAGATGGTGCCGCCGCAGCCACGCCGCTACCCTGACTCCGATTGGAAGTGAGCCATGTCAAGTTCACCTGATTTGATTTCTTAGATAAACTTGTTGGATGGAGAGATAAAGACTGGCAGCTAGCTGTGTTATGTGGTGGTCTGAGCCCTCTTTGCTTTGGATCTGCTCCACGCTCCGAGACAGTCCAGGATCCGTTAGATTGTTTTCCCCACAAACAATCACTCATCACTGAGGAGAAAACACGGATCTATGCAGCTAAACTGCATAATTGGGCCTTTTTTTCCTCGGCGAGCTATTTATTTTTCATGATATCTCAATAATTTACATGGTTGATTGTGTAAAGAGTGAGGGGAGAGTGAGCTGTTACGCAAATTTTCAAAGTCATTGCGTTTGTTCAGCTGTCTGCCTCGCTGCCGCACGCATTTCATCTTTCCCCTCCTTTATTTATTCTGGTCTTTGGACGCCTTCCTAGTCATGTATTAAAGCTTGGCGGCGACAGTGCGGCTGTCAGAGTGTGTGGGGGGGGGGGGGGGGAGCGGTGCCTCATCACTGCCTTTAATGGCTCGCATCAAGTCCATGACAAGGCTACTTAAAGCTTAGTGAAAAGAGGGGCCAATGCGGCTGGTGCATCCCGCGATAAATAAAGAGCTTGTTTTTGTTTTAGTCGTATACATTCCTAGTGAGCAGCAGCACAGTGTCGCAGGCCGCACTTATGGTGGACTTTCCCGGTTTCAGAAGAGGGTCAGAACCTACTATACCAGACAGTATAGTTAGAGAACATTTACCATGTTGAGATGTCATTAAAAAGCTGCTGTCAGACTCTCTGACCAGGTCTACAGTCAGACGAAGACCCATAATGAGTGGGTGGCACACCGGGAGGAGCAGCAGCAGATGGAGGGGGGCTGCTGGTTTGTTTATGGATACAGTGTAAGAAAGCTCTTGTTTGGGTGGGGACGAGGGTTCACGGCGAGCAGAGGGTAATTACGCTCCATCCGGTGGCTTCGGGAGGCTTCACAAAACCTGACACAGGAGGGCAGGCGTGCCAGGCGAACGGGGGGGAGGGAGGTTGGCGGGGGCACAGGAACAAACGGTGGTGACAGTGATATTATGGTGCTTGCAAACACACACACACGTACAGTACACACATGCATAAACACACACCATCCGTGTAACTGGCATGTGCCCCAGGAAGCAGGCATGCCAGAGAGAGGAAGCAGCAGAGAGTTAATTAGGGCTTGGATGCACACTCTCAGGGCTCTCACACCTCACTCACCTCCAGTCGGCTTCCTTCCTGTCATTGTTCCCTGCAGTTCAGCCAGCGAGGCTCACACAACAAGATGGCCCCCAAATAGCTGCTCCTTCTCTGACAAGTTTACCTCAGTCGTGTCGGAGAGGAGCGTGCGTGTGTGTGTGTGTGTGTGTGTGTGTTTGGTTCTCGTCGAACATTTAGCCACATTTCCTTGAACATACACACTTCAACACAGAGGCTCCGGCTGTTTATTTACTCATTACCCAATTATCACACTCCGGCCAGACGGCAGGCAACAGTGAAACTTTCCTGTGAGAACAGAAGTGCACATCGTGCTACATGTTGAGAACCACACTCGCACCGGTTGACAGCAAAAAGATGTGACACATAAGGCACTAGGTGTGCTGCGTTATGTCAGGAGACAGGATGACATGTCTTGGACTGAACGCCAACAGGGAGGTGCATTACTCGCTGTACTGAATCTAGCGGATCTATTTAGAGTTTGTATTGTTTGCCCATGAGTGTGAGTGGAGACTGCAGTAGAGAGGAACCATGTCTACTTCAACAAGCCTTAGTGTGCTGGTCATTTGCTTTGGGAAAAACACCGTTCATTCTTTATGCAAGACATTCTCTGTGTACGCTGAAACCGGTCGCTGAAATCATCAGTGTTCAAACCTCACACGAACTCAAATCAGCTACGTCCCAAAGATGTAATGTAATGTTCACATCTTTTGTTTATTTTCTTCTGGTTAGATGCTACGCCGTTTAATATGTCTCCAAACCAGCGAACATAAACACAGCTACATGCATGTTAACATAAGCACGCCATAGCATAGAACATATGCTATGGCATTGGCAACATAAAAAAACAGGCTCACGAGGGAGCATTTCTGCTCCACATGTGCAGACGCTGCTCAGTAAGTGCGACAGTGTTGTGACGAACTTCACGATGTGTTCTGCCCCGCCCTCCTCAAAGCAACGTGACTGTGGTGGAGCTGAAATGCATGCCATGCCAAGTGCTATAAATAACAGTGGGAGAGTTAACGTTTGTTTACAAAAAATATAATCAAGTCAATGAATGCTCTCTTTTTTGCAAATGCAGTACACTTACTTTTCTGTGTAAAAATACCTTCGAACATACAAACTAATATGAGGAGGGTTCAGCACTCCGAGTGGTCAAATGGCTCAACAAGGAAACGCTGTCTGTGAAAACACAAAGGAGGAACGTCATACCAACTTCCCCACTTGATTTAGAGGCTACCTTACCTACCTCAGCCAAAGCTCCCGCTCATATTATCTAATGCTGCGATCTCAGAATGCTAAAAATCCCTAAAAAGAGGTCCAACATGGCAACAGACATGAGCGGTCAGACAATTTAGTTCATCCAGAATATCTGCACCACTTATTTGGAGGAGGAATTAAACTCAGTACAGTTAATGTTGACCCATGACGTTGGCCTGAAAAGCTTCAACCATGTTGGAAATGAGATGTTTTGTTTTGCAGAATTCTGCTGCTAAAAGAGAACAACTGGCAACTATGAAAATAAACCAACATAAAATATTGTTTCCTTTAAGCCAGGAAAATCCTAATTAGACTGTAGTTGCGATGATTAGATACTGTAGGAAAATATATCAAATACTTTGCAGTGAACAGTTTGCAAAGTTATTTATATTGAAAACAGAACAATCAAGGCAGAATAATGTTCCAACCAAATGCTAATTCTGCTGTCTGAATGGCTGATTGAGTCCCTTTGTAACTTCTACACAGATATCAGCTCCTACCACTGTGTTCTGTAGTTTTCAGTTTTAATCTCCCTCCTTTGAGCTGCTTTGGTTTCATTTATTTCCCTCTGCTGGTTTTGAGAAGATGGGCGAGTCTCTGCTATCAGAACAGTTGGAAGCAGATGGTGAGTGGAACCTCACTAACTCCGATCCCCGAGGAATGACTGTTGAGTGTTCAGATGGTTGGCATGCCTGTTATACTGGACGATTTAGTGTTCAAATATGCCACGTTGAGGCATTTTCATGCATTGTATAACATCCATGTTCTTTCTGCACGGTCAGTCGTCTATACGTCGTCCCTGAGTGGCCGTTCATTGATGCAAAACAAGTTAGTGTAGCCACGGCTTTCATGTGAGACGGACTGGTGCTCGCCTCTTTAGTTGCATTTAGCACACAATCCAGAGAAGCTCAGATAAGATATTTCCTGCTGATGAGCTGGAGAGTTGATGGTTTTAGCTCGTTTACCTCCTGAGAATTCCCCTAATTGGAAACTCAATATTAACTCTGGCTGCCCCTAAACCCAACGAAACACAGCGAGGTGAGAATTCAGTTTAGAAGATACAGTGATCATATATGATTATTAAAAGTGAAATGCTAGTTGCAAACAGCGGAGAAAGCGTGGTATTGATGTGTTCCTGTTTGCTCTGACTGAGGAACATACAGGCCGGCTCTTTGGCAGATGTACAGAACCTCATGTATAATATATGTGGGCTCTTTCAGCTATGCACAAAAGCCAGATGTTCCTTCTATCAGCGGGTCCCCGCGCCGCTAACATGTTGGAACACGGCGACGAAAACCAAACAACAACAAACAAGTGTTTTCTGTTACCAACAGCAGCCATTTTGGAACAAATAACAAAAGGTCTTTTCAGGACTCTCGACAGCGGGAGGCCTAAAAGTTGTGTTTTTCCAGGGGAAGCAGTGCCAGTGTTTTTCACACTTTTCCTCCACGTCTATCTGTCTCTCTCCCTCCGTATCGGGTTGATGAGGGAGTTTGGGTTTTGTTGTGTTGCATGTGTGCTTTCCTGGAGTCTCTCGGAGTGCAGGTTTGGCAGGGTGACAGGGAGCTCTCTCAGGGCTAAACAAACAGCTGTGGCATATGGGTAGGACGTACAGCGCAGCGCCACGTCTGGGCCACCCGGGACCCGGTGGGGATGTGAGACCTAACCTGTCTGTGTTCCATAGCCTGGTCACTCACATTCTTGCAAACGCTGGGAGCAGCAGCAGCGGCAGCCGCCGCCCGGCTCGGCATTCATTAGGAGCCGAGGCCCGAGCTGTGGCCCCGCGATGAAAGCCCGGTGTCAGGCGTGAGCTCTGATGCCATGATGAGGGAGCGAGGGGGGAGGAGGTGGGAGGAGGGAGGAGGGGGGAGTGCTCCGCGAAGACCCACCCCTGGGTATCCATCACACACAGCCATCACTCGGGAGCAGAGTCGACCTGATAAATAAATCAACTTAGAGGCCCAGTGAGGTTTCAGGCCCTATTCCTCTTTATGAGTACAGCAGGGTGAGAGATGGGGGGACTTTGACTTCTTCACGCCTTGGTCCCAGTAGGCATGAGGACCAAAGACGGCAACTCTGTGATTCTTTCAAAAATTAAATATATTCATTTATCTGAAAGGCCCAGGCTCAAGATCCTCATCTTTTTCTTTAACATCCAAGATAAAAGTGTGAGGACTTTCCCATTGGCTTTCAATCGGCAGCTCTTTGAAAACTCATACTTAATGATTTGAAGGTCTTTTAGAACTTACTTTGGGACAACAATTTCTGAACTGCCGCTTTTATGTGGAGATAAGTAGAAAAGGCCTGTATGAAAACATCAGGGAGATTCAAATTACTCCAACTTTAGAAAGAACATTGGTTGTAAGGGCTTAATTGAACATGACTGACTGAACTCCGGCAGCCGCTCTTTAATTTTAATCCACTCCCCCAAAGTTTTATTTGTGCTGTGACTTATTTATTACGGACAAAAGTAGAAGACGTGTCTCGGATTTAGTCGGGTTTCTTGCGCGGTAACTTCACAGTAACGGCGCGCCGTGATCTGTGTGTCGGAGGTGAAGGAGCAGAGACGTGTGTCGACTCCTTCATCCGCGGGAGTTCAAATTAAATACTTGAGTACCGGATTGGCCCCCCATCAAAACACCTTCAGGAACAAAACAAAACAAAGACTGGTTAGGGAGGGGGAGACAAAAGCACGATCCAATATTCCCCGCACACTCTGTCTCAGTTAGAAACTTAATGGTTGTGTTTACCTTCTCCCCCTCAATGTTTTCTCTCAAGGCTCCCCCCTAACACGCACTGTATTTGACTCTAGGAAACATTTCATTCAATCTTATTTTCCTATCGCTTCCTCATTCCGTTTGTTCTCGGCTGCTGTTAAGTTTGCTGCAGTTTGGCAAGTGCTACATCGCCTGAACGGGAGATGTGTCTTTAGGCACATTCCTCCCTGACAGAGGCGGCTGCGTACGAGAGGGGTGACAGCGTCGGCTGGAAATCCTTTTCTTCCTTTGTGGTTGGGATAAGTAAGCATGCACAACACCCCTGTGATTAAAATCTCCTTCTGATATTTCTATCAGGATTTCTATTAGGAGACAGACAAGGGGAGAGATGCTGCCAGAGCAGCACGCAGACAAGACAAGTATATACATCCTGCAAAGCGGAGCGCCATGCAGAAAGAAGCGGAAGCTATTTAAAATATTTAAGCCAAACTCTTTGGCGTTTTCTCCCCCCACCCCCTGTTTTTATTGTTTGTTGATTGCTAGCATCAGAATACATTTGCAAGCAGCTTTTCCAAGCTCGGAGCAGTACATCTGGTGTCACTCACGGAGAACTGGGGGGGTTACGAGGAAGGATTGCTGCCACGCACATGATGCTGACGGTGCTGCATTGGCCCCGTCTGTGGCGCCTCACAGGCAGAGAGCAACAGTCACCTGTCATCTCCTAAAGTAGCTGGTAATTGTGTTTCCACCGCACAATTATGGACGGTAACCCACAAACAGCAGAGCTTTAGTTCTGCCTCCTCGCCGTTTCCATATCTTCACCCATGTCTGAGACAAAAGAGTCATTTACATTTCCTTGGGCGAGTGCTCCCTGTCACCCTCCCACCTCCCCCTTCTCTCTCATGCTCTCTCGCTCCCTCTCTCACTAACAAAAGCTTATTTAACCCAAGGTTAGATTACAACAGTGAGGTGATTGCTTGGCCCTCCTCCAGCTCCCCATTATCAAGGGGCCACCACCTAATCTGGAGGAGCAGCTCTTCATTAATGTATTATTAACAAGCCTGTTACAGTGTAATGCAGGGAAAGGCTCTCCTCTGGGGATAGTCCTAATGGGGAGGGCCAGAGTGCGCCTAGTGAAGCAGATTACAATGAAAGGCCAACGAACTGGGCTGAGAGGGGACTGATGAGGCCTGCACCCCTATCATCCTCCACAATGGATCACAAAGACTCGTCTCGCCAATTAGCTTAATTGCATATTTGGAATGTTAAAGACAACAGGGTTTAATTGAAAGACACTCGGTAACCCCCCGGCGACGCGTAAACAACCTCTTCTGCACACACGTGGTGACGCGTCAGAGAGGACGAGTGATTCACTTCATCCCGATGTGTGAGGGACTCGATGTCGACGTTCACTCACGGCACACGACATGACATTTATCGCACTAATGACAACCTTTTGTCCCAAACTATATTTAGAGCAAAGTGTTTGAACACAGAGCAACAAAAGCAAATATTCCACTGCTGTTCATGTATGGGAGTGGCCATTTACAGTGTGACTAGTAATAATCCTATTGTATTAAAGTATTGAATAATACTGTGAAATCAAGATTGTGGCTAATTCTGGCTATTTTTAATATGATCCCTATTGAGTCCAAAAATGTTGCTATTTTTTGCCCAAAAAAAGCAAAATATGCAGGATAGCTTCTTACGTGTGGACATTTGCTGATTTCTGCAATATTTTTGACAGCAAATTGAATGTCATTTGTTTTTTTGTTTTTTCTCGGTTGGGCAGACATCTAAAGATGTCACCTCGGCCTGGAAATGGGCATTTTCAATATTTTCATTGGTAGCCATCTTAATAATTGAGAAAATAATCAGCAATGAGAATACGTGTGAGTCCTAAATCCAATGCAAGAACCAAACCCAACACTGAATTGATCCGACTAATAAGTAGTGATTCTTCAGTAGGAAACATTTGGCTGTAGACGGCTGAGGAAGAGACGGACTAACACTTGGTTTTCCTTTTAACTGGAACCACTCAGCTCGACCATGACACTCTATGCTGCTAGTTTGAGTTGCTAAATACACTAATTATGGAAAGGGAGAGTTTCACGGTTTCACTCTGTGGTTCAACTCGTGGCTTACACTGTATTCAAAGAAATGAAAAGCTTATTTTGTGAAAACCCCAAATTAAGATGAACACCCCGTTTGCCGCCATACGTCGCCTGTTTTCACCCACATTTTGACTAAAAGCCTAATTGGGAAGAAAAGAAGCATTTATGTGTTTAACAACGGACAATTCAAAGTGTGTTTTGTTGGAGCTAAATCACTTTTTTTTGACGGGGCTACAGTCAGTCTGCTTAATCCGAGTCACGTGACCTCTACCAAGACGCCGCTCCAGATTCCTCCTCCGAGCACATGATCCTCCCACCACTCTTCACACTCCCTCTCACCGGTCTAATTGACTTCATGCCTGTTCATGAAAGGGATCCTGGTTTCCACCTGTTCTGCCTCTATTCACAGCGTAACACCAAATTCTCCTGTGCTCTCACTCTATTAACAGAGATCATACCCATGTTCAGCTCCCCGCTATTATTGCACTGGATGCTAAAATCTCATTTTCAACTCAATTTAACCTGGCCGACCTCGGGGGGACCGGAGAAGTCCTCTCTCTGACTTAATTATCATCATACAGTCCTCCAAGTCAAAAACATCTTTTCATATCCACGTTTTGATTATTAGCTCGGCACGAACGATCATTATGCTTTTTTAAAGCATATCGTGAGCCAATTTAATTTAAGGGCATTCGTGGTGCCGGAGTTGTAAACAGAAACCTTTCTCATAAAATTGCGATTGAAGCTCCTTCATTTGATTCAATCTTTTTAAACTAGGTGCCCCAATTATAGTTAATAATTCAGTGATCTTTATGCAGTTAGTTCATGTGACCTAGATAGCAGGTTTTTTAATGAAGTACTCTCTTGTTTCATATTCGCCGTGCTTCCATTGAGCGGCCCATTACCTGGCTCCACGGCGTCGCAGCCAGCCTCCACCCTCGCTCCTCCATGTAAACTCCCCCCATTAATTGACTGGAGGCTCGGCGTCTGCGCCCGTCGGACCAGATTGTCGGAAAACGTCATTCAGTGTGTGGACGTGGGTCCGAGTGTGTCGGCTGTGGCATGTTCCCGCTCGGCGCCCTCGGGAAGGAATCGGCCACGCTTTGATTGGGTCGCCCGTATGGATATTCATGTGCTGTAGCAGACAGAGGGTTTAAATCACATGCTGCGTGGTGCGGCAGAGGGTTCCTCTCTAACAAGAGCGCTGTAAGAGGTGACGTTTATGTGGCATCCTTAAGGAGGCTGTCTGTGGCTGTTGCTTTGAGCTCCCCTCAAGCAGATACACAGATCCTTAGCAGGAACAGTCTGGCTCAGTGTTTAATGGTACACCAATACCAGGTTCAGTGGGATACCGAGGCTCCTGTCTGCGCTCCTTCCTCCCAGCTATTGAGCTGTTACCAGGCCATCTGTGACTAAGTGCTGTGCAGTTACCCCAGTTTTGGAGCATTACCCCCAGCACATCTATGATCTTAATGAACCCACAAGCTTTTTACTGTCAATCAATAATTGAACAGCCACTGAAGGAGCTTCTTTTTTTTTTCCACAGCTATTTGAAGGGGCACATGGGTGGTTGAGTTTACCCAGCAAGTTAAAATGCATTTCGGAAAGCCTTGCCAGAGTGAATACAGCTGCTGCTGAGGGGAGAAGCAGGCGTGCTCTGTTCTGGAGGCTGGGAGATGTATTTATTTTTCTTCTGCATTGAGCCTAAATCTGTTTAGAGCAGCACATGTCACACTGACATGCAGCGACTACATGGTCTCAGCCGTTTCCATCCGATCCTCATTTTCACCTCATTCACACCTATAGGGATGCATCTGACTACCATTAACAACAGGTCATAGCCCAGCATCACTCTCTGTTAGAGGTAACACCTTCAAGCAACTGTCAAGTCAGACAAGATGCCTATTAACATCTCGCAGAGATCGAAGCTAACTGTGAAATCAGGCGGATTCACATCTGTGTAATGCTTTCTGCAAGTAACTAAACAAAGGTATTCATACAGTAATCCCCATTATCAGATCAGATCCTCCACCCTGTTGTGGTTTTGTTTACGTCCTGTCCGTAATGCACAGTACACACACTAAAGGCACCACCATGACGGCCTTGAGAGCTCTGTGAATAAAATACAAAAAGAAAAATAGATAAAACATGAGCAAATGAAAAATAAACAACCTGGAGCAACAAAATACAGAGAATGAGAGGGAAATATCCAATTATGATAATAACTAACAGTTGTTTTTGACTCAAGTGCTGTTGGCTTAATGTTTCACAATTTGAGGGGTGTTCAGTGTGTTTTTTTTGTTGGGGAGAAGTAGTGGTGAGACAACTTTACACAAATGCAAAACCAGAAAATAAACAATTTTACAGTTTGACATAACTGGCATTTTCACATCCCCCACACGTTTAAACAGAGGTGACAATCCACTGTGAACATCCAATCATGTGGACCAGACTTAGTATATAACAACGTGGAGGCTCCATGGTCCCAACCAAACAGCAAACTTTATTATCCTTTTGTGTTTACCAGAAGGAATTAAAATTCTCTCAATATATCAGCTCGTCTAAGAAGCTGCTCTGGGTCAGCAGGATGCTGGTTGTTGGTTCTCTGCCTATCTATTCAAACTCATTGGTTTGTGGACTATAGTTTTGAAGCCTCAAGTTTTGCATTTTGGCCGTCGCCATCGTGGCTTTTTGCATCCAGTAAAGGAAGTGTCCATATTTGGACTGTGGAAGAGCGACGGGTGGATCTGATGAACACAAGCAGCAGAGCAACAACCTTACTGGATCTGGATCCATCTGGATTCTGGTGTGAAGCTGTTAACAAAGTTAACTCTAAGTGTTAAAGTCATCTAGTAGATAATTGGATTGGTAGTGTGGTAGTGACCTGTCAATCACCAGGTAGCCCCACCCCTAAAGCATCCCCTGCTTTCTGGTCTGATCTCTAAATGGATCATAATTTACTAAATGAACATCATGCTGGATGGAAGAAGATTTGAAACTGAGACTATAAACTCATGTTTACAATATTTACGGACATAATAAATCATGAGAGAAAGCTAATTTTCTCAGTTTTCCATGCAATCGGACCTCCTTTGGCAACCAGAGGAGTCGCCCCCTGATGGCCAATAGGTGGAATGCAAGTTTAAGGCACTAACTGTTTAGGTTGCCGCCTGGTATGAACTTGTTTGTGTGGTCCAAGCAGTTTTCATTTGGTGATGCAGAAATCTCCAGAAACATTCGAAACGTACATCGCTAGCTTGCAACCCCAACGCATGTCTGTGTTTGTGGGGAATGTGTTTTTAATCCATGTTTAATTTCTGTGCAGATTTCTTGTGAAATTAGTGTCTTCATTTGATTGTCTGTGTGTTTTCTTAAGCAGCAGTGCATTGATCACTCTGGTCCACCGGATGCAACAATCAACCAAGCTACTTCCTGCTAACGCTGTCCAGGACTGACTGCTCTGCTTTGGAATGCTTTAGGAAGTTAATACGAGTTTCATCCGATTCACAGTGCTTTCATTACTGAAAGGAGGCGAGAGTTGAGCAGGAAGCCGGCCTGTGGCTGTGAAACTCCCACCGTCAGCTGGCAGTAGCAGTGTTCTGGTTGCTTTTAGTCGGGAGGTTAAGCAGCTGAGAGCAGAGTTTTTCTTCCTCTAGTATTCCTCACAGGCAGCAGGGGAATACTAGAGGAAGTATGTCCCTTGGTTCTCTTAGCCCTCTTTATCCCGAGACTTCCACAGAATAGACCTTAAACCACTTTAGCTCTTCTTTATGGTATCATCATTGAGTCACTTGTGACATGTAGATGCGCAGGGTGCTAGAGATCTACGGATTCATCCATTATTTATGAATTGTGTCGCGAGGATATAAATGCTGCTATCTCATTGTGGGGTACTTGGCCTTTCGAACCCCTCCGTTCACAAACTGCAGCATCTATTCACAGACGACAATGCTGAGCTTTTCATTCGGCGTGGAGAGTATTGCGTCTGCCAGGGGAGCTGGTCTAGACTGGACTCGCCCCATACGTTATGTGCATTTCCTGTTTTGCATTATTTCATGAAGACTTTGAGTGCGAGCAAATAACTTTGAGATCCAGCCGAGGCCAGCCCGAGGAGGGGAAGAAGCCACGTCTCCGTGCTCTCCTGGGAGCCGCAAAGCCGTCTGCACTCAAACTTCCCCTTAATTAGTTGGACTGTGCGTAATGGGAAAACATTAGTATTGTTATGAGGGGAAAGGGAGTTTGACTGACAAGGTCCTGCTCTTAACTTTTGCTGAATTAAAGGAGGATCTCTCTCGCAGGTCTGGTATATTGAAACGGCCATTTGCATATTTGCGGTGATATTAAAAGGGATTAGCTCCAGCCAGAGAAGCACAACAAACAGAAGCAGGAGGACAGCGTGGTTTAATATCACAAATGACACCCAGGGAGTAACCCCCTCGCTCCAAGCCTGATTACAGCTTCTTAATTAGGACAGCTCCTCCATCCGTACACGTCGTCTTCCTCTGTTCTGCGGAGTTTAGTCCCAGATTCAATATTTACCCTGCACTCCTCTACCCGTACCGGGAGTTTTTACCGGGGATAGAGGGGTGAGCCGGGGTAATATTAATCATGAAGTCTGCTCCTCGTATGCAGGTGAAACCAATTAACAGGTTGGCATTTAAAGGACTTTAATTAATATTTCGTCACAGACGAGATCAGATATCAGTTATGTTTAAATGCCTTTCACACGCGTTTTCAAATATTGGGGTCCCGAGTGTTGCATTATTGGCAGCTGTGAGATTTAGCTTCCTCTGTTGACACCTCACATTTGCACGTGTGCTGCGAGCACAGTATCCTAGTTGTTACATGCTGCAATTTATTATGAATATGAATATGCAATGTATTTCAGGGTGTGTTCTCCGTCACTGTTGTGGTCGGCACATCTGTCAATGTTCGAATCATGCATTTGGCATTTTGTTGTTTATCATAATTTGTTACTCTGTATCCCTTTTTAATTAATATGAAATGAAATCTCGGCCCTATTTAATGTCTGATGTGATGCACATGGCGGTCTGTCATCAGTTGAGCTGCATACAAAGCATTATATTGAATGACCCAAATGACTATTGATTGCTTTTATTGACACGCCAGTAAATGTGGAGGAGCAGCGTGACGCTTTGCTGTTGGAAAATCTGCTTGTACTTTGTTAATTATTTTCAGTCCGTTTTTTTGCATATGCCACTTTATACTTACTACATACTTTATACTTACTATGTACTTTATACTTACTACATACTTTATACTTACTATGTACTACTACATTTCTACATCTCTGTAGCAAATAGTGAATTTTTTACTTAAATGCTTTTAACTTACAGCTAAAAGTAGGATTTTGTAGTTTAAGTTTTATAAACCTAAAATTGTATACCCAACAATATTAAATGATCTATACACTGACCAACTATAACACCAACGTAGAAGCAGCAAATTACTATCAGTAATTGGAGTACAATAGTCTAATATATATATATAATAACATGACAATCAGGAAAAGAGTGTTTAAATACATTTTGGTGACACTTTTTTTCTTTTAGTGACATTTTGATGAAGGACCATTTACTAATATGTTGGAAGCAGAAGCGTCTTCCACCACCAGTTATGAAGTAGCAGAAATACTGTGGTTTATTACCAGACAAGAACATATCTTAATACAGTATTACATGTCAAACAAAGAACTTTGTCTTCTGTCCCAAACTGGACAAAGAAATAAAAGAATCTGCCACAAAAAAAAAACTCCAATTGAGTGCATTTGACTTAAATATATTGGCCTATGAATTATCATATAATGAGCAATAAACCTATAAAAAAACAAGTGAATCCCAGATTGTACCTTTGCGTGTTCATAAAGCTCGTTAAACTCTTAACGTTTATAAAAGCGCTTCATGGACGGCGTATTTCTACGTCAAACATTAATATTGAAGATTGTGTCATCCTCACTTTCTGTCGAGGCTCAGCTTTATGAAATCACACAGGGGCCGCCGACCTGCAAACATGCGACTTGAACCACTTCTTTTCCACCGCCGCGAGGCTTCGGGGGGGGTTAAAGGTCAACTGTCACAGAAGCCACAGAGGATCCTCCTGGGTGAAGATACTTGAGACGTTTCACCATGGCCAGGTTTCACAGGTCCGCCCTGCAGCTGCCCCGAGGCTTGAATACATCTGTGTACTTATTGGCCGGTGTGGTAGCACCACGAAGCCCCGACCATTTCCCCAGTCAATGGTGCACTTGATGTTCATGGCTAAGTGGGCTTACTGACTGGGCTTCCACCACTTCCTGCCGTGTGTGTTCAAACTCATACCATTGGAGAGGTTTTGTTGACTCTCAAACTTTTTGTTGCTCGGGGTCATGCCATGTTTTTTGTGTGCCGGTTGCCGGGCGCCGTTACGTCATGACGACAGACGGTAAACAACCTCTGCTGGGCCGCACAGAGATAAATGAGATTTCTCTCATTCGGTGTTGGTAAAGCTTCCAGTCAGCACTGATTGGGAATCCACTCAGCTGAACTAAACTGTGTTTGCTCTATCCACAGTGGAGGGGGAAAAAATCATATTAGCAAAAATAAATGTTGCTGGGTTGTTAGAGAGTCTGATTATGTGTGTCTCAGGCAAATTGGCGGTAATGAGTCAAGAGACTGCACTCGTTCACATACATTAAAACAGCGATCATTAGGAAATTAGGGCCCAGATTAATCCTGTTAATGACACACTGGTGCTCATGGGAAAAAAAGAAAAAAAAAGAGACGGCCCCAGATGTCGGGATGCGGTGCCGTGATGAAGCATCGACTGCGTGCAACGGCTCCTGCTCTCTCTCTCTCTCTCTCCCCCCCCCCCCCCCCCCTCGATGCCTGACAGTAACGCGGCGCCGCTCCTCCACAGCGCCGCCACTTGAAATGCAAACGAGGGAGGGGGGGCAGCCGACTGCTAATGAGAGCAGATCCCAGTGATAAGAAGCGAGAGAGAAGGAGAAAGAAGGGGGGAGTAGGGGAGAGTGAATAAATTAAAAAAAGGAGCGATCTGAACTGAGGATAAGACGCAGCAGCAGGAACTCTGATGTCCCCAATTAGGAGGGATGTCACCCCCTGTCTGGGCCGCAGTAATAAAGCCCTCACTCTGTATTCGGAATCACATGGCTCCAACACTGTTAACATTCTAATATCTTGGGCGTGCGTGGTAACATTAATTACTTGGCCATTTGGATGGCTCCTGAATCTCCTTAATGTTTGCTTCCAAATGGAAATCTGAGCTCAGGCTTAGGAGTGTTACATTAGAAAATAATACGTAATATTTACCCTAGCAGCAAGCAGTCACGCCTGCTCCTGCAACTGCTCCCGTTTCTCCTATTGACTGTTTGGATATACTGTTCTCCTATACAAAGACAATTATTCTGTGAATTTTAACCAGAATGGGATCCCTGGGAATGGGTTTCTTTTTGCCTTTTTCCCCCGGACCTCTTGCGTGTAAAGCCGCTGTTTGAGGGAGGCCACGTCACATTTAGATTTAATTACAGGTGTTTGAAATCTATGCAAATCTCCAACAATCTATTCCTATCAGAGGAGCCCAATAATTGAAGTGAATCTTCCCAAACAATTCCTGCTACCATTAAAATTCATGGTCACCTTGAAAGGCATGTCTGCGGCTGTGAATCCGATCAGTGGGCTCTCTCTCTCTCTATCTGTCTCTCTATCTCTCTATCTCTCTCTCTCTCTCTGAGAAACAAACACTCCTGTTCCTTAGTTGCTGTGATATAGTTATATATCTACATTTTAGTTATAGATATAGATATAGCTTTATAGCTAGATGTAATAAAAGATAAAGAATTGTGGAGGAATGAAGATTCTTCAGACTGAGACTCCAAATGGTCAACTTTCATCTGGTGTCTACTGTATTGTTTTCAAAGTGTAGTGAACCCAAAAGAGAAAGGGTAAAGCCATTTTGGTGTGTGTACACAGCAGAAATGTGTTCTTTGGGGTGGCAATATAAGAGGAGCCCTGGATAAAGGAGAAAAAGATTACAATTTTCCCCCCATGTTGTGGTGGCAGAGCTGCCAGCGAGAGGCTGAGAAGAGCAGCGAATGTAATGGTTGTATTACTGCACTCGGCGATGCATTATTAATGCAAACGTGATCAAGGCAGGTGGACAAGCCCAGGAGAGATAGCGCTGCTTAATGAACAGCCCCCTCTCTCTCGGCAGAACAAGGCCTGGCAGCTGTTAGTGTTGCACTGTGAGGTGTGAAGCCGCTGTACCTTTGTGGTTAAGGTAGCCCCTATTTAATTAAGAAATAATCTGCAGCCGCTCCTAATTGACTCTGCTCATAGACCGGTGCACGTGTCAGCGGCCTGGTCATGCCCACCTGCATGTTAAACGGCAATGTAAACGGATGTTTGGTGCCGTTCATCATTTGTTTTTCTGCAACCACTTCAGGTTGCTTGCTGGTGATAGAGAAAGGTTTCTAATACACATGTTAAATAGAGAGCTCCTGAAAATACAATCATTTCATCAAACAGCAGAAAGTAGAGGATTTCTTGGATAAACTGGATGCAGCTATGTTAAGGAGATGTAATGTGAAAGATCCATCTGTAGCCACTAGATTCACTTTTAAATTCATTTAAAATGTAATAGAAATGCACAAATGTCTACTTCTTCACATTATTGCACACCTGCATGCATGTCTCAAATCCAAAAATATATATCTATATATTTCAAATATTTTAGCACAGCTTTATTGTGTGCTCATCTATATATCTATAATTATAGATATATCTCATAACACAATAGTGAAATATCTGTAAAACTATGCAGTGAAAACAAGGGACTGTCGGCACTAATCCTGCGACCGTGTGCTGTCCTGTTGCAGCCGACATACGGTTATTTAGAGGCCGTTGGATTCACACGCAGCGTACATGGCTCGTAGGAGCTGATGTGTGCTGTGAGGATTGCTTTAATAGAGGATAACATCAATTTGACTTCAAATTTTCATTTAATTTTTAGAGCTCCGGCATGGGCCTGTCAAGGCATTGGCTTCTGTCAGTGCATGTTTTTAGGTCACATACTGCCCCCTGGTGCGAGTGTGACATATTGCCGGTATAAATCAGTGCCTGCCTGGCAGCCTGCTCCTGTGGGAGAGTCTGCTTGGAGATGCACACAATGCATGGCTTTAAGAAAATGTATGATTATTCAAACAAGCTGTTTGGTTGTGTGTGTGTGTGTGTGTGTGTGTGTGTGTGTGCGGTGTGTGTGTGTGTGTGTGTGTGTGCGGGTGCGTGTGTTTGTGTGTTTCAGAACAATGCCACATGGAGAGTATTTCTGGACTCTAGCCGGTTGAGCGGGGATTGCTTGTCTGATTGAGAGCAATTTGTTTTCCCAAATTTGCTTTCACAGCAGTAAAACTCGGCAGAATATGGACTGTGTCCTCGTCTAGGTCAGGGTTCAGGTTTTGGCCGTATTAGGGTTTGGGTACGCTAAGAAATCTGGGGAATTAGTGGAACTCAAAATGGTAGCATGGTCTCTGTTTACCATCCTCTACACATGGATGCACATTTGTTTGTGTGTGTGATGTATTCCTTTCTACTCAAACCCCAAAGGTAACACCAGCTCCAAGCAGGTGAATCTCCCAACCCTAGCCTGGGACCCCATGCTGTTTTACGGGGGACCGCAGCCCACAAAGGGCCCATGGGGCCCTGCAGTGAAGGAGCAAAGACGTCGGGTGTATCCACGTTTAATAAGCAGCGTAGACCTTATTTACAGCAAAGCTGCCAAGGAGCCGGCAGCAATAATGCAGCGAACACAGTGAAAAGACGGGCGGGCAGGTGGGGATCCAATCACATTTGTACAGGTGTGATGCATTAACATAGACAAAGACACAAACATTCAAAGCTCATATAGACACATACACAAAGTCATTGATTTAGCCGTGTTCGGCTCTTCAGACAGGTAGGACTGGGGTTAATGGGATGCTTATGGATAGAGTGTGTCTGAGGCTGAGGGAAAGATTGGGGTGGAGGTGGGATTTGGGGTTGCGGCGCCGCCCGCCGCCTCGGTGAAGCCCCCGCTAACCGACAGAGCGCATCCCTTCATCAGGGTGGATTAAGAGCATGTCAGCCTAGACGGAGCAGATACATCACACAGGACGGACATGCCGCCGCCACAGCGACGCATACATCCTGCCCTTTTACAGAGGATTTTGTTATTTATGACTCCAGATATGAACATACGCATGGGGAAATTATTCCAGGATTATACAGATGATGCTTGAAAGCCATCAGTGTTATGAATTTGAATGAGATGATAATATTTTTTGTGATGTGATGGGGCATTATTTTATAGAGGAGGGATAGAGCAGTAATATGTTACAGCTGTTAGATCTGACATGCAGGATTTGCTGTATGGAGTGATTTGAGTTGTTGGTGTAGAGATGCGGTGCGTGTTCGGGTCTACAACAGACACCAGCAACCATGTGAATCCTTCACATTTCTCCATTTGTAACGAACACCGGAGACTCAAACTGTCAGTATTTAGAGCATGTTTAGATTTGCTCTGAAGCCAGACCTGGACCAAGGTAACTCTGACCACGAGCCAAGGGTACAATTGTATCTCAGAACGACTTGTCATTATATTTCAGCCGAGCAAAAATAAACATTTGGATACTGTGAAGCCAAGAATTGATTGTGGCTTTGGGGAGGCTAACATTGTAGCCCATGTAGCTTTGCCTGGGGCTGAAGCTTACCAGTGCTTTTATACATAGTTTATTCCTACCTGTTCTCTCTCCATGTCTTGGACCTGTATGATAGTATCTGCTTCAATTCCCCAGTCTGAGCAATCTGTTTGAATCCACAAGGTTGTGAATAAAACAAACCTGCTCTCCTGCTCAGCATAGTGTATAATGCAGGACCTCGCCATTGGTGATGAATTGACAAAGTCCACATAGAGCTATATCCCACACCCTTACCTGCTGGAAATAGCCATACAGCAGATACGCTACTAAGCAATGAGGTGGGAGGAATTGCATGACGGCATGTAGAGAATTCTCGTTGAGTAAAAAAAAAAAAAAAAGAAAAAAAAATACCTTCGTTGAAGATAAGCAGAAAATGGGACATTATGTTGGGAGGGCGTGGACTCTCGACTTCACCCCCTGAAGACGAGGGTTCAAGGTGCAGGAGTGGACAGTGGACAGTGGACAGCGAGCGCAGGGCGAGGCGTGCTAACAAAGCCACCGCCACCAGCCTGGTCTCAGGGAAGCACTGAGCCTGAATATTTCATGGCTCCTCCGAGCACAAAAAGACTACAAAACTGGCCTGGCTCATTTGGAGTCGTGTGCTGGCTGAAGGTCAGGACCCGAAAACAGAGAGGCAGGGCCAAACATCAAACATACATCGAATGCCTAATAATATCTTCTTTTGTTGTGGTTTATTGTTTCTCTATTGGCGTGGATTATAACCTCAGAACATGGAGTACATGTATTACTTTTGAACAGCATCATCACTTGAGAGTCCCGTACTCTCAGGAGCCGATTCATTAGATTGATGCCTTTTTCTTCTAGTTGCACATGCATAAAGTTGCTCTTTATTATAGGAAGCCTTGACGAGGTGGGTGTGAAACTCACATTCGCTCGCTTCTCCTAACAGCACAAAAGAGAAAACAATGGGGCGGTTTATACCCTGCAGACCCTAAAGGGAGGCGTTTAGCTCCTTGTGACTTTGTGTGCAAAGCAACCCAAACTCCCCGCGCTGGCGCACGGCAGAGAACAACAGCAAGAACTCAAGGGCTGTCTCCGACAAAAGGGAGCAGGATAGCGGTGTCTGAAACCCTCGTGTACCTCTTCTCCGATTCCCTCCCTAATCAATATCAAAAGCAACAAAAAACGCAGGCGTGAGGAAGACACACAAAAACACACGCAAAAGCAAACAAATGCCTGTTCAGTGGGGGGAGAGAATTAGAGCACGGCGCCATCTCCTCATCTTACCTGTCATTATCTGCTTTAGCTCTTAATGAGTGCTCCTCTACACTTGGTCACATCACATTTGTTTTATACAAGTCCCTTTGAACAGCTGAGAGATATTGAGCCTCCTTTGATCATGGAATCCGTCTGAATTTCAAATCAGATGTGAACCTCCCCCCACATCTCCAGCTAGGTCGTCTCCACATTTTTCAGTCACTATTTTGTTTGTTTATACATCAGCCAAGGAGAGGGGGAGAAAAGAGGGTGAAATAAAAGGAAAGAAAGAAATCAGATAAAGAAAAAGTGCGGCAGCCTCAGAGAGGGAGCATGTGGGTTGTATAAATGTTGTTCATTAATGTTTATGAATTTAACAGCGAAATAATAAAAGAATAATAGAGAACACTGCCACAAGATGCAGTGGCGTGCCTGATTTTATATATATATATATATATATATATATATATATATATATATATATATATTCTCTTTTTTTTTTTTTTTTTTTTTTTTGAAGGCAGCCGTCTTTTAATGATGACCCTTGGCATGCTGTGGCACCTGGGACCTCCCCTAGCATGAGGGAGGCTGATGAAAATTAGCCCATTCACATTTCAAACAGAATTTGGCCTGGCCCCTGATCACAGTGCCGGGGCCCCCCTCACGGTCCTGCAGAGAGAACACGAACCACCAGAAAGGATCTCCACCCGGCCAGAGCCTCTCCCCTGGCGATCATCGCAGGAACACATGGTGACATGACTGTGGGACGTGAGGGGTCTGGATGTACTCCGGCTGTTATTCCCTGTTAAAAGATTTAAACCATCGGGGTATGATAGGTCCCTTTGATGTTTGCTAAGCATAGAGCGAGGGAACAAGGGAGCAGGAGAAAAGGGGGGAGAGGTGGGGTGAGGTAGAGTGGTGATGGTAGCGGTGATGCGGGGCAGAGGCTTGTTACTAGAAGGCAATCATCTTTGTGGAGCCACACGAGGAGGGAGGAGATGCGTTGAACCTCTGCTTCTACGCAGCCACGCCAACAAAGGGAAGATAAAAGACAGAGGTTGAAGCCGGGGCCAAGACCCGCTGTGGAGAAAAGATTACTGCCAGCACAAAGTTTCGGCACTTCTACCACTCCAGCAACTTTTACATTCCTAATTGCCCCAATTTGGCTTTTATTTTTAGAGGTGGCGAAAGGGTTATAGTCATTGTGAGGTCATGTTTGATACTATAGGATTAAAGTGTAGAACCTAGCATGTGGATTTATTGTATCGTTTACTATAATTTCTACAATATAGTATTTTGTACAGTTAGTATGTCATATTGGATTGTATTGTGATAGAGTTGACATTCTGACTCCCTGACTCCCAAACCCACGTTTGCTTTAAAGATGCTAAATTTGAAATCCAGAGCATTAATATAACAGCAGACTATGTGTTATTTGCATTGTGAAGATATAGTGGAGTAATGGCGTCCTGAGCAGAGAACAAAGTCAGACTTCTCTGTTAGCTGCTAGCTGCCGGATCAGCCTTGTTGAGAGCTTTTCGGAGGCAAACCCTCAATCATGGATACGCTCTGACTTCGGAATGAAGCATGTTTAAGTAAGAGCTGGAATCATAATGTGTTTAGGGACCTGAAGAGGTACCGCCAACGAGGTTGTTAACATAAAAACTACTACCCCGATTTGAGTTTTTACATTTTAGGACAGATACAGCATTATTTTTCACTGATGGAAACCTCCTATGCCCTCTGAGTTTATAAAGTATATTGAGTTTGTTTTTCTCATACATGAACATGAATGAAAAAAAATAAGCTTATGTGATATCAGGGCAGTTACATGTTATCATGCTATTCTTAGCCAAGCTAGCTGTTTCCCAATATCTCCAGTATCTATGCTAAGCTAGGCTAACCACATCCAGCACACAGAAGCTCACCTTCTTTGTGTGAAGCAGAATTCATTTTCATTAATTGTTGCAATTTTTTTTCCTCCAAGTAATTAATTCACAAGTTGTTTTCACAAAAAGTGTTTGACTCGGGGGGTGGTCCTTTTCATTCGAGCTTCATCAATGTGCTAATGTGACGAGAATTAATCAAAAATTAAGTGTTTATGGTGTGATCTATATCATGTACGTGAATAGTGAATCGATTATCCGGGTTCAGAAATTAATTGGAGTACCAGAACTTTTACCCTCTAGTGAATGAGCTGTGCATAATTATCTGAGCCTCACACTTAGTCCTCTGTTTGTGTGTGTGTGTGTGTGTGTGTGTGTGTGTGTGTGTGTGTGCATCCCCCTTCATGGTAGCGTTTGGGAGACAGATGGAAGACAGTCTCAGCAAAGGGAATACTAAAGATCTGAAAGCGTTTTAGAAACAATTAAAATCTTTGATGGTTTAATCTGTTCACATCAAAAGCAACAATCCCTCTGTTTGATTTTCTTTTGATGACACAGTATAAAACCGATTGAGCCAACTGTTAGCAAACGCTGATGTAGGCTGAGAAGTGCGATGCAGTCGTATACGATCACCGGACCCAATTCAACATATTGTTCATCTGAACTGAAAATGAGTGCATGCAAACGCATAGAATCGACATTTGCTGCAGGAAATAAGCTGAAAACTAAATATCTAATAGCTCCAGTTGTTTTCAGGTAAAATCTGATGAATGGATATTAGCGATTTAGGATTGGAGGCCAAGTGTTTTATTTGGCTTAATCTTTTGGTTAAATGTTTGGCTCTGAAGGAATCGCCAAAGAATTTTTAATCTGTACGACATCGGAGGGCAAAAGTCTTATCAAATTGCCTAAGAAGCATTATTCTGACCTATTTCCTGGCTGTCTTTGTGCATGTTCATTAGACAGTTAATCACAGGAGGGACTACTTCATAGGCGAGGGGGATTAGTTGAGTCAGGGAGGCTTTTTGACATTCTGACAGTGTTTCACCGGGTCACTCCTCCTCGCTCTCCTCCTGAAAGTCGGCTTCATCTCTCCCCTAGATACCCTCACAGTCTGTCTTCCTCTAAGGAGAAAAATTCATTTACTTATCTTCAAATCAACAACAATTCAAAGGGAGCTCTGCACTGCTTCCCAACCCCGTATGTGTTGGTGCATGCCAGGTTTTTTTTTAGCCACATTGCTGTTATAAATTGTCTTTTTTTTTTCTAACAGTGTCGACGCTCCAACCAGTAAGAAGTGTTTTCACAGCTATTGCTCTGAGAATTTACTTTTCATAAACATATCTTTCCTTTCTAATTTGCGCATCCTTTAGTGGAAGTCAAATCACATTCCTGCCTGCTTGCGTCTGATGACCCCGGACTACTGAGATTTGCACTCACACCGTGCATGCCCGATGTTTACATTTGTCTAAAAGCGGTGTAAATTGAATTCTGCTGTATGCTCCCGACAGTGACTACAAGTGTAAAGTGGCGTGTACAGAGTTGTACGTACCGCTCCTCTGGGGCCCAACCCTCCCTCATTGTTCCATCAAGGCTCGGGATGATGGCTCTGAGAGCGGGAGGAAAATAATCAATAACTCACATGGCATCCTGCATCCAGAAAGATGCTGCTGTAAATTAACTTGACAATGGGGGATGAAAAAGGAGAGCGGGCTCCTCTGGATATCTGTTTGCCTGCTCTCTTCCTCAGATGCGGCGGGGAAACAAGTACCAAACGGGGAGCAATTGAATGCAAAGTGCTCGTTTTCTTGCCGACTTTTCTGCAAGCACAGCCTACCCCCCGACCCCTCGAGGCGAGACCAGCAGAAACCCGCATCAGATCAGAAGGTGACATATCAAAAACCGTGTCACAAAAAAAGGCAGTAATGGTTGCCAAAGATGTGGCAGCAGTTCTAGATTTCTACTGGGCTCTTTCTATCGCTCCCCTGTCTATTGGGGTTGTACGGTATCAGAGGGAAACGCTCTCTCAGGCCTGCCATGAAGAAGCGGGATTTGATCTTGATGGCTTTGTGACAGTTTGGGATGAGGGATAGCGGTTAGTGCTGAACAAGAGACTCGGAGCTGATCAATGGGGCTTTCCAGACAGGCCTGTGTGCAGAGAAGTTATGGGATGGTACCTCTGCGCTGCTCAAAAGCTCCCCTTTCCACCACTTTCTCACTTGTTAATAACCACTCATCTCTTTTTCTTTTGTTTCCAAGTGCTCAGGATGGCAGCACACACACACACACACACACACACACACACACACTGATACTGACCTGCCGCCCACGTGTTTTCTTCTCAGGAAGTGATTCATACGAGAGAAAGAGTAAATCTTGTTGTTCTGATGGAGGGTGAACAATGGGGCATCCTTTTAATATTATATTTGTCAATAGATACCATTTTAATCACGTTATAATGTTAATAACAAAGCTTTAGTGAAAGTATAGTTGGTCAATTTCACCGGTTAGAAAGACCATTCTCACTGAGAGGTTAATTCAGTCAGTTGTAGCTCAGTTTGATTCAGGGAGCTAGCCAAGCTAGAGAATGAATCACATCAGTGTTGTAGTCGGGTTAACATAGTCACTCTCTGCATGCTGGTGTTTCTACTATTTACACACAATAGTTTCCTCCAGGACTACATTTAAGATGGGCATCACATTTTTTCACCGTCAACCAATCATAGATTTGTTCACCGTTTCAGGTCACCTATCACAATTCTAGTTCTGTTACGTTTAAAACATATAGAGAAATGTATGACTGCCCTTAGCTGGTTCCCAGAGGCATTAAATGATGCTAAACAACTAAAGCTAAGTGATACATCGGGGTGAATACGTGCTGTAACTCTGTCCAGGCGTTAGCTGACAAATAGCACTTTAATTTGCTCCAGCACTTTTATACCAATGTAAACCAATGTAAAGGATATTATGTAAATATTACACATTTGATACTATTGTGTAAATAACCCTGCATGAATTATGTTAGCGAGGATAATCTGATATGCTGGTGGTCCAATATGCCACCTGTACAAACCTGATTATAATATTGGAAATCAGAAATGTTATAGATCGTTTCCTCAAAATCATGACATTTTATAGTCTATTTGAAGTGAGAAAGGAAATGATTTGAATCACAGTGAGGTTAGTTTTCCACATTAGGGTCACAGGCTTGTTCTCAGTCCGAAGAGATGAGGTCGGTTTAAAGGTTGCTCCTACTTGTTCAAAGACTCCAATCAAAGACTGCAGACAATGAAGGCACCCAACGACTCTGTCATCATGGCGGGTCCCCGAGGTGCACGGTCACCGAAAGAGGGAACCCGTTAAGGATCAAATGCCAGCAACCACGTGAAACGAAAAGACGAAGACATACAGCGAGGCACCTTTTACCATTTAGAGGCAGCTGTAGAGGAAGTGCAGGTTTCATTATGGATGTAATGGAGAGTCGACCAAGGTCAGAAAGCAATCATCATTCTGACACCTCGCCCAGCAGGCAGCGCTGCTCCTCGGGGCACCGCCGGCGCTAGAAGAGCTGTCTTACACATAACAACAACAGACGATAGAGGCCAAAGGCAATGTCACAGGCCACCCCTCCATCGATAACACTGCAAAGGACCTTTAAGAGAGATTTCTCCTCGCTGAAAACACGGCCTGTCAGCCTGCAAAATTCTAGGGCTTCATGTCAGAGAGCGTGGTCCGACAAGTGATCTCGGGTGTGGACATGTGTTGACTTGACATATGTCTAAACTAGCTGGAGAGGCGGCAAGTCAAGAATAACCGCTCTCTTTTATAGAAGCTAACCGAAGCTCGGCATATGGCGGGGCCCATGGCGGCGTAAAGTAAAGACAGGCGGCAGGAGAGCGCCAGGATCGTCCCAGGCATGAGCTGCCATCCCCAAAGAGGAGCCCCGTAATTAGCAAGGCTAATGAAGAATGGGGCTGAGACTAATGTCCCCGCTGACCTCGGAGCCCTCTTGGCAGGGCGAGAGGGTGGACTTCAGCAGAGCAGAACATGATACCATGCTATAGCCATTAACCCTGACCCAGCACTCCCCCCGGACTTACATCTGGTGCAGGACTGGACCGGTACCAAATCTCAGTGGGCAGCAAGACTGAATACCTGGGTCCGCGGGTAATGAATGGTCTGATGGGCCCCATTATCTCTCATCTTCTCCTGTAAATGCAACCTTTAGGAGACAGTGTGTTATTACCAGGGTTGTGCTTCTCATTCCGCCGCCATTGACTTAAAAACGCGATTCAAAAGCGCATCTGAAGCATCCTCAAGAGTCCTCGTTTTAAGTCGGCACACTGTGGATATTCCATCATTATGGAAACTGTTGTCTGTTTTGCACAGCATGGTTCCTCACACTGTGATTACATAGCGGAGGAAGACACCTGTCACATGGAGCTGTTACTGGCTGTCAAGGCTTCCTACAGATTGGTTGCTGCTACGAATGCGTCGAGGAAAAAAAATGACAAACCTAATCTTGAAGTGTATAATTTTATGTTTGTGTATGCCAAAAATCCCAATTTCAGAAACAAAACGTTACAGCCTAAGGAGGCAAAATAATAAGACTCCGGAAAATGATTCCGAAGTGGTGTTTGGAGGTAGGTGGTGAATAATTGTCGTTCTGGTTTTTGGATGAAGCTGTTTTGATGCTGCAAGGTGCTGCAGATGAGAGACGGGGAGTGTAAAATGCCCAAGGATTGTCCTGCAGTATATATCAGCATTACATTAGTTGTGATGACACATTTGAACACTAACAGAGCAACATGACTGTCACCAGTCACCATTATAAACAGCAGCCCCGCTTATGTGTGTGTCAAGCTTTACATGTGAAAGAAGAAAAATACGCATCAAACGGTGCATAATGATGGACATCCCAGCAGAATGTAGCGTAGAGCACAGATGGTCGTTATAACAATTCATCTAACGGTCTGTCAACAAAATGTTAAATTCTATTTAAATTATAAATAACTATTGTGGTGTTTCCGTTCCGCCACGCTAGCAGAAACAACGACTGTGGGAATCACTGTGACATTTTGTAGAGACATTCATGGTCCCCAGATGACGAAGCCTAATGGATTTAATTTGTGCAATAAGTTGGTTCATGACTAAATACCCCCAACATTACAGAAGGCTTCAGCTGCACTTTAGCTGCGTTTAGTGCTGAAAAGCTAATTATAGCATGCTAAAAAACGATTATTATACCTACATGTTAGCATTGTCATTGTAAGCATGTTAGCTTGCAGACATTAGCATTTAGCTCATGCTCGGTGTTACAGTCTGACAGAGCTGCTAGTTTGGCATCAATACAGAACCAAAAAAACTAAAGGCAGCTTCAGCTGCACTTTGTGTTTAGTGCTAAATAGCTAATTATGGCACGTTAACACACTAAACTATGAAGGTGTTCTTTGTAAACATTGCTGTTATTATAGCTGACATTAGCATTTAGCCTGACAATAACAGCTGACAGAGCTGCTACCATGGCATTAATACCAGCACAATAGATCGGTGACGCTCTACGGGTTATTTCAGAAAACAATGTGTTTAAAAAAAAAAAGGTTTTACAATGACTCATGATCTTGACAAAATAGCTGAAGCTGTTCCTCATACTGTATTACTAGACTACAGTGTCTTCCACAGAGTACTACTGGGTGGAAGGAAACAAAAATGTGCAGTATAACCAAATTAAAACAGAAATACATAGTGTGCTGTCTATGAAAAAGAAAAAAAATTCAACCACACTATCCTTGTATGTGTGTCTGTTTGATTAGACCAAGTTGGGGAAAAGGAGAGATAAATATTGTATAAATAAATGTATTGTTTAATGTGAGCAATCAAATTAATTAAGGGGTCCACAGCTGTTGGAGGCGAATAAGGCCATGAATTTTTCAGTGCTACCACTTCTCCCTAAGATTTTACAATAAATATTTCTGGAGGTCTTGGATGAATTTTTCATGGCTGAGGGGAGGAGATGAAAGGCGAACGAGGGATCCAGGGGACGGGGAGCTCTCTGCTGCTGACACACCACAGAGAGGTGCATCGGCTCCAATCTTTATCAATGAAGCCCAACCGACACTATTGCTTTAATTACCCTGTTTTGTCAAGCATTCCACTATCAATAAAGAAAGGCTGGGCTGTGTGGTCGGCTCGAGGGGGGGGGGTGATGATATCATGAGCTCCACTTGTTTTCATGCCCTCCCACTTTAAGAGAGGAAATGATGTAACCACGATTGAACAGATCCAAGTCTAGACCACCTCGCCATGCCACTGCAATACAACTGCAACCTGTGTTTTGTTTCGGGGGTCTCAGAGAGAACGATCATATCAATCCCAACAGCATGATGGTGTCAGATAGCAGGCATCACCTTTAATTCAAGGCCATATTATTTATTTATCTATGATATCCTTGTAGAATAATCAATAAATCATCAAACTGCTATATCCATACCACTGTGTACTATATATACCATGAAATTGTGATGAATTGCTTCGATTTGCATGCTATTGTCTAAGCATGAGGCATAGACTGGATGAATAAATCAGAATTGTGCACGACTTGTATGTTTTACCTGATTTGGTATTCAGGGAGGGTCCTGAGGTAACTAATTCAGGAGAGACATCTGTTGGGTGGGCAGCGCATCAGCAATATTCCACCTGGAAAAGCATCTATAAACAGCATCCCATATTTTCACCCAGTGGTGAAGCAGAGGGGACAGAGAGCAGAGGGGCTGATGGCGGAGGCTCTGTGTATTTATGTAACAAATGCGATGGTTTCAGCACAACTTATGCCAAGTTGTAAATAACAAACCAAGAACATCTGGAATGAATGGAGGAAGCGTTGTTAGTGAGGTCAAATGTGACATGCGCATAGTAGTCTATCATAGAAAACTAAACCGCATGGCCAAAATATGTGCAGATTAGTCGGAGGCTTTTTTCATGGTTTGGGCTTTGCCACTTTGTTCCACTTCATTTAAATCCTGTGTTAACTGATCCTCGTCCACTTGGGGGCAGCAGAAATAAGTTGTACATTCAACATTGACGTGCAGTCTCCTCATAAAGTTGAAATGGGTTAAATAATACTAAGCATGCATACAGCAGACACGGAGCAACGTTGGTGTTCATTTGTGTTTGGGACAACCTGAGTGCAATATTAACTCTCCTTTTAGCTCTGTTTTGGTTGCTACCAATCCAGAGGGAAGAGTCCAGCTCTTTCGCTGCTAAATGCCCCACTATGTTCACCAGCTAGTTGCTAACTGGGTCTGTTTGCTGTTTGTTACTGAGCAGGTATGTCGATATAGTAGCCTATATATGACATATCAATGCTTAGGCTGATGCTTATGATGTCTCTGCTGCTGGAAATACACGCATGCATGCTTGAGTTGCTGGCAATGTAGCGGAGGGTGAGGACGGAGAGGAATTGATCCAGATGGAGTTGCCATAGCATTTACACATACGGCCACAAACGTACACTACCTCTAGGTTACAGTGTAGTAAGCCTACATTACTACTAACGAGGTCATTTTAAGTGTTGATGGAGCAGCTACAGTGTCAGCATAGACTTCCACCAATCGATCCGAACTCCATTCAGAAATCAAGCATTTTAAAAATGCAGACAGACTGAACAAACCACAACTTTGGGCTTTTTTTTTTTTTTTTTTTTTTTTTTTTTACAAATTGTCATCATGATGTGTTGTTTCATCCTTTTGATCAGTTTATTGCAATTAAATCACAACAAAAGAGTTTATTTGGGGTTCTTACCGCTGTGCTCAACGAGCAGATCTATGTCTTGCTATTCACAGTGAATAGAGCTTAATTCAATTCACAGAGCACCTCTGGGTGATGTTATGAACTCAGACAGGACGCCGTTTGATTACCAGGTGTATCTGGGACTTCACAACATGTAGAAAGCAGCAATAGAGGTTATTTCTAGATGCCGACCAATCACAGCGGACTGGGCTTTTTTCAGGAGGTAGACAGGCGCTAGATGAAGCGCTTCAGACAGATGGAGAATCCAGGTGTATTTACAAAAATACTGTGTTTGTTGAACATGGGAACACGTTCTAGTACAAACCCAAAACACAAGTTGTAAATGAGCATGACATGTATCCTTTAATGGTAGAGTGGAGCTGGAGATGCAAATGCTTCTAATGTGCTTGTTGTTGGTTGTACTTCCTGCCACACGGTGTGAATTAGTCTACATTGTTAACATGGTAATCTGTGTTCTAATAGCTATGTTGTTTTGAAATCTATTAATAGAAAGCAAAGCTGGCTCTCAGGCACTCAGCACTTAGGAGGACCGATTGTTTAATTCTGTTATATTCTCACCAATCAATGCGTTGACTTCAAAGCGATGGGAAACGCTTGCATCCAAAGTACATTGATCACTTCTAATACAAGTCATTAACATACAAGTTGTTAACAAGTGGGGCCTCTGTACTGTATCTAGGAATCAAGAGAGCCATCGATAAAGCCAATTTGAGACTTTTAATGTCTTAAAACCATGAGTACACACTCCTCCTCTTCGGAACGGGATCAACCACTGTTAAAGGGTTTTCCATCGCGCCGTTTTCCCCGTCTATCCCTCTCTGTCCTTTGCTTCGCTCACTCAACCTCAGCCACTTAGCTTAAAGCCTGTACTACGGCATGAGACCACTGGTATACTTTACTGATGATAAATTTATAAGCCAAACGGAGGGGAAAGTATTAAACAACCTTGTGAATAGCCGCGGTTCGCTTTAACCGAGGCGGCGTATCCTTTTCATCAACAAAAATAACTCTTCAAAGGGCAGTAAAAGCATGCTTAGAAAGTAAAAGGCCATTTTAGCAGACGAGGCCGGCGTTGGGACGGGTGAAAACAGAAACAATCCAACCTGCTAGCCCACACTCACTCCTCCCCCTTCCCTCCCCGCTACCCACAACCACCGGCCACAGCACCGCCAACACCGCACATATCCCGCCCCTGAAAAAAAGCTAAATCAAGCCTTTGAAAAACATACAGCGTCTTTAATAATTCAAGCATCGGTGGGTTTGAATAGCCTCTTTAGCGTAGAAATATACAGTCTCCTGATATAAGATCAGTCCCTCAGGGGGCTCCCTCAACATCTTACTGCAGTGTGGCCTTTCTTAACTGCAGTATGGGCTGCTGCTTAAGATGCAACTACCTGCCTGATTATATTAAGTAGAAAAATTGCATGTATACAGGCTGTACCAGCAGATTTGAATATCATATACATATATTTTTTAATGGGCACACAGCTGAGAAAAGGAGAAGCTCTGAACTTGTGTAACACCCTGTGAAACCATGAATCAAGTGCAAAGTTTTGCAGCAAAGCAATTATTGCAGTTGACTAGCATCTTTACTGGGGTTGTGGACTAACACAGGATTGTAAATATTTAACTATCTTAGCACCCAATGCACATTCATATTTCATCAGGTTTCTTGCAGTTTATTCTCAAAGCAAAGTGTTGGGCTGCATAATTATTTCAGTTTAGCATTTTTTTTCCAACCTATTACTTTCATAAATACGGGAATTTGAGTTATAGCTCCTTAGAGGGCTAATTTAAGAAAAGCATGCATTAATTAATACAACCTAGATGGAAAGGAAGAAATCCCTAAGTAAGTAAGCTGTTGGCAGATATCAAGGATGATTTTCGCCTTCAAAGGAAATGGGGATGGATTTGAGAGGATGCGGCGGTTTAATCAATACTGTTGACTCTTGAGGTTGGCAGGTGTGGTTGGTGCGTTCCTCTCAGTAGACACACTTCCATCATTCCAGAGGAAAACCCCAACGCCGCCAAACTGGAAAAACACTCCCCAACTTTCCGAGGCCCTCGGTTGTCGAGATGTTTAATCGTAGTTAATTTCCGATTTTGCTGTAAAAAGCGTATTAAATATTCATCTGGGCATTTCTTTGTCTTGACTTCCACCAGCTCCGGTGGACTGTCCGTGACTTCAAACATTTTGTTGTATGCTTCCATTTGTGTGTACGTCCATTCTCACATCTGATGTGTGGAATAATGAAATAAATATCGAACTCTTAAATATTTTAGTGCATTCTAGGAGTAAAGTGGAAGTGTTTTTCTGACAGACCTTGCCTCCCCCCCTCCCTCCCCCCCTCCTCTCTGTCTCTCTTCACAAATGCATTGTGTGCACTGGCCGGCCCAATCCATCACTCTGCGTCTGGCGGGAGAAAAAGCACTTTCCCAGGTTGGGTGTTTTTTAGTTCTGCCAGCGCTGCTGTTTCAGTGGGCACCCGTGAGACCTCGCTGATGGACACTCTGGTCATCACTGGCAGGGAGCTTTGGGACTCCCTTCAACCTCCCATCCCCTCCCTCCCTCCCTCCCCCCCATCCTATCTCCACCTCAGCCTGCTCCACTCACCTCGTGTTTTCACCAGCACCTTCCTTTGTCCCAGCAGTGTTGTGCACTCCTTTTTGACAATGATGACTGCTCCACCTGCATGAATTCTCCCTTGCAAAGTGACTCGGCCTTCAGAGACCAGCGGCGCTCCGTTCGAGGTCTCGGGCCGCTCGCTGTTTTGGAGACGTGAAAACATACAAGCACCAGAAATAATCCCGCTCCAGATTAGAACCGTGTTATTTTGATCACGCGTAAGTTTGAGTTTAGTTGAAGAGTACGTCTGCCGCCCTGGCGGGATTCTCAATGCTGCAGCCGGGGATGCACACACAGGATTGTTCCCCATTCAGCCCCATTTTTCTGTTTTCATCACAACCAGGCGTAGCGCGGGAGAAGAGGGGTTTTTGCACATGTATGTGCCCAGAACAATTATGTGGAAGTAAATCTATTCAAATTGAAGTCTGCTCCAGTTTTACTCCGACAAACGGAGATTTGATTTCTAAAATGCTCGCTCGTCTCTTTTACACAAAGAAGCCAGCGGGGAGAGGGTGCAATCGCTGGAGAGAAGTGGGCTGGAAGGCAAATCTAGGTGATGCGTATGTTCTTAGAGTGCCCCTGGGTCTTCCATGGGTAGGTAGGATCTGACAAAAGAGATCTGTACAACAAAAAAATCCTCCACTCTGCTTGAGCATGGGATATTAAGCCCAGATAAAGATTCTCTCTTAAACATACTCCCATCCCGCTTTTCATCCCTCTTTCTTCCCCTTCCGCTGCAGTGGCAGAAGAAATTATCCGTTGTACCATTAGATAAACCCAAACAGCCCTCTCCGTAAGACCTCCAGTTCCTCGTGCAGTCCCAGCTTGGCGTCCCTCGGGTGTTTGTTCAAAAGGAAAACTCTGCGGTGCCTCCGGGGGATGTTTAACTCATTGCAATGGCAAGTATTTAGAGAAAACTCAACAAGTTTGAGGCTGTCAAAGCTGGGATCCAACTGTCAGGCAGAATTATGTCTCGGAGGCGTCTGATGTGAGGTAATGACCAATTGCATCATTTTGACAAACCCACCATCGATGAGAACTAGGGCAGACGGCGATTGCTTTTGCACAAGTGTTTCATTTGAATTTGAAACACTGCTGCTAAGTGCATTAAATGACGCTGATTAACTGAGATTATAGCTGCAGCAGGGATGTGATTTCTGTTTTGATACGGAGCATAAATTGAGGCAGAGCAAACAGTTTTTTTTTGAGTGGCTGATGAATAATTGAACGTCAGCAGAGGGTACATCAATAAAGTGGTAATGAAGCATATTTGTGTGAAATCTCTAATTCTCTAACTCTGTCACTCTTCTAGCAGCCTATATTACATCTGGTGTTGTGGTGAAGCTTCCTCTATGTTCATTTTCATATTAAACCGTACCTTTTCAAGTGTGTCTGCAAATAATTCAAAACAATAAAAATGAAATAAATGAAATAATAACAACACTACTGCTGCTGCAGCTGCTGCTACAGATGACTACATAAATTATTGTTATTATAATTATTATTATTAATGATAATAATAATACCTGATTTCTCTCATGGCATAGAACCATTTCATCCAAAATAAATTATTTCTTTTAACCCTCAGGGTTAGGGTTAGTATAAAAATGACAAAATACCATAAACACTAAATACACAAAGCACATTAAATCCTCTGTGCTGATGATGATTTAAACGTCCTTTCAAAACTGAGGCTTTGGTGCCCTCTATCTCTGACAGAAGGTGGCAAGAAAAACATTATTGATGAAATGCAAACTGATCAATTTTTTCTTGGTAATTTCATGAATTTTATTCGACATATAGCTTTACATCTAAGACGCACATGAGAGCATATAAGAGATCATTCAGCCGGCAGCGATTTATGTATAAACTGATGCAGATATTGTGAAGCTGAATAATTCCATTTGGAAACGATTTTTACAAAAGCAATGTATCTGTTTGAGTTTTTTTTATTTAAAACCGTGTCGACAGGTCACTTTCTTTGGAGTAAAACTGTTCCTTTGTTCTGCCTTTTTCTAACACAGTTGTGGCATGTTGTGTCCACCTGGAGTACTGTTGACCTTCTGCGAGGCAGCTACCTGGTTAAAGAAGTCCATTTTCAAGGCTGTTCTTGCTCAAATCAAAACTCCATTATAGATTTTACCTCCAGGGGAACCTAGGGCTCACAAGGTCCTTGGCAATTTTACCTGAGGAAGAAGCTAAAAGGATTTGAATCTCCCAGGATGGGTGAAGAGAGGGAGGGTGTGAGGACCAGAGAGAGGGTGGGATACGCACCCCAGGACCCGAGCCCCTAATCTCTCTCTGCCAAGCAGGGAGCAAAGCAGAGCAAAAAAAAAAAAAAATGGGAGATTCAGAGATGGTTCAGTGGCACTGAACCCTAAACATCAGGGCCTGCAGAAGTGGTGCAGGAGGCAGAGAAACCTTGAAAAACAACGGATGGAAAAGAAGAGATTGTTGTGGAGGGATTGCCAGGGGAGCCGGTTTCAGCTCCCAGAAACGAGAGCTACCGACACATTTAACATATACGAAAGCTCTCTCCTCACACCATCCTTAACTATTTGTACTAACAAGACAGATGGAGGCCAAAGATGCAGACAGATCACATCAGGACATCTGTCACTTCATGGCAACAGCCTCCTTAATAAGTGACAAGGCTTCCTCACCCGTGGGCACAGGCTGGGGGAGGGTGGGGTTAGTGTCTCGGAGCAGTGGCTGTGCAAAGCAGCCGTCAAAGTCATGTGGTGCCCCCCCCCCCCCCCCTTTAAAAAAAGAAAACAACTTGTCCCAATTACAGCCTATCACATGCGTTCTGTGCCCTTGATTATCATCCTGACCAGAAGACATCAAAGCTGCCGTCTATGTGCGCTGAACACGAGGCTGTGCAGTAATTAGTGGACCGAAGAGAGTTTCATCACCAAATGTTTTCAAAATACTGAATGTCTTCATTTGCGGGGGTTTTGCGGGGGGGAGGGGTCGAGAGAGAATGATGCCCTACAGAAATAATTAAAATGTAATTACAGCTCATCAGCTGTGCAAGTGCTCACAAAGTTCTGTCGCTGAAGATCTGCAGCTTTCCTCGGGCCATCGGCGGAGTCGCAGGCCACATACAGATCGCAAAAAATTCACAGCACCACACTCAGCACCGCATAAGTACTCACGTCTTATTACCAGAAATACCAGGAAGAGAATAAATTGGTCTCAACAGTAAAAAGATTTCTATTGAATTCGTCCTACTGTTAAATTTGTGCTTATTATCCTCAATAAACACCTGCATTTGTTAAAAAATCTGTTGCCTGCCAAGGACGGAGCAGGCGACGCTCATCAGAAGGCACAGCAGGTCGTTAAAGCAATAATGTGTCTCTGCGGCTGATGTGTCAGACGGTGTGCTGTGCAGAGATGCACTCGATGGAGGAGCCAGTCGGCCTTTTAAATTGACGTCATGTTAGCTCAGTCCCGTCCTCAGGTCTGCTTCATGGGCTGATGGGTATTGGATCCACGATGACCACTTGATACAAATATGGCTGGCAGTGCAGTGCTGTATGGGGAGAGTGCACCCTAAGTGTTTGTGACGAGTGCTAAGGCCGTCTTTTGATTCCAAGGGAGTAATGAAGGCCGGACTGTAGGCGATGTGTTTTCTTCCTCCACCTGATGGCACACTTCTAACATCGCCAGTGTCAGGCCGGCTTAAAGTCACGGGTCCTTCCTCTGCTGCTCATCCAGAGTCAACACGACAGCGTTCCTGCCGGCCCAGAGCCGGGGAGCCACATGGAACAATTGTCACAATCCAGTCTGGGTGGCTGATATACGCCCTTTTTGTAACTCAGCCATGTTTGACGACATGGAGTGAGAATGTGACTGAGACTGAGGCTGAGAGCATGCTAGGCTAAAAGAGACTGCATTCCTAAAGTTAATACGTTAAAATGGAGGATGGAGTATGCCGTTGGAATACTTTATTTAGCACAACTAGTATATAAATACTCCAAGAGTTTATAACTCACTATAATATTGTAAGCAGATATAAGATCATTGTCTGTCAGTCACTTACAAACTGTTTGTACACATGTGCAAATCATCACAGGCGGGTTAATACACATGTTTTGTTGTTCAAAATGTTTTTGAAAAATTAAAATATAAATAATTACAGATTGATTATAGATAATTACAACTATTTTATTTTGTTATCAAGCATATATTAATGTATTTGTTGACAAATATATTAAAAAAAACACTAAAATCATTATATCTGTTCCTAATTAAAGAATTAACTCATTGTTTCTGTACAGCTAAAATATGCTTTTAATTAATGAATTAATGCATTCAAAATCTATATATACTTTACGGCATTCTTTAGCCTCCATACAGGTGGATCACAATTAGTGAGCGTTGCTGACAGAAAACAGTTAATTCAAAAGACAATTTTCAACTAGAAATAATGCCAGCATTGCATTAATTCCAATACCTGTCATATACCATCTGTGTGCAATTAAATGTATTAACTGCTATCATCCACCAGAGGGCAGCACTATTCAAGAAATTAAGGTTCTGTCTCCAACACAGGAGTTTCACAGTGTTTCATAAAGGCATCAGGTTTAGAGAAACCTGTTAAATATTCCTAAACCTAACCTAAAGTATTATAATTCATCTGAGTTTGAGTTCTCTCCTGTTTATTCTTTCATCAGTTCCAACCTCACTTGTAATGGAAGTTAGTGGAATTAATGTGCACAAATTTTGAAATGTCAGCCTACTGTCGCTCAGTCAGGGATCCTTCAGTCTCATGTCGTATACATGACAGAATATGTGTTAGATCTGGTTTGTAGCTGATATATATAGTCATATATATGTATATATAGTAGTTCATTATACAAAAACAATCAAATAAAGATTACCAATACCAAAAATCACTTATAATTTATTCCAGTGTTGATCTGCCTCAATATTAATATACACAGGACTCCTCATTGCCTTTCTCACACACAGATTGCCCGTGATTAGTACGAAAGTTTAATTGATATATTTTGTAAAATACAACAATTGTCAAAAACTGTATGTTGTGAAATGATATTATTTATTTGTATTGATATTAGAACTGGAAAAAAACACAGAGTGCCGATCTCTGCAGGGTGTGTCGGCAACAACCATCTCTGCTGTCTGAATGAACACCACTTACAATCCCTGAACTCCTAACGAGACACCAATGGGCTGTTAGGTGTCTTCAAAACAAGAGCCGATGAATGCAGGCAATCAGCTCAAAGTCACCGTATGAGACATTTCACACAAATCTTACCATCAGTGTGTGTACTGGTCCTTACATTACCTGTTAGACAAACACACTGTCCTAAACAATAAAAATGAGCAAACTGTTTGTTCCCACTGTGTCTCTGGGTGCAGAATAACGGCTGGCTGGGGGTCATTTATGCACTCTACTGTTTTATCACTTGCGCTAGCAAAATGTGTTTGGCATGTTCAGCTCTTATAACAGATGGGGAATAGACAGAAAAGTAGTTCTCATTTTAGAATATAAACTTACAACAGTTGTTTCAAGGTAGTAAACTATTTGCAGTTTGGCATGTTGATGTTAAAAAGGGAAGAAAATGGGAGAAATACATCTGGCTATTACAAACTTCCACATTATTAGTGTCCACTACTAGCAAAAAACACTTCTATGAAATAGTGTGTATATAATATTGGTCAGAATGTTTTTTTAAAAACTCCATTATTAAGCCTGTTGTGACGTGGTTCAGTATGTGCCTGATACACTGAGTTCTTAACTCATATGATGAGGAGATATTGTATGCTGTTGTAAAGGTATAATATGCAACATTTCTCAAGAAGACAATATGTAGACTCATAAAAAAGAATCATCAATCAATCATTTATCACTTCAGACCCACTAGAAGTGTGTGGTTGTGATGTCTATCTGTAGAGACTCTTCCCTCTGCCTGTATTTTCTCTTTCCTTATTATTTTAATGTGTTAGACAATATAATTTACACCCTGTGTGGGGTTGTAACCTCCAGTCAACAAGGAGGGTGTGCAGCCGGGTGTCATTCCCAGATCAATCACCAACACTGTCACGTCCTTCAGCATACTGAAGCTAACAGACCTCAAAAGCCTTACACAGAGAGAGCCGGCAGACCACAGGAAGATGAAGTAGCCTTGGGCTGCAGTCATTCAAATCCAGCACCTTCATGCAGGTTTGTGAGGAGGTGCTTATGTGTTTATTTTTCCTTTAGAATGTAACCGCTATGAAACAATCTGAAAATAAGGTTTATCTTTCTGTTGTTCTAAATAACATTGGTCCCTCACTGCACTCTCATACAGCAGTGTGACAATGTGACTAAATATTATACCTTTAACAATTAAAAAAATAAGATAACAATTCATTAAATATTCAAACAGGTATTTTAAGCATCAAGATTAAATTATACAATTAGGTAGAAAAACTCCAAATGTGTTTTTGGTGCAAAAATACCTTTGCAGGGAAATATATATTTGATTTGAATAATAGCTAAAATAACAGTGTAATAAGTTATTATTTTATTAATGTAGCACATTTTAAAACCAGGTTTACAAAGTGCTGTGCAGAGAGAAGAACAGATAAAAAACAATGAGATCATAAATACATACAAAAAATACATGATAAATACAATGTTTACCAGAATGAAATGTAATTAAGGCGGGACAACTCAGGCAAAAAACAATAGATATTCATGCACTGGTCTATTTTGATGTGTGTGATTATTTTACTTCCATAACATGTCCTATTTCAGACAAGTGGGGAGAAAAAGCCAAAATAAACATTTAGGTATATTTTACTGCTTTGCAAATATTTGCACTGTAGCATTCACCTCATTTGCATATTTTAACATTGGCTTTCTGAAAATGTGTATTACAAAGAATGACTGTGGCCATGATTGTAAGTCAGCAACTGAGTTTTGTGGTGATATCTATTTGTTTGTCTTTACTCTATTCGCCTGTAATGTATGATATATTACAATACAATACAATACTGATCTTAAATCTCCACTTCAGTAGCACTTACAAAACAAAATTTCCTCTGTGAAAACTTTCTAATATTTCAACAAAAGGATTTATGATAATAATAATAATAATAATAATAATAATAATAAATAATAATAAGAGATTAGATTTTTAGTGCACTTTTCATTTGGTAAATCTGGGTGCTTACAATAAAATAATTAAATATTATTATTATTATTATTATTATTATTATTATTATTAATAATAATAAGATTTCAGTTTTCACATGGGGTGTCTCCCCTTACATGGCAGTAAAATACTAAAGAAAAAGGTCATTTTGGGTTGGCTTTACACAAGAAAGGAAACAATCTAGTACCTACTTCTTTAACAAAAAACAGTATCAAAAATAATAGCGAGATTCAAGACATTTCAAGAAGTAGAGAAAAGCACCAGATGGGAACCGTCATCATTTGTTGCATAAAATATATTACAAGTATATTCAAATTGGAATGCATAAGGTTTATAACACTCAGGTTAAACCTGCACAGTTCTTCTTCCATTTGTTTGTGCAGCATATATCCTTGTTAGTGGTCGATACTGTAGTGGGAGAGTAAAAGTCTTGACCTTGGAAGCAGAAGCAGCAGTAATAATCTTAACTCAAGGTCCACTTACTATCTTTTTCTGAAGCTTTCAACCCTTTTTTTGTGGCCTTCCTCTAAGGAGGGAGTTTGCTCAGGTGTCATATTGCCTGCGACCACATGGGCGAAGTTGGCAATATTTTTTTTATAGGTCAATTCACCCAAATAACATATTTGCTGTATCCATCCACCATTTTGATTTATCCAAATCCTGAGATGTCTGCCTCTATTCCAGTCCATTTGAAGTGGAATATAATTTGGTGTATGGATTTACAATAGCAACGGCTCCTTCCAGAAGAAAAGTCCCAGTCACTCTGGATAATCAGCACACTCGCTATAAACTGGTTTCACTTAATATCTGTTTCATAAAATGTAAAAACAGCAAGGTCTTATCCAGAGTAATAGGTACACTGTTATTGGAAAGAAATGGAACTGTTGCCATTTTTCAAACATAATATTTTCTTGCTGTGAGCACCACAGACTTAATTCTACTTACAAACTTTTTATTTGGGTGGAGGAATAAATTTACCCTAACCTGCATGACTCAATACCATGACAGGAAAGTGAGATGGTGTAATTTTGTAATTTAAGTGAACTGTCCCTTTACCTTGAGGTCAATCAAGTGTAAGTCTGTCAAGTCAATGTGAGGATAGCAAAATGTTATCACAGTGATAAAAAAAATAGGGGTTGTTTCAAAATGATACGATAGAGTGATTTAACTGTTGCTGCACCTACTTTAAGTGAACGAAAAGAAGAAAATATACGTCTATCCAGTGGTATTGACTTTGTATGTGCTGTTTGGCAAGTTCATTTTATAAGTTGCTAAAACATCATGAAACATACCAATACTGTCCCCTGAACTACTGTCTAAAGGCATGATTTAAAAAAACATTGCTTCACACCTATGATGAAATGCCAGACAATTTACGCCACGTTAGTTGCAACTACCGTCCATCACTTAGACACTTACAACCATTTGGAAATGACACACTAGATTCCTGATTGATGCTCTCCTTGACCTCCATGGGTAGTGAGTCGAAGAGATGATCTTCCACAATCAGGCAGCTCCTGCGCAGGAGGCCACACTGAGCGAGCTGAGCTGGAAGACGATCCAGACAGTTCCCCTTCAGCTCCAGATGTGTCAGCTGTGAGAGTTGGCTGATTTTCTCTGGAACGGAGGAGATACAGTTGTGGCCAAGACACAAGGTCCTCAGTTTGGTGCACTTGAACAGTTGCTTGGGAAGTACCTCGACTTTGTTGCCAGTAATGGCAAAATGTTGGAGGTTCTGCAGAAAGCCAGCCTCTGGCGGTATCACTACTATGGAGTTGTGACTAACATCGAGGTACCTCAACTTGAGAAGGGTGAACAAGGATGAGGGCAGAGACTCCAGTTTGTTGTGTGAGAGATAGAGCGACTCCAGGTTTTTGACGTGGCTGATTGACAATGGAATGGTGATGATCTTATTGTGCCAAAGTTTGAGGCATGTTAGTCTCTTGAGATGCTGAAAGCTGATGATTTCCTCTATGGTACGAATGTTGTTGGATTTGAGGTCCAGTTCCTGAAGGTTGGTCAAACTGAAGATGGCATGGGGGATTCGCTCCAGCTCACAGTTAAGAAGCTCCAGTTCAGCGAGATTCATTATTTTCTTCAAGCTGTTCAGAACTAAGAGCTTTGTGCCGTCATTATGGACGACCAACTTGATCAGATGCGGTGACAGATCTGTTATGTTTGTTGGGATCTTTGTGAGGTTGCTTTTGAGGTGCAGAATATTTAAGTGCCTGAGGTCTCGCAAAGACTCGAGTCCGATCATTTTGTTGTTTTCAGAGTTCAGGTTACCCACCAAGTACAGTTCCCTTAGATTTTTCAACAAGTATACCCAGCTAGGAATCTCAGCCACATCTGTAAATTTGACATGAAGGCACCTGAGGTGATCCCGAAGAAAAATGAAAGCAGTTTGTTCCACTTTGGCTGGACAGTGATAGAAGTGCAGCTCCTGGAGGTTTATCATTTGTGAGATCTTAGCAGTTATCCTGGCTTCTGGTATTAATTCTAATTTAAGGATTTCCAAATCAGTGAGGTCGAACACAGCATCTGGCACTCCGGAAAGCATAAAGAGATGGAGTTCCAACTTTTCTTGAGAATTGCGCGTCACATGCTGCCGTAACTTCTCAAAGGTCCACTCGTGGTTCAGGCTGATCTCCCGAAGTTTGTTCTCACTCACCTCAGAGAGAAAGACACCGAAGCGCTTTGAATACAGCTGGTCGTACTGATCGACCATGTGGAGGAGGAATGCAAAGTCATTCTTCACATCTGGGATGTCACTGAAGCTGCTCTCCTCTCTGACTTTTTCAAAGGAGTATTCCTTAAGTGGCCGCCGAAAAAGCCAGAACAGTGTGTATATACAGATAACACCATAAACGCATATGAGAGCGATATAACTCACAAGGAGTTTCTTCAACATGAAAGCCATGTTGTGTGTACAATGGAACTTGGTGTATCCAGTCAAATGCTTTATTTCAGGTTCACACACGTGGTCAAAATCTATCGAGGCAACGAAAGTCATCGTATAGCACAGAATCAGAATGAATTTGACCGTTTTGATGACTGTCTGCATGGCATATAGCCTGTAAATCAAGTCACTGTCTTCCACATGGGCGCGGAATTTCCGCACTTTTTCAAACAGGGCCTTTGCTTGCTCGCCGTCTTTCTTGTCAAGTATGGTCATGGCGGGAATTTCACTCACAAGCTTTTCAGCAGAGAACGTGACCCCAGATTTTGTCAGCATTGGGGCACACTGGTTTGGACTCCCCTCCTCGCTGCTTGTGGACAGATGCTTCAGGAGGGAGGAGGCACCAGCCAGTCTCTGCTTGTTCTCCTCCGAGTCCTCGCAAGCCGTCTCGGACAGAGCTTTAGTAGTCCAAGGCGACTCAAAACATTTTCCTAGTATGGAAACAAAATGTTCTATTTTGGAACTTGTCTTTGGGTACTTGAACCAGAAGTTGCTACTGACCATTAAAACAATCGTGTGGATGAGAGCGAGGTACGGGAAATATTTGGAATACCAAGGGAGGGCAACGTGGTAGCACATCTGGTTGACAAAAACATACTGCTGAAAGTCCAGCTTGGTTCGGACACCTGTAGGCTGAGGCTGCCCAACAGTACCCGGCTGTGTGGAGGGAAGTGTAGGGTTCTCTGGAGGCCTTTTAGCCATTAAAGGAGCGGCTTGCTCTCCAATGGCACTTTCTTTGTTCCATAAACTATCAGCCATCTCTGGTGTGTGGGGTCCTGAGAAGCCTCCAGCCCCCCCTGGATTTTGCTCCAGAATAGGAAGACAAACCACTTGGTCCTTAGTTAACTGCATCGTTCCAGAAAATATGGCCAACATCAACATGACAATGCCAAGATAATCCATGAAGACATCCCACCATGGTTTCAGTATTCGATAGGTTGGCTGGATGTCGTTCAGGGAGGCTACTTCTGTGAGGGTGAACATTCCTGCAACAGAGAATATGAATTCACACCAATGCTTGATTTCTCTCATTCCAAAAAGTAAAGTTAACAGGTTGAATTTCCATATTTTTGCACCTTTCACTCTCTTGTTCAAGCTAAATAGGACTGCTTTATTTGTTTTGGCTATTCTATGTTCCCAAAATGTTTTAGCTTCATGAAAATATTGCAGAACAAAGCGTTAACATGAACTTAGTCTCACAACAGTATACACAGTCGTCTGCTAACACAACAGAGTTTAAATGTCTGGTCATAATCCTGTTTATTTGGGATACACTGAGTGACCAGAAAATATAATCCAATGTAATCCAATACAACAGTCTTGTAATAAATTCATGTTTTCAAGACTATCAAACAGTTGAAGTGACAGAGAGGTATTTACTACTGTACGTTGTATGCTTTATGTCTTTGTATTGGATCACTTTAAACTCTGATGTGTTTTTTTTATGCATTTACTGTTTTGCATTATATTCTATTGAGGTGTTCCTACTGTCAGTGTTTCTAGTTGACGAGGACAAACACGTGACCAGCTCAGTATATATTTTGGGACACTGAGGACTGGTTGTGTCCTCCAAGGCCACATTTCCCAGTCACAGTTAGAGTGTATATACACATATACACACACACACACACACATAAAAGTATATGTATGTATACGTATGTATGTATGTATATATATATATATATATATATATATATATATATATATATATATATATATATATATACAAAAAAAACACACACACACATATATATACATACACACACATTGATGGGTATAATATGGCTAAATATAGAGATGTATAGGCCTACACAGACGTAAGTGTATAAACAATAAAAAACATCTGTGCCTGAAGGTCACTATTGTTGTCAACGAGGCCAGCAGGGTGAGACCGGTTACAGCAGCAAGACGCATCCACGGAGCTGATGTCCGTGAACGCACCACAGACGTCTGTCTTTAAATCACGACGCGTTCACATTACATGGATGCACTAACTTCCCTCTTGGAAGCCCCGCTATTGTCCCTCGGCTACATTACCTGCTATCGGGCCACGGCACAGCGGTTATCTTTGCAGTCCTCGACTAACCTGAAGGGGGACCGGCAGTCAGAAACGCACCTTCAGGAGGTCTGGTCCGTTTACGGCGATGCCAGCAGAACACAACAACAGCTCTGTCTAGATGCCATGTCTCGCTGCGGTGATGACGCCGGCCTTTCTTCGCATCCGTTTAACCGTGGGCCTGCTGGCCGGGCTGTAAGCAGCTTAGCCGGCTACCCCCACCCCGTTTAAATGGCCGGGTCCTCCGCCACTGACTGGCGGCGCAGCCCCGCGCGGCGCGGCGGCACCAGCTGCTGGAGGTGCACCCGGCTGGATGTTATTCACACGCTCGCCGGGGTTGCTGCTCCTCGATGCGTTTCCCCATCAGTTGGTCCACACGTCTGTGTTAATGTGCAGGATGAATTTGTCCTGATGTTGCACACAGGTGTCGGTGTTCCTCACACCAGAAGTAGTCCTGATGGAGGGCACGGAGCGGTTAGAAAAAGCCTGCACCGAGGGAGAGTAGCCGGGGAGATGACCCGCTGGAGTTAGGGACCGTCGCTAAAGAGCAGGGCTGTAAATTAAAATTACACCACAGCTTTGTTTTGTCATTCCAAAAAATACATTTAAAAATACACGAAAACTTTCACTAGAAGAATTGAGACCATTGGATGCACATGATTATGTTCAAAATAAATATAAATTTGGGTACTTTCCTTTGTTTATTTGGTGAATAAAGATGCTGATTATTTAATCTAAGACTGGTCCCAAGCTCCTAGAGTCCTAGACTTTGGAGGGAAAATCATGCAATGAGCTCTTTTATTTGTTTTGGCTGCTAACTTCTACTACAATGTTTTGTTCTAGACACTTCGAGACAATAACTGTATTTTGCCATCGGTGCCTCATATGAGCATAATAATAGACTAATCTTCTTTGCCTTATTAATCCTCACCAGCAAATAATATCTAATCCCACAACACAATTTGGAACATGCAATGTGCACCTCCTTTCAGATATTAAGTAACACAATAGGTTATATTTTACTTATTTCTTAAATGTTTTAGTTATTTCAGCACTATTTGCTTTCACCAGCATCACTGGTCTAACTGGTCTTGTTGATCAATATTTTTTTGCTGTTAGAACATTTCAGCCTAAGAAATGTAATTAAATAAATACATTTTTATTGGTCAACTTAACAAAATGAAAGAAAACACCAGTATGACAAGTCCTTTACATTTAATGCACTTTAAATTACCATCTTTCTATGATACATAAAGGTTTAGCCAAGGTTTTACATGTAGGCCTACTTATTAAGAATATACTTTGTTTCTTTTTGCGTTTCCCCTGCTGCAATCTGTATGAATTAACAGTCTCTTGAAGAAAATAGAAGACTTTATAAGGGCAACATAAAATCTATAAAATACAGCATACGTAAGGCTACTGGCCGAAACTTAAGTGAGGTCTTCGGTTTAGATTTACATTCATTAATCAAATGCATGTAGCACTGACAATAAACACAGTTTGGTGAAAAGGGCGTATTTACCGAGAGTTAGATGAGAAGAGCGATGTAACTCTTGTTTCTGTACATGAAGCTATGGCCAATAGACATATAGCATAAAGACTGAAGAGGGAAGTAGTTAACCTGGTTCTGATTTATAACATCTTCCTGCCAGCATATCTAAAATTCACTTATCAAGATGGGTGGATCGATATCCTTGTATTTATACTTCAATACTTGAGCTACTCATTCGTTATCAATCCCTTCAAAAATATTGATAAAACTACAGACATAGTGAGCTGATCAGAACCAAGCGCCAACCAACCCTTGGTCAAAATACTGAAAAGATTATTTGTGATGATAAAATGCCACAAAATAACCTCTTCCAAAACTTTGCAAAACAACACAGCCTGAAAGTTATAAAGGGGATTATTATTTAATCATAGTATTTCTGTAAAATACTGGAATATTGATTTTCCACTTAGTGGCACACTTTTTATGTAATTTTACAATTTTACTGTTTTTATTAATGCCTGGCGTCACGTGATTTGCCTTTGAGTGTAATTATCTTTTTCTTTTCTTTAAAAAATGACTTAAATTACATTATTTTTGAAAAATCACCATTTAAGAAATTATTAGTATATGTATTGCTATCTGTATCATTTAAACTTTTGCTATCCCCATCTCTAATTAAGAGGAACTGTACCAGGCCAAAAATAGTTGAACATGTAATAACATTAAGATTTTGTGCAGAATAAACAAACGTAATAGGTAATAATGTGTTAATTACCCAGCTTCAGAGGTGCCTTAGGTCTTTGTGCTAAGCTAAACTAATACCTCTAGCTTTACGTTTAACATACAGATATGAGATTGATGTCGATCTTCTCAGCTAACTCTCTGCATCGACTTTTCCTTGAAGAAGAATTTGTGGCTGCAAAGTATGTCAAAAGTGAATAACATCCTGTTGCAGCCACAATCTCTGTGACGATATATGAATAAGCAAATTTCCCTTCTGTCAAGGAAAATGAACTTCTGCTAACAGTAGTGTAAGTACGGTAATGAGTTGATCTGAAACAAAAGCTCTGTTGTGGTACACAGAATAAACAGCAGGCACTGCGGCTACAAGAAGGCATCTCACTCAGCCTTCATTTGGTCCCGGACATCAGAAGGCAGAGTTTCAAACAGCGTCTCTTCCACTATAAGGCCACTGCGCTTCAAAGCACGACAGCAACCGAGCTCCCGTGGCAGAACCTCAAAGTGGTTGTATTTGAGATCCAAGTACGTCAGCAGAGCTAGGTAGGAAATCTTTGGCGAGAGTATGGATAGCGAGTTTTTGCCAAGCTTAAGTGTTTTGAGCTTTTTGCAAAAGAACAGCTCATCTGGTAGGTTTTCGATCTTGTTACAGGTGACGGAGAAATACTGCAGACTCTGGAGGACTCCGATCTCTGGAGGGATGAATCGGATGTCGTTGTTGGACAGGTCCAAGTAGCGCAGCTTGTTACACAAGAACAGGTGTGAGGGCAATATCTCGATCTTGTTGTTGCTGAAGTAGAGGCGCTCCAGGCTGCCGAGCTTCTTGATGTGCTCAGGGATGTACATGATACAGTTGTGCCACAGTTTGAGGCAAGTGAGCTTTCGAAGGTGTTGGAAGCTGATGATCTCCTCTATCGAGCGAAGGTTGTTCTCCTTCAGGTCAAGCTCTTGCAGATTCGTCAGGCTGAAGATTGCATGCGGGATGCGTTCTAGGTCACATCGCACCAGCTCCAGCTCGATGAGGTTGGTCATCTTTTTCAGGTTGTTGAGCATCACCAGCTTGGTGCCATCATTGTGGAAGTACAGCCGCTGCAGATGGCTGGAGACATCCACTATGGACTGGGGTATCTTCGTCAAATTGCTCTTGAGGGAGAGAGTTTTCAGACACTTCATCTCCCGCAGCGACTCAAGAACGATATTCTTGGAGGCATCGGGGCTCAGAGACCCAGTGAGAAAGAGCTCCTCTAAGTTGCGCAGGCCGTACAGCCAGTTCGGAAGTTCCCTGTTGTCATCGAATTTCACACGGAGCACTTTCAGGTTGTCTTTGAGGAAGGAGGTAGCTGTTGTGTGCAACTTCAAAGAGCATTGGTAAAGAGACAGCTCCTGCAGGTCTTCCAGCTGCGAGATCGAGGCAGAGAGGGTGACGTTGTTGATGATCTCCAGCTTGAGTGACTGCAGCTCCGTCAGCTCAAAGACAGTGTCGGGTAACCCAGGGAGCATGAACAGCTGCAGCTCCAGTCTGTTGTTGCCGTTTGTCTGCAGTCGCAGACGCAACTTCTCTGTGGTCCACTCGTGGTTCAGGTTGAGCTGCTTCAGTTTGTTTTCACTGACCTCGGAGAGGAAAACGGCAAACCGTTTGGAGTACAGCGGGTCGTACTGGTCAATCATGTGCAGCATGAAGGCAAAGTCGTTCTTGACGTCGGGGATGTCGTTAATGCCCGTTTCCTGTCGCACGTACTCAAAGGAGTATTCTTTGAGTGAGCGGTAGAAGAGCCAGTAGGAGGTGTAGAGGCTCGTTAACCCATAGACCGCCACTAAACACAGGTAACAGTAAGAGAGCTTGGAGAACAGGTGAGCCATGGTGTGGTTGCATTCAAAGTCTTTGTAGCCTGTCATGTCCTGGATGTCAACTTTGCAGCGCACCCTATTCTGCACTTTATTCACGAGAGAACTATTGTAAGCAATGATCAGGAGGAATTTAAACACCTTGAACACCGTCTGCCGAACATACATCAGATAGAGGATGTCTCCCTCCTCGACGTGCAAACGGAACTTCTTTACCTTTTCAAAAAGAGCTTTGGCTTGTTCGCCCTCCTTTTTGTCGAGAACGCTGGCTGACGGCTTGTCCACAACAATTTTCTCTGGGATTGACCGGAGAGACTGCGTCTTCTCCAGACTTCCTTCTCCGGGAGACAAAGCGATGTTGGACCTACAAGTGGCACTCTTTTTATGGTCCTTTTCTTCAGGGTTTTCTCCGGAGACCTCCGACAGAGCCCGCGTGGTCCAGGGAGAGTCGAAGCACTTGCCGAGCATGGAGATAAAATGCTCGATTTTAGAGCTTGAGCCGGGGAATTTGAACCAGAAGTTGCTACACACCATGAAAACGAGAGTGTGTATGAGAACCAAATAGGGAAAATACTTGGCATACCAATGCAGAGCCTTCTCATAACACATCTGATTGATGAAACTGTACTGTTGAAGATCCAGATCGGTTTTGAGACCTCTCATTTCCCTCGGTACGGCTGAAATATTAGACTGCAGGTGTAACGGTGACTTCACTTCCAGTTCACTCGTGTTCTCCGAAAGCGGCGATACTCTTTGAGGAAGGCATATGATCTTATCTTGCATTACCTACAACAAAATGGGGGAGGGAAACAAAAAAGATTAGACAAACTTAAAGGACATCATCTCACCAGTACACACACTTTAATGCAGGACTGTTATGTCTGGAGGCCTGCTTGGAGACAACTGATTCCCCCTTGCCTGAAGAAAGGCAATTTCTTGACTGCGTATATAAAAAACAGGGTTTCTACTTCTACACATGACTTCAGACAGGGAGTGTTTTGTTGTGGCCAGAAGCTTGTCAACATATAGTATGACAAAAAGTTCATTGTATTGCTCTCCCTGAGGTTATTTTCTTTTCCACTGTTAAAAGGGGGTTTAATAAAGTTTATCTTATCCGATGAGAGCGAGATAAACAAATATTAGGAGGCCCATGACTCAACCTTCTTTGAAATTTAAATGGTTTTATTCACTCTGGCACCTTATTTACAATAAAGTTATTCGCATTGCGAATCAATACATTTTCACAGTGAAATGAAATGTTGCTGGCCAGATTTAAATGCCTCAGAGAGGGCCTGAAAGTCTCACATGCCAGCAGGTTCAGCAGAAGTTCCTGCCCATCTGCAATAATGCCAACAAGGAGCTCCGTAACTCATTGCCCGTATACGAGGATTAACAGTGATTACCCATGTAACCTGATTGAACACTGATTGGGCATCAATAAGAAACAATTTAGTGTCCTTTAGTGTTTACTGTACATGATGAATAACAGCTGCTTCACTCTGCAATAACAGGAAACGGTCGCAGCCCTGAAGGGGCAACATTTCATGCACTATGTTTAGCCGTCTGATCCGAAACTCAGCACATTATAAGGCCAGATGATCTGAAACTATCACAGCATGTAAATGCAAACAAACTCCATTTGTGAGGTGTGAGAACATTCTGACTATAATGAGGGCAAAGCACCTGTGCTGCAGCACACCACACACTGAAATCAGTTCTGCTGGGGTCTCTGAAGGGACATTTTCCAAGGAATGTTGTTGTGTAAGGCGATGGAGACATTACAAAAATGTTGATAATGTTCTCACTTATAATGTAAACTTGGCTCCATAAATACTTATCTACTTTAACTAACTATTCAATCATGTCCAAACACTGTTAAAGTGGGGGATAAAAGCTACTTCCACTCTGATAAATATCCGTTAACTGTTTTTCAAAAAATGTTTTGGTGTAATTTCCAGGATTTACACTACAGAGTGTTGTTGGAGCCAAAAAACGGTCCTACTCCACACACACACACACACACACACACACACAGACAGAGGAGTTAAGCATGAGGCCTCAGGAGTTTGGAATCTTATGTTTACTAAAAGGGGCTGGGTGGGTAAATGTTTCCACTGGTAAACTCCTGTTGGGATGAATGCTTCCTTTGCTGCACACAGTCCAGGTTGTAAACGCAGCGAATGAGTGCTCTACTGACAGAAATGACTCTAGATGTAATGTGATGTAGGAGGCAACTATTTTTATCTCATAAAGATGTTGTAGTTTAAACTCCTGTTACATTAGCTGTGTGCATTAGCTGCATTTTTGCCCAAAGGGTTACAGTGGAAAGTGGAAACACAAGCAGGAAGGGCCACTACAGAGCCTTATAACACCTGAAGGTAAAACCTGCACGGCACTGTTACTGACCTGAAGCGTGCATCCAAACACGCCAATCATGAGCATGACGACAGCCAGGTAGTCGGTGAACACATCCCACCACGGCTTCAGGACTCTGAACGCTGGCTGCTGTTCAGAGAACTGCCGGAATTCCATCACAGGAATCATGACGCCTGTAAACAAAAGAGTGGAAATGTATCCCAGATGGCTTTAAATCCAAGTTATTGAAATCACACAACAAAGGATATTCTGGTAACAACTCACAAGAATAAGTCGTTAGCCTTTGATGTCTCCCTCAAGATGGATTGTAGGCTATTATCTTTGATCATTTTTATCTGGCGCCAACATAAGGTCGAATGGTTTGGTTTTACAGCCAAATATCTGCACAAACTAATCACATTCCAATCAGCCTACTTTGTGTTTGGTGCTTCTTAGAAAACGTTAGCAAGCTCACAAGCAAAACATGGTAAACATCCTTCATCAGCATGTTAGCATTGTTCCTGTAAACATGTTAGCATGCTGTTAGCATTCAGCTGTGTGTCATAAAGCCTACACAAGTCTTGTAGCCCTGCTTGAAAAAAAAACGCAGTCTTTCTTTTTATTGGAATGGAGTCGGTCTGCCGGCATGGATACAGTGGTGGAGGTGGCAAAGCTGGAGGCTCTGCCAAAATAAAAGTTCACCCAGCCTCAACCTTTACACTGACATGATGTCATCCAGCAGGGCGCTGCATACATTTCTGCTGGATTACTTAATATGAACAGCATATTTCTAGTTTTTACCCCTCCCAATGGTGTGAGGAGAGATGACCCAATACCAAAACGAATGACCTTTCCCATCAACCTCAGCTGTACTGTGTTTAGTGCCCATGAGCGAATGTTAGCTTGACAGCACGCTAAACTGACAATGTAACCATTGTAAACATACCTGCTAAACATAATTTAGAGTATGCTAGACTGCTGGTGTTGAATTGTAGCTCAAAGCACCAAACTGAATTTCTTAAAGCAGCTAGTGTAGCTGTAGATTCTTATACCTCAATCATACTTCTGTGGAAAGTAATATACATATTGTGGAGCTGTGTTGGGCCAAACATGTAATTATTGAATTTCGCCTATCAATAAATCAAAGCCAAAATCAAAAAAAGTTACCCGCAAGGGTATAAATCAGGTCTGCACCACACCAAATCAGGTGTTGATGCAAATCAGTCCTCCCATTCATTTTAATGCGGGTCGTGCATTTAAGCTGTGACGGTGAGATTGGGGGAAAAAACTGTATTTATGTGATGGTGGCCTAATTGACACACTGATTTGGTGTGAATGCAGCTTTCGTCTTGTTAAATCCCGACTCATAAACCCAAATAATCCCAGAGCGCCTCTGAACCTTGAATTTTCACACTTCGTCCTCTTAGCTCATTATCCCTATTAGCCCAGTAAAAACACAGAGAGCAGTAACAGCTGAATGTTTCCTCAAACTGATGACTCCCTCTGTAGCGGCGCTCCACTATACAAATGTATTTGCTTCAAAGTCAGCGAACACAAACAAATAAATAAATGAGTCATTTTTCAGGGCTTGTGTTTGGACGTTGACTTCGTACTCCAACGTGACCGCGATGGCTGACAAAATTGAATCACGCCAGAACTCGGCCCTTTTCGTCTTCAAGCTATTAATCACTTAAAAGACTTGATAAGGTCTTTGTAAACGGCTGAGCTGGAGCAGCATGATTGGTGTATCCCTGATGCAGCTTTCTGCTCACACACTGTGGTTGCCTTCTGCAAAGTGCTTACTACAGATCCAAGTGTCCTATTTCCAACATCTGTGTGGCAGTAGGTCAGCTGCAGTGTCATTCAAACTCCCAAGGCCTCGTCAGTGAAGATTCTGTATAAGCACTGCTGATTTTTGAAGTAAAACATCTTATTATGCATTTAACAGGATGGTGGAAACAAAATCAACAAAATGTAATTACTGTTCAAGAGCCAACATGTCTCCTATGTGTCTAAAAGTTGAAGCAGGTATAATGAATAATCTACAAGGTGCCAGACCATAATGTTCAGTGTTTTATCGTCTGCCGCTCTACGCTATGAAACAGACAGGTGCTGTCAACAGAACACATCTACACTCAAACTTTAGTTCATTATTAATGAGTTTGGCTGCAAGGTATGTTGAATAGGCTGTTAAAACCCTGAGTGGCTTTTTGATAGTTCAATTAAGTTTTTCACACAAGGCGTCTATTGATTCTTCCATCTCAGAGTCATGGCAACAGCAGCATGGAGAGCAGCCATTCAGTCAGGCCATGTTTACACCGTCTACTGACGTTTGAAGGGTCCGATCAACCAAACATTTTTCTCACTTAGCTCCAGTTGTGTCTGTCCATAGAGTTTTATGTGCTATGGTTTCAGATAATCCATCTCAATGGAATTTTGTTTATTGTAAATTGTTTATGAATGAGTAACTTCACACTTGAAAGTGTTTTCGAAGCTGCTAGTAAAGACAGTAAATAATACGACTAGAGTATGATGATCCACATTGATGCTGGTGCAAATGTTGACATTTGTTATGAAATGTATTTCAAAAATCGCAATCTTCTGTTTTAATTTGTTTCTGGATTCAGCCATTTGTTTATTTTACAGCACCCTCAACGTTAGCCAGCTAGTTAGCCGGCTAAAGTTAGCTCACAGTTAGCTCACAGTTCCATCCATCCATCCATTGTCTACCACTTATCCTGTATTCAGGGTCGCGGGGGTGCTGGAGCCAATCCCAGCTGTCATTGGGTGAAGGCAGGGTTCACCCTGGACAGGACGCCAGTCTATCACAGGGCCAACATGTAGAGACAAACAACCATTCACGCTCACATTCACACCTACGGGACATTTAAGGCGGGTCCACACCGCACCGACTGCCCGACTCGTGAAGTCGGGCTACTTAACATGGCAGACTCGAACAACGACATGGGCGTTTCACACCTACGGAACTACAGCCGACGGCATACGTTCCGCGCTTGCGCGAGATGTAATGTCTCCAAAACAACAGGCGGCGCTAATCTGTATTGTGCGCCAAAAAACACGACACCTTCTTCGATTCTACTGGTTATCTGGTATGTTTACATCGTCCCTTCCGGGCTTCACTGATTCGCTAGTCAAGCTGCTAGCCTCCACCAATCAGAATGGTAAAAGAGTCACCGACTCGCATGGCAGATTACACATTTGAATCGGCTGAAATGAACCCCAACGTGGGCCGATTCGAGCGACCACACCAAGCAGACTCGTGTCACGGAGGCCGACTCTCACAACGACGCCGATTATCGGTCCGGTGTGGACTCGCCTTTAGAGTCATCAATGAACCTATCCCCATCCTGCATGTCTTTGGACTGTGGGAGGAAGAGAACCCAGAGAGAACCCACACTTACACGGGGAGAACATGCAAACTCCAAATAGAAGGAGCCCGGGGCCGACCCGGGAATTGAACCCAGGACCCTCTTGCTGTGAGGCGACAGTGCTACCCACTACACCACCGTGCAGCAGCTCGCTAGTTCCACCATGCTTTATTATTACACCGGTTACAGGAGACGAGTGAAACAGCGGCTGGTGGGCTAAATCCAACAGCAGCATCAGGAACAATAATCTAGTTACTCTGCGTTATACATACGACTTTCTGGAAACAGACTAGAAAGAAATAGTCCCTCAGTGCAATGATAGAAAGTAACTGAGCAGGGTACATGTACAAGTACTGCGCATAAGTACAATTGTGAGGCACTTGAATATTACATGAGCAGGCCTATTTCTATTTTGTATGAGATTTATACTTGTATTCCACCACACTACTTTTATACCATTAAAATATACATATAATATTTATTGGACAACTATTGTTGCAGTTACTTTGAAGATGACACTTTTTCACACAAAACAAGTTGAATTAATATCAGCGTTTCCCAAACGTTGTCAAACTGTGGACTGTTTTTCTGTTGACACATTCATGCCTTCTCAGCCACACTGGACGGACAAAGCTGGAGGTGGTGGTGACGGACTGGTTAGCTTGGCTAAATCTGTATATTTTTGTTAGGGCAGTGATGGGGTGATAAGGGTAAATGACTGACCAGAAGGTAATTACTTCAAGCTGCTATAATAGACTTCAGCTTTTCCCCCCTGTGACCCTTCAGCAAACGCTGTGGTGCTCAGCACCAGTCTGCAGCTGATAGAAGGTTATAGGACTGGCAGATGAGACGACCCAACACTATATAAAGTAGTTCAAATGAGCTCCACCTGGACCGACTACAACATTAAAATCGTGTCTATTAATGCTTCAGTACCATAACATAATATGGAGACACTGAACAAGCTTATCTGCATTATGTGTACTTGTATTATAATGACGGATTTTAAGTTGTACTAAGTGTTTTACATTGTGGTTTAACAACTTACTACTTGTATGTTCAGGATCTTAATACTTCTTCCACTGGTGTTTTGCAAGGTTATACAGATTGTGTTTTGTATTCATAGGGTCACCTTATGATGCACGTCCCTGATGAAAAACTCACAACAGATAAAGTAATAGTCAAAACCGAAGCAGCAGAGGTCAAGATGTTCTGACGTAAAGATCCAAAAACACAATATGTCTCACAATAAACCTCACATCTCCAGTTTGTTCAACCTGGTCTCAATCCCAACTCTTCAAATACCAGTGGTTCATTATGTCTATGATACAAATGCATGGAGGCACCCTTTAGCATCTTAATGTGACTCCAATGTAAACCCATGTGCATCATTATGAGAGCAAATGTCGTAGTATAAAGAATGAGATAAACCACGCAGTCCGCAGATCCAACACATAGGACACCAGCCGGTCATGCCTGTTGGGAAACTAAAAGTAAACATGGACATTTTGTCACGTCATGCCGTGAGTCACTCCACGTCATTACTCAAGTCAACGTCAGCCGCACTCTTTTTTCTGAACATAACTAAGTGGTCACTGACCGAGCGTTGGTTTTGGACGAGTTGGGAGTGAGAGCATGTTGGTTTGTAATGTGGACTGTCTATTAAAACGTGTCGAGCCCAAAAGAACGGTCTCAGGTCGGCTGACATATAAACTGAACCTCATTATGTGAAATTGAGAAGAAGTGTCCCTTTAAGGTTAAAGTATAGCTTTCAGAAAATACCCCAAAAGTTCAAAATAGATATATACAGTATAACTGTAGAGTCTGTTCACATCTTTTAATGACAGGGTGGCTTGGTGGAAAAATAAAAGCGGTGAGTGTGAAGCCTGTAGTTTGTATTAGGTATTAGGAAAAACCCTGTCTTTGCCCTGGATGAGTCAGCCATTGAGTTGAGCTGACCAGGCCATATCCTTGTCCCTTCCTGACAGGAAATGTGTCTGAATCCCAGATATCCAAAAACAGACATGTTGGGAACACACCCAGCAGCCCCGGGCAGACACAAAGTCCCGTCTCGTTAAGGATGTGGGGAGAGAGAGAGAGAGAGAGAGAGAGAGAGAGAGAGAGAGAGAGAGAGAGAGAGAGAGAGAGAGAGAGAGAAACGAGCCGCATTGCAGAAAAAAAACTAATAATGAGGCACACTTTTTAGACTTGCTTACTAGCTCCTAAGAAAAAAAAGTGCCAATACAGTCAGAAGAGCTGCGATTCATCCTGAGTTCAGCACAAACCATCAATAAGTCATCCGGTTAGGGGCTCCGCTTCCCCGCCACAGTACTGAGGAGACCCGGTCCCGAGGCTCCGCACTAACCCCGGTCACTGTGCGTATGAAGCTACCAGGTAAACTATCGGTGATCGCGGAGGAAACTAGTTGGCAGACACGCTATCTCTGTAAATCTCCGGTAAGCCTCCATCATAGCAGTGTTAGTGGTTTACCTTCCGTTAGACGAGCTGCAGCGGAGGATGTGCGTGGCCGGCGATCACGCGAGGAGCTTTGGGATCATGATGTGCGCGGTGGCCCTTCCTCTCTGTCCGCCGACCTTCCTGGATCCTCGGCCAGACCATGCAGGCATGTGGCCGGGTGTCAGCACCAGGGGCGTGGACTCGTGAAGAAGGAGTCAGGCAGAGCCTCCACTGCTGCTGATGGATGCTGTTTAGGAGACAGCTGATGGGAGCTTGGGCGGTTTTCTGCTAATAATACTCACGGCTACAGCACCGTTGTCCTTTATGGTTCTTACACATCTGTTGGCTCCTCGTTTTGCCTTTCAACAAAAGTGGAGTTTTGTATGAATAATAAGTGTTTGAAAAAGTCCTCACATCCTCTTGTAATAGTAATCTACCACATACATCAATAAAAAAGTAATTTAGGCTACTCAGTTACAGGTTAAAGTTAAGTTAAAATCCTACCTACACAAGTAGCCCATCATCAGCCAAATTTACTCATCAATTACACTGCAAACAGTTGATCATCAACATAATCATAATAATAACAACAGTAATAATATAATTACAAGTGTGTTTTATTACAATAAGACAAACACACACTAATACATATATATGCATCTATAACTATGAATTATAAAAGGGTAAAGCAGTAATTGTTCTCTCAATAAAGACAACACCTGCTTTTCACCATTGACAGACTGACAAAGCTTTCAACATCAGTCCTTCCTGAATTGCTGTCCATTAAGTCATGCAATGACTTTGCAGTTTTTTTCACTGATAATTCTATCTATCTATATTTACTACAGGTTGCATAAACACAAGCATATCAACACATTAGCAGATCAGAGCCTGACAACTGTAACTCTCACACCGACTGTTCATTGTTTATTCATTGTAACAAATCAATTCATCTGAGACTGTGCAGACTCATCTTCTAAATACTTCTAAAAGGACAAAGTACACACACCCAGAATAGATGTGTGTGCTTCTTCTGTGCAGCTGTGACTGTTCCAGCATTGATTTCATCCTCCCACAATGTTGCTGCTGAACTTTGTGTCTAAACTAAACAGTGAAGATGGTTCATCGGGTGTGGTTAATCCGGCTCTTACTGGCAATTAGGTGTATGTTTTCGTGTTCACTGCTATCAACACATGTATGTAAGAAAAACACTCTAAAGTGTGTTTTTTTTATAAGCATTACGATTAAACAACCACTCCCTTGTGAGTTAAGGTGCTGTTTGTAAGTTGTGGAAATTAACCATGAATGTTTGACATTTAGAACAAATGTCATCTAATGACTCTTTCAGAGAACATTTCCTTTTTCCCAATTTGATTGATAAGAAAAGGAGGTACAGGGGATTTCCAACAAGTAAAAGTCAGACTTTAAGTAAGCCTCCTCCTATTTCCACAGAAGAGCGTCACTACACTGAGCACTCTTGCTTTAATAATTGTGAATTATGACTAATAGGCAGTTATTCAGCTAATTCATGAGCAGAGACTTCAGGGCTGTTGTCCAACTCATTAACTCAACAACACGGTGTGCTTCTCCTTTTCTGTCCTTCTGTTGTCCTCATGCTTCTACCATTGATACTAGAGCTGTAGCAAAGGATTATTTTCATTATCGATTCATCTGTCTTATAATTTCTCGATTCATCGTTTGGTCTGAACATTTAAAAACATGACATCACAATCGTATTTTTACAGACTCCCTTTTTGGTCTGACCCACGTCCAAAACCACAAAATAATCAGGAAGGCGCTAAAATTCTCATTTGAAAAACTGGAACCTGTGAATTATGATTATTGTTGCTTAAAGGATCAAGTCGCCCATGGACTGATTGATCAATCGGCTCTGACTTATCTGTATATGTCACGTATTGATGAAACTCTTGTGATAACTGTCCCTTACCTCTACTTAGGACCTGCTGGACTGGGACCTGAACATCCCTTTGATGGCTCCACTTATGGCTACTTCATGCTCCTGGAATCGCAGCAACACTCCTAGGAGAAAAGCAGCCAAGGTTGGCCAGGCAACAGTGACGTGTTCAGTTTTTGACCCTGCTCTACTAAAGTACACACTGCAGACACTGATGTACACAATATGTGTTCAAGACGGGAGAACTCTCTGCTAACGGGGAGAAGTCTGCTCTCGCCATCACACTTACTTTAAGTCAAGGACACACACATAAGGGCAATCTCTCAAGCTTGAAGTCAGAGACTCTATTGACTTCACTGGTGGTCCGTCTGGTCATTTTGGGCTTCTTGTTGTGCTTCAACAGTCGTAGTGTTTTGCTTAGAGCAGAGGTCTCGGCCCCCATGGCTGATAGTGACACGGTGGAGGGACCCCCTACATATAAAAAATTGTGTTGGTTATTATAGTCCAATAATAATGTGTATTGCAGCTTATAGTGCCATGCCTAAAAGTACTTTGTAATGATGTATGTACAATGCTAAGCCATTAAATAATAATTGTTGACAGATTCACATATTTATAGAACACATTTTAATTCTATATTGGCATTTCTACATCACAATTTTACAACATAACATTTAACAAATAGGAAGATTTATATTTGCTTATTATAGGTTGTATTCTTGTTAATGTGTATTTTTCGACATATTTTAATTTTTAGACAAAAAAAAGTTTGGGATCAAATAATTGCGGGTACCCCTTGCAGTAACTCTGCAGACCCCCTAGAGGTCGCGGACCCCCTGTTGAAGATCTCTGGCTTAGAGGTCTATCCCATTTCAATCAGGGTTTTTTACACATTTTCCCACTTGAAACTGTAGTAACCTTTGTTTTGCACTGATCAGTTGTCATCTTCAACACGAAGGAAATGTGGACACAATTTTGTGAAAAGTTTCTGCCATCATTACCTGGTGTGTATGTCAGGGACTGTATAAATATAATGTCTGTGGGGGAGGCTGAAACGTATTGCTTTACCTTGGAATGACGCACAGCTTGATGGCAGAATTACAGAATTAGCTTTGTGGTACAGAGGTCCATCCATCCAGCTACTGATGATCCTCCTCGGGACGATGCTGCCTTCACTGTTACCATGTAAAGTCCACTACTATGACCCCTGTCCCACCGTGGTGATGGAATATAAGAGGCCCTTGTAGAATTGTCTCAACAACTAAAAGTCAACAACTAATGCTCTGAAAAAATAAAATGAATATAAATTAAGTAATGTCAGACCTTTATTATTTATTGTCCTTTTGTTGATTTAACCATCATTAAGAAATAGTCAGCCAATGTTGAAGAGGAAATACGCACAACAATATGAGCCAAGTACTCTATTTCTTTTAATATATAACCCATATTTGCATCCTCAGTTCATGTCCATCGTCATGTAAACAATGCCAATTTCCGAGACCTCGAACGCAGCACCGTTGCTCCAGCAGTCTGGCACGTCTCCTCCTCCTGACCGCTGGAGCTCTGCGTGGGCTACACGGTGTCACGACAAGTAAGTAGTGGTCGCTGTCCTGTTGGTGCCTTTACGTCTAACTCTACATGGTAAGCCTTGCTTAAAGCAGCGCTGATAGCGCCTGTGATGAAAACAGCGCATGTAATCACCGTGTTTCATGTCAAGCTAACGCAGCTGCCGTCTCGTTGGTCAGCCATAACATAACGTCGCCACTGTCGGCTAAAGCTAGCTAACATATGCTAGCTAACGTCTCTGACGGGAGCGCGCTGTGGTGTTTACCGTAGTAACGTTACAGAGGCCCAACAAACATCTTCTGAGGACTCCCCGAGAGTTCAGTTTAGCAGAAGGCAACGTGGAAAGGGCCGAAACTGTGTCAACACACCGCAGGATTATTGTGGAGCACACTTGCTCCATCTGCTGTTGCTGTTATGTATTTTTGAATGACATTTTAATACTGGAGGAAAAACTGTTTCCCGGAGCCTAAAATTACCCCTTGATATACATTCTTGTCTTGTTTGTTAAAAACACTACTTAACCCAAACATATTGAAGCGGTTAAAACGGATAACTGTTATAGATAAGACACGCTAATAATAATTTATATTGTTGATAAAGTTATTTTATATATTGTCAGGGTACTGTTTAACTTAATGCATTTCTTACTTTCCGCTGCCCTCTCCTTGTTCGTCGTCAGCGTTCAATTTCCTGTTCCACTTAGAATTAATGTCAAGTTTATTTTTTCAAACTGACCTAAGCATCAGTCAGGATTTTTTTTTTTTTAAGTAGATTATTATTATTAAGATTTTTTCTTCAAATGCATGTCGAAACAGAGAAGTCATACACTGTATTAGTCAGATCTGGCCTCCACAGATCCGCCAGTATACCAGTAGCATGGATCTTCACTGCAAGTAGATGAACACAGAGCAACATAGACAAGTGTGAGAGGAGCATGTATGTAGAGGTTGTCACAGGAGACAAGATGACCGGAACAACATTCATCTTTTTTCTCTTTGTGCAGTATGAATTTAGCACGGCAAGTCCTGAATTGCTCCAAGTTTGCACGTTATTCAGCCAACTTAAACTGCAGAAGATTTTGCACTTCACGGGTAAGTCCACTTTAAAGTCAAGCTGAAATGCCTTTTTAACCCTTTTAGATCGCATCCCACAACATATGAACCCATTTAACTACTTATGCAGAAAAATGACTGTAGTTTTCAATTTCTTTGTAGTTTTATAAGAAAATCCAAAATGTTAATGCAAAAATATAACACATTGTTACATCAGCTAGTAGCAACGAATTTCACCCAATAACATCATGACATCCATCCATCAATCAATATGAAACTGAGGTGCTGCAGAGAGCTGGAGAAGGTCGAGATCTAGTCTTTTCAACAATCAAATCCGGTTCCTCCCAACGTTATTTTCCATCTGTCTGTCCTGTTTCACTCAGAAGTACGTCACCATATGGAAGATAAATACTCTGGAAATGCGGTTTGTGATGAACTAATTAATTAAACAAAGTTTTTAAAAAGTTTCAGGTGCTAGGGTGGAGAGGTGGTTTCTATATGAGTTCCACTACTTTTTAAAGCATATTGAGTGCAGTGCAGTGAGGCCGTAGCTTTGTTATTAAATGCCTGGATGGTGCATTCAAAGAATCCACTGACAGAGCCTCAACAGCTATGAAACCACTGACCAAAGTCCTAGCATGGACGCAACCAAATTGAATGGTTGCTGCTTCCTTTACTTTTGTCACACAGCTAGCTGGACAAGCAAGTAGGTAGTTAGTATTGCACAATTTAAATAGTCACTTAAGATGTTATTTAGGTGTAAAGTAGTTTGTTTTTGTGTTGCAGACAATGACATCACGGCACACACACTCCAAAAGAATCGAGGGACTGGACAAGAATGTCTGGTAAGTTATTCATCTCTTTGTGTGGCACAGCAGGAAAGGAGTTCTGATCATGGACCTCTGATCAGGTTCCTGTTTGACACCGTGCTGCTAATACATGAAAGCCTGCCACCTTCCTGATGTTAGACAAGAGCAAAGAAAGTCTGGCATGGAACGTACAGTAGCCCTACATTCTTGATGCTATTTAACTTTGATTTGATTCGTCATTTACACATTTTAAAGGAAGGCTTTACTAAATGTCTGTAATATGATAATATGTATGAACAGCATGCAGGGAAAACACATTGTTTGCTGTGCTTAGGAGACAAGAAGTGTTGACATCAATCAATAGCAAGAGCTTGGGCTGAGAACGTTTAGTTTAGACATTTTGTGCTGTTTTTACTAGAAATGTGTTCTTTGGGTAGATATTTTTTAACTTGCCTGTCTAGTAATGGCTTTTTTTAAATTGTCAATTCAGGGTTGCTTTTACTTCAGTGGCAGCGGACCCATCCATTGTTAACCTGGGCCAAGGCTTTCCAGACATCCCTCCACCTTCTTACGTCAAAGAGGCTCTAGCGGAGGCTGCTTCAGTGGACCGGATGAACCAGTACACCAGAGGCTTTGTAAGAACCGATAAACTCACTGGAACCACCTACTCACGGTCCACTGCTGCAAGCGAATCCTTGCTAGATCACATTTCTTAAAGATATAGTTCACCCCAAAATCCATATTTTACTTCAAACCTGTAGTGCTATCTATCGATCCAGACTGTTTTGGTGTGAGTTGCCTTGGTTTTGGAGCTACCTGCTGCAGAGATGTCTGTCTTCTCTCCAATAAAATGAAACTTAACTCAAGACAATCCACAGACCTTTCTGTGAGCAGGTTCATTTCAGAACTGTGTTCTTTCAACCATCTTTCACCAACATGAAACACGCTCCAAAACAATATAGATTGATACATAGCACCTGCAGTAAGAGAAACAGATGTGTATTTTGGGGTGAACTCTCCTTTAACATTTCTTATCAATCAATTTGAAAAGAAGAAAGTGTTTCTGAAGGACTTGAACATGATACTTTCTGTGTTACCCATAAATAATAATAATTGTGCAGCACAGTGGTGTGTCACCATGCGTGGGTGCTATAAACAAACCACAACTCTCATTAGTTCTCATGATAAGTGTTACGCTGTCATTCAGAATAAATGCATCGATGTACATGTTACCACCCCGTGTTAGGCATGTATCGGTATCGATGCTGTGCTCAGGTACGCTTAACTCCTCCGATACAACAAGCACCAGATCCCACTGCAGCATGGTGACGTTAACCTCTCACCATTGAGCCTAGTAAGCTGCAACAATAACCCGATGAACAAACATGTTGAATCATCATAATCACCAGCTGCAGTGTGAAGCTAAACAGACTGACATTATCTGTCAGGCTTTCCACCATTGGGTCATTCTGTGTCATTTCATCAAATGCCTCCCACCTGACCATCTCAAAATGTCCTGAAAAAATCAAGTACAAAGACACACTAAAATATTAGGTCTCTACTGTCAATACTTTTCTCATGAAACATCATTGAATGAAGGGTAGTTTAGACGGTTTTTGGCATCATGCTCTGAAAAGCCATTTTTAAACAGCAATATCTGGAAAAATATCTCACCTGTGGCCTTCACATTTTTTACAGAGTATATCAGTTACTAATAGCCTCCAGACATGGAATATCAGGGGTGTAGCTCAATGATAACCTAGTATGGTAGGTACTTAAAATGGGGCTTGTTGAAATAAAGTAGTACATTTGAAGAGTGGCTGAGCTCCCATTTTTGCAGATAAAAGACTTCTATCACTTCTGCCTCTATCTCTGGTGTTAGCTTAAACATTCTACAAAATATGGTTTCTCTTAGATGATTAGTTTCACAGATATTAAGGCTCAAAAATGGAAGTAAACACATCTTTGTCCAACTTCAGAGTCATATTCCAAAAAACTGACAACACGTATCAGGTCCAAACTTACTTTTTTTTAAAGATCATATTCTTGTTTAAATCATATTAAAAAATTGGGAGGGTGTTTTGCCTCATTTTGTCGTAGTGATTTTTTAAAATCCTCATATTGGTGGGTTTTTTGTGGCCGGTTTTGGTACTATAGGTTTTGGTACCTATGAAATCCGTTTTAATTTTTACAAATCATAGGTCCCTACTTGTAGTCAGCCAGCGGACGATGAAAGTGAAGGTTAGCCTGAAGTTAGCAACAACTCTGGCTGCTCCGACTCATGAACACTTAAACTCGAGCGAGTATTTATCTTCCATATTTCGACGTATATCCGAGTGAAAACAGAGCCAGCAGGTGAACTCACCGCCTTCTCTAGCTCTGTTTCAGATTGATTGAGTTCAAATATGAAGAAATAGATTTTTAAAAATATACATATTTTGGCATATGTTGTAAAATAGGTTACTGCATGTCATTTTTATAATGTATGTCTTCTGCTGATTTGCAAGGGTCACCCATCTTTGGTGAAGGCCCTTTCTCAGGTTTACGGGAAGGTCTGTCATCGCCAGATTGACCCCTTCAAAGAAATCCTGGTCACAGTCGGAGGCTACGGTTCTTTATTCAGCACCATGCAAGGACTGGTGGAAGAGGGAGACGAGGTCAGGACATTTCTCTCCCTCACTGTGTCACCCAGTGGTGTTTCTATTCATGGGAAACCATATTTACTTAAACATGCCCCCAGTATTTACAGTACTTTCGTGCAATGTTTCTTTCTCCAGGTCATCATCGTAGAACCTTTCTTCGACTGCTATGTACCGATGGTGCGAATGGCAGGCGCCAAGCCCGTGTTGATACCGTTACGCCCTGTAAGTTGAACCTAAAGCTGATGATGGCACACATCTTCCACATGTACAGGACTTCCTCTTCCTGCTGCACATCTCCACCATGTTGGTAGATTTTAAGGAGCCGTGACGCAAAATGTCGTCTGCAATATTTTAGAAAGATGGAAAGAAGACAATCACAAGTGGCGACTGGTTCCTTGACCCCGATGAGCTTTCAAGTAAATTCAACTCCAAGACAAAGGCCATCATCATCAACACCCCCAACAATCCTATTGGGAAGGTAAATATGCATCACAGTCATCCGCGGTTATGTCAGGGAGATGCCAACGCTCCCTGACACGACATGACAGGACAAACAGGCACTTTCAGTATTTCCTGTCCTCCTGCAGGTTTTCACCAGAGATGAGCTGCAGATGATCGCTGACCTCTGCATTAAACACGACACTCTGTGCTTCAGTGATGAGGTTTATGAGTGGCTCATCTACAGAGGACACCAACATGTCAAAATCGGTACGCTCAATATACTTTATGAAAAAATGTAAATAGGAGCCAAATGCCAACATCCATCTTCTAAATAATAGAAGATCCTCCATACTTTACTCACAGCTTCAGGGATGGAAACCTCTAAAACAATCAGCAGCCTCTGCTTCAGGCTCCAGGCACAGCAGGAAGTCGCTCAGCCAACTAGAGTTCCTAGTTAAAAAAGAGCTACCGTGGCTGGCAAGCTAACTGGTCACATGCTAGCCCTAGTCAGTTTCAACTGGCCAAGGTAGTGGGCGGCTTGTTAACTGCAAGTCAGTAAGCTCAGTCGCTATAAACAGACTAGTCAACAGAGTTTATTCAGGAGTCTATTAATGGTGATGAATAGTGATCGTCAAACTTGCTTCTGTAAGACAGTTTTCTGTGTTTCCATTACAAATTCCATTACAAATTTCAAATTTCCATACACAAATGATTTCATTATGAAATTTCATTTGTAAATTTAGCTTTAAACTACCTCATCCTAACCAAAGGATTTACTTCGTACAGAAATGAAATGATGTTCTGTAATTAGAAAATCATTTTACTGGCCTTAAAATATGAAACATTCGAACCTTCAATTTCCTGAGGTTTTACTAGTTTTCTTTCCCTGTAGCCACTCTGCCTGGAATGTGGGATAGAACGATCACTATCGGCAGTGCTGGGAAAACTTTTAGTGTTACGGGATGGAAGGTAAGAACTCTGTGGATTCACAACAAAATATCTGATATTCAGCAGCCAGTTCTTGCATCACGTACTTGAAATTCTTGTCTCCTAGCTTGGTTGGTCTGTAGGACCTGAGCACTTGATCAGGCATCTTCAGACCGTCATGCAGAACACTCTGTACACCTGCCCGACACCTTTACAGGCAAGTTTGCACATGTTCCTGGGAATCCAACGGATAATGGAATTCTGTTTTCAGTCTGAAAACGTGTAGCTGTCTGTTTCTCTTCTCAGGAGGCTGTGGCACAAGGCTTGATGCACAACTTTGAGCTGATGGATCAGCCGGAGTGCTACTTCTCCTCACTGGCAGAAGAACTTGAGGGCAAGAGGGACCGCATGGCTGCCATGCTGCAAGAGGCTGGTATGAATCCCGTCATCCCGGAGGGAGGCTACTTCATGCTGGTGGACGTCTCCTCTCTCAGTGAGTTACTGAACAGTCACAGTGACATCACTAGTGCATCTACAGTGCTGTTGCTTAAGTAGTGTAGGAGTTCATTCTCAATGTAATCTAGTTGAGGATATGTGCTTCACAGAAATGAATAGATTTAAGAATCTCACAGAGAAAAGATTCTTTTTGTGATGGGAGAATTACCAGATATGTAAATCAGATTGGATCAGTTTATATGCAAAAGAAGTCACTCTGCAGTCATATAAAAAGTTTTTTATTTTTACTGTGAATCCAAACGTTTATTTGCACCTCAACACTTATTTGCATTAATGTACGTAATGCGTATTTTAATAGTGTGGAATAAGTGGAAGTGAAATGAAAACATTTTTTGGGCGCAAGTTAATAACAAACATTCATAAAACTTCAAACTCAAGGTTTGCCAGGGGAAACTATTACTAGACCTCTCAAATATAGAACAAAATCATTGAACAAGCTTTGATTAGAACTTTGTAAATTCACGTTTTAATCCTGAATGTCTCTTTTTAGAGGGTTAAGTATGTGGCTTATGCTTTGTACTTGGATAAACTCTTACTATATATAATATTATAAAGCAGGGTTCCCACACATTCATGGAAAATGAGAGAAAAAGTCAAGTATTCTGGAAAATTAAGCCTATTTTCCAATGAACTACTGTTCATCAGAGCTCCCCAAAACAGATATGATCTCATAGACATAGGCAGCATGTTTTTTATTAGATAGAGAGATTTGTTGCACAATCGCTGTCAGTCACACCAGCTAGGTCAGAACTGAAACAGTCCTAGAAATGAACTAGAAAAGAGTGGGGACCCTGTAAAAAGAGTGTTCATTGATTTATGGATGTGTGAAAATGTCAAACAAAACAAACAGAACCCAAAAGGTGCTTGTCACCCATCACCTTCCAATCATTAAAATGCCGCTTGAGGAGAGAGGAGGCGAGCTGAGAGTGAGGAAACACTGCTGCTTCCTTTGTGAAAGTCTTTTTGGCGTTAAAGAGATGTGCACACAGCTAGAATAATCAACAGGACTTGCTCATAAATTGTAGTTATTTTTACATAGTATTGTAAGGGTTACTGACCTCAAATTATCAGGCCTCTATCAATAATTGTCAGCAGTAATTTGTTGTATCATGTTGACATTAAGATATCAGAGAGGCACAGATTGCAGGTATATCTGGGGCAAATTAAGATTCTGATCATAGCTGCTGTCCATCTGCCAAGCACACAGCTGAGAGGTGCTGTGCACATTCATGAACGAGTAACAGCTGAACAACTTCACTGATTATTTGAGAAGCTAAAAGTGTTGCTGCTTAAATATTTGCTTCAGAAAAATAACTGTGCCCAAGGAAATGTAACAATGCCTGAAGGAAGCCTCTCTAACGGTTAAAGTAGCCTAAACCCTGTGTGATGTTCATGACATTCAAACATTCTTATCACATTATGCCACCTTACGAATTGAATTTAATGTACATATATAACTTGCCGTCTGTTGGACCCCCTCACCTCTGCTCTGTGTTGATTGTAGATCAGGACCTGTCGCATATGGCCGATGACGAAGCCTACGACTACAAGTTTGTGAAGTGGATGATTAAAGAAAAGGTGAATAACTTGAATTAATCTGATTTGGTTCCCCACAATATACAATACTTAACTCTTGAGTTGCTCTCACATTGCAGTTTTAATTGTTCCTGATATTAATATTCTATATAGAAACTGGCAGCCATTCCAGTCACAGCGTTTGTTGGAGAGGAGTCCAAGAGGCAGTTTGAGAAATATATTCGTCTTTGCTTCATTAAGGTAAAAACCACACCGTCTGTTACGAACCAAAAACGCATCCAAAATCCTCCAGTAATGATTATTACTGTCCAAGATGCTCATTTCTCTGAAAACCACAATATTTGTCTTTCTCTAAACAGCAAGATAGCACTCTGGATGCAGCAGGGACCATCTTTAAAAACTGGAGGAACATTTAATGGGACGCAACATGAAGATTTGAGTAGGATTTCAGAGAGGAGAAACATTTCTGGTCAAACTGAGGGAATGGAACGTGACAGACATTTTGCACATTAGAAACTGGTCAAATAACTGCTTTGTCAGCACATTTCTACTAACTGCCATGTTTTAGTTTCTAGTAAAACTGAAACCCAGACCAGGTCCTAGCTTGCACTCCGCTGTGAGAGCCCGTTGTGGCCTGGTGTTTTTTTGACATGTTTTACACTATTACAGTGTATTGAGCCTTTTTCATGTCAATCTTTACAAAGGTGGATCGTACTATTTGGACTTTACCACATTCATATTCTGAAATGGCAAATGATACAGATGTTTCTGTATGAGGAAAGTTATTTTTTGATTAATGCCGGTAATAAATGTTTTGAGTAAGCTTGTTGTTTTTCTCACTCTTGAGTGCAACCTAATGTGTTTGTATTGTTGCATTGATGCCAGTGCCACAACAAAGAAATGCAATCACAAACAGCACTAAATGGTATAATTTAAAGGACACACTATTAAAGTTGTAGTCTACGATTTTTCACACCTTTTTCGCGCTTTTTTCACACCTTTCAAATTGTAGACTAGAGCTTTAATGCAGAAACGTTACCACAGTTATTCCACAGATGATGATGGCCTGTAACAGGTTCATGGTTGTTTTTTTATTTCAGTATAGTAAAATTGTACAGCTGGCTAATATGGCTCAGTATTATTATATTGACTATTGCTTTACGAAAGGATTTTCCCAATAAGCGCTGGTTTTGATGGATAAATATTTAAGAAAATATAATTGATATTATTAAACACTTACTTAGTATGCATATTAAAATTTGACATAATCCAAATGATGTATGCAAGTCTCTTGGGAAGCGTGTTGGGTTTTATCATGACTGTATTACAGAATAACAATCCAGTCAAAGGTCAAGGTTCAGCCACATGATTGTGAGCACGTGACTATGTGGCAACTGTGCACTGCACCTGCGCCTCGCTCAGTACAAGTACATATCTAACAGTACGTCTGTGAGTAACCATCTACTTTACCATATATGGGCATAATGAAACCACATGACAGTCCTCAACAAGTAACGTAGTAACATCTCCATCTACTGGCAGCTTTAGGAAAATAAGTATTCTTCCGTTTTGAATGTGCTATTGCTCTAAAGGTCAGGTTCATGTACAAATATTAAATGTTTGCTTCAATTGAACAGAATGATGTGCGGAGGACACAAAGCTTTCCAGATGCTCTGCAACACCCACTGGTGTTCGGGCTGCAGGTGGTCAGACCTATATGGAGACATTTTATTAGTTTGATATACAAGATAATTAACCAGTTGTGGATTTCATCAGTCAGAAAGGCTTAATACATTTAACTTCTATTACAGACTCTTCTCATAGGCAGCTAACAATCTGATGTCTAAGTGACCATGTCAAATTTAGTGCCATTTAGCCAATAGGTGGTGCTGTAGCAGCATCATCGAACTATGAATGGAGGAATGTTTCCTTTGCATGTCTTGAAAACCGTCCATCTGATCTACTTCACACTTGGCAGGTTTTGCTGGGGAACCAAGGACATGCATGTCAGAGTTTGTGCAATTTGAACATGCGTCAGTTCAATATTGACAGACTTTGAATAAACAAGTAACCGGCGCTCCATGCAGCAGCAGGCGTTAGACAGTGGAGACTGTTGGAAACTTTCCATGTTGACTGCAGCTCGACTGCCCCTGTCTACTTTCCAGACAAATATCCATTCACCTAAAAAGCCTACTGTCATGGTTTACTGGCACACTTGAAAAGAGTGGAACCATTGATAAGCTTATCAGTAATACCTGTGTTTTCAGTCACCAAAATCCCTACAGACCTATTTCACAAAGTGTATTTTTGACTCCATAACTAATTCTAAAAAGCTTTTGGTACATGTGGTTTATATATATATAGTATATTCAAAACAGTTTGATACAAAAAAATGCAACATTTATGAGCTTGTAATCGTCACAACCCTTGCATCTCTAACCGATGCAATAAAACAGTGAAGCACGGGAGATGTCTGGTGTCTGTATACACAGAGCCCTGAGAAGAGTGTAATCAGGCAGAATAAGTGGAAACACTTATGGAGGTGTATAAAGGATGTTGGAGGCCATTAAATCTCCTCAAACTGTTAAGTTGCCGGTGTACAATGGTTGCTTGTATGAGGGCCGTTGACAAGGTCTGTCACTATCCTGTCTCAACATAAATGACTAGAGAAATTCAAATGTTGGAAAGGGTGTAGCTGTGTTCTGTCATGGTGCCATCAGAATTTGACCCTGGCCAGACAGTAGTTCTCAGGGATGCTATGAATGATGTGTGATAGTGCTCTATAGAGCACCCTGAGCCTGCAGGCTGCCTCCCTGCTCTCAGCCACTCAGGTTTGTTTTCTGAAAGGAGGCATTTCTCTGTCCATCCTGAAGGGCTGATTGTTTATTTAATATGTATTGACTCTCATGTGAATCAATTTGTAATAATGTGATCAATCTGATGAATTGTTTGACACATAGTTTGACACTAAAAATTAGTGGTTGATATGGGTTTTCAATGTCCGATACCGATATTCCATGAGCAGGGCAGCTGATGTATACACTGCTCAAAAAAATAAAGGGAACACCTAAACACTGCACGCTAGTTCTCAATGACTAACATATTCTAGTTGGAAATCTTTATTCATTACAAAGTGCAATGCGTTGACAACAAAACAACATAAGGATGATTAATGAAATCAAAATCCTCATCTTATGGAGGTCTCGATTCAGAATCATACCGAAAATCAAAGTGGAAAATCAGATCGCAGGCTGATCCAGCTTTTGTGTTGATTTTTCAAGACATGTCAAAATGATCCTCAGTAGTGCGTGTGGCCTCCACGTGCCTGTATGCACTCCCTACAACGCCTGGGCATGCTCCTGATGAGACGACGGATGGTCTCCTGACTCCTGAGGGATCTCCTCCCAGACCTGGACCAGAGCAGCAGTCAACTCCTGGACCGTCTGTGGTGCGACATGGCGTTGGTGGATGGAACGAGACATGATGTCCCACACGGGGAGAACATGCAAACTCTACACAGAATGAATCCGAAACCGACGGTGCTAACCAGTACAGCACCGTGCAGATCAACTGAATCTCACTTTTATTATCATTATCATTTTAATAAGAAAAACATGATTCCCCTCAAATGCACTAAAACTAAAGGAACAAGCCAAGCTTTTGAAAATGTGAGGAGTATAAAGTACAGACTCTTCTTTTTTATTTAGGGAGTAAGTCTCAGTCACCTTATCTGAAATGTGGAACTGCCAGCAAGAGAAGTAAATAGAAGTCCGTGGGTAACCACATACATTTGTTTTAATGTCATCTGTCGTCTGGGAGGACTGTCAAAACTGTAAATGTCTGTCCAGAGAAAATGATTGGACAGCCTGCCTGTCTGTCACTGCTTACCTGATTGCACTCTGCTGACCTCGAGCACTCGTTTGGCGTTCTGGGGGAGCGGCTTTAAACAGGTCTGAACGAAGGGGGCGGGACTTTGTTGATTCAGTGATACATTCAATGTCAAATTCTCTGTGGTTTTTCCAAATGACTTACTCTGCCTTTAAATAGGCTCAAAGTTCGGTGTGATGTTTCCATCAAATCTTCTAAAACGCCCCTTGACAAAGTGTGTCTTTGTATGTAGCGTTGGGGCTTTCAATGTCGCTTGGCTGTTGGAAGACATGGAGGGAAAAATGGTAAATGGACCTGCATTCATATCTACTCAAGACGTTTCACACTACATTCAGTCACTTTCACCCGTTCACACACATTCATACTGATGTCAGAGGAGCCACCTGCACATCAGGATCTAATGTTATCTAACTCATTCGTACACATTCACACGCCGATGGCGTTCAGCATCTTGGCTGCTTCAGCATGCAGACTGGAAGAGCCGGGATTCGAGTTTTGGGGTCGAAGGTAGTCTGAAAGAATAAATAATGTATGTTGTTGACTGATATGCTTGATTTTGCATAATTGGATGGAAATGTCAAAATTAGAATAATGAAGCAATAATGAAAATATAAAAAAAAGACATCGTCCAAGAGTATCAGTTAATTGAAATTAAAAAGTGTATAGATCCTTTCCATTTAGACAGGATGGCTCCACTGTTAATGGCACAGTACCTGTAGGAAACAGGAACATTCAGGTCAGATCAGGAGCTCTCCTCTGTACACGTAAACTCGCTTGTCACGTGACTCCTACTGGCGTCAGCTCCAGATCACCATCCATCCATCCATCCATTGTCTACCGCTTATCCAGTATTCAGGGTCACGGGGGGGCTGGAGCCGATCCCAGCTATCATTGGGCGAAGGCAGGGTACACCCTGGACAGGACGCCAGTCCATCGCAGGGCCGACATGTAGAGACAAACAACTATCCACACTCACATTCACACCTACGGGCAATTTAGAGTCACCAATGAACCTATCCCCATCCTGCATGTCTTTGGACTGTTGGAGGAAGCCGGAGAACCCGGAGAGAACCCACGCTTACACGGGGAGAACATGCAAACTCCACACAGAAGGAACCCGGGGCAGACCTGGGGATCGAACCCGGGACCCTCCTGCTGTGAGGTGACAGTGCTACCCACTACACCACCCTCCAGATCACCAAAGTGTCAAGTGTAAATCTTAGAGCGCCCTCTGCTGACGAGGCTGAGTTAAACAGGAATTATATAATATCATTCAAAACACATTCCCTCAGAGTACCTTGTAGTTTAATATTAGAGACAAAAGAAACATTGGTTTGTTCTTAGACTTGACCTGCATTCAGTGAAAGTATTTAAGGGGGCATAGTTACCATTTTTTTAAAAAACATACAGTTTTGCACCAAACACCGAGGACAATTCCTTCTGTGTGAAAACTTGCAATGAACTTGATCTTGATTCTGGTGTTGGATTTATTTGGACCTGCTGATGTTGCTGGAGAACGTTAAGGTGCCTCCAAGTTATTTCAATTCATCTAAAAAGAGCTACACGGCTGTTATGATAAGATAAGCTTGAACTTCATTAATCCCCAGAAATGTTCCTGTTCCAAAAATGCAGCAGGAAATACAACTAGCCACATCATGAAGACCAGCTGACAGCTCTCTTTAAATGTAGGCCTATATAAGTGGTGTTAACATTCAGTAACAATCATGTGATTTAATTTGTTTAACCTAAATTTTAATTTGAAAACAACATTAAAACAATCCACATTAACGAGATGATGGACTTAAAACAAACCAGCAAATGGCATCAGTGAAAGAATTTGGTGCATATTTCGAAATTAACTTGTCAAATGAAATGACCAGAGATGTAAGATTTTTGATTTTTTACAACATGTTCAGCCAAAAAAACATTGTTTTGTGGCTGTTGACAGTATTTTCGGATTCATGTGTAAAAACCGTTGACTCTAAAATGTCAACAAAATGAACAGGAACTTTGAATCTGGCTTCATCCAAAGTTAACATTTCAGTCCTGGAAACATTTGCTAGGCTAATTAGGCTAGCGCAGAAATCGATATTGATCATAATGGTCATAGATAAATGATCTATAATGGCCCGTTGTGCGTAAACGGAGCTGTAGAGCTTCCTGTAAGAAGTCAGAGGAAACAAATGCTTTGCATTCACAAACATTTGACTTCAGTCACAAGCAGCAGACGATCATCGTTCGATAGTTTCCATCGGCTGTGGCGAGTCGGTGGCGCCGTTGCCCAGCAACGGCTGCAAACCTGCGCTGCGTTCTGTGTTCCATGCTCACACGACGTCTGGCTGTGATGATCGTGACGTCAGTGGACCTTTCATGTCGACAGCGCCCTGGCTTTGATGAAACCTGTGACGTCAGGTGTGACGTGAAATGGGTCTATAAATACAAGCAATGCAAGCATCAAAGTCAGAGCGAAGTACTGAAGAGGAAAGACAACAAGCATCTACACACAACTCATCAACACACATTGCCATGAAGGAACTACCAGACATCACAGCCTTCATTCACCCGCTGATCGAATCCTTTTTTAAAAGGCTGACAGAGGAACAATATGCAGTGTTGAAATCTGATTATCTAGATCAAAGCACCAAAATCTGTCTGGCAGAGCTGCTTCTGGACATTGTGAGAGTGCTGTCATCGGTGTTCCTGTCAGAGGTGAGGCGCAGGAATGCAGCAGAGGCCAGGGTTCATGTTCCTCAGAGTAGGAATGTCAGTCTGACTGAGGACGAGATCAAGGTCACCCTGTGCAACAAAGTCACACAGACTTTCAGAGATGTCCTGGATGTTGATGAGCAACTCCACTGCAACAGTGCCAGGAGCTTGGAAGACTTGATTGGGAAAGATATCGCAATCAGCGTCAATGTTGCCCTATCTGCCAATCAAAGCTCTCCATCCATCCAGCACGTCACAAACCCTCGCCAACTCGACAAAATGGTCATTCACGCCGCCAACATGATGAAGGCTTTGATGAGGAAAATGAAAAGCAAGTTGACACCACGTCCCGTTTGGAAGAGTCTTAATCTGGATCTCCCATCTACAAAATCAGACTCTACAGAGGTTCAGTGCTCTCTGTCATCACGGTGTGAATCTGTAGAAGTGGTAGACCTGCAGGGCCAAATTGAGATTGAGATGAGGGATTTAATTCAGCCTCTCTTGAATGAATTGCCAGAGTCTGAATATGAGGCGATGCAATCAGAATCTTCTCTGCAGATTTCAGTGGTTGCAAGAGAAATTGCTGAAGAACTGGAGAGTTTGGAGTCGTCAAAAAGTCCAAGTCCAGAATCCCAAAAGAAGCAGCGCAAAGCAGCTGTGCGTAAAATCCAGAAAAAAATCAAGAACTTTGCTGGAAAGTTCTTTGCCAAGGTGAAGCTCTCTCGGATCCTGGAACAACTGAGGCTCGCTTTACATCTGGGCAGTAAACCTAAAGGGTTGTCAGACATGCACAAGGTCATCGAGTTTGTGGAAGGGTCTGCTGGCAAAGCGCAGGACGAAAATGTGCTTTGTGTGATGTGCGAGAACGTTCCAGCAGATGGAACGCTGGTATTCACAAAGATAGTGAGTGATTTCCTCTTTAATCGCTTCAGTCAAAAGCAGGTGCCCAGCATCCTCCGACAGCACACCATGAGGGAAAAGGTCTCAATCTCCTGTGAGATCTCCAACAGAGTGCTGAATTTCCTGGGAGTCATGGCGTATTATTTAAGCACTCAGGTCAACGAGCCCATTGAAACGATGATGTTGGCTATAATGCGCCCTGCAACAAAGTCACCGGAGGCTACAATGGGCCCCGCAACAAAGTCACCGGAGGTCACCAAGACCAGCACAACTTCACCAACTGCTGCCAAACATCAGCAGGATGCTGCAGTGCAGCAGGAAAGGAAAGCGAAAGTGGAGTCGATCGTGCTTACGCTGGTGAAGCAATTATGCCGGGAAACCGTGCACCTGGAATACCTACCCAAGGACTTTGTTGAGTGTCTGATAGAAAGAATAATGCTCGAAGTCGAGGGCATTGATTTTGATGACAACCAAAAAAGGTTCAAACATCTCAACGAGGTGCTTGTCCAGGATCTGTGTCGGAGGCAGGGCGGCGTCTGCATGGTGCTGCTTCGCATTAAATCAGGTGACCCAGCACTTCAAGACTGCATCGCCTCCTTAGTCAAACATCATCTGAGGAAAAAGCGCCCAAACATCATCTGCAGGTTCTTCTCCTCGGTGCGCAGAGCCTGCCGCAGGTGCGTCAGTTCGGTTTCACCGGTCTAAACACATAGTAAATAAGCATAGAAGAAAAGGGTTTTCTCCGGGCGCTCCGGTTTGTCCCACATTTAGTGAACAGTTCCATCTGATTCATGAAATTAAAAAAAAACTCACTATGTTTGTTGTACGCAGCAAACATCAACGCAAATAATTTTTGTGTGAAAACCTAGCTGCAATGAACTTGATTTGGATTTTTGATATTGGACACATTTTGACCTGCTGATGGTTCGAGAGAACGTTAAGGTGTCTCCAATTGAACGCTACGCTCACTTCCTCCGTACCAGATCCCCACAGCTGTAGGCGCTGCGCCCAGCCCACAGGGGGTTCCTCAGATGCCGGGGCAGGCATGCTGTAGGTGCGGTCAGCCCGCTCATTTGTCCGGAGTTTCTGCTAATGAGGGTCGGCCAAGTGATCCGGGTTGCAGGCCCACCGACACCCTCCCGGCGTCTGCATGGTGCTGCTTCGCATTAAATTAGGTGACCCAGCACTTCAAGACTGCATCGCCTCCTTAGTCAAACATCATCTGAGGAAAAAGCGCAACATCATCTGCAGGTTCTTCTCCTCTGTGTGCAGAGCCTGCCGCAGGTGCCTCAGATTGGTTTCACCGGTCTAAACACATAGTAAATAAGCATAGAAGAAAAGGGTTTTCTCCGGGCGCTCCGGTTTGTCCCACATTTAGTGAACAGTTCCATCTGATTCATGAAATAAAAAAATAAAAAACTCACTATGTTTGTTGTATGCAGCAAACATCAAGGCAAATCCTTTTTGTGTGAAAACCTAGCTGCAATGAACTTGATTTTGATTCTGATACAGAATGCGCCCAGCCCACAGGGGGTTCCTCAGATGCTGGAGCATGCATGCTGTAGGTGCGGGCAGCCCGCTCATTTGTCCGGAGTTTCCGCTAATGAGGGTCGGCCAAGTGATCCGGGTTGCAGGCCCACCGACCCCCTCCCCCGGTCCGGGAGGAACATGCAGGGTTCCAGTAAGAATTTGGGCTGTACTCGGTGTATAATCCACTGGAGTCTAGTTGGGCTTTGGTGGAGGCATCTTGGGTGGAAATAATGCGTGCAAATGGTGATATTCACAGATAACGTGACCTACCAAGGCGTTAGCTCCTGCCTGATGCACCCTCTAATGGTGGGCAGGGATTGGCCAGGGTTTAACAGTCAAGTGGGTCAATGTGTAGGGGTGCGTTCACGGCCCACAGGGACACAGGATATGTCCGCTGTACTTACTGTGCTGCTGGAGGGGAGGGGGGACCGGCGCTTTGCCTTTGACCAAGTGAAAGCAATTGATGGTCAGCTGGTGCACCCTGACGCAGCTCAGACATATCCACGTTGTTCATTTTGCTAACTGCCTTTACCGTATGCTTTTTACCCCGGTAGTTAATTTGCAACACAAACAAAATAACTGGATGCCATATGGTCATGTCAAAAGCCTACAGCCTCCTGAACATAAGAGAAAGGCCATCAGCAGAGCTTCAGTGGCAGCGTGGAAGCTTCTGGATGGCCGTGGATGAGATGCTGCTTGGACACAGGCCCGGGAACTGATCACTCCTGGTTGGGTCGCCTGGGCGAGGGGGTCTGAAGTTCAAAGACCCGAAACACCCGTTGACCCCAGGTACTATCACTGATGATGTGTCCAAATGCATCATAAGATGTATTTCACTAATAACTACATTATCAATCTGGAAAATTGCATCCTACTAATGAACAAAGGAGAAAGGCTGGTTCTGTGTGGTTTCCCTATTTGGATAGTGTGAGTACTTTACAGTTCATGAGACAGGAAGATGACAATCTGATGCAGATGGCAAATCAACTGTATTTTGTCCTCGACACCTTTCAAGTGCAAATCACATTTTTACTGGATCAGATTAGAGAACATCATGTGTCTGTCTTTGATCCTTGTTGGCCTTTGTTTTTTGTGCCAAAATGGAGGCTCTGCCTTTTATTTACCAGTCACTTCTATTGCACTTTAAAAGTAATGTTCAACAACTAAAAACAAGTGGGCAAGTCGTTGTGAAAAGCGACAGCCTGCTGGGCATCACTGGAAGAGAAAGGCCATCAGCAGAGCTTCAGAGGCAGCGTGGAAGCTTCTGGATGGCCGTGGATGAGATGCTGCTTGGACACAGGCCGGGAACTGATCACTCCTGGTTGGGTCGCCTGGGCGAGGGGGTCTGAAGTTAAAGACCCGAAACAGCCGTTAACCCCAGGTACTATCACTGATGATGTGTCCAAATGCATCATAAGATGTATTTCACTATTATTAACCTATACGTTATCAAGCTGGAAAATTGCATCCTAATAATGAATAAACTATATGACGTGTTAAAAACGAATAAATCGTGTTTCACTTACAATATTGTTTTCTCAGATGTTTGGAGGCTGCTTCTGTGCGGTTTCCCTATGTGGATAGTGTGAATACTTTTCAGTATATAAGACAGGCAGATGACAATGATTGTAGACAAATCTGTCTTCACAGTATGGCCTGGGCTATATATCCTCAATACCACATCAATATATAGCTAACAGACACTTCATTAATACAATAGAAAAATAGTTAAATATAATATTCATAGTATCATTCAGGATTTCATGAAAAACCACAAAAAGACAGATAGAAGGAGAGAATCAATTAAAATCTTTCTGGATTATTTCTAAAAAACAAGTGTTAATAAAGCACTTGAAACTTAAAGTATGACTCATAATACTTTATTCAAACCATGTTTTACATGATGATTTACCACAACTGGCGCCCTACCCTTGGGCCAGTGGTGGTTGGGCCCTGCAATTACAGGAAACACATCATCACGATGATTGTGATTCACGATACATTTGTGTTGTATGTGTTTAAATATACTTACGCGTTAAAGTGGTTGAAATAAAGCCACTGAATGAGCCCAGATCCATGTAGATGAAAAAGGCTCAAGATTCACCTGTTCAGACTTCACCTCGACTCTGCACATAGCATGACCCACTAACAATTTTTGAGCATTCCTAAAAAAATGAACTAAAATGTGAGGCCTTACCTTCAAAATGAATGCAAAACATCCTGCCATGGCCAAGGGAAAAACATACTGGTTGTCTATGAGTTGACAAAATTGCATTTTTTTACATAAGGATTTCAGTGTCTGTGGTTTGATTACACACAGACACAAAATATATTTCACTTCAACCAGTCTGACTAAAGGAGGTTATCACTAACAGCAAAACCATTTTAGTTAAAAAAGAAATCACACAAGTTTGACAGTTTGTTGGAAACGGTCACCACAGAGGTCAGTGGGGGAGGTGCTAAAATGGGGCATTTTTGTGATTACCTTTATTTTTACAAAACTTCATGAAGTTTGCTGCAGAGAAATGGGAAATCACACGAAAAAATAATTTTTCACTTTATTGTAAAGGGGGAGGTCAATATGTGGTTATAATGGACGTCTATGGTACAGATCTTGTTGTTAACAGTACCAACTAGTGGTTGACTGACTCAATGGCATAAACACACAGCTGCAATTAATAACATTAATGAAGACTCCTCTCTATTTATGGCCCCCAGTCATGGGGCCAGTATGCACAATACTAAGGGCCAAAGGACTCCCCTGAATGTAACGCAGCCATCATCAAAGTAATTTATTACACTTGTTCCCGTTCTACTGTGACTTGTATGCATTCATGTATGTAACATTTGTCATGAAAACCACACCGCACTGTGAATAATGGCGTGTTCCTTTATCCTCCACTTGAGGGAGACAAAGTACATCAGACTGAAATATAACTTGACAATGGACATTTGATGTAGTGTTTAATGTTTCTCTTTCCATTTTAACAAAAGCCAGCTCAATTTGTTTTTAATGGTTATTGATTCTGTTTTATGCATTTATATAAATAGTATGTTTTACTCAAACATTACTGCTGCTTTATGGTCACTTTATCATTATGCTTAAAATACAAAAACCCTAAAATGATACTACCTCGAGCTCTAAAGCTATAATGGTTGAGCACAGGAATTGCAACAGGGACATGGAGATTCGGTGGAACATTAATAGAACATCAGAGCAATTTAATAGGTTATTCCCACTATTTATGAATAAATTAAATGCTTATATCTACCAAATATGTGTATGTAGACTGTACATTTGGACCATATCTTAATCACAAGGCTGGTGAGTTAACACTTACCCCGGTGCTATGTCAAGGCTAAGCCACATGCATTTAATCAAATACTGCATACTTCATAATGTACCTCATAATGTTTATTAATAATAATGAATGATGCATGGAGTATATTCAAAATTTCAACAGCAATAATAAATTGTAAGTAAGTAAATTGTAAATAAGTAGGTAGAGATAGAGGCAGCATAGCAGCATAGCTGCTGATTATGGGCATCCTAACTAAACTAAACTAAATGATCTGTAACAACACGTATAAAGACACATTCTCACTTGTTCAGAAAAGCACGTCTAACCAGTTCAATGTTTTGATTCAATAACATCAAATCAAAGTAAACTACCTGAAGTTATTACAAGTAACCTGATCATTTGTAAATGGCTGAAGTACCACAGAGCAGGGGATAGAATTACTAGACCAGCTAGCTGTTGTTGTTCTTTAACCATCAGGCTGTGGACACAGTACCGGGGCAGTAATGACTCTGTTGCACAAATGTATATGCAAAGGAAATGGATCTTTTGTCCCAGCAGGCAGGTGTAAGTCCTTTCTGTGGTTATTAATAAACCTGCTGTCTAGTTTCCATGACTTCATGATCCTAAGTGAATTCAGAGGTTCACACTGTCATGGTGTGCAGATGTTAATGTAGGGGTTGACATCAGTGCCCCTCCTCACCTTTCCCCTGTTTTTTTCGCAGAACAGAGCACCTTCGTTTCCTACCAACAACACAATTTCATGCCAAGTAGCTCGGAACGCTAACGATTAACTCCGGGGCTACAATTAAAAATAAATAAAATAGCATCAGATCCTTCACCAGCTTACGTGCATGCCACGGTTTCCTCTGACGGCTGGATATAGCTTTAAGTTAGGTAGTTACTGTGCCAAATTTGCAGAGCATGCAAAGTTGTCATGCTTCAGGCATAGAAGGCCATTATTTATTCAGGGACCATCATGCTGCATGGGCCTCCTTGAGTTCTTAATCTAATGGGAAGTATCTTTAAAGCAAATAAGCTCCACCTTCACAAACACACATTTTACAGCTAATGTTAAAAGCTCGTCTTTAATATCCCATATTTAGTATCAACGCATAACTGTTCCACTGTATTTTACTATTATTTTCCGATTATTACATTATGTGAAAGACCTTCTTTTTCTAATCAATGGTTACATAATCTGCTTGTTTAAATTTTTTTTCATATTGTCTCATAGTCAAGCTGTTTTCTGCATTTACTGACTTCACCTTTGCTCAGTTTCTGTTTTGCATAACAGTATCTATCATTAACTCATACACTCTGTGCTATGTCGAGTGAATTTTTCATGTGCAGGAATATCCAGCACCATAAATGTATAATGTGACATTGCTGTAATCTAGTGTTAAAACTGGTGCTGGGAACACGACAACTGCAGTTGAAGATTTGAATAGGATTATTATGTAGGTTGCTGTTATCAGACATATGTAGCGTGCAGTTACCAGATCCCTGTGGATTAGATGTCTGTCTGCATAATACCGTCATAATTTATGTTAATTATGAATATTGTGCCAATAATCTAATATGCGGATTGAGGTTATTGTTGTCCTTAAAATGAGACCAGATGTTTGTGTTATTTTATGTTACCTCTAGGTGGCCACGTTGATCATACTCTGGAGTAGAAGGACATAGCTTTACTCTAAATGTCTGATGTAGACAGTGAAGAGAATTGGCATGGTATGGTTGTTTTAACACAACCATTAAAGCATTTAATTTTTCAGCAGGCTGAGATATCCTGACTTCTCGTCTCCAAAATGTGGGATCCTACATAGCCCATAATGCAACTTGTCATATCACATTGCATACTTCTTTCAAAACCCCACACCTCCAGTTTGTGATGCAGGCATTTTGTTGAAAATAGAGGCCATTTGCTATAAAACACATACAAAAGTCAGATTATTTTATTCACAGTACCAAGTAAAAGGATAAAAATCAAGTACTAATCATCATAAACAATACACAATGATAAAACCATTTATATCAGACTAATTCAGCAGCGTTTCACAACATGTTATCTATTGTGACCGAGACATAAATATCTGTGTGAATTTGCACCCCCAAATGACGTCCGCTCCCACACCGGCCATATGGCAGTGTGTGCCCAGCTCTTATTGCCAGCCTCTGCTCTCTGCACACAGGCTAACAGCTTGGTGGACACATAATTAATTTGCTTAGGCGTCTGCCATTTATTTTCCAACCTACATTTTGTTAATTGGACAGAGGAGGTTAAAATCAAATGAGTGTTTCTGGGTATGTTAAGGCTACTAATTGCACTGAATTTACAAGATAGTGGTTGCTTGAGGGAATACAGAGACAGGGGTGATGCTTGGGAGGTTATGGGGAGGAATGTATTAAAATATGTATATATGTTTTTGTGTTTTCTGTGGTTCTTGTGCTGAAGTTCAAGACAAGAGACACTGATCACAGAGGGAAAATGTAAATTATCGTAATTTAGAGAAAATGATTAAAGAAATGAGGAGACACCCTTTTCTTCCTTCATATTGCTTTTAATGTGTCATTTCTGTTGTCCTGTCAGTGTGCAGAGCATAATGGACCCCTCCTCCCCCCGTTACTCTGTTGCATCATTTTACTGTGCTGCTATTTATTTCACCAAGCAATAACTGTCTCTTGCAGCCAAAGTTGAATCAGACTTGTAATATGAATTTAATCAAGTTAATTGACTAGTAAATGCAAATCTTATTAAGAGCCAAATATCCAACATAAATCTAGATGATGCTTGTTTTTTGTATTTTGCAAACATCAAAAGATGTTGATGAAAGTTATCTAAATGATCAGAGAGATAGAAAATGAGTACAAACAAAAAGCGTTAATTAGAAATCCTGAATATGAAATGGGTCTCTCATTGTATTACGTTTTTATTTAATACCGTTCCTCCGTGCTGAATAATTAAAAATGACAGCGTACTCAGATAGCAAATAATTAGCTGAGAATGATGAGATGCATTTCGTGTTGTTACATAAAAGGCGATCCACATCGGCTGCTTTTTCATGTCATGGAACTTTTGAATTTGTCAACACGTCCTTCTGTCTGAGCCATGTTCGGTACTGAGGAGTGAAATGATGGGTTTGTAAGTGCTGAGGCATGGAGCCGGAGCACGAGGGGTTAATGACAACACAAATGATTGCACACATTCAGGCTTTCAGGGGACGATCCAGCTAGCTAGTGCCTGCAGCAGCTGTGTAGAAGGGTTTGCATGGTGCCCCTCGAGCTGAGCAAAACAGGCCACGTTGTCCACGGCGGCGATCCCTGCTGTTGTTAATCACCTGCCCCCCAAATCTCACCCCCCTTTCACTGGTTCCTTCTCTCTCTCTCTCTCTCTTTCCCCTGCACTGATTTGCAAGCGCAGATTAATCAGAGCATGCGGGCCTTGATGAAATTTTGCTGTTATTGTTCCCAATTTTAGCAACATCTTTTATTGTCTTCATCATTCATTTACAGGAGGGAGACGGGGGAACTGTGTCAATTATGCAAATGATGTTGCACACTTTTGCAGATTACTTCATTTGGTTGCCTTTGTTTGCGAAAATTTAATTATTAAATATTATTATGCTCATGTTTCCTTCAATTTTGCGAAGCTTTGTTTCAATCTGATCCCTCCTCCAGCTGCTCATCCCTCTGCTCTGAACCAGAATCAAAGCATTCTGGCACACCAAGGCCAAACAAACTCCCCTCAATTTAATGATTTTGAAGTTTCTTACCTCGCTCTCATCTGTTTGCTCAAAACTATGATTGGAAAAAGGCAGACCACATTCAGTTTAATGACCAGGAATTGAATTCAGGTTTATTCAAAATTGACATTCAATTATGTAGCACCTAATGATATTTTAATCTCTTTTCTTTAATTCCCAGGAATTGGCTTTTCAAAGGCTTTGTCTGGCAGCAACACAGACGGCCTGAATAAAGAATACAGATTGGTATTAGATCCTCGTGATGATAGGGAAATTAAAGCTTTTATAGTTCACACATTCAGAGGAAAGGCAGTGTTCCCTTATTAGGCATTTCAATCCCTGTTTCTTGAAGCCATCGCTGCCATCTTTGCTCTGACATGATAAGTTGGACATTTAAATATTGCAGCACAGAAAGTATTAATCAATTTCCACAAACTCTTATTTAATACTGCTTTATTTTTCTAGGTTGTGGGGAATCTGTCAGGAGTAGATGGGCTTATTATGGTTTGATCATGGTGATTGATCCCCTACGTTTTATATATGGGATATATCATAGCTATTTTACAAACTATAAACATGTAGCACAGTACAATATGTATGGAAAATAAATATGTTTGCTAATCGGATGGGAAACGGGACCCGGAATCAGAAACCTCCACTTGTGGTGGCTACTTATAAGCTGGTTTGACGAGAACTAACTAATAAACATTAGAGTAGGAGCTATTAGGGATTGACAGAAAATAAATCTGAAACCATTTTGGTAATTGAATAATCCTCTGATGCGTTCACATTATAATTATTTCATGTGATAATTAATTGAATATCTTTTGGGTTTTTTCTTCAAAGTTGGTTGGACTGTAAAAGGTATTTTAGATTATTGTTTAAAAATGTATTGACCAAATGATTACCTGATTAATCGAGAAAATACTTAATATTTTAGTGGCTGCCACTAGGGTAGATCAAATTGACGAACAGGGCCCGTGTTTGTTGAACTTTTAAGAATCAGATTTAAGAATTCTGTAAATAACAAATTTAAGATTCAAAAGTTATTTATTGAGCGTGAAGAATAAGGCCTAGTTACTCCATGATCAAACTTATTTACTTTTGCTAAGAGCAAGAATAGCCAATCAGAAAAGGATTAGCTCTGTCACATTGCTCAGTATTTGTAAAAACAAAAACATGAAACTAACAAAACGTGTAGTTAGAATGTTTAAAACCTTAATCTATACAGGAGCAACTAGCATGTCATTAACAACAACAATGTTATATATTTCAAACAAACATTTAGGGATGAAATAATAGGAAATTGTCTGAAATGGAATTAAATTGAAACCAAACTGAGTAATTTATTACCACTTTGCACTGACAATTAAGATTAATGCTGAGGTAATGACAAACAAAATCAATGCTTTACTCATGTCTAGCATGCTTGAACTGATAATTCTGAATTAAGTATGTTGCTTCAGCTAGCGTATCATTCATGATGACATTACGCTTAACCAACTTAAAGGACAAGTGTTTAGGATGTAGGGGTAGATTCTGGCTGAAACGGAGTTCATATTAATATTCAAAACTATGTTTGTATTTATGAATAATCACCAGAAATGACATCAGCAGCGTGTCCTCTCCACAGCCTCTTTGCACCGCTGTGGTTCTACAGCAGCCCAGAATGGACAAGCCAAACACTGGCTGTGGAGAGGGGCTTCTTTAGTGGCAGATTGAATTTGGTAGCGTGAATGCACCGTGAACGCACATTAAAGCCAACGTAGGTTCCTTTACATGCTTGGAAAGGGAGGGGGGGATTGGCTGCATTGTGATTGTTGCAATCTGCGACCTCATTGTGAGATGCTACTCAATCTTACCCACCGCTTATTAAAGAGATCTCTGGAGCTTTCCCAAATTTAAGAGTCAAAAGAAATGCAATGAATGATTTAATGAAGGATTTCTTACTTTTGTCTTGAGTATACACATGTTAATGTTTAGTAGCTTGAAGACTGAGCTCGGACGTTGCCTTTTTTGCCTCCGGCAGCATCACTATTACCCTTGCCTGTTGGCTGCATGCCATGTCTGAGAAATCTTATTGGATTCCTATGACACTGTTTATCTCATGCACATGACTCTCCTCACCACAGGTTACTGGTGGAATTATACAGCAACTGCACCTTTGACTTCACCAATTTAAAGGGATAGGAGGGGGTCATGAGACCGCCTCATGAACAGGATTGTGAAGGGGAGCGGCTGGTTCATCGAGGGGTTGGGGGCTGGGCTTGAAAAACATAACCCGAGGAACACTTTCTCGCTGATTACTCATTGACATTTTCCTGCCTTGTGGGATACTTCTATTTCTGACAGTTGGGTGTGTTCAGCAGCATGTCCGGCGCCACTCGTCATGTTAGCCATGGCTGTGGCTGGGAGGAACAGCTGTCTGTGTTAACGAGGCCATAGCCACACAGACCAGCGAGGCGGCGGTCCTCGAGCGGACCAGAGCACCACTCAGGCTCCATAAGGCCCCGGGATACGTAAACAATGACTTAATGAGAATGCGTGCCATTACTGTAATTAACACAGCTCACATCAAGCACTGTCAGCTTTCAAGAGTTTCAGGAAGGTCTTGTATTACAAGAAAAAGGCTGGCATGCGATGACCAGAGGCCCTCCCTTTAACATTCACAAAACACCCTGCACAGAGCATAAACACACTCAATAAAACGCTACATAAAAATCCTAATCCACCATCTGTAATTAAAACTCCAAGCATAAATCTCATTATCCAGAGCTTTTTTGTGTTTCTGCAGGAGAATACATCATCTCCCTCACAGATTCCGTTTGTATCTGAAGGCTACTCACGGCATGAAACGTAATAACATGTCAGCTTTACTGCCTCTTTTTCTGGAGATGATCATTGTTTTTAGGATGAATCTGGCCACATAAGAGAAAATAATTTAATGCACATTGTAAATGGTCATTACTGTGTAATATTCTATATTAAAATGTTGAAAGTGTGAACAGTGTGTAAAATGAAATGACACTTCAGCATATTAAATGTTACCAATTACCAAAACATTTCCATTAATTTTTTTCTGTTGCAATGTATTTTGATCCAATATCTTTCTAACGGCAAATAAGTCAAATAAAGGAAGAAACATTTCGTCTACAAGCAATGTGGATTTTTCTAAGATAGCATCTGGTTACTTTTCAGAACCTTAAGAATTCACAGACTCTCATAAGATGTCAGTGGACCTCATCCCAACCATGGATCAGGTCTGACTCCGACCCTTTCTCAGGTTAGTAATGAAATGGAATAAAAGATATCAATTGAAATAATTTAAGTGACCATCTGACTTTTCCTCCAGTGCCGATAAATATTTTTTTGCCCATTGTGAGCATGTTAGCATTCTGTCCGTTAGCTCAAAGCACTGAAATGTCAGCAAGTACAACCTCACAGACTCGTAGACTCTAGTCCTTTTGCCCTCCTGACGAAATGCAAACTGAACATTGTATTTTGGTGCCATGTAGTTGCTGAAACGTCACCTTCAATCACCTTAACACTCTTTCAGTGGCAAATACACATACCACAGTGGCTGTGTCCCATATCAATCACTACTCACTATAGTGAGTTCCTCATGTTGTAGAGCTGCCATTATACTCTATGTAGTGGACTCACTGTACTCCACAATTCATCTTGAAGAGTAATGTAGAGCCCATGGTCACTAACTGAGCATCATATACATCATGCATTGTGCTCAAAGGAAAAGCACGAGACTAGAGAGAGCAGCATAAATGAGAGAAAACCATGAGTTAAATAATATAATAAAATATTTGAAGTGAGTAGAGCATCATAACACAGAGTATGGAACTGGATGGTGAGTAGTGAGTAGTGAGCAGTGAGTGATTTCAGACACAGCCAGTGTTGCATCACTGTTGAGTGCATTCAGAAGACAGTTGAAACTATTAATCAAACCATTAAAAACATTTTAGCTTGTTGAAATATGTAATTATGGGCTTCAACAAAATTCTGAAAGCAATAACAACCGACTTGGCATTGTTGTTAATGTTCCTCTGCTTACAAATGGCTTCATTTTGAAGACAAGGCTTCATGTTTGAGCACCAATTATCATTGATTAAACAATCTATCACCTTGGATGAGTGCAGGACTCCATTGGGACGACATGCCACAATGAAGCAAGGTCTCTGTTAAGATGAGACTAAACAGCCTGCTGGGTAGTGAAGTAGTCATATGGCCCAGGTAGGTTCTAGTTAGAAGAGAGTATAAACCATTAGTTAGTAGTTAACAAATGTCCTACTATAAAAGTGTGTTATCAAGACTATCAACAAGTAAAGATCTCCACGCTCCAGATAAGACGATCGAAGTTGGTATTTTTGTTCACAGAGCCCTGAAGCCCCGCCCTGTTGCTACGTAGAGTGCTGTCAGTTGTATATTTAGTGTTTATTAATATTGAACGTGCCTCACATCCAAATTTCATCAACTTCGACACTTCCTTTGATCCCCAGCAGTACACCCGTCAAATGTGGGGTCGAATATGAACTGTTCCTGAAATATGTGAAGTGTCCACACACACATACACACACACACACACACACACACACACACACACACACACACACTACTTGCTTTATAGTCAGATAAGTATCAAGTATACATGTGTTCTTAGAACTATACAAAGGTGGGAAAGAGGGTCTAATTAATTGGTAGTCTTGTTATTTATTGAGTTATGGGGATTTCAGGTTGAGGTATGTTTGTCATAGGGGCTGGTAATACTTTTATATTTGTATTCAATTGCTGGGTGAGAGAGAATTTTTAGACCGTATTTGTACGGACAAACCTTTGTTTTCATCGGGGCAGCCAGTCTTCACAGCAGGGGAATTTGCTAAGTGCTACAGTCCTTTACATATGCAGTATTGTTGTTGCATTTTAATCCGTACCACATATGTGTGAAGCAACGAGATGATCTGGCTGAAAAGGGCTCACCAGATTTGAAAGTGTGACATGTTAAGTGGTGTATACCACAGGCAGTCGGGGTACTGAGGCCTGCAGTAGTTAAGAATGGCTTGATTTCCCAAATGGACATCTGCCTGTGCATGTACAGAATATACTAAGCACATGGAGCGACTGTGGGGAAGTGGATTGCACTGCAGGTGTAATTTGAGAACTTGTTTAAAGTTTTGATGCTTTTCTTTGGCTGTGGCTTCCTCTAAAAGAAATAAGACCAAGCTACAAACTTTGCAGAGACACCTTTCAAGCTTTTGAGGTATATTTAATAAATGAAAGGATTCCAGATTAACTTATTGATACTATGCAACACAGGGCTGGACAACGAAATGCAGTTGTAGCCCATTTGCTTCACAAGAATAACGAGGCAAAAACACTAGTGCGTTCCTGTAGTGCATCTTTTGAATTTGCATCAGGAGGAACGCAAACGGCAGCAACAAAAACAACTCTCCGGTAGATAACATTAAAAATACAGCTTTAGGGAAACATTGTCCATCAACTCTATGTTTGAGCACAAGCATCATTGATGTAAACACAGAGTCCACCTCCTCACTGGGGTGCTGGACTCTATTGGGAGAAGAAGCCACGATGGACCAAGGTCTCTGTAAAGCTGTGGGCCCAACCGCCACCAACCTTTTCGGATCTAATTTTCCTGCGACTAAACATCTGACAGTCAGGAGCATGCTGGGTAGTGGAGTGGCCTTAAGTCCTTGCTGGGTTAGTTTAAATTCCATCTCTGCTCTTCCTGGGGCGGTTGACTCGCTTCCGCTGGTGTTTGGTCCAGCAGGTCTTGCTGGGTGATCGGCTGTGGGCGGTGGTCGTCTCGTGGTGCCGCTCCACTGCATCCAATCCCCACGCTTCCTGATGTGGATTCTGTTTTTTACCAGAGGTGCCCCAGCAATTAACACGAAACGACACGTTTGGAGCTACCGGCTGCAGTACATACATGAACTGCTGGTTTCATGGTAATATAGGTAAAGTAGCTTTACATTCCTCCATTACACTGGTTTGGTTTGATGCCTCTGTTGGTCTGGGACGGCTTAGCCAAAATGATAACAACATGTTTGTTAAAGTGTGGATAAAGGAAAAGATATGTGAATGGATTCTCAGTGCCTCAGTGGCTGCTTTCGTCCCTTTGTGCTGTTATGTGTGTTGGCTGTGGATGTAACATAGTCAGTTGGAGCAGTGGTTTTGCAGGGAGGCAACATTATTAACAGTTAATCTTGGAGTGAATTTGTCAGCGGGGGAGGCTGCAGTTTTCATAACGGCCTAATTTCTAGCAATCGCAGACTAATTATCTACATTTGCAGTTGTTATGAATTCTCTTTGTGACTATGTGTGAACTTTTAATAAAGAGTTTATAGTCCAGGGATGAGTTGTTGGGTTATGCGTTTGGAGAAAACCATAGGGCATAACTGCCCCATAAAGCTGTGACATAACCACGGCATAATTAGGAAGGTAAATTCTTATTAGAAGCCTCTTCAATGCTACAATCAGGCGTTGTGTAGTTGCACAAGAACATATACAGCAACTTGTGTGAATGTATTTCAACTGATTATTAAAGTAATATATACTAAAATGACATACCTTGTGTTTAAACATTAAAAATATTTGACAGCTAAGAAAAAGCAGAGGGCTACAACGGACTGGACATCTTAACCTAAATAAACACTGTTTTAGATTCTCAAAAACACTGAGCCTCTTTTCATTTTAAATTTCTCCCACAGAATTAAATAACATCATTAACAAACTACAGATCAGTTTTTTTGTGGTTTAATTTAGTTTTACCTGGTTGGTGAAGCCTAACTTCTAAAATATAATTTTGTGTCAGAGGCAAAGAGGGTGAGAGACATTAGAAGAGAAAGTAATTAGTTTTTTAGTACATTATGCTTACTATTCTGTGGTTTATTACACAGGAGATTATGTCAAGTTATTATCAACGTAAAAATGGCAACCATTCGGGTCACTTCGGCAACTGAGAGCTGAACCATACTGTGCACATTGCCATTGCCATGCCAGTGAACGTATAATATATGTGGTATGAACCTTGGATGTTGTTTAACCCACATAGTGTGACATTTTTTTCTTTTACTTTGGTAGGGTTCTCTAAAAATGTGTAAATACATTATTTTTTATTTTACCGTGTTTCTATAATCTTAGTGATGGTAAAAACATGCAGTATATCCCTTTATACTGCTTCTGAACACGGAGTAATTAGGACTTCATTTCCCAGAATCCTCTGTTTTTCCCGTTTTGCGATAGGATTGTTTAAATTAACACTGTTCATATATTAACTCTGTAATTCATATATTATACTGTTTAAAAAATGTATGGTCTTTAAAAATGATAAAAGTTCTAGTTTTTCCTGTATAGTAAAAACTATTGTTTATTTCCGCGGGAGGAAGAATCACAAACTTCCCCGGGACCGAGAAGAGAGGCTGTGTTTTTCCTCTGCAGAGAGAAAGAAGTCAATGTTGACCATATTGTACTGGCCAGATAGACTTAATCGGTCAGAGGACTCCTTTCACGTATCTCCGTCGACTGTGTTTAGTTTAGACGACGGTGACGTTTTTCGAGCCGCACAGCATGGTCTCCTTCACTAGCTCCGACATTAGCTCTGTTGTGAGTTAGCTAGGTGCAGAGAACTAGCCTACTTCACAACATGGACACGAGGAAGTCTCCATTCACATTTGTGCGGATCGTGAGGATGGAGTGGACGGCGGACGAGGTACAGCAGGGAACGAGGACGTGCTGCTGGTAGCCCGGGCTACGGTAGTCATCGCGGGGCTGTCTGGACATCTCCTTGGCCTGGCTGGCTAACGCCATATTGCGTCTGCGACGTGAGGTTGGTGAGTACTTGACATTGGTTCGGGAACTGAGTGCTGAAGCGGGGCGGGACTGTGTTAAAGCTGTGTGAACTGTACCGGTTTCAAAGTTTAACTTGTTGTGACTGGAGAAAACGCTACGAATGGGCCCCAACAGTTAGGTGAAAAGTATCTGTGCTTGGGTGAGCTTTCATTGGTAGCATTATCACTTCTCTTGTTTAATGTGTACTGTGAAAATTCGTTGGTACAGGAAGTGTTTTTGTTTGTTGTTTTCTATATACTACTATATACAATCCCTGAAGCATTTCTCCCTTTAAAGGTATTATTCCAAAGATCTTAAAAGGTTTAAAGCAAAATAAATGTTTGTGTCCTACCTTTACATATTGTTAGTTAACATTATTTTAGAGTAAACTGTTGATTTCTGAGGGCTAACATAATTTTTGCTAGAACATAGCATAGTAAGTTTTTAGTGGAGGCGCCACGCTTCCTTTTCCCCCCTCTCACTCAAGTGAAGTCCCTTGCTTAATTCGGTAGAGAAGAACCACAGCAAATTCACCATCTTTAGCTGAGCACCTACGACCTGTTTTATTCTTATTAGGTGTGACCTCAGTGTAGATTATAAACACTAAGGAAAAAGGGGTTACACTTTAAAAAAATGTTTTTACAGTTATAATGCGTTCATGCTCTACTTTCTTGTAAAATGTAGATCTTAGCAAGAAACATTTTGCGTTTTGACAGCAATGCTGACTTATGACTTGTTTAACTTCCTAGCATTAACTCTAAGTAGCTAATTAAAACTAAATTTAATTGAAGTATTCCTATGCAGATAAGCACTATAGATGACTATCAAAGTAAAAGTAGTAAAAGTATGATAATTCTGATCGGTTATTCACCAGTAAGTATTAGGGTTGTAAACGATAAACCGGTGCGACCGGATATTCGGTTCAACAAGTCAGAGATACGGCTGCATCGGTAGCAGCCTCCTCTATCGATACGAAATTATCAATGAATTCCTAGATGACTCGGTTACAGAGTCATGGATCGGGTTTCGCAAGACTTTGAAGCGGTTGGCGGCATTAAACCAGCGTCTCTAAAACAACGCGAGAGCTGAAGCTGCCCGTTAAACGCCGTAGCTGGCTAGCTTGTATGAGTGATAAACAAGGGACAACACGGAACATGGAGGTGGAGAGGCGGGCGCAGCACAGGTAGGCGGCTGCGACGCTGCCGTGACACCGCAGACACTCCACGACCGCACGTGAGAGACGAATGGCTTTGAATGTTGATCGCTTGTGTCTCAACTTGCGCCACAAGAGGCGACCGCAGCACGGGTAGCGTCCATGACACTGTCCTGTGACCGCCAGCCAACGAGTCAGCCAGACTTTTATTTGGTCCATGTCTAAAAATAAATACATTGACATGTGATTTTGTTGTTCTGTTTTTTTTTTTTTTTTTTGCCAGTGCCATACAGCCACAATGTTTGGGGATATGTGGTATTTTACATATTTGAAAAGAAACTATTGTACTGTCACTTTCATAGAATTGGCTCCTTTATTTTATAAAATATCTACAACGAATATTAACGGTAGAATCGTATCGTTCTGTAATAAAAGGATATCGTTTTTGAATCGAATGGTAACCTGTGTATCTAAATGCATATCGAACCAAAGAGATGTGCAACCCTAGTAAGTATTATGGAAACCAAGAAACGTTTCTGGAGTGAATGCTCCAGATGAAAATTAAACTGCCTTTAGAGGAAGAATTGAAGTTAAAAGGAAAAATAAGCTACATGGGACGGCTTGAAGAGAACGTATGAGCTCACCTGCAGGCGTACATGTGCCAATGCAGGAAAGTCTCCACAGACACAAGACAACCACTACTCTACTGGAAAATACAGAGAGGCTTAATCAGCTTTGTGTGGCAACAGCTTCATTTCTATGTAAAAGTCCCACACTCCAAGTGCATGTTTGTTTATATATCACTAAATATGATTGCAGCTTTGTTATGCTGTCCTATTAATCATTAACTGTTTATGCTCTAGTTACAACTGAGTCCCAGGAGAAATTATTATTGACAAATACATTGATAAACATAGAGATGTCTGTTTACTACAGTAAAATGTGTCATTAACCATTAACTGAGCATTTGTATATATCTAATGAATGCTAAATAATATATTTAAAGTGTTCTTCACGAGGGAACAAACTCGTGAAGAACTTCCTAACGTGGCATTATCAAAAATATCTTGACTCTGAAGACACGTGGATTGTAACACACACACACACACACACACACACACACACACACACAACATATATATATATATATATATATATATATATATATATATATATATATATATACACACACACCAAATTTGAATGGATTAGCGTGTGCAAGTCAACAATTGATGACTCTGCAACACTCAAAGTGGTTGTATATCCTTGTGTCTTTTTAATTAGTGTTGAATTATTGAGGCTTACACAGCCAGCCAGTGTTTGCTTTAGGTTGTGGGGGTGATTGAGCCACCAAGGGAGGCGGCCTCAATTTTACTCATTGATCTTCGTTGTGGCTCGCCCCTCTATGTCCTTTTTCACTTTTCTGAGACATGAGTTTTGTGTTGTCGGGTGTTTTCAGCCTCTTGTCGTTTGTGCTAAGGCGACATGATACAGTAGGAGCAACATTAAAATTTCTAGAAAATGTATTTCACCGAATGTATAATTAGCTATCAGGAGAGGGTAAAAACAGTATTCAGCAGTACGCTTCTCACCTATAACCAGTGTTTTCATCAGTTTTTTAAAATTATGTTTATAACAATGGCTGAAAGGATGTAGATCCTGTTTTGTGCGATGGGACTAGAGTGGACTCGCCTGCACTGTTCACAGCCTTTTCTTCTTTCTCTATCTCTCATTTGCTTTATCTCTGCCTCTCTCTCTCCCTTTCCCCCCCTTACATTCTTTCCTTCAGAGAAAAGAGGGCCACGCATTAATGAGTCAATGTGGAGCTGTATTATGTTTAATTAGGTAGTTTATATAATGAGGTGTTCATTTCTAATGGAGGGACATGCTGTGAGCAGCACATCTGCAAGAATAACTCAGGCAATCAGCAGCATGAGGACCCATGGAACTGCAAATGAGACTTACTTACTCAGAAATGAATTATGTCTCAGTGCCTTTCCCAAAGCCCATTAATTAAATCCACTGGCATCAAGGTCTTTTTCTTAATTTCATGTACCATTAGCATAATAAACACAATTTGAGTTAGCACAATGTGATCAGTTTAATGGATGCTATTTATTTTACTTTATTATTTAAAGCTCTGGTAATGGGGGGAGAAACATAAATATATCTCTAAGGCTCCGTCTATGAAAAACTCCCACCAGGCCCTGGCGTCGACACAGATGCTCTTTTCAGAGGCCCCATACATTTGGAGTGCTGTTGCTGCCCTGTTGAGTGTGCAGAGTGGAAAGGTGTTGCATGGCTGTAATTTCAGGGCACTAGACTGCGGTTCAGAGGAAACTCGGGCCAGGATTCACATTCATTAAAAATGGGCCTGCGGTCTTCTATGTCACTATCTCTTTACTCATAATGTTTCGGTGTTCTGAGGTGTACCGTATCCCGGGATGGTTTTTCTGCTAAGAGAAAAGAATTAGGATTTGGAGGCATTTATACACACAGGGTATTTGAGGTGTTAGTGCAGTATGGAGCGGCAGGAATCCATGGACCTTCATTAAAACAATACAAGGACTTAATGTATGGTAGTGAATTTGTCTTGACCTTAAAGCGATACTCTAGAGGTGAGATATGATTAGTGTTATTGTTGAGGACAGGTACATCATTATCTCAATGTACCTCGGCCATTGCCAAGTTCCACAGCCATGCTCCATCCTCTGACTCGGGCTGTAGCACAAGACATAATCTCTTCTCCGGAGCAGAAATGCACTTAATCATCAACTCAAGTTTCAGGGACTGCCCCCGAGTGCTCTCTGTCGAGTAGAACTACGACAACTGCAGCAATGTTTTAAGGTCCCAAATTAATTGCCTAATGGATTAGGAGGTAGTGAGTGTCCTATTTTACTGGAATGGAGCAATTATTTAAATTGTGCCAGGTAAGGACATCGAGAAGTTGTATTTCATGAGAATGTTTTTTTTTCTTTTCTTCAGATAAAATACATCTTTTATTGCCCCAAATACTGTGAAACCTCATCCCCCCCCCCCCACATTGGCATTCAGTGGTTTATTAGGCAGCGTGATGCTTAAAGAACCTGTATTTAACATTCTGGCTTGCATCAAACAATACCTGCTATGTAAAGATACAGCGGAGTAATGTCTGCCTGAGCAGAGGATGGAGTCACTCTGAGTGTTGTCATCCAAGCTTCTCCTTGTCCCACATTGCTCTGCATTGGTGGTTACAGCTGATAACGCCGTCCCGACCGATGTCACGTCATCGTTGCAGAAGTGCAATGTTACCCCCTCTAGACGACGCTGTTAGCTCCCTCAGCAATTTCACTGTTGTTTGCACTGTAAGCACCGTTAGCTGTGAACCGCCGGCTCACCGGCACCATGTTGAAGGCTGTTGAAAGACAATGGAAATCCTCCCAATACTGTATCTATCACCACGGCCAGACACAAAGGTATATTCAGACAGGCAGACATTGACTTGCACACGCTGGGAACTATGAAGTAGTGTCACATACATACCAGAGACAGTGCGGCTACGTGTTACCAAGACAATTTAGCCTGCAAAGATGCAAAGAAAGGATGGTATTTTACAAGGAGGGGAGTCTTTAAAATAGACTCTCATTTTGGACAATCTAAGTGACCAAAAGTCAGCCCCTTACTTTGGCATACCTCATCGTAATGGACATTAAAGTGGGGTGATTGAAGGAGAACGGCTCCATGTGTCAAGTGTTGAGTGAAAAACACATGACACCAAAACCCATTAGTGTCCTCTGGAGAGACAATGCCCAGAACTCTCCCTCCTCCTCACTCCAGACTCAGGGTGCCGTTTCTGTCAAAAGACACTCTTTCTGCTGCAGATAAAAGGCCCCACGATTAGCCCAGGGGTTGAACTGTGCTCCATTCCAGTTTCACTTTTTTTTGCAAAATGAGAACTTGAAGTGATGTCAAAGTCTGGTGTAATGAAAGTGGGTGTTTTTTTTTCCATAATAGATCTCAGGAAATCATCCAATTATCTTTTCACTGAAAGAATTTTTTTATTGGAAATGTTGATGCTCAGAGATGGTTTTCCTTGATGTTTATTGCATGAATTTCGATTGGTAGTTCTTTTAAAATGAAATCCCACTTGGATTATCTTTTTACTACTGGTAGTCATTATGGGTTATTGGAACTTATCTATCTTTCTGTCTATGTTTCTGTCTGTCTGCGTCTCTCACTTTCTGTTTTATTGTCTTTTTGAGTGTGTGGGTGTTAATTGCAGCAGTGCTATTTTATTTTTACCTTTTTACCAACAACGACACTAAAACTGAAGAAGTAGTTGCCTTTGAAAACAAAGAGGATGACAAACTGGTTTGTGTGGTAGCTGAATGATGTGTCGTGCACACTCGCTCATCTCTTTCTACACACACACACACACACACACACACACACACACACACACAGTGATGTGTGGATTCAGGTCATGAAAATGAACATTTCTGATTAATTGGGGATGAGTGAAATAATACATCATTAATGAGGAAAAGCAGTAAAACAATGGCTTACATGATTGCCTAAAAGCAATCACTGTGGGAATTAACCCTGTGTGTTTGTGTAATGTTGTGTAATGAGAAGCTGAAAGATGCTGGATCCATGAGGCCCAACTAAAGTCTGTTTGGGAAACGCTACAAAACATATATCAACTTTTGCAAAAAAATAGATAGTTGTATTTATTGAATTACTGTTTTTAATGCAAATTCCTGTGCCACTGTCTGTTGTGCTGTTCTTCTTTTCACTACTTCTCAGCTTTCTCATCTGTTTCTAAATATACTTGAACTGAATTGCCTGGACAAGGCAGACAACCCTGTTAGTGTCTCAGCTCTGAAAATAAAGCATTGTGTAGCCTATATGCTGCAGTAGTTCCCATTATAAACGGACACAAACCAAGTTAGGGGAAGAGTAAGCATCAGATCACCAATATGTTCAGCAATTAGCTAGTTAGAAAGCTGAATTAATTTCAAATTCAGCATATTATTACCATTATCCCTACAATGAAAGTGAGTTGCGATACTATTAATAACGAAGGACGTCCCAAAGTTTTTCTTTTTAGTCAGGATCCCTGTCTTTATCCCCTTGACATTGGGTATCTGCTGACACCGAATCCCATCCAATACTTCTATTTAACCTGAATGTGATAAAATGTATACCTGGGACATTGGCAGAAAGGAGACTGCAACTCCTGATGTTGGACATGATCCACTACAAAGGTGGGTCACACTGTTGTCTTTGGCTAACAGCCGTTTTACAGAGTGATGCTTCTTATACCTCATAAACAATCTTTGGCAGAGCCCAGACACTGGCTTTAGAGAGCACACAAACATGACAACAGCCGTATTTTATTTGGGCCTGCCATCAACTTACTCCTGGAATTAACCACAATTAGTGATGGCTGATTGCTGTCACTAATTTGTCATTTTAACCCGTGGAAGTGATAAGTGCCAGCTAGCCATGCCACGATATGTTGCAGTTATCCTGGCCAGAATAATTGCAATTCACAATCTTATCCATCAGAATAGGCTTAAAACTCCTAAATTGGCAGTCAAACACAATGGCATCATGAAATCAATTAAAAAAATAACAACATAATGTGAGTCTCCTATGTTTGATAATTCTTGGAGGCTTATTTTTTTTAATCCAGTGCTATTTTTCACCTTTCTACCATGAGAGTGAGCGACAACGCATTTTCAATTCACTCATGACAATTTTCACTATCATCCCAATAATGGAAATTCACCACGATCAACTTGAGTGTAGAGTAGAGTGCCAGCTCAGGAATGAGAAGCTGCTACAGTTAACGGATATGTTTCAGTCTGGGCTTAGTCGATCTGTGTATTTTGCCAACCCAGGTATTAGAACAGAGACAATCACCTGTGCGACCAAATCATTTTTTATATTCACACTGAAAGCATGTGTATATGGAGCCAAATGCTCGCGGTGGAGAGCCTGGCAGGCATTATTGGCGAGCAGCGTGCAGCAACACTAGCAGGCTGCGGTGGACAAAACAATGTGGTTCAGTAAGGAAATGATTACACTTTTATTGGCTTTATTTTAGCTGAAAAGATTCATTAAAACATGTCTGGATTGTACATTGGTCAGTGCATCTCTATCTAATAATGAGCTTGCTAAGAAACGATAGCACAAGCTGTATGATTTTAGTTCTTTTGACCCCAGTCACAGGTGAGGTGCTAATTGAGCCCAAACAGGGCTGTTTCTCTGCTACTCTGCAATCGGAACCTTGTAGAACCACATAAGAAGATAACTTTTGAGACAGAACGTGATTATTTATATCGCCATTGATGCATATAGATTAAATATATATCTACACATCTATTAGCTTGTTAACTAAAGAACTGATTCTTGACAAATAAAGATTAACCATTGGTTTTCAAAGCACAAACTTATAAAAAACTAAACTATACTAAACCGATTTTTTCCCCCCAGAAGACTTAATTCAGTGGAAACCAGGTAGTGGAGTTGTGTGCTACTATTTCCCTGAGAGTGCTGCTGGTCATTGAGTGGCGCCATGAGCTCATAGCTAATGACTGAAGATCAATAGCCAGAAACTTGACTGTGGTTTGTTACAGTGTTATGTTTACCATACAGCGGCTGATGCTGCGCCACTGACACACTTCACCCAAGGGAGGAAAAACAGGCTCTGGAAATACATTTGCCGATCGTGGTTTTAGTTGCTTATTGAATTTTCAACTGACATGACAAATCCCTGATTGTATTAGTAAAACAAGACAGTCTATCAGCTATACAGATGCTCTTCAAAATTCCCCAGCATTTATCTGGTACGTCGTCGGACTTGGTCGACCTCAAACGGATACATTTCTTTCTTTCTTTCTTTCTTTCTTTCTTTCTTTCTTTCTTTCTTTCTTTCTTTCTTTCTTTCTTTCTTTCTTTCTTTCTTTCTTTCTTTCTTTTTTTTAAAATGGCATCAACAGAACTGCATAAAAACATTAAACATTATATTTGGTTAAGTTTTTTATAGTGCAACTGCTGTTATGTGTTTGTCATGACTATATCTACTTTCTGTTGAGTTTAATTCAATTTGAATGAAAGTAATGATTTGTGCTCAAGGCCATTGAAAGCCACAGAGCTGCTGCCTGTGTTTGTTCATCGTTTTGTGGCAGTAATAACTATAAGTCTTAGTAAAATGTCTGGATTATCCACCATTTTGTTATGTTTGCCATGAATATATTGTTTTTAAATATTGGGGGAATGGAGTATTTTGTGCGTCAAGGGAGGGTTCCAAAAAAGAAAGTAACTAATAGTGGATGGTCCTGCTTTTTAAAACGATCCCCTCTCTCTACACCAGTCATTTTCCTACAGTCCCTAACAGAGTGAATCAAAAAGCTGAAGAGAGTCATTACACATTTTAACAAACACAATGCAGCTCGTCTTTAACTGCTCTCTTACAGTCAATGATGTCACCCTGTGAAGAAAAATTGAATATGACTCTCAGTGCCACCATGAGCCTCTGTGGTTTCAGGCTCAGAGCCCACATTCAGACAGGAACTCATCCAGTCCATTTTTTCAAATATAGACTTATTATTACTTTCCCACAATAAATTGCTCGAGAGGCTGGGGAAATGCAGCTCCCGTTTCCGTAACAGTGGCATCTCAGATATCATTAGGAAAGTACTATGCAGGGGGACAGCAGATCAATGGATTCCACCACAGAAGCATTAGTACACTCTGCGTATGATCATTTTACTGAACAACAACACCACCTCTGCGTCTCTTACTGGAAACAATTGATGCGTTGTTGCAGTGAAATGAATCCCCTGAATTCATAACCCCAATCAGATATTCAATTGGCACTCCCCAAAATGATTGTGTGACCCTCCAAATGCATAACAAACTGCACCAAGGCGGAGGCAGGACACAAGCAACAATGCCTATCCAATATCACACGCATCACACTTCCTCATCTCAATAACACAGTTTGAGCATTTGACTTTGATTTGATTTGAGTCATTTCTATTGTTCCTAACCCAGAAGAACCGATTTGAATGCACAGAGCAATCCATTAAACATCTCAGTAGTGTAGTAACGTTTTTAGAAACTACTTTTGCATGTCAGGGTATGTCATGTTGTGATTGTGTCTGGATCACAGGGATTTCCTGGAGAAATATTGAATTCTCTGCAATGCAAACATGATCGACATGTTGGGCCTCAACAATCCTCAGATGAACATCCTCTGCACTCAAAATCGACATACTGAAATTCAAGCCTAATCCAGTGGGTATGTGTGTTGGCATATATCCGTCACTTGAATAACAGATGTTGGGGTAGTAGCAGGAGCAGATTTGGTTATCAACAGTTAATTATTAATGTCAATATGATTATCGATATTAATAATTATATTTAATATATTATCATGATATAATCATGAATAAACGGGGCACCACCCTAGGATCAGGGAAAAGATAACCTAAAACTGTATTCAGTCTCAATATAAAGATTTTATACTCACATGCCAAGGATCGTGATCATTGGCATAGAAGCATAAAAACAATCTAACAATTGAAAAGGCGTGAAATTCAAGCACTAGCCTTCACAACCTGCTGTTAACCAGTGACATATACACAACAAGCACAAGAGACCGCTAGTTATAATATGATAAGTTTTATTAAAATCAGTAATAATGATCATAATCAATAACACTGCAATTAACAAAGCCTTATTACCTAACTACCTAACACACAAAGCTAAGCTACAGAAGACACACGTGGTGTGTGTGTGTGTGTGTGTGTGTGTGTGTGAGTGTGTGTGTGTGTGTGTGTGTGTGTGTGTGTGTGTGTGTGTGTGTGTAGAGGGAGAGAGGGAGAGATATGGTCGGGCGCGACCACCAGATGGAGCTATTCCTCACGGCGTTCAGGGGCGGAGCCACTGAAGATGGAGGGAGTAGCGAGAGAGAGAGGTGGAGCTATGTCCGTAATGTCCGCAGCTGGAAACAGCTGGCGGAGGATGTGTGTGGGTTAGCGGGACACAAACAAAGAGAGGGGAGGAATGCGCGCGCGATATTTCTGAGGGACAGAAAGCGTGCCGCTACCACACGGGCTCGCGTGAATGAACTGCCGTTTATTCCGCGAGACCGGTCTTTTAACTGATAGTAGAGGCTTTCTGAGCTCACGAATATGGCAGAGGTTAGTCGAAAACACTGTTACAGAAATCAACCCAGCTGCGTGGCTCCACGATCAGTATTCAAATACAGCAGCACATGAACAAACGGACTCGGCGGTCCCCGATCAGAACGTAAAACACATTAACAAGAATTACAAGCAAGTCCTACACTATCACTTATGTCTCTGCCCAGACTGATAGCCTCTTACTGGTGTCGTTGCGTAGGTTGCGAGTCCGTCCTGGCGTTCGCGACGGTAATTCGTGTCCCGGCGTCAGCGGGAAACGTGGCGAGTCGGCTTAGTCCAGGCGAGAGCGGAGCGGGTTTCCTCTCGTTGATCAAACTCGAATAAAGAAAACAGTCCGTGTTTCTTTCTTCCACGGACGGCGATATAATCGCGGCTTGGCGATTAAGTCAGCTTAGTTCAGACAGCGTCTGGTAGCTGGACGGCAGGACCCGGCTTGGTTCCTCTTGTTGCAGCGGTGGCTGCGGGGCCGTGTCCACCTCCTGTTGGTGGACGGGTCGGCTCCCGTGGCAACGTGGTGTTGCGATGGAAGCGCTGGAACCAGCGCCCGGGTAGGAGCGTAAGCTGGTGTAAGAAAGTAAGAGAGTAAGAGCGTTCTCTAGGCGGCTTCGGTTTATAAGCTCAGGCCGCTTCAGGGGACCCCCCCTGGTGCCTACTGACTGTCAGCCAATAGGCACCAGTTGGGTGGCGTCGCATCTCTCACCTGGGTGAGAAGTGAAACTAAAATGGCGGTGTAGTTTTTAATCTCCTTTGTTCCTTTGTCCTGGCCGCATGTGTAGGCTTTTGTAGGCCGCATTGTGTAGTCCTAACGGTTAGGTCCCCAACACAGACATTTATATAGAAAAGTTTTACACTTGGATGGGTTTGGTCCAGATGCAATTAACTACTTACATTTCAGCATAATCCAACAAGACGGGTCTGTACAAACAGAGCTAATGATTTAGGTAGCAATTAAAGAGAGATGGTATTTGTCAGGGCTGCTCGATTTATGGCGCGATCAATATTGAGATCACAATTATTAAACACCATCTTTAATTGACTTTGAAAACATACATTTAGAAAGAAAATGTTAAAGTTAAATGTATCTGGTGCATGTTGAGAGCAAAATTATGAAGAATTACGTGCTCTAGTTTTATGTAACGGTTGTATAGATATGAATCGTGGTAACACAAGCATGGGAAACGATGCAGGGTTTGTGTTTAATACTATATTTTTTTCTAGTCTTTCATCGAGCATAAATGTCAAACATTACTTGGTTTCAGCTTCTTAAATATTGCAATTTGTAGCTTTTTTCTGTTTTCTATGTTTATTGAATATCTGGGATTTCCGACTTGTTTCAACAATCAAGCTGAAACTGTCAACATGAGCTGGGAAATTGTGAATGGCATTTTCACGTTTGTTTTTCATTTTGTAGAATTAAAAGTCGTAATAAAATGCTCATGGTGGAGAGCCGGGAAGACATTATTAACAAAATACAGTTGGTTTTAAAAATAGACCTCAAACTAATACTTATTTCCATTATTGTTTAATTTCTTATTGTCAATTGGTTAATTCAATGTTTGGAATGTCACATCATTAAATTATGCTTGCTATGACCGATCAATGATATAAAACCCTCAAAAGTACAGTTTACTATCACATGAGACAAAGAGGCAATACATTCACATAATTTAGAAGCTGGATCAATTTATCAACTATCAAGATAATGATGGCCTTTTTTTTTTTAGATTGACAAATCAATTCATTGTCTAATCATTTTAGATTTAAAAACAAAGTCACAATTAATGATTCCAAAACGATACAATTGCAAAGACAGATGTTATTTAAACAGTTGTGTGTTTGTGTTGGAATCCAAACCAAAACTAACATTTTGTGATTAATGCTTTCAGAGCAAAATCACTTGAAGTTTGATCCTTCCTTTCAAAAGTTGCATATTATTCGTGTTGTATTTATGATGGAAACCAGGAAATTAGATCAGGTCTTTATTTGTTCTTCAAGTCCGATAATGTTTGTTAACCAGCAAAGTCACAGACCCTCCAAATTTAAAGTCCCATCTCCTGCAGGGGACAATAAATATTTCAGAGAGGTTGTATCAGTTAAGTGACATGGTCACAATGAGAGAAGCTTGCAGTCTGAATTAAAGATGTACTCTGTACAAATGCTGTGGCCACATTAGATTAGCCACAACCTGTAATCTGTCACTTAGCTGCAGCATGCCTTGCTGTTCAAACTGATGTAAACTGCTGCTGTCTGGGCATAGAGCTGGGGAGTGTAATGGGGATTCATTGATCCACTGGTCTTTAGCTGATTGAGTTAGATAATTAAAAAGCCTCTTGTATCAGTTCCATTAAGGATTGTTTGTGTTGCTTTTTTCTTCTTGGTCTTGTTCTTGAAAAGCAAAACTTGGAGCTCCAGAGAGCTGCCAGAGAGCAAACAAAGCTGTCTTCTTGGCCTTATTATTATTATTTTATGCATTCCTTATCCCATTTGATCACGCTAGACGCTAAAAACAAACTAGGTGACGGTTTAACCTAGATTACATGGAGATATTATATGATAGTTTATCACCATGCAGCATCTGAATGAAACAGTGGCTGTGCTAATCAGAATATTAAGCAGCGAGTGTGATGTACTGGGTTCACACGTGTCCCTCCAAACAGGATCTGTGCTGTCCTGAAGCATGCAGGCTGAGGTCTGCCTTGTACCTCCTCCAACAGGCCAACTGTCCTCTGCTGTCACTGCAAGCCGAGCCAGGCCTCCTCGGCAGTGGCTATGATGTCTGCGGCACTGCTGAAAATAGCCATGCTGAGCTCATTAGCAGATTAGGTGTTGCAATGAATCTGTGTGGTTAGAGCTCCACAGCCTGATATTGTTCCTCTAGGATGGCAATTACAGCTGATTGACGTGTTGGCACATGGGGATGGAGGGGTGGAGCCTGCAGCTCGTGCCTGTGGAGGGACTCCACATGAAGGGCAAAATAATCTTCTCTAGTTCACGTACAGTATCTTTAACAACACTATCCATGTCACTGGCATCACGTGAGATGTACAGTTGTGATGGAAGTCATGCTTTAGGTCTGCAAAAACAGAAAAAAACCCACTGCTGTGGAGCTGTAGATTATGCTGTCTAAATAACATGTTTAGATCCTGTGGCTAAAACTAATCTGCAGAATGGAGAAAGAGCTGTATTTCCCTGTTCACCTGACAGAGCGGCACCAGCAAGAAGCATGTACTTGTCTTAATTTCAGCCAGTTCTCCCTTTTTGATTAAAGATGCCTTGCCCGCTCAGAGCCTTCCCATCATGGCTGCTAATCAAATAAGTTTGCCCTTTTAAATGGATGTTGTCTGTGATTCCAAATGACACCCCCACCTCCTCCATTTCAAAGAGTATCATTGCCAGTGACTGACTGACCCCCTGTCTTTTTAACTATGCAGTTTGATCTGCGGTTGTTTAAACTGAAATTTTCAAAGGAAATATTAAACTTAATTTCGGAATCAAATGGGATGTCAGTAGTGGCAACAGAATATTTGATTCTTTACAGAATGAGGCAAACTGCCAACTGGTGTCTGATCATGCGTTTCATATAAATGGGTCAAATCAGAAAATTTGAGTTTTTTTTCAAACATGGAGACATTAATACATTTTGTGTGATGTGCCTGTTTTAAGATGGAGTTGGAAGATGGGTGGGGTGTCTATAAAATAGTACAAGAAGAAGAAGAAGAATACATTTTCACCATGTGTGGCTCCGTTCACTCATGCCAGACCTTCAGTGAAGTCATAACTACAAGAGCTCTCTTTCATAGTGTGAAACTAAAAAATCACAGTCAATCCAAATTAAAAACTAAGAATACATTTTAGAATATCTCATGAATACCATATACATTATGAAGGCAGCATTGTCTGAGAGGCTCCATTTTAGTATGAGGATTTCATCCATTTATCCACAAAAATACAAATCTTCTCACCTTGACATTTTAAATTATTTAAACATAAGGCTATATATCACCTTCACAAATATGAAACATCAAATAATTCTACAATCATCCCATCCTGTCTTGCTCCACTGACCATAAAGGTCTGCATTTGGGTCCAAAAACTAGAACTGTGAAAAGCATTGGCTGGTCTGCTTTTTGTGAATCCAAAGACTGAAGGTCGAAATATTAGATAACCAAATGCATACCAACCATTTTTTACACTTGGTTGAGATAGGAAAGTTGTTCTTTGGAAAGTCAAGTCCATTCAAATACATCACCAATTTTAACAGAATTCCGATAAATCTGCAATAGCAGTAGGTGGCGCCGGTATTTCAGTCGGAAAACCATAATACCATTGCAGAAGAAAAGTGTGTAACAGGATTATGTATTTAAAAAGAGCCACAGTTGGACCTCAGCAGTGAAAAAGAATGTAGTTAACTCAAAGAAAATAAGACATTTGTTTGTTTCATACTTTAGGTATTTTGTTGTTAATTAAACTCTTTCTATGCAGGAATTTGAATGCACCTGTTTTTACGTTGTCACAAGTAAAAGGTCTGAGTATCTCTTCACCACTGTGCTCTAGTAAACCATATAATCATAAACACATTGATTGTAGGTATGAATGGTGACGACACCCACAAAGCATGTTAACCAGGACGGGGTCAGTGCTATAAGTGGTGAACAATGATCATCCATTGTTTCATACATTCATGGACATCGAGGAGGCAGTTACAAACTGTACTAGTGGCTTCACTTTGGTTTTGTAAAATCTTTCGTATGTTTTTTTATTTATTTATTTTGTGTTTCATCAAATTATGTACTATTTGAAGGTTTTTGATTTAAAATTCTGCTAAGATTCACTTCAGACAGAAGGCATGAATACATAAATAAACTCAACATACATGTGAGCATACTTAAAATCTTTCAAACAATTCCTATTTGTATGATACAGTTGATGTAATACATTACTTATATAAAATGTAGAAAGATTCCCCCCCAAAAGAAGAAAAATGTTTTTCTTAAAAATATATATATTTTAGACGTTCAATAATGCATCGCAATAATTCATAGAATAGATTATTTCTCCCACTTCTTATTGAGATCATGTGAATAATTCGATATCTAGAAATATTTACTTTTCTACAATAAATATGTGAATGTCATTTTTGGTGGATGTTGATAGCTGCAGTGTAGAATGAAATTAATGAAAATCCAAATATTGTGGAACATAACTCATCTAAAATGAAGAACTTGGCATTATTTACGCTTCTGTAATTGTTTTTGTTGCCACAAAAGCACAACAGATTAATTCCTAGGCTTCTAAAATGTTCTTCTTGACAGCAGTGATGTATGAGACCTACAGGAACAAGTATTGCTTTATTAGCTGAAAAGATTATGAAAAAAAGAACTTCCTTCACTACCTCTATAAATGTCTAATTATATTTAATAATAATAGTAATACGTTTGCTGCTTTAATGACAGTAAAAGACTGCATTGGGAGCTGGTGTGTTTTTAAACACTACCATCTTGTGTGTTACAGAATATCGTTTAAATTAAGTTTGCTGGAAATGCTGACATTAGTATTAATTTTGAATATTAAAAACATGGAGATTCAAATTAAGTTAATATACCAAAAATGTGTGTGTCATCAGAATGATAAAAGAGAGTACATACAGTATATAATGAATGAATTCTTGACCTGAAAATGTTTCCCGCTAACGCTCTGTACTGCAAAGTGTTCCCACGCATATTGGAAAACTTCAACCACTTTGAAACTTGTGCTGTTCTGCTTGTAAATGAAAGAAAAGTGAAATGTCCTGGAAAATTACGTTTTCCTTGGGGGAGGACAAAGAATGATTTCCATTTCCAGTTTTTCTGTTTTCTTTGCTGAGGATGGGAAAATAAATAAGCAACACTAAGCCACTGAAATGACTTTATTAAGGGATAAATGGGCATGTGAGGGTGATGGTGGTCGAAGACCTCAGTAAATTACTGTGTTCATGAATGTGAAGTCATGTGAAAAGTTTTCCCATTTGAAAACAATTACACTTTCACTTTCTCTTCTGTTGAAATGGCAGCTATTATTACATCACTTGGATAAAACTGTCAACTCTACTACAGTTTTAGAAGAGAAGTATTATCACCTCCATGTAGGACCTTAATTTGAAACGATTTCTCTCAATATCAGACATTTTATGTGTGTGGAAGAGTATGTTTTTTTTTTTCAAACAAAAGACAATAACCTATTAGTATAATTGGTGTGAAAACTATGAAACTGGGTCATTGTTGACATTCTGTTTGTGATTAGTCAAACTTCAGGTTCATGTAAACTAGTTTTGCTGCCCTACCAACACTCCCTTCTCACTGTAAAAAAGAGTGAAGTGACTTCAACTCAAAATTTCAAGGCAACTGTCTGCACAGGATTTTTGGGTTTTGATGTCAACTCAAACGTTTACGTTTTGGAAAAACGGCACACCGTTGTGCCAACGTAATTATTACAGTAGTACCCACTTAATTATTACAGGTGTGCCAACCTAATTATTACAGCTGTAGCAACCTATTTCTTACTGTTGCGGCTACTTAGTTATTACAGTAGTACTAACTTAATTATTACAGTAGTACTAACTTAAATGTCACAGCTGTATCAACTTAGTTATTACAGTTGAGACAACTATGGGTTATTGGTTCGGATACCTTGTCTTTCATACCAATGACAGCTTCACAAATCCAGTTGTACACACTAAGAATTATAAGTCAATATTATATTGAATCATTCATGTGTAAAAACGGAAAAAATTACACAAATGGACAATAAATGGGATTTTGTATTGAAAACCATATTCCTTGTTTATTTTTCACCACAATGGTAATAAACAGCTTAAAACTTAACATTAACAGCCCTTGTCTTCATCCAAATCAAATAAACCATGAGAAGTAAATTCTAATTAAATATCAGTACCTGTTCACTGAGAAAATGTACTTGTAATAATAATAATAAAAACATACATAAAATAATTCAGGCAAACATGTAGGGCTGTTTTGCATCAGATGCATGCAGAACGAACAATATTTCTGCAATAGTTTTGAGATGAATACAAAATGCAATGCTACCTCACTGTAGCTTTGGTCATATACCTGACCACTTCACATAACTGACCCCAAACAAGCTTCCCATCTACAGTATGCTGTGTGTGAGTGAGTGAATGAGCGTGTGTAAGTGAGCGTGACCGAGTGAGTGTGTGTGTGTGTGTGAGTGAGAGTGATGGTGTGTGTCTGTGAGTGTGCGTGTCAAGAGATTATCAGCTGTAGTACAAATTGCAATACAAACACAATCATGTAAAGAATTTCTTTACAAGATCGTAACGGTTGAATACTGAAAACATGTACTTCTTAAGTCAGGTGTCTCAAACTGATCCAGTAAAAGTTTGAGACACCTGTCTTAAGTACAACACAAGTGCACACCATCATAAAGGCAGCCATATTTTGTAAATGTAATCCGAGTCAAAAATAATGCTCCGGTGTCAAGAGAAAAAAAGACATGTCTCAGAGAACAGGGGGAGCTCCAACAAACTCCAAATGTAGGCCAGGTTAAAAAAAAAAAAAGAAAGTTCCCTGATTATGTCTGGTCAGGCCGCAATATAAGAGGAATTCAAGAAATGAATGAACTCTTGGCTCAAAGTAACAGCTTAGTTTTTAAGCTCCTGACACGCTGTGAGCAATTGGCAGACATCAAATGTGTTGAATAGTTTCAAATGTGTACTTGAGTTCTTTTGGGTACTCCATGTTCAATGCGTACATCAGCACAAAAAGATTGAGAGGTCTGGAAGATCTGTGAGGACAATGGACTCCTCCAACACAACGGCGACATTGATGACAGTGGGCTGTGCGTTTGGTGCATCATCATCCTCAAGCACGGCAAGGACGCGCATCTGGATGCATTTGGTCGGCTTGTCTTCTGAATCGGTTGCCTGGAAAAAATAATACAACTGAAATACTGCTATGTAGCAGGCTAATAAAAATACAGTCTGAAGACAATTTGTGTACAATATTCTTAGATAGATAGATAGATAGATAGATAGATAGATAGATAGATAGATAGATAGATAGATATGAGGGGCTCACATTAATCAAGCTACAGATCAGATACTGTAAAACACTACACATATGAGTGCATATATTGTCTTCAAATATAAGTTACAGGTTTACTCAACAGCTTAATAGTTCATAGACATTCAGGTAGAAGGTTAACTCAGAGCAGTGTTTCCCCTAGAATTTTTTTCAGGCCCGGTGGTACCCACCGAAAAAACCCTAAACAGACAAGACGCGTGGGATGGTGTATTGGTGCAGTTGGATTAAGTCAGGTGGCACAGCAAGCAGTCTGCAATTCTGCAATTATTATATTTGCATTCAACATTTTTGTTCAACCTGAGTGTATTCAAGGTTTTCAAGGATTAAAGGAGAGAGTGACTTATTAAGGTGCCGGTTGATGGAAATGATCCAACATTAGGGTCCGGAAAAATATGGCTGGAAAATGAGGAGCATCACATTAATAGCTACAGATACTTTTATACGTTATAAAACATTATAACGACATATGAGTGCATATATTGTCTTATTTTATCAAGTAAAATATAAGTTATAGGTTTACTCAACAGCCTAATAGTTCATAGAAATTCAGGTAGAAATAGGTTAACTCAGAGTTCCACAGCTTATCAAAAAACAATCCTTATTTTATTAGGCTGCCTATGGCTTGATGTTGTTTTTAAGGAGCGCCGTCTCTGCATATATTTCTGGACAACACTCGACCTGCATCAGCGAATGTGCGCACGAGCGGATCTGTGTGAGCAGGCAGCGCGAGGAAAGCGGATTTTGGACGGAGACACAGCGGCATTTTTCTTATAAATGCACTGTTCCGGTACCGGTCCGGTTCCGGTACCGGTCCGGTTCCGCTCACACCACGAGTCTGAAGAGTGCAACAGCTTATCAAAATACAGTGTCAACTTTCCGTGTTTTCAAAGTAGAAAGCGGCATCGTGGTGGTTTAACGAGGCAGAGCGGCATCAGAACAACATCAAGCCCGTAAAGTACGCGAAGAAGAACGTAGCGGGAGCGCGCGGCGAGGATTGTTGCGGCCGCGCGTCTTGCGGAGCAAGTCTACTGTGCTGCGCGGAGGCGCTCCTAATGTAAATGATTATTGATTTATGAATGAATTGATAGGTGGGTAGGTATTGATTTTTTTTTGTTGGCCTGGCGGCAGGTCTCCTAGGCCTGTACAATGGTAGGGGAAACACTGCAGAGTTCCACAGCTTATCAAAAAACAAACCTTATTTAATTAACATAGGCTAAGGGCGCGATCCGCACCATCCCCCGCCACTTTGCACTCACACTGCTCCAGCCCAAAGATTGCCAGTTGTACATACGTCATCACGTCCTAATACTACACACGCATGGCTTGATGTTGTTTTGAAGGAGCGCCGCCGCCTTCTCTGCATATATTTCTCGTAAACACTCGACCTTTATCAGTGCATGTGGGCACGAGTGGATCTGTGCGAGCAGGCAGCACAAGCACAGTGGATTTTGGTCGGAGACACGCACAGCTGCATTTGTATTATAAATGCACCGGTCCGGTTCCGGTACCGGTCCGGTTCCGCTCACACCACGAGTCTGAAGAGTGCAGCTATGGCGTCATTTCAGTGCCAAAATCCGCGAGCATAAAAACCATATTCAGCGCGCATAAAGACCACTCTCTGCGCGCTCGCGGTCACTCTCTGCGCGCTCGCGGTCACTCTCTGCGCGCTCGCCGTCACTCTCTGCGCGCTCGCGGTCACTCTCTGCGCGCTCGCCGTCACTCTCTGCGCGCTCGCGGTCTCTGTGCTCACGCTCGCTGTCACTCTCTGTGCCTTCTACGCGCTCGACTTTGCTGAGTTTTGGCACTCTGGGGCGGATGGAATAGACGGCCCCGCAATCCCCCCTCCTTTCTGATTGGTCACTTTAAACGCCTACTACTGTCTCCAGGTCAGAGCCAAACCCGAGGCAGAGTAGGGCGGGTCATCATTGCAATTGGCGGCAGCATTTGATGGCGGAATTGAGATGAGAGATTGCGGATCTCCATCACAATTACTCGCAAGCTGTTCAATAAATTCATAATTTAAATAATCTGTTTGTTCTCAACTTACCTCTTGTTTTTCTGACATCTCATCCGCAATCCCATCAAATGCTGCCGCCAATTGCAATGATGACCCGCCCTACTCTGCCTCGGATTGGCTCTGACCTGGAGACAGTAGTAGGCGTTTAAAGTGACCAATCAGAAATGGCGGGGGGGGGGGGGTTGCGGGCCGTCTATTCAATGCCCGCCCCCATAGTGCCAAAACTCAGCAAAGTCGAGCGCGTAGAAGGCACAGAGAGTGACAGCGAGCGTGTGCACAGAGACCGCGAGCGCGCAGAGAGTGATGCCGAGACGCGCAGAGAGTGATGGCGAGCGCGCAGAGGTGATGCGCGAGCGCGCAGAGAGTTGACGGCGAAGCGCGAGAGAGATGGTCTTTATGCGCGCTGAATATGGTTTTTATGCTCGCGGATTTTGGCACTGAAATGACGCCATATGCAGCATCTTATCAAAATACAGTGTCAATGTTACGAGTTTTCAAAGTAGAAAGCGACATTGTGGTGGTTCAACGAGGCGGAACGGTCATCAGAACATCATCAGGTGTGTAAAGTACACGACAAAAGAATGTAGCGGGGGCGCGCGGTGAGCGATTGTTGTGGCCGCCTGCCTTGCAGAGCAAGTCTACACTGCTTCGCGGAGATGAGAGAGGGCAGCTCCAGGGCTCTCAATGCGTGAGACACACGCATTTCAACCTGTTCACACGCCACATCGAGTATTTCTCACGCAGACAAATTAACGGCATTATTAAAACAAAACGAAAAAAACTTTCTCTTATTTTTACGAAAATAATTCACTGTGTGAATTCATTCATTCATGTGTTTCTGAAAACATTTTATGCGAGAAATAAGCTATGCAGTTGCGGAATCTGTCTTTATTTTAGATCAACAACAGTCAGTTAAAAAAAGTTTCGAGAGCTTGCGGGAGGCGACTCTGTCTCTCAAACTCGCCATGACGGCATTGCACGGCTTCTTACAATGAAAGGGAAACATGGAAATAACGCTGCCTGTGGACACGTACCTTCAGCCAAAATCTCACGCTGAACTAAGTTAAAAACTTGAGAGCCCTGCAGCTCAAATCGGCCACTATACGGCCAGCTTTGTTTAACGTTTTTTTCCACTAAAAGGACCAGTAAATATTCCGTCGCGGTCCGGATTCCTGTGAAAAGTCGGGGTAGGCACCGGTGCTTCCTGCACGCCTGAGCATGCTATCATGGTCAAAGCGAGGGAGAGATTGAAAAGGACCACGCTTTTGCCTCATTTGTTTTGCTGTTCTCCGAAATCATAGCTTGACGTTTATTTCCATATCAACATAGCGACAGAACTTTCAAGCTGATAACATGTTGCTGAAATTTGCTGGACAAATATCCTCCTGCACAAGCATTACATTGGCTAGGATAGGATAGTTAACACGTTTTACGGTTAGCTCAGCAACTAATTTCAGTCGGTCACATAATACGCCAGCTTAAGCACATTTCCACAATCCCAACAAACGCCGAAATTCAAAATGCTGTTGAGCTTCAAGTGTTGTAACTTACCTTTTTGATGAGAATTGTGACTGCAGTGTTGGCAAGGGCACAAGATGGTGGACAAAACATTTCCAACGAGGCGAGAATAATTCCTGAGAAAATGGCTGGGAAACCCGGTGCTGCCCCTTGAAGAGCTCGTGCACTTAAATAACCCGAATCAGCATGCGCAGATTAGTTGACCCGCCCTCAAGTAGGATTCGATTCTTATTTGTTTATTTTGCCAACTCAATTCATGAATTGAGCTCAACTTTTAATCAGAAACGTTTGGAAGTTAGTTGAAACAGCTAAAATAATCAGTTTGAAGTGCAACTTGTAGTTTTATATTCACTCAATATAAAAATCCTTTTAAGACCAGCAATTTCAAGTTATTGTTTTTACAGTGCTCTAAGCTATCATCGCAGGCTATGATAACAGAATAGCAGATTAAGGCTGACAATGTCACAACATATTTCTCCTTTAAAGGGCATTATTTGACCCCCTGTTGTCATGGAGTGCAAAGGTTTCCACAATTGCCTTACATAAAACATAAAATCATCCTTGAGTGCCGTGTTCGCCAACTAGGTGAATAATAAAGACACTTTCATGAATGATGGGGACATAGATTTGGCCTTTTGTTTATTCCCTATATGTAGAACAATATGTGTTATTTTTACCTTTACTCTGGGTTAAGGGAAGGGTTTACAAATGAATAGCCAGGAGTATTGCCTCCATGTTAACACTTAAACTCACTGACCCATCAGAACAGCCTGAAGTACAGCACGACAGTTGACATCAATAGCATAGAGCAGGCACATCATACAGGCTTCAGGCATTCAGGCTCAGGTAACTATGAGCCAGGGAGTGAGTGGGATTCAATTTCTGCTTTTCTGGAGAGCTGATGTGTTGAGGTCTGGAAATAGAACAAGCATGACAATGCTTTGTAGGCTTGTATACATGTTTTCAAGCAGAATACAATGTCATTCTTGCTGGCATTGTATGATACATTGTATGCTTTTCGAGATCCATATAAATCCTCCACAGAACATCCACATATACAGTATATCATAATAGTGCTTACCCTGTGTTACCTAGTTCTAGCTTTAGTTTTTACATTTCTGTATTTGTTGTATGCCAGTCAACGCAAATATATAATTCAACCAGGCGGCAACCTCCGGTTCTGAAAAGTGAAGCCAACAATGATGTACCTTAAACTTGCATTCTCTCTACTGGCCATCATGGGATGACTGCTCTGGTTGCAAAAAGACGTTTATGAGAAAATGACGCTACTTCTTACGTGATTAATTGTCTCCGTCAACATTGTAAACATGAGTTTATGATGTCAAATTCTAGTTTCTTCAATACAGCATGATGTTCATTAAGTAAATGTATCATTTTGAGTCAAATAGACCATGAAGCAGGGCATGTTTGTTTATATATATACATATATATATACATACACAGGGCTGTAAACTAACTTTTTGGCTCACCTGCCAAGGGGACCGGTAGATGAAAGAATCTACCGGCCAAGTAAATTTTTTACCGGCCAAATGATAAATTGCCTCTTTTTGTTGCATATACATCTGTTTCAGTTCCTTTCATTGAGAAAACAGTATTATAGAGCAGTACATGCTTAGAAAAGAGGCCAAAGTATTATTTAAAAATACATTTTAATATTGTTAATTGAATTTCATTAATTTCATCTCAAACATTGCAATTTGAGAGAGAGAGAGCGGATATAAATTGAAATACACATATTTGTTTATCTACTCTTCACATTTATTAAATATATTTTCTCTTCCTGTTTCCCAGTGCAAGTTGAGCTACACAAATATGATCGCATTTGTCAATCGCAGTATTTTATTTTGAAAATTGCTTTTATTTTTAAAATTGACCGGATTGTCTCGTGATTCTTTGTATGATTTACTGCCAGAACTGACGCGTTCACTCGCGGCACGCGCAACAAATAGAGCAGACTCCGAAACGATCGCTTCACGGCATCTGGTGTGAACTACACTATCGCTTAACAGGGGTGCCGAAAGGAAGCGGGCTCCGCTACGCGCCTATTCGCGGCGCTTCCGCGGCCGGTGTGAACCAGGCGTCACTCACTTTTAAACTTTTAAAGAGCGGTGACGCGCATGCTACGTTGCTTCGGGGGAACTATTTTCTACAGCGGTGACGTCGGGGGAGCTACTTCATTGTGACACACAACAAATCACCGGTTTAGCTTGAAGTTTGCTATCGTCATAATTTATCAGTTTACAGCTACTACAATGTTTTGTTATATCATGCATAATTTATTGCAAGAGCACGACCATCGGGACAAACATTTACCCGCCCCAGCGGCATGTATCCCTCCAAAATTAAGTCGCCAGGGGAATATTTTAGTCGCATTTGGCGAGTGGCGACCGCTAGTTTACAGCCCTGTGTATATATATATATATATATATACTAGGGCTGGGTGATATGGCCTTTTATTAATACCGCAATATTTTTAGGTCATGTCACGATATACGATGTATATCTCAATATTTTGCCTTAGCCTTGAATTAACACTTTGATGCATACAATCACACCAGTATGATGATTCTATATGTCTATACATTAAAACATTCTTGTTCATACTACATTATTTTATGCTAATTTTAAACTTTCATGCAAAAAATGGGAAATCACAACTAAGTCAAAGTTAACAAAATTGTATTTATTAAACAGTGAGTGGCATTAACATAAAATTGTCATTTCAAAACAGGAAGTGCAGGTTTTGTGCAAAATTGTCACAGAGACAACATTTCAAAACAAGAAATTAGTGCACTTTTGTGCATGCTGTAACTCAGATGGCATTTCAAAACAACACTAAATTAAAGTGAGCAGTAGCAGCAGATGGCGAGCGGCCGCTGCCCCCCTGTTCAGACCAGACAAATACGCAACGGTCGACAAGCGCTTCTGCTCAGCTGTTGTGGAGCTATTTTTTTTTTCATTTTGTTTTTTGTTTGTTTTCATCTCTCTACTCTGTTTAGATACACAAATATGATCTCATCTGTCAATCGCGGTATTTTATTCTGAAAATTGACCGGATTGTCTCGTGTTTCTATGTGTGACTTCCTGCCAGAATTGACGCAATCGCTCGCGGCTCGTGCACAAAATGCACGCCGAAACGATCGCTGCATGGCGCAAGACGGCCTCGTAGGATCGCAGCACTTCTCGTCTGATCTGAACTACACTATCGGTTAACAAAAGCGCCGAAAGGAAGCGGGCTCTGCTCTGCGGCTATTCGCGGTGCTTCCGCGGCCTGTGTGAACCTGGCCTTAGCACCTGCTGCTGCTACCTCTCTGCTGGGCGAGGTGTGACGTTTTACGCACGACAGACTGACGTTTGTAACTAGGTGCGCTTGTTTTGTCTCTCTGTGATGAAGTCATCACTACGTCCACTTCTTACATACAGTCTATGAATTTTAACATATGAATTATGAAATTCTGATTGCTGTTCTATCATAAGGAAGACGTTCAGCACATATTCCGTGTATTCTACACCATGTTTAATATGCAAATTCAAAATGCTAAGATCACTTCTGTTTTGGCTCTTGTGGTTTGATTTTACAGCATTATAACGGGTAGAGACTGTGTATGGAGAGACTAGATACAAACCTCGCTGCAATGAAAAGTTGATAGAATATTTTCAAATTGGAGCAAAATGGAGTTAAAGTGTTATATTATGTGTTTGCTACATGAAGATAAATATGCTCTCACGTTATGTTAAAAGCCTGAGCCTGACATGCAGAACAACCATAATCCACTCTCTGCTATTCCACATTTCTTCATTTTACTTTTTTTTGATGTAGATTTTGTATGGCATCTACTCTATAACTACTTAAGTCTGAATGGGCCTCGGCGTAGGCCTTTATCTTCTGATAAATGTTTTTCCCCTGAGTGCACGTCGAGTCCCCTTACAAGAAATCCATGGCTTTTACCAAAAGCCATCGCACAAGGAAGTAATCTCATAATGAATACAACAACAGTTTACACACCGCCTGCCTTTATACCCATAATATAAACAATGGCTCTGCAAGCATCCAGACCTCCTCTAATGGAGTACCAGAGCAAACACATTCATTTAATCACAAGCCTTTCTTTCAAAGCAAACTGGCCAAGCAGCAGAGGATGAGAGGCTAATGACCCATGAGCAATAAGCAAGTGTTAGACTAAATGTACTCTTGCAAAAAAAGAGAGAGAGAAAAAGCTTTTACGGAATAGCATATCAATATTTTAAAGCAAAGCCTCTATGGCAACCCCCTCTAACTGGATTAGCTCTGTGATGTGTTCTGACAGTATGTTGTTAGTGATACTCCATTTGCTTTGTCTATCATCTGATTTTCCCTCGGTAATCCACAGAGCAGCGTTATATTTCATAATTTGTTTTGCTATCAGGGCTGATTTGTAAATGTGCAAATTCTAATTAGCCATAGCTACTGTTTCTAATTTATTAAATATTAAATGATTCCTGTGGTGCAGTCTTTCTTCACATCCCCAGATGAATGTTTGTGGTATGCAAATTCAATTGCCTTTAGATGTCAGCAGTTTTTTTTTTAAATGTCCCATTTTGCGAGTGAAGCCATTTTCCCCTTGTTGTTTGTTTGTCTGTCCCCACTTCTCCTTAAGTTGATATTTATTCATCTCCAGTTGTGTTTAGGTTTTCAACTGAAGTTACGTACCCTGTCAGGCTCTGCTCCCACTGCCTTGTTTAACTTCATTAGTGTTGTCTGAATAATATTCTTTGGTCACTTAGCAACAAAGGATGCTTTGCATACTCTCTGAAGTTACCGTGCAGTTTACAACACGTTTTTTTCCTCGCATGCCTCACATTTTCAGTGTATAAAGCAGGAAACCAGGGCCCTGTGTTCTGATAACACTTGGTCTTAGAAGTTAGAGCACGTATGCTGTTAAAAGCCTCTTCCGTGGTTGATTTAACTGTCTATAAGTTGGGCAGCAGTAATATATAAATACATAAATCACTAAGAGTGACTGTTGTGAAAGATGGTTTTATATTTAGAATAATTCAGTATCAAAATGTGCAGTCAACAGTCACAGCTTTCAGGTCGCTGCCCTTTTAAGATTCATGCTACAGGGTGGAAGTACGTTGAAGGAACTAAACTTGATTGATGTTGCTGCTGCTCGAGACAGACGTCAATGTTAAGCACAAATTAAAACTCAGATCAATCCTTGGCGGTTCCTATAAGTGTTACATGCGTCTATTGTGAATGTCTGTCTGTCTCTAATAGTTCCTTGATAAGACCAACTGTTTATATGCGTGTGTAATATATTCTGACTGATTCTGATATTCACTTTTATTTCATTTAAAAAAAAAAAATCGCCACATTATATTACACAATACCATTTTTAAAACATAAACACACGGACAATCTTGTTATGGATCCTTTGGGTGATTATCTTTTTAAAAACGTATGACCAAGCTATGTAATGAGCGGAATATTTCACAGTTGAAAAATCAACCTGCTAATGCTGGTTTGGCATTTTCTGTGTAGCAATGTTTGAATTTTAAACTGTCTACTAAATCCTTCGGGCCAAATTTACTGAAAAATAACATGTCTTATACCAAAAGATATAAGAGAAGAAATCATTTTAATGCGTTGTTTTGTATTATTATTATTATTATTATTATTATTATTATTATTATTATCATTATCATAATAATAATAATAATAATAATAATAATAATAATAATAATAATAAATAATAATAATAATAATAATAATAATAATAATAATAATCATCATCATCATTATTATTAACAGTATTATTATTGTGTATTATTATCTCCTGGTAACATATTAACAGATTTAAGCCGGGCTCAAAATCTCCTGGCTGGTATCCAGGCACCCAGGCACAATGCATTGTGGGGCAGTTGAGACTGTGCCTCAAGCTAGAGCTATTTCGAACAAGTCGGCTGTGTGAGACATGCAAGTGATAAACACCCATGATACACTTGCAGTCTAGACGGCGTTAGCCAATCAAACTGTACAGCCTTGGTCATTGCAGACGCACCTGACGGAGACCAGATACCTAGATATGGGATTAAGATTTTCCTTCATCCTGGCATAAATGATCCGTGACCCGGTTGCATGAAAGCATTTTGCATGTGTTATGGAATAAGTTAGCATGGAGATTTATCCTGTGGAGCTAGCCTGCTCCAGACCAGGATATATCAATCTCATCTCAGCCACTTCGTTGGGAAACCAACGTGTTCATTATAGTTATTCCACTGCTTGTTACATGTAGCATCCAGGAAGTAGCCTGCTGTCATTATTTAAACACTGTGACCATTATTTTACATTCAATCAGCGTGTATTCATATATTTTATTAAATTCTACAGATCGTCATTGTGTTCACAGGTTTCCACCACAGTTTAAGACCTGCAGGTCCGATAACCAGACTGCGAGCCCCCCTTGCTCCCTCTCTGTGATTCTGGGTGTAATGTATTGATAAACCAGTAGGGGCACTGATGTAAAGGGCGAGTTTGCCTTGTATGTTCCCCCCCAGCCCAGACCCACGTCAGTCGCCGGTGCCGATCATCAGCTGTCAATCATCAGCAGCATTATAATGACGTAGCTTAGTGAAAGTCCGGTCGGATTCTCTGAGCACCGCGGTCAACTTTCCCTAAATCCTTTTGAGTTCTCCTATCGAGTTTCCTTAACCCCGTGACTATTTCCCCAGAGGTCAAGGAATAGGAGTTAGGACTTTATTTTTTGACTGCAACCCAGGATTATTTGCACCTGGCTTGATTTAGTCGCTGCTGTTCATCCTGGTTTGGTCTTCGTGCAACCCATTAAGCCAGACTGCTCTCACTGGGATATGTTGAACCCAGCTTAGCCACTTGGATATCTGAATTCTGCTTTTGTGCAATAGCCCTCAGCACCTTACCGAGTAACCTTTTTTTTTCTTCTTTTTTTTCACCCATTGGATTTAGTGAGTATTTAGGGTTGGCTATAGGATGTTTTGGAATTTGTGTTGGAGAAATGATCTGCAGTTGTGTTAAAAGCATGAATTAACAGTCCTTCAACACGTGCCTGTGGTACATTCAAGTTGACTGTTACATGTCAATGTACATGCTGGAATCTGATAAAGAAATAAAATATGAGATAATATGGAAACGGAAAACAGGTCAGGTTGTGGCATTTCAGGCAGAACAGAGATAAGAAGGAAAAGATGACAGAACGGGCAGATTAATTATGCAAATCAAACGTGTAATTATTATTTTTTTAATAGTATATCTGTGATAATGTAGTTTGATTTTCCAATTTTATTTAAACACTCTACAGCACTTAAAAGAGAGGGCAGAAAGTCAAAAGACAGCTTCTTGAGATGCTATTCATTTTCTACAAGTAGGTGCCAGGTACTCTACAATCCTTTCTGAAGATGTGATGCTTTTGAGAAACTAAGTTTTGCAACCATGACCATCTAGTTGCCTTTATTTTCATTCTTCTTGCTACTTCGTGACTCTTTCCCACCCACGCACTCTCAGCTTTTTGCCATTATGAAATGTTTTTGAATGCCACTTGCATTGAGCTGCTAGACATTTATTGAAGCCCACTTATCTTCATACTAATTAAGCTTTAAAAAACACATTCATCAAGCTATTGAGGCAGTTAATTTACTATTGCAGTGTGAATCTGAAATACTCCTCAGGATGATGCACGTAATTCTCACTACATTGTGCTGTGATCTTCCAAGTGGATTAAAGATTATAATAAAATTGTTGTTGATAAATATCTTTCTTTCTGACTTATTTTTGAAACTGTACATTATAAAAATGTAAAACAATAATGCAGATTAAAACAATATATAGTCTTGTATAGTGGATGTTTTTATTTCACACCACTTGGAGTAAAAATCCCTCTCTTTGTTTGTTTTTATATTAAAAAAAGGACTTTATATGTACCCAGAGTAGTTGGCAACCAAGCCAAAATCGTACAAGTCATTTCCACAATCTCTGCCATTACCAACCACACCTCCCTTTATTTTAGCTCCTCTCTGTCTCTATTCTGCCTCCCCCTTTGCATAATAAACCTCCGACCAATTTGTCATGAAATCCCTCATTTGCTGGATACTCAGAAAGGCAGATTATGCTTATTTTTCATTTGGACAGTGGGAGATGGAGCCAGGTGTTTGGCAGCAGCAGAGTGTTCAGGTGTAACTGTGCCGGTGACGGGACATGACGAGCAGCCGCAGATGAAGGATGAGGCGTGGAGGATTTTGGGAAGAGGGGCACCCCTCGACCTGCTCCCTCAAGAATACCCCTGCTGATCGAGAGGAGGTAAAACTTTCTTTTGAATCACTTCTTGCTAGAATCAGCTCTTATTTCTTAATTAGCCAGTTAAAGCCATATTGAACATTAAGCTGTTAACGTGGGACAATAGGGAAATGATTCTGCTTTGCTTGACAAGATTAATTCACGCCTCCATGATTGTGGCCAAAATGATATCACGGTTATTTTTGATCAATGTTGGGATCACGATTATTCATTTATTTTTAGGGACAATATATATATATATATATATATATATATATCAGGGGTGTCACGATTTCGATTTTTCATCGAAATCGATCGAAATGACGTCACGATCTCGAGCATCGAAGTCAAAGAGAGGATCGACGATCCCCCCTCCCCCCGTGTGCAAAGCTACGCACACTACGCAAAGTTACGCAAATGACGCAGCACATTGTAGCCGACGCCGCTAGTTACCCATCCTGCAGGTTATGACACGATGGCGAGTGCAGATGAAAGAGGAGACGCGGCACCGGAGCTTGAAACAGCTCCTGCTTCTCTTAAATCACATGTATGGAAATACTTTGCGTTCCCGGTGAGTTATGTCGACGACGTTCGCGTTGTTGACAAGAAGACCACAGTGTGTAAGATATGCTATGCGCGTGTACCATACCCGGCCACGGGAAACACTACGAACATGGCAGGACACATTCGCCGGCATCACAAAGATGTAGATTTGACAGCTGGGAAAGCACCATCACTGGTCCAGCCAACTATTCAATCCTCGTTTGCAATAAAACTTCCACAGACCTCAGCTCGCGCAAAAGCTATAACTAGCGCTATAGGGCTATTTATAGCAGCAGACCTGCAGCCTTACTCGGTGGTGGAAAACACGGGATTTAAACATTTAATTAGCGTACTTGAGCCACGCTACAGTATGCCCAGTATCATTTTAAAAGTAGTTTGCTGTAACCAAAAAAGAGTCACTAGATGGCAGCCAGGCACCTCTGTGACCTCTCATTGTTGTTTGTTTTTGTTGTTGAAAACAAGATTGTTACTTTTATATTGCAAATAAATAATTTAAATTTGACCATTAGTGCCTAATGTGATACATTATGGAAATTGCATCACTTATATGTAGCCCAACTTTTGAAATAAGATTTACTGTACAAAATTTGATGAATAAAACCAATGATCGTAGACTAGACTAGTCTGAAAATGGCATAGGCATCTGTGCTGTAAGAAAAAGAAAAAAATCGAGAATCGAATCGAATCGTGACCCTAAAATCGAAAATCAAATCGAATCGAGTATTTGGAGAATCGTGACACCCCTAATATATATATATATATATACATACATTCTAATTTAAATAAGAAAATCACTGCCTTCACGTCCATGTTTTGCTTAATTCCTGCTTATGTACAAATCTTTTCATCAAAATAAGACTAACTGGGGGTCCCCCTTTAAAAAAAAAAATATGAAGCATCTCCGCCTCATCAAGAATAAGTCTGTTCTATAAATCATTTGAAGAGCAAATGTAATTTGTGTGTGTAAATGTAAATGTTCCTTACACATTTAACAGTAAACCAGACATTTTAAAGAGATTGATCAATCAGCAAGTGTAACATCTGAAAACATCTCACTCTTTTCATTTCCTACAAAATCGAATGTATGCTATCCTTTCATATGCGATTCAATGTTATGACTAGCAACAATACGAACATTAATGCCCCCTTATGTGGCTCAAACATGTACTGCAGATATTAATGTTAAAAAAAAGACTATATGGATGAAATTCTGACCTTGATAAAATCTCCACCTGTCTTTGGGAATAGATGATATACACTATACTACTCTTCTACTCTGAACTAAAGCCGCAGCATTTAGGAAAGTTTTCACAGGCCGCCAGTGGCATGACAGCGTCTCGATCGCCCCCCTGGTGGCTGGCTGTTAGATTAGGCAGATTTTTGTGAGCGGAGGATGATTTTAAACATTACATTTTTCATTTAGTTGACGCTTTTATCCTAAGTGTCTTCCAGGAAATGCATTCAACCATGAGGTTACAGACCCAGAACAGTAAGAATCATGGAAGTACATTAGGTTCAAATAAGCCAAAGTACAGAGTGCTACATAAGGGCAGCATGCTAGTGCATTTCTTTTTCAAATATGTATAAACCATCTTCTCAGCTAAGGTGCAGTCTGAAGAGATTTGTTTTTTAGCCTTCAGCGTAAGATAGTTAGATGTAGATACTTTCTGCTGTCCGGATCTCAATGGGGAGCTCCTTCCACCATTTGGAAGCCAGGACAGCAAACAGTCGTTATTTTGTTGAGTAACTTTGATGCCCTGGCAGTCAGAGCGCAGCGAGCCGATTGGCCGATGCAGAGTGGAGTGGACAGGCTTGGGTGTAAGGTTTAACCTTGTGCTGGGTGTCACGACCTAGTCATGTTCATTTAATTGTTCAATTATTATCTGATTAATCGTGTTGCCCTGATTCATGTCTTTCCAACGGTGGTCTGATCTATAACAAGTCCATTCAATCAGTCGGCTTTGACTGTAGTCATGTTATGCTGTTGGTCTCTTCTTCCTTCCTGTTTTTGGGATGTGATTACAGAGCTTGAATACAAACAGTAAAAAATAGACCTCCTCTTTCTTAATGATCTGCTTTGTTAGGTGTTAATGGGGAGACCTAGTCTATAAATATGTGTAGATGTGGTTTAGTTATTCCTTGGTTTTCTAAACCTTCCCTGCCTTATACTCTTTTGATATTGCATAACAAAATCCAAGTTTACCATTCCCATAATCTTGTTTTTAGATTGAACACATTTTCAATGTAATGCTTTCTAGTAGCCTACAAGTAATCGTTTTATTGTACAGTAGTAGCGTTCAATGAAGAAGAGCTTTGTGAAGGTTATAATGTGTCAACTATGTCAAAGAAGATTGACACAATGCCATATTGCATAACCTCGCTGTGTATGGTAGTACAGCTGATGGCGACTGAACCACGGAGGTGGCTCAGGAATCTGATTCTCAAACCTATTTGTTCTAATCTGTTCACAGATAAGGGATATTTAGTGTCATTTTGTTTGTATCTCATGGTCAACCAGCAGGGGTGACATTATGCGCAGCTGGCGGCGCTAATGAGCCGTGGTGGGTAGCAATGCGTCAGTTAAACAGCAGAGGAAGACCACAAGATGATATAAATGATGCAGATTTGAAAACAAAGACGTTTTAAATGTTTTATGTGGAGGGACTTTCAAGTCCTGAATGCGTAAACTTTATTTTAATGTTCCTTAAGCTTTGAGTAATTCTTGATTAAGTGACCACACCAGTAACAATGGAGACTACTAGAGAAATTTACAGGATTCAGATACATTGAATGAAAAAAGCATTGGCTATGAATAGTTTTAAACATTAGATTTGATATGACAAATGCAACTTATGCGCTGGGAAATAAATTTGATATGAGATTGTAACAGTGCGTTTTTTAAATATAGGTCGTTGGTATCTGAAGAACATATCCAACATTTGCTGTTGTGTTGCATTCCAGTCCAGGAGTCATTTGTTTTATGTTTGTTTTCAGAATAATTTATGTATTTTAATGAAGGAAATATTTTCACTAAGCGTTTCTACTCAATGGCTTCTCCTCCCAAGCTCTGCTGTAGTGTGTTAAAATACAAATGAGTATTCACTTTACTTCTTGTGCTTTTAAAAGGGAAGAGATTTTAGAATTTTTATATTTCCTACCATGTTTGACATCAAAATCCCCGGGTTTGACTTTTCTAGCAAGAAGAAAAAAAAACAGCCATGCCTGCAAGCAAGCTCAACAGAGCACACAGCCCCTATCATGTAAGCCCCTGAATTGAAATATCCCCTGCTTGAAATATTGACTTTAATATCTCATTTGAAAAATTAATGTAACCTTTTTGAAGTTAAATCCATACTCAATTTTGCAGAATGTTATAGAAATATGCAGAAAGGGGATAGGAGGCATTATGTGTTTTTTTTTTTCCTGCTGAGAAATTACATTTTATGGTTGTAACGCCAACCTCCCCTGTGTTCTTCTCAGGCCACGAGAGGAAAAAGACAGGGCCATTAAGGCAAAATGAAAAGAGCTATTGATTGGGCTCTTATGCCTTTTCTATTTGCCTCATTTCCTAAATGCATGATAATAAGGGCAAGCCACTGAAACTAACAATACTCCTTAATGAATGGAATTCTAAAGAATTAACCTAAGTTTGCATAATGATTCACAGATGTTTCCATCAATGGTTGATATGCATTTGTTAAGTTGTTTTGTGGATTCCTGTTCCATTTACCAAATACATGCTCAGCTGCTTATGTCATTATGATGCAATCAAGACATTATTTGATGATTTCTGTTTTGAGAAATGGGGTTCTTGTCATCAGAGATGTCTGGGGTGACATAAAAGCTATCATATTAGAACAATGTCACAGTTGATTTATTGGAGATAATAATAGTCAAATAGGCAACCGTAGGATACAACAAAAACCTGCTTTTAGCTAATAGAGAATTTTATTGAGATATTGGCATGGGAGATCACAAAGAGGGAGAGTGGGAAATGAAAATCAAATCCAATAGAGAGGAGTGCCTTACTGATATAGAAATTAGGAGGACTCCATGTGGTCCAAAAAAAGGAAGGACTCATGTTGGCATGTCATCAGCTCATGTCATACAGACCGTTTAGGTGTGACTACATTGCTGAATAGCAATTAGTGTAATGAATGGTCTTTCTCTCACTTTAATCATCACTTGATTTCCACACAACCTCCTTAGAACAGCTGGAGGTTTTGACCACAGTGTAGCAATGGTTTGATTATTATTGAGTCCCTATTAATGTTTGTATTTCAGTACCTAAAATCAACATCACAATGTAGTGGATTGTGCATTTTGTACTATAATTTTGTGCACAGCCCCATCTGTTTTACTGCCTTCATAATAAAACATGGTAGTATACATACAGTAAAACATGGTTTTGTATACTCACAAATCAACTGTAAAAAAGTTTTTCCTCATTTAATTCAGAAATTTAGTACAAAATAATAATTCTAAGTAATTTGAGTTTGTATGCGTTTGTTATTATGAATTTAGACCACACAATTGTGTATCACATAATCTCAATATATGTTTTCATCACAATATATCTCCACTTAAAGACTACAAATTCTAATCTGTAATTCTTTCTCAGTACTCAATTACATCCTGGCTTTTATTTTTGTAGTCCTCGCCATCACACGTTCTAATTCTTCTTATCGTAATGTTGTGTCCTTTATATATATATATCTCATTATCATACGCTGTTCGTGTTGCCTGTAAAAACATGGAAGGAATGAGTTCTATCAACATTTTTTCGACCGTCTCTTATATTTCTATCAAAGACAAGTTATAATGCGATAATTATCGCTATGGTTTTATCACCGGCCTCTAATGGTGCGTTTCCTTTCAACACCTCCACTAGAGTGAATATACCTCATATGGTACTCAAAGACTTGTCTCCTCATTGGTTGGGCCTGACTTCCCGTTTTAGTTTCTCAGCCAGCTTTTCTGAACATGCAGTCGTGTGATCATTTTAGCATAACACAAAGCATACACACACACTGGTTACCATTGCAGTGGGGTGTGGTGATGTTCAGGGTTCTCTTAAAAAAAGAAATGCTGAACCTATATCATGTTCCATAGCTGTAATGGTATAGCATCTACCATTTAATATTCTCCAAAAATGGGGACAGGAGTGGATGTTGGCAGGCAGCTGCAGGGTTGCAACATTAATGTAGCACCGCACCGATAGAGGAGAAAAGGCTGCACGTTGTTGTAACTCTACCGACTTAAAAACATTCAAAACACCTTTGCAAATGATCGTAAGGCCTTAAGGAACCTACAAACCGTTTGGTAAGCAACACTGAATGCAAACAAACCCATGTTTGTTTACAACTCCACAGGGTAACTTTAAAGAAAACAACTAGAATTAATTAGGCAAGGATTTACACATGCTAGACAATTAATGTATTTACCCAGCTACTTGGACAGCTATTTGCATCTTAGATTCTTTAGTGTGGTGATGTGGCTCCGGTTTGTCCTGGTTTATGTTACTGATCAACTCTTCTATGGCAACAACAGAAGCATGTCAAATTGCCATTAGTCTCCTTATCAGCAACGTTTTCTCATCACACACCGATGCTCGGTAAACTATACCCTTCTGGGCAATTTCTATATTATATGTCCAACCAGCATATCTAAACATGAAAGCAAAACAAGTTATCTCACAGCCCGCACTGCTTTGATCCAAAGTACAGTAACATTGTTAAGTAAGATGTTAATTGCAGCGTCTTCACTCACAGAATTGTATCGTCTGATTTGCTTTGGCTGTTGGGCGTTGCATGACCTCAGGCTACGTATTTGCATAATGAGCATTTGGAGTTGGAGCGGTGTAAGCCAAGTGCACAGGGATGAGGCTGCAATGCTTTCTTGAAATCTGTTTAGAATTTTCTTTTTCATGTTCTCACTCTTTTAGTAGGAAAACTGCAATGTTTGCATGGCATTGAACACAAAATGGAGCTCCTAATACATCAGTAAGATGCCTGCGCTCAGGATGTTGGTCCTTAAAAGTAATGGATGCTGATGCATGATGAATGCCTTACTGCCTCTAAGCCTTCTCTGTGCAGTGTTATTGTTAAATATTTGTATTTGTAAGCTGTTTCATGGCCTCATAATTGTGAAAGATACCTCTTTGTGTTGTAGCGTTTCCAGCATGTGGCACTCTTGGCCTTCTAAGCCAATGATAAATCCATGACTACAGCGTTACCCCTGGTGAGACACCCGGGAGGATGTCATTCAACACTGGAAGCAGTGCCCTGGTGGCTCTCAGTCACTTCTAAATGAAATGTATCACTGTCACACTCTGGAAAAACAACAGTAGTTTTCAGAGAAGTGCCAGCTGTAAGGTGGCTTATAGTGGGGCCATTACAGGGCTTTGGCTGGAACAGCAGCTTCATAGCAGGACAGTTTACCCTGCTGCTCTCTTTCGCTGCCTCAGCTTAACTCCATCCTCTATCCGGGGACAGTCGCCTGCAGAGGGGCAGATGGTCTCATTTCTCCCACTGGGACTGTCTCACGTGCAGCACTGTGGCAGCACTTTCTTCTGCAACAGCGCTCTGAGAAATATTGATGGTGTTGGTAATGCTTGTAGAATTTATTTTACTAACAATATGTGTGGATACACATTATACATTTCAAATAGAAATGGACCAATTGGTGTGATTGCTGACCTATTATGCAAGTCTTTCGTTGGTTACTGTGCAGCAACATTACAAGTTGCTACTTTTGTACTTCCAGACTCACATTGATATTGTGATACATGTGTTGCAACCTCCTGTCCACACAGCATGTCTCATTTTTGTAGATTGGCATAGAAACAGGGCACGCTGTGGAAACCACGCCCACTGGAGGAGCAGAACATCGCCTCGATTTGGCAGTTTATAAAAACATAGTTCTGGGATCGTTAACGCGTTGGTAGTTCATCCCACCACACGGCAACTTTTAGGCAGTTTTTCTGTTTCCTAGCAGACGAAGTGACGAGAAGGAACCTTCACACAATTTAAAGTGCACTGAATTGTTTTCATCTCCGATTTGTGCAGAAATGAATTGCGCTGTCTGTCTGTATCTGCTGCTTGTGTTTATCTTGTGTCTGCATGTTAGCAATTAATTGACCACTTTTACAATCTGACCTATCGAGCTGATGACTGCTGGAGAAACTTTAGTGCTAGCAGTAGCATTTAAGCTAATTAGGCTGATTCTCCTGCATGCCATTGGGAATACTTTTTGTCACTTATCTGATAGTCGCAATGTGTTGTTTTTGTGATTTCTTCACCATATGATATCTTCATTTGAAGCATTTATGGAGTGTACTTATGCAAAAGTTCTTAACCCAAAACACTGAGTGCACAATCACTGCTCATAGAGACATTTGATGGAATAAACAAAAGTTGTAGAAAATTAGTACAGAATCCATCATGTGGATTTTTTTCTTAAAATAAAGGATTATTATTAAAAATAATTAAGTCATTTTTTTATCCTTCAGACCAAGAAAGACATTTCTGAAGAGTCATGTTTTTAAACCACATCATGTTACTTAAATAAATTAAGCATCTTAATATTGATGATAGTATTTAGCTACTGAGCTTAATTCTGTGGTTTCCAGGGATCATTTTCTTAATCCAATATCTGCAGTGGACCACCCGACTTTTATAAATGTTGACGCTTCCCAACTTGACAAATGTAGTAGGTTGTGTAAACCCAACTTTTTGAGTCGGGGTTACTTTATTCAGCAATAGCAACCAGTAAGAGAGCAGAGGGAATGTAGCAATGGTTGATAAACACCACTGCTCCAGGTATTCAGATATATGGTATGATAATTACTGAAGAATTATCCTGATATAGACATACAAATTAGGTTAATGCTCTTAACACTCTACCTTTTTAGACTAAATGTAATCTGGCAGAATTTGACCATGCCAAAATGAAATGCATATTAGCGATTAGTAAGGATACTTTCCTACTTAGGTATAAATATTAGAAATTTGATTGGGCTGTGCAGGCCCAGTTACTGCTCAGTTCAGTTCTGAGATAAGCTAAATGCATTTCCTCATCAGTTCCAGGTTAGGTCTGATAATGGATCCAAAATGAATTAAAAATACAATCTAATTTTTAGTTGACATAAATGTAAACTGTTGTGGCTCGTTGTAATCATTAATTACCCATTTCACAAATGCACGTCCTCATGCTTGTGTAAGATATTATTTTCCTGCATATACAGTGGCCGATTTGCCTTGCATGTCCCACATCTCAGCACCTCATTAATATTGCATGAACTTGTTAGTGTCTTCTACCTCTTCTTTACCCCACCGCTCCCCCCAACCTCACCGGCTGCAGAAGCCAGAGGGTACATCTGAAAGTCAACTTGCATCTCCTGCTTTTACCAGACTTGCAGACACGGGGAAGGCTCATATCCATCTAAGGATTATCCTCCACTGTCTCCATTCCAAAAAATCATTATGGGGAAGTGTCAAAAGAAATGAGATTAGTTCTCGCTTCTTTCCTCACCACTGTGGAAAATACATTTTATGTGTGATTTTGACCCAAATAAGCTGGGGGTACAGATGAGTAGGTTCTTGACAGTTATGAATGAGGAGCATACTATATGAAGGCAATGACAGGAGGAGGAGCAAGTGCAGGTTTCAGAAAGCATTTGAATGAATCATTATCCACTGCGTTGTAGGTCCAACACCCAATCATGACCCCTCATTACCTCGGAGGCATTCCTTTTAAAAATTCTGAAAATGTTCAGTGGTTGTGAGTTTGCATTGAACTGGTGTCCATATGCAGAGCCACTCCCTCATTACAGTAGGCAGTCAGGGCAGCCGCATCTATATGCTGTGGTAATGAAGACCCCACAGAGGCCAAGCAAAAGGGTACAATGAAGTGGGAGGAGAGGGAAAAACCGGTGGAGTGCTCTGCAAAAAAGGTCAATACTGGAAGTGGAATAATGAAAAAAGATGCCCGGGTTATTATTTAAAATGCATCTGCAGAACAACTTCCCATTTCAGAAAGAAAAAGATGCAATCATGCTTGTTATGTCAATTGTAGGTATATTAGCATGCATCTGAGTGAGCTTGTGTGTGGGTTTTTGTGTGATTTGAATAAGACACATACAGGCATTGGCCAAGCAATAATAGCAGTTCATTGACATTGTGAGTATAATTCAAAGTAAGACTAATCTGAAAGCTATCATTTGAATTTAGTTGTCAACATTAGTTGAACTCTCCCTGCAGTTGGCAGGTGGAGCTTGAGTCTACTGTTCCTCATACATCACAATATTCAACCTTGTGTAATTCTACCTCCATTGCAAGGGAAAGTATTCTTTTCTCTGATACTTGAGACTATTTTCAAGGTAGCTATTTAGCATCAAAAAGATACGGTCTGCTTAAGTTAATAAAATTTAAATTGTAATAAACTTTTTTGTATGAAAATCAAAAAGTGCATTAATCATAAAACAAGGCTACGATTAAAATGCTATATATATATGAAGGTCAGAATCGTAGAATAAAATTGTATGTTATTGGGGAAAAAAGAGCTGACAGACTTCTTTCCTTGCTGACAGTGGGGCAGGTTTTAAGGGGGGAAAGGAATCAAAATGCCCCCTGTCAATAAAATAATAGCCTGATGGTTGCATTCTGGGAAGCAATGAATAACGCAATGATCTATTTTTTTCTGGAAACCGAAAGTGTCCTGCAAATCCATTATTTTTCTGTGCACATCGTGACTGGATAACTGAGCTACGCTCTCTGTATTAAAACTTTAAAGGTCCCATATTATACTGTTTTTCCTCAATTCCACACAGCTGTCAGAAGTCCAACAACACTGTATTCAATATACATTGCCCCAAACCCATCCATAGTCCTGAAATTCAGCTGTCTAAAAGTTGCTCAAATGAGCTCTGCTGAGAACAGCCTGTTTCTGTGTCTGCACCTTTAAATGCTAATGAGCTCCGTCTGTCATAGCCTATTTGGAGAGCGACGGAGACCATGCCGCTTATGCTAGGGGAAGCATGCGGCAATGTTTACGGTGAATGTATCGCTATAGCTCGCCTATGTGTCTCAGGTGAAGTTGCTGGGTCCCGTATGGTTGGGACAGATCCTTTTACGAGGGTCCGTGTCAAGGCAAAGCCAGCTTTGTAGTGACCCTTGTTACTGAAGCAGTCCAATGTGAAGTGGTTAGCAAACACATACAAGCTAACAAGGACCGTAGCCGGCACATTGTCATTAAAAATGAAACGCAACCACTTCTGTTCTTCTGTAGCTGGGACAGAATATATGCACTTGGTTGATTTGGACAACCAACAACAGAGCAATTTGCGTGTCTAAAGGCAGGAACACACCGGCCCAACCGTTGGACGTCTGAAGCGTTTGGTGAGGCTCGGACGAGGTCAGGAACACATATGTTTGGTGTGTACAGCTGCGTCGGAAGCTTTCGGAGCCGCGCGGACGTTGTCTGATCAGACTTTGCATGCGAAGTCTGAGGAGGTGGGCTGTTGGACGTCTGAGCCATTGGAAACTCTGATTGGCGGTGTGCTAGCGAATCAGAGTATCCAATGGTGTGGGCGGGGCGGAAGTGACGATGGTAAACAACGGTTTCTCCGTATTACTCGTTCCCTACTGAGACGACGTCTTCGTAAAATAATGAGCCCGAGAGCACACAACGCGAGTGTCACCCTAGCCAGAGTCATCTTTCCAGAAATGCCAAGTATTTAGTCCACAAAGGTCTTCTTGAGTCGAACGAATACTGAACCAAGACTGTGTGTGCATTGTTTTTATCTGCACTCCGTTCCGTCATTTCCTGTTTTCCTGTTTTGGAGTACTGGCACGAGACTAGCGCCACCCGCTGTTAAGGAAGCTTATTGCATCTCGCGCAAGCGCAGAACATACACGCTGCTGTGTTGTCGGAAGCACGTCGAAGTGGTGTGTACAACGCAACTTTTCTGCCGAACGGGTCAGACGAGAAGCAACAGAGTGGGCGGAGAGTGGTCGGATAAGGCAGTTGGACGTCTGGGCGGTGTGTGGGGGCCTTGACTCTGAGTGACGACATTGTGAAACACTGCTATCTCACTGCTATCTCACCGCAGGACACACCGAACTTCACCTCGGTGATAAACGCCCCCTCTAGGATATCTTCTATCATCCTGCAGAGGAGTTCAACCTATGCAAATGTCTCCTTTTGCTACGTAACAACGGGAGCTGAATCTGAACAGCCTGTAGGAGCGCCGTTGTACCAGTCGGAGGGCTGCAGAGACCATGCAGGAGTCGCTTGTTTTCCTCATTCTGGGAGTTGACGGGCTCAGGGAGGATAAGTTTATAGATGTAGAGACCAGAGAAAACCTGTTTTTTATAATTTGAGACCTTTTAAAGCATGTGACGCTCACATCAGGCATTTCCCCTCAGCTGATAAAGGCCAGATACTTGCTTTGACATCACTGATCATGGAAGTTTCAGCTCTTAGAGATTTTATAGTTGATTATATAGAAAATTACTTTTTCTATACTATCGCAATTGAGAAAGTCAGTGGTTAATTGTGGAGAGAAAAAAAATCCCATCTCTATTAATTAAATGCTGTTACAGCTAAAAGCTGTAATTGCAATTGGGGTCCAACTAATAACAGCTTACAGTGTACTTTTAGCTCGCTTTGGACAAACATGTTGTTGGGTTTTAGCATCGTTAACCAGGAGTTTGGATGTGCATTTCTATAGATAAGGATGTGAGAGAAAAGGATGTTTGTTAGTTAAACCTTGACCCTCTGCGACATCAAAGATGCTAATATCGCTGTTACATTAGCCTGATAATCACACTGAATTTCCATTTAATTTCACTTTATTCATTTAGCCTGATACTTTGTTCATGTTGACCAACAACAGCTTGTTAAGTTGCTTCAATATCGTTTATCTACCAATTTTTCAAGGATGTATGTAAGAATATGATGGTCAGTGGATGGTTTCTTTAACCCACAAAACACATCAGACAATATTTAAAATACACAAAAAGTGTATAGCTCCCTAAACATCTAACATGTTATCAATCTACATATATGATATATGGTCCAGATATTGCAAAGTTTCATTGTATCTGAATACAATGACAATGCCGATCCATCCATCTACTGTATTATAATTGACTGTTTTTGTAAGGTGAGTCTGGTCTCTCGCGTTCAGACTGCACACACGTGTTCTGCATGCTAAGCTCTCCTTCTGGCAGGAAGAGGAACAAGCAACTCTTCTTTCAAACTGAAAAAGTGTTCAACAGAAATCCTGTTTACATCGGAACGAGGTGTCAAATATGAGTCTGCCCCATTAACTCATAGTGACTGTATCTCTTTCAGATAATGTTTAAAAAATTACTCAGAAAGCACAATCATTCCTTTTTTTAACTATGACTGCAACATTGAAATGATAAACGGTAAATCCGCTGAAGAAAGGCACACCAAACATGGTGTGGCCTTTTGTCTGGGCATGTGTTTAAATGTGTGTGGGGGGGGGGGGGGGGATTCTGAGAACTCTTTGGAGATTACATTTTGTTAATTGCCATAATCCATCAAGCATAACATTCATAAATGGGATGGCCATTGGACATTTAAGATAATGCTCAACTATTATGATGGATCATGGTTTCAGTGCTCGTGTTCAGTCTGGTTAATGTCTGAGATAATAATTTAGATTTAGTCAGTCTTAATTTATATATTTGAAATAACCACTACCTCTTGAGGCACTCAAGAGTTCTTCTATTCCACAACTAATACCACAACAATTTAAAGCATGCATGATTATTTGTTGCAACAATGACGCATACATCTTAGGACACAGTATTTAACAGTGGTTGGCATATTTGTATTTAGGCTGTCGCGAATTAGTTAGGGGTAGATTTGTCTTAACTGCTAGATATACCAAATACATGATAATCATTGATATATAAGGGGACCCAAAAATGAAAATGCAGTATTGGTTTATGACTGCTATCAGCAGTACAGTTGGCCCTTTACTAACCCTAACCCTAACCCTAGCATATACATTATATTTCCAAAAGTATTCGCTCACCTGCCTTGACTCACATATGAACTTAAGTGGCATCCCATTCTTAATCCATAGGGTTTAACATGACGTCGGTCCACCCTTTGCAGCTATAACAGCTTCAACTCTTCTGGGAAGTCTTTCCACAAGGTTTATTGTGTTAATGGGACTTTTGACCATTCTTCCAGAAGCGTATTTATGAGTTCACACACTGATGTTGGAGGGAAGGCCTGGCTTTCAGTCTCCACTCTAATTCATCCCAAAGGTGTTCGATCAGGTTGAGGTCAGGACTCTGTGCAGGCCAGTCAAGTTCATCCACACCAAACTCTCTCATCCATGTCTTTATGGACCTTGCTTTGTGCACTGGTGCACAGTCATGTTTGAACAGGAAGGGGTCATCATCCCCAAACTGTTCCACTAAGTTGGGAGCATGGAATTGTCCAACATCTCTTGGTCTGCTGAAGCATTCAGAGTTCCTTTCACTGGAACTAAAGGGACCAAGCCCAGCTCCTGAAAACAACCCCACACCATAATCCCCCTCCACTAAACTTGAAATGTATACGTGGCATAATGCAGTCAGACAAGTACCGTTGTCCTGGCAACCGCCAAACCCAGACCCGTCCATCAGATTGCCAGATGGAGAAGCGTGATTGGTCACTCCAGAGAACGTCTCCACTGCTCTAGAGTCCAGTGGCGGTGTGCTTTACACCACTGCGTCCGATGCTTTCCATTGCATGAAGCTCTCTATGCTGTTCTTGAGCTAATCTGAAGGCCACATGAAGTCTGGAGGTCTGTAGCGATTGAACAACCTCAGCATCCACTGTGTGTGTGTGTGTGTGTGTGTGTGTGTGTGTGTGTGTGTGTGTGTGTATATACACTCACCGGCCACTTTATTAGGTACACCTGTCCAACTGCTTGTTAACGCAAATTTCTAATCAGCCAATCACATGGCAGCAACTCAATGCATTTAGGCATGTAGACATGGTCAAGACGATCTGCTGCAGTTCAAACCGAGCATCAGAATGGGGAAGAAAGGTGATTTAAGTGACTTTGAACGTGGCATGGTTGTTGGTGCCAGACGGGCTGGTCTGAGTATTTCAGAAACTGCTGATCGACTGGGATTTTCACGCACAACCATCTCTAGGGTTTACAGAGAATGGTCCGAAAAAGAGAAAATATCCAGTGAGCGGCAGTTTTGTGGGCGCAAATGCCTTTTTGATGCCAGAGGTCAGAGGAGAATGGCCAGACTGGTTCGAGCGATAGAAAGGCAACAGTAACTCAAATAACTACTTGTTACAGCCGAGGTATGCAGAAGAGCATCTCTGAATGCACAACACGTTGAACCTTGAGGCGGATGGGCTACAGCAGCAGAAGACCACACCGGGTGCCACTCCTGTCAGCTAAGAAGGCTACAATTCGCACAGGCTCACCAAAATTGGACAATAAAAGATTGGAAAAACGTTGCCTGGTCTGATGAGTCTTGGTTTCTGCTGCGACATTTGGATGGTAGGGTCAGAATTTGGCGTCAACAACATGAAAGCATGGATCCATCCTGCCTTGTATCAACGGTTCAGGCTGCTGGTGGTGGTGTAATGGTGTGGGGGATATTTTCGTGGCACACTTTGGGCCCATTAGTACCAATTGAGCATTGTGTCAACGCCACAGCCTACCTGAGTATTGTTGCTGACCATGTCCATCCCTTTATGACCACAGTGTGACCATCTTCTTATGGCTACTTCCAGCAGGATAAAGCACCATGTCACAAAGCGTGAATCATCTCAGACTGGTTTCTTGAACATGACAATGACTTCACTGTTCTCAAATGACCTCCACAGTCACCAGATCTCAATCTAATAGAGCACCTTTGGGATGTGGTGGAACAGGAGATTTGCATCATGGATGTGCAGCCGACAAATCTGCAGCAACTGCGTGATGCTATCATGTCAATATGGACCAAACTCTCTGAGGAATGTTTCCAGCTAATAAAGTGGCCGGTGACTGTATATACATATGTGTACATACTGCTGTTTGGTGCATATGCACAAACAGAGTTTTCCCCCCATAACCCGCAGGCGTAGGGACGCAACCCTCTCGTCCACAGGGGTAAACTCCAAAACAGCGGCACTCAGACTCACACCTTGGTCAACTACAAAGAAGAATAGAGTCTAACCCATATCCAGAAGAACGGTTCCAGAGCCGAGGCTGTGCATAGAGGTAAGCCCAACCAGATCTAACTGGTAGCGCTCCACCTCCCGCACAAGCTCTGGCTCCTTCCCCCACAGAGAGGTGACGTTCCTGAGTACAGGCTTCCTCCGGGCCGGGTCACTCCTCCTTTTCCTCGTTCTACCATTCTTAGTCTTGCCCCTCACCTGAGACCAATTTGCCATGGGAAACCCTACCAGGAGCATAAACCTCCAGACAACACAGCCATCAGGGTCATAGTGACACACAAACCTCTCCACCATGGTAAGGTGATGGTTCCTGGAGAGGTGTATATATATATATACATATATATATATATTAAACCAGCTCAGCTTCATAAAATTAGCATCACAGTCAGCCACAATATGAAATGCTGTGTAAATGTATACTCTTCTGCTTGAAATAATGTGTGTCTGATATAGTTTTTCTGCAAACAGATGCCAATATGTCTACTCCTTATCCAGAGTTTATGAATATGTAAACGGATGGAACGTTTAAAGGTTGTATCAGCGATTCTGGGCCGAAACATAAATTATCACATTCATCTGTTTTTACCTCACGATCCGCTAGCTGCCCGCCCCATAAGCAGGCCGTAAAAAAAATGCGTCTCTCTAGGCAGCCTAGGCTCCGAGATGGCACACAAAAACAAATGCTACTACCAACACCTCAAAAGCAAAATAAACAGTGTTCCAACTGATCACGTTCATGAAAATGCACGTCCATGATCATTTTCAAAACACAGGAGGGAGGGGCTAGCTGGCTCTGTTTGTTTTGGATCTCGCAACGGAAGTGAGGGCAACCAGAATCGCTGATACAACCTTTAACTGATGGACATGTAATGTCCCTATATGCCACTATAACGTCCAGTTTCTAAGTGCGTGGCCGCTGGAAGGTTCCACATTACACTTGTGTTAGTTGCATATTGGACCATAGTGGCTCTCAACTAGATGTGAGGTCATAAAACCGCATTCCAACGTGTCAAACTGAGATTTAGGGTGAGCAAAGAGACACGTCCCTTCAACATGAATGTGAAAACAGCCTTTCAATGTCAAAATGAAGTCACAATAAGTGGAGGGGAGTATTGTTGCGTGTTTTTTGTTTACTACTACTACTACTACTAAGTAAGTGATCTGGGTATGACTTGCAGTGCTTGCATTTAGGGAAAACAAAATCTTATAATAGGTCTTTGATCACAAACACTTAACATTCAGACACATAAAGGCCGGTTTTAACTCACTAGAGTTCAGTGTGTATACAACGTTTGTGTTACAACCACAGTCTTTGTTTTAGTGTTTGATTTATTTGTTCAATAGCAATGTTCAGCTATGGAGCACACGCTCCCCGAGGCATCAAAACTAATACCACTGTAGACTTGAATCTGTCATGTACCTCTTAGTTGTGAGTCTTACCCTTAAACAGTTTTCTACTTCTACATCTGCTCTTATCAACTGCACACTGCTGTTATGTATGGGGGATCAAAGGTTTCAGCATTCATACACCATACATCATTCCAGTTTGACGTTCAAAAGACACAAGTGTCAATGTCAATAAATGACAAGCAGGTGGAGCTGTGAGCAAAGTTAAGCTGAGCAAAACTCCCAGTAACATTTAATTTTGCAGCTTTTTTTCTTCCTGAGTACGTTCCTCCTCAAATGAAGAGCTTGTTTCTGTGAAGCATGCTTCCACACAGTTACATCCACGTAACATCAAGACCTTGCCTTTCTGCGCTTACTCCATATCTGGCATAACTAGAGGCTAACGGTCTCATTTTAATTGATGTTACTTCCACATCTTTGCTTCTTCCTGTGTATTGTGACGCTACTGCTGGTTGGTGCTGTAAGTGACAGTGTGGAGAGGCACTTCTAATCCGGAGGTGGCAAATAATCAGAATAATTTGGCCACTGTGTCCATGTGTGTGTTTGTGTGGGGCGATGGCCTGTATGTACTGCTTGTCATTTTTTCAATTACTGGAGCTGTGGTTAAATGTTCATTTTCAGCAGTCAGCCCGGAGCAAAAACTACTGAGCCCCATTAGGTTTTACCCACAGCCTCACACTCATTAGTTTTCTCCGGTCAGACGAGAGTGAGGGAGAAGCTGGGGCCGGCCTTTCTAAAGAGGTCAGGGTGGAGTCTAGTTCTCTGTACAGTCACAGCAGAGATTGTTAAGGAGTTTCCTGCCAGTATCCTACAATAGTAAGATTGCTGTGAACACTTGGGTGACCTTTTGTAAGGCAAATCAGCACACACTCCTAATTGACCTTATCTCTTTTTGCTTCCCTCTTTCCTCCGTTCTCTCATGTGTAGGAAGCTACTGGCCTATGAGAGAAACTGATGAACATGACAGCACACAACTAAGGATTATAGGTCGGTTTGAATCCAGATTCCAGGAAAACTATAAGAAATGTACATTCCCTCTGCTGCTAATAGGTACGGGGGCTTTTATCTCCCCTCTTGCATCTAGCGTGATGCTTTCAGAGCAGTACAAGCATCATTAACCAACGTCCTCTGTTTCCATTGACCTGAGGGATCCTGTCTTGATTTTGTGCTGCTTCGGCTCTGCCAGCTAAATGGAGGTTACAGGGAGATTGCATCCATTATTGAGGTATTCAATTCAAATGTCACCCGTTTCCACTTGGCACTGTTTTCTCTTCCCTAATGTTTGCTCGGGGCATGGGTGAGCGGAAGGGGTGGGGGGGACGACGACATCAGTTTTTGTGTCTCGTTTCAGCTCCGAGAGGGACTTTTTCACCAGACATTAGCAGGGGTGGATACAAGGTGACGCCGTTGTACGTCTCGCCACTTCACCTTGCACTCTGACACCTGGACTTCCTCCCGCACTCTCTCTGCATGGTTAGTATCCTCCTGAGCACAGGCCTCTAAAACAAGGTTGATTGTAACTATTCATCATCCAGCCTCCACTTAATTGGGCCAGGAGTAGATTGTAGGGTGGCACGAGCCTCTCAGGTGGGTGTGGACAGAATACAGCTCAGATAAGACGCATGAAAGCACTTCAGGTGCTCACATGGAATAAACCCACTCTGTCTCTACATGCAGGTTAGCCATTTAGCCACTACAGACTCAGCTTTCATTACCGGGTTACCCTCCTGTCAGTGTAATTCAGTCCTATCATCCCTCAACCCAGTTGAAATTAACAGGTAATTTGTAAATGTCACTTTGGGTTAGACACCTCATTTTCTTCCTTTTCCAACAATCCAGCACCCACTAGCTAATTTTTCTTGTCTTTTGAATAAGGTTTTCATTCACAAATAGAGTTATGGTCCACTAAATAAATGAGAGTAATTGATGAGGGGAAAAAATGTGATTTACCGTAACCTATTAGAGTCAATCAATGACACACTACCCAGGATTCCTTTAGTTACCGTAATGCATGCCTGCCATGATTCTGAAGATGTTCATTTGAGAAGTGAAATGAGATCTGAGGTGATGGTAAGAGTACTGTATTTAATGTCTTGTCACACATAAGCACCTGCCAACACACAAACTCATTTTAAATGACACATAATTTATAAAGTTGGGGACAAACGCATAGAAAACACAGGTTTAACTTAAATGTAACAGCTTTGTTGAATTCTTACTACTACAATTCTTACTACATTCATAATGACTTGTTAAAGGGCAACACAAGCTTATTTGTCAGGCTTGTGTCAAGACTAACGCAATTCAATGTTTGAATGTCGATGTGGCCAAGGCAAGTCTCACTGTGTACACTGTGGGTATCTATATTTAGATAGATACATTTTATTGGATCAATTAATGATCAAATTATCATGATACAAAGAATACATTGCGGTTTGTGACACAATCACAAAAATGTTTTCACCGCTTTACAGTCAATTCTGTTGTAATCCAACGTATTCTCATGAATTTTCGTATGGAAACATACAAAAAGTTATGTACAATTTTTTTGTGTATTATCCTACGAATTTCATAATGACACCAGTGCGCATGCGCAATTTTGTCGTGTTTTATCCTACGAATAGCAAAATGACGCCAGTGCGCATTAAAGTTAAAGTACGTTTTGATGACATTCCTAGCGAAAAATATGCATTTTGTTCTCATATTATTCCTTCAGTTGAATGTATATGATCTTTCATTTGTTGGTTAGGGTTAGGGTAAAGATTAAGATTAGGGTTGGATCTGGAGGAGCTGGGGATCGAGCCGGCAATCTTGCGGTTGCCGGCCAACCCGCTCTACCTCCTGAGCTAAAGGTTGGCCCGATGTTATGGTCAGGTTTAGGTCTGATGGTCTCTAACTACCAGCATAAAGCGCATCGTTTATCTGACTACGGCTGTGTGTAATACGTAGGAAATCATACGAAAATATCGTGCTTTACTTTTTGTACTTTTGGTACGAAAGCTGAGTGAGAGCAACCTGTGTAATCATAGGAGATGAGGTATTTTTTTAAGTATTTTTGAGAGGTTTATATTGAATTTGTAATTACTGTATTTTGTAAAGTTCCCTGTTTTTGTCATTTAAACTTCCCATATACTCCCACCATGATCTCTCCCCAAGATTTCTTCCCATTTTTCTTAAATTGTGCTTTTCCTTTTCTTCTTTCATTCCACTTCCAGTTCTTCCTTTTCTGTGTAAGGTGCTCTCAGTCAGTATTATTATTTTACCTAATTTAATTTCAAGCTGCTGATCAATATTTTCATATTCACAGTGGTTTAAACGTCTGTGTCATTTCATCACATGGCTATGTGTTGTGTGTAAGGAGTTGCTCGTAGCAACAAACATTTCTCTGGATCTCTACAGAGTTTGTGTCTTTCAGCTCATTGGTTTGGTTTTCCTAAAACGTTACTGTTTTTAGTTCAGTCCCACCAGTCTCATCAGTGTCATAACCAGACGCAGAAGGTCACCGTTTTCATTGAAAAAGCTCTAAAAACCCAAGATGTCCTATCTGCTCAGCAATTTCAGTTAGATGTGTAATATATCAAAGTACTGTTGTCTTTTTTTTAAGATTTACTCCCAAATTATAAGCTGTCATCGGGTGCCAGTCAAAGGGTGATACAGAAAAAAGGGGGATACAGAAACATGAAAAATGAATTATAGGATTAGTGACACATTTTTGTTCTTCACAAAAACCTCAGAACTTTTCCGTATTTATTGCAGAAGAATCATGTTTTTATCACAGAAATGAGCGTTTAGGACTGAGAAAAGAAAACATGGCTACATCACATTATTACAGCAGCCAAAATTTCACATTACATATCTGCTCTTATTTTTAGGATATATCAAAAATAATGCAGCTTCAGGTGAACATGAAAATGGAATGTGTGAATAGCAAAAAATCAATTCAGACAAAACATTGGCTTTCATACATAATGTATTGGTTATCAAGGGTAAAAAAACAAATTTGCCATAATTGAAATCTAATTTTTATTAGGGTTTCTTTTATAGAACACATTATGAATATGGCATGATATATATATATATATATATATATATATATATATATATATATATATATATATATATATATATATATATATATATATAGTTTTAGGCCATTTTCTGCTTTTGGTTTATAGTTGTCTCAGAACTGTTGCATGACCATCACTCAAAGTAGCATTCAAGCTAATTCCCCAATCAGTCAGTGCATCGGCTAAGTGGAATTCAAGACTGATTTCACTATGTGATACCGTGTGCCTGCAGCCTAAAAGCCTCCTTGTGATTGATAAATATACGAATTGAGGAGACATTTAGAATGGGAAAAGGCCTCTCTCATTAAAAATATGGTGTTCGTAATGAAAAGGAAATAGAATTAGCACTGAGAAGGATGAAGGGGAGCAAATTGCTGTAAATATTGTAAAGACTGATGGCAACCTCCTCCTCCAGCCACAGCAGAAAGTCATTATGTGGGTTTTGGATATAGGTTCCCCATGACCGCATATTTATTATCTATCTAAATAGAATCACTTACCTCTGATGCTGGCTCTGATAGCCAGTCACCACAAATATCAGTTCCTCCTGGTGCCTCTGCCGACAATTTTACATAAGGCCAAATGATTATGCTCGCGACCAGACAGCATTGCATTTTGTTGTTAACTTGATCCGTGTTTTTCCTATGAAATAACTATTTGCGGGGGATATTTTTTCCCTAAGAGTGTAGATTCAACACTATTTGACATCCTCCATGTTAGAAAATTAGGACAGTGCCAGAAAGTCAGTGCCCTTTTCTAAAAGCAGCGAAGAAAAATGCCTCCTCATAGTTCAATGACTGTGATTTGGCCGCATGCCTCCTCCATGATCCCACATCTTTATTCACTGTTCCTTATTCATCCGTATGGTCCCATCAAGCAGTATTTTTTCGGCGCAGCCGTTGTTCTGACATTACAAGTTACAGCAATAAATATATGCATTACAACCGGGGGATGCAGCACAATGCCTATTCATGAAGGCAACATATGCAGTGCTCAAAAGCATGTATGCACATAGGTATTGGCCCATTTGTCAAGCCAGGAGAGCTAATTATCTCATACCGAGCGATATTGTTTTCAAGCCATGCATTTCATTTTGCAACATTAAAACATACGTGGTGGAGGCAGCAGAAATTGTTTCCATGAGTATGAATGCATTACAAAATTTTGGGAGGGGATGTTGTATTAGAACTCCACAGGGAGATCAGCATGCTGCACCTCTTTTGGTTTGTCATTCATCTTCCTCTGCGAGGGCGGAGAAAGAACCAGTGGGTAGTGACGCCTTCAGCCAACTTGGCAGGTTAATGAAGGTAATTTGATTTCATACATAATGGCTGCCCATGTCACGCGGGGCTTAATTGCGCTCGGTGTCTGGGCGCCATTCCGTGGTGCTAACCAAGGCCCTGTGTATTTCCTGAAGGTTGTGCAGAGGCAAACGAGTTCCTGATTCAAGCGAGATGGAACCGATAGCTCTTTTTCATCTGCTAATAATTGATCTTATTTCCCAGGCAGCTGTGAGCTCCGCTGTCACAGTGTGGCGGCGGCAGCTCAGTTTTAGTGAGTCAAGCAAGTCCATTACTAGATGGCAAACAAACACCGTAGTAGGCCTTTGAGTCCTGGGATGAGTCTAAAGCAACATGATGGTGTTAACGCAGCCCTATTTGTTAAAACCTCAATATTCTATTGTCCATGCCGAATCTGTTTCTCTGTGATTTTTGCTCTCGGTTGTTGGCACTGTCAGTCATCTTAGGCTGCTTTTTAGAGATATTGTGCCTGTGTCAACTGCACATGTCTGTTTATTTGTGTGAAAAATACACCATTTATATTTTTCATCTACATACATTTTAGTGATGTAATCTGAAAACTGCACCGTTTCCATTGTTGAAGATAAATACTGATGAGGCTGTCCAGTTTGTACCTTTCAATACTGACAATGCAAGGAAAGTATTATTACAATTATTCTATAAATGTGATGACCTTGCAGTTTACAACCATGTTGTATGGAAACCCAAAGTGGTCAGTATTTAATAAATAATACATTATGAAATAGATATTAATGACTAAATACATTTACATTTACATTTAGGTCATTTAGCAGACGCTTTTGTCCAAAGCGACTTACAATAAGTACATTTGTCAAAAGAAGGAAACAAAGGAACCACAACGTATCATTGCCGATAAAGTAAGAGCTAAAAAAAGAACAAGTGATCCTTGTCTGAGTAAAGTAGCAAACATACCTTAAGAACAACAGTGCTATGATCAGAGTGCTATAGGCAAGATTTTTTATATTGTTTTTTTTTTTTGGGGGGGGGGGGGGGGCGGTTAGTGGATTAGTGGGTCAGAGGTGAAGTCTGAACAGGTGAGTCTTGAGCCTTTTTCGGAAGATGGCAAATGACTCTGCTGTCCTGATAATGGTTGGGAGTTTGTTCCACCACTGAGGACCAGAACAGAGAAGAGTCTGGACTTTGCTGAGCGACATTTGTTTGATTTCAGCGATGGTGGTACCAGCCGGCCAGCTGAAGTAGAGGAGCGAAGTGCTCGCTTCGGGGCATGAGGTTTGACCAGTGTTTGAAGGTAGAAGGGTGCCGTTCCATTGATGGCCCTGAAGGCCAGTGTCATCGTCTTGAATTGGATGCGTGCTGCAACAGGGAGCCAGTGGAGGTCACGGAGGAGGGGGGTCCCATGGGAGAATTTGGGTAGATTGAAGACAAGGCGTGTTGCAGCGTTCTGGATACGCTGCAATGGTTTAATCGCAGAGGCCTCCTAGTCAAGGCGTGAGATGACCAGTGCTTGGACCAAGAGTTGCGTTGCGTCCTTTGTGAGGAAGGTCCGAATCCTGCGGATATTGTAGAGGGCAAATCTGCAGGATCGGGCCACAGCAGTGATGTTGGGGGTGCAGGATAGTTGGTCATCGAGGATTACACCCAGGTTCCTCGCAGTTGAGGAAGGTAATACTGTGATATCCTAGACAGTGACTGACAGGTCCATGCGAGGGCAGTCTTTCCCTGGGATGAAGAGGAGTTCAGTTTTATTCAGGTTAAAATAAATACATACATACAAAACACATAGTATAACTATGATATTGTTTCATAATACGTTACATTTTTATAATCCAGCACCTGCTAAGTCTGTCTGAATTTCAAGCAGGACATTTTTATAACTTCAAGATGTTTTTATCTATTATTTTTTTCTCTTTCATCGAGCATTTTCTTTTCTTCATAATCATTCCAGACCAAAGCAACACTAGTGCCTCTGCTTATTTGTGCGGTTCTCCCTATAACCGTACAGGCCTGGCCAGCCCATGAAATGCAAGTGGCAAGTGTCTGTGGTTAGTTCTGAAATCATAGCAGGAAGGTGAGTGTCTGTTATCTGAACTGAAAGTCGGTTGAACAAGTGAGATGAAGACAACTTCCTCCCGATTGCAAGCCGGCTTGGTGAACGACAGGCTAGCGTGCTGATAGAATATTGGTTAAAACAGATCAGCTGGTGCTGTTTTGCCCTCATTGTTCTCCATCCAGTTTACTGGAAGTGATTTAATGCCGCCCCACTGTGTTTTATGTGGAGTGAGCACTGCACCGGATTCCATTTAAAAAATAGCCTTTTTAATGCTACTTTGCTTGTCAGCAAACGGTCATATGGTAACGTTAGGAGGCTGAGTGTGCTGATTAATTTGCCATGGTTTTGAAGTAACTGATCAATATTTAAAGGACCATACCAGTGTAATTCTGACTTCTCTCCATTAGCAGAGATTTCCCCTGTCTTAAACACATCTTGTGTGCATCAGTGTCTGCAGTGTTTACTTGAGTAGAGCTCAGTCTACCTGTTTTAACCTCCGTTCACTGCCTTTCATGTTGAAACTGTGAGTAAAAACACTACGAGACTGTTAAGTCTCTGGGTTTGGGTAAATCAAGCTTGTTCACAGCGGTGATTATTTCAGCTAAAAGGACTGTAGTACTCTAATACAAGCCTTTAAAATGTTATTGATATCAAATCACCTCTGTGTCCGAAGCTAAATGCAGGTTCCCGGTGCACCTTTTGTTAATGTCCGGCTGCTTCAAGTTTACATTAAGTGGCCCGGGTGGAGCTAGCTGGTAATATCAAGTTCAAGAGAGTCTCATTTCAGCATACGCCGACCTCACATACTGGGACAACTTGAAAATCCTTCATGACGAGGTGAGTAAGCTAGCTGTTTGATGTTTGATGACATTTAGTAACACTGGTATGGTCCAAAAGACATTTTGTGTTAAATTTTGAGAATGGAATTCTTAAATACCCGAAGAAAATATTTATCATCAGAATCAAACAAAATCACAAAATAATGAATGGAAGTTGAATGGAGTCTGAAATCATCCTAAAGTTAATTAGTGTCTTCTCACCCTATAATTGGATCGTAATCAGCATTGGGGTTCAAGCTATTTTCCTAAGACCTCTTCATTTGATCATAATCTACAAAGCCGTGGTAGATATTATAGGCCACATTCCTTTACTCTGCCATACAATCTAAATGGATCTTGTTTCAAAGCCTCAAGGACAGTCTGTGATGAGCTTGACTAGATTGCACTTTCCTGCTTATCTTCATCTACAGAAATGTCTGTAAACATCATAATGCACGGATCAATATAATGATGTTAAAAATATAACTAGAAAAACATCCCACTGAAAAATGTCTGAATATTTCACACCAAAATTATTGCAAAACTCCTCAAAACCAGTGCATGAGAGTTTGAGTTGTAGATATTACAGTTTTACTTTGTCCATGGAAGAAGTCACTTCTTAGCTCTCTGATTTAATTATTTGTAGCCTCTTCACTGGTGCACATTAGTTGAGAGCAGCCTTGTTTGTTTGGAGCTAAGTGAGCTCCTGTCCCCTCAGTGACATCAAGTACTGACGGTACAGATGTGGAGTGACTGATGAAAAATGGAGCGCAAAGTACCAAAGCAATGGACAGTGTTTGAGCCAGGATTGTCTGGGAGGTGATCAAATGGGCCTGTTAGTTCTTGTGTTGTGGGTCAGTGCTGAAAACGCATGTTAGACATATGAAGCATTTGGTTTTGATTACGATACATATTGAGAGTTTCATTCAACACTACTAATTATATAAAAGAGAATATTAGTAAATAGACATATTGATCATGCAATTATCTATGTTTGGAATTCTACAATTGTATTTTTATTTGTCTCAGTATTCTGTTAAGATTGCATTCATATTACTGCAACTTAGGGTGCAACCAGGACCATGAACCACCTGATCATTAACCATTTTATCTATCCTTATTGACTTCTTTGCTTATATGCAAATATATATTTTCATGCATTCTTAATTGCAGCATGTGGTGTTCTGTTGTTACAACGGACCGTTGGGGAGTACGTCCTGTGGAGACGGCCTGTAATAACTGGAAGGTAACCGGTTATTGTGTTGAATTTACCAAAGTATAATTGGTGAATAGTTTAGAGTCACTGTTCTGAATGACCCCGTTGACAGCTCTCTGTCTCATTTTAGCTGCTAAGCTAATGTTGGTTAACATGTTTTCATAGATTTATAGAAGAAAGCTGCTGCTTGGCTGTGAATGTGCTGGAGATCCTGATTTAGGCAATTAAAATGGATATGAAGTATAACTGAGGGATTCTGACAATTGTCTCCTATACTGTAGGGTTAGCTGCCGGTCGGTATTCGACTGCTAACTAGATAGAACTTATGGAGCTATAAAACTTTTAAATATCAAAACAGCAGAGTGGCGTTTCTCTCTCTAAGAAAGCATCATTAGCTGAGCATACTGAACCCAGCCGCAGTGCAGGGTTTCCAGATAACAGTGTGATTTTAAAGCATGGCTAACTCACAAAATGAATGTTGATCCAGCTGACAAACGGAGTCTTGCTATCAGCATGGATCCTGCCCTGGATTTTATAGGGAGCATGGAGGTTGTAGTGATTGGGCATTTAATGTTTTAAAGGGGTAATGTGGATCTGACAGATAATGACTCATAATGCTTTATTAATACTTGATGAAAACATGAGGTTAATAAGAATAAGGTGGTAGCAAGGAGTCACACGGTAATACGGGTCATAGGGTTGTAACAGGGGTATACTGCTCGACTATAATTTACTGTTATCGTATCATGTACATTTGCTTATCTACGTTATTAATGAAACTGACATAAGTGAAAGTGTGTGTGAGAACAGACAGGCGCGCCTGCGCATCAACTCACACCTACATGTTGACTGTTAATATATGACATTATTTAAAAAGCTCACAGCTATTTTTACATTTCATGTAGTAGTTAATGTATCATGCTGTAGTGCTGCTAACATGTATGCTAACATGCTTTAGTTGTGCTATTTATAAAAACAATTATAATTCTGTTACGTTCTTTTAAGGGTCACGGATGATAAAAATAACAATAATATAACAGTGTTTGAAGAGCCCATACAGGAGAGGGTTTTAAAGGTTCTCTATATGATATTCAGACCATTGATATAGCAGCACAGCAAACTATTTGCTATGTGGTAGATATAGTGAAGTAATGTCCTCCTGAGCAGAGAATGAAGTCACTCTTAACTGTTTGAGTTGTAATCTGAGCTTTTCGGTGCTTTGTTTACATAGCCGGGTCAGCTGTGCTTACAAGTTCTGCCACACTGGCTAGCTAATGGTTGCCACTCTGCATTGTGCTCATGTGGTGGTACCGCCTACCCTGACCGATGGCGTAGTCGCTGAAGTGTAGCACCCAGCCAACGGTTCCCCCTCATGTACTCTCCTCAGCACGGTTTGAGCTGTAAGCACTGTTAGCTGCTAGCTGCCAGCTCAACTGTTGAGCCATGTTGAGAGCCTTGTGAAACCCCCCAAAAACTGTTTTGAATTACATATTGAGCACCTTTTGTTATGGCGTTGTTGTGGCCTTGCTAATATTAGATGCTCTGCAGGAAGATATAAGATATAACGGGCCACCTTAGTTGGTCTTAAGCAGACCATATGGCTGCATGTTACCTTTGACCCTCATCAGCCAGGCTCACAATTACCAAATTATGTTTGCATTGCAGTTTTATTGTCTTTCCTTGATATATCAGTGTTCACTGGATGCCAGGTAGGCAATAGAAAGCCACTGGACTCGGAGTGAATAACCCTCCTACAGATAATATCTAGATAAAAGCCTCCTTATTCCTCACCTCAACCTCTAAGCCTTTGCTCTTTCTTTCACTGCTGCAGTATTTTGACTTGTAGGTGTTTAGCCGTAGCTTCATTTAGAGAAAGATGTTCTCAACCAAACAAAAAGAAACCAGTATGAAGAAGCAGTGGTCTGAACCATGAGGCTTTGACATTTCATGGTAGTCATGGTGGGATGACCATCTCAGAGAATATGGAAAATACATAAAATGTACGTTTAAAGGTGGACTACAGCTTTTTATCGTTCATTAAATCTATATGATAGTACACATTAAAGGTGGTGGAACAAGCAGCGGTGCAAGACAGACACAAATTAATAAATGAATATGATCAACAGTAAATGTGACAGAGGCTTAGTGATGAGCCGTCCTTGATGATAGCATTAGCTAAAATTACCGAGCTGGTATTATTCCTTGTTGTCTGGAGCCGAGCCAAGTCGGAGATAGCATAATGGCTCTGAGAGTGTTGAGTGGTTTGTTGAAATGAACTACATTCTTCACTTTTAGGTGAATATCAACAACATGAATGTATGGCCTGGTGGAAACAGCTGTGCTGCTGCACCATAATAATACCTGTCTGCTGGAACATTCATTTTTCTTGTTTATACGAGAATCTTTTTTGTTCTAAACAGATTTTTTGGAGGATTGTCTGGTTTATTTCGGCGATGTGTGGGGCTCTCAACTCTCGACAATACCTCTATCTTGTTTGAAGAGGTTGGGGATGATCCACCTCAGCTTGGCAATACTGAGGACGATGACTATTCAGCAACAGGCTGCTGGCCAGTCTGGACAAAACACCTTGCTGGGTAGCGTTTGGGACATTTCAATGCTTCGTTCAGATAGATGTAATTGCGCATGGCCGATAAAACACAAATGAACTCAGAAAATACATACATTCTCAACATTTGTTGGGTTATTGTTGTATTTTTATGTCACTCTTTTATTAAAACCAGGTTTTTAAAAAACCCTGTCGCTTTGTACTAGAGCACAGTCATGTCAGGCAGACTGTTTTTCAAATAGAGAAACTTTCCTTTTATAAGGTCAACATTCATGGTTGGTTGGCTCCATAATCTGCCATAAAACCAAAGCCAAAGTCCACTTCTGAAAATGGCTCATTAAGATTTTGATCAATCTTCTTTTGGTGAGGCAGACTTAGGAAATGCCATCAGAAAATTGCATTTCCCAATGACATTAGGCGCCCAGTTGACCATCCAATTCCATGTGTTTCTATTGAGATGTTAAGATCTGATATCATTTGGGTCAGAAAACCTGCTTTTTTTCTCTAAGTGAGGCAATTAAATTTCCTTGATGGTCTCTGAGAGCACTTAGCTTAAGAGAATACACTTTTAAATCAAAAAGCTTTCAATCATCTCAAATCATATTTGGTAGAAATTTGCCCCAGAGTGTAGTGTCACATGCAATGCTATTGAGCATGTGACAGACTCCTGCTGAGATGGGCAATGTTGGGAAAGGTTACTGTGCATGTCTCTGTGGGCTGTGGATTGGCCGTGACATGTTGTTTGTCGGCATTACAACGTTACTTCATATCAAAAAAAGGACAAGAGAGGAAAACATTTACTGGGGGAAGACTGAACATGTGAGAAACACACACAGAAATAAATAAATAAACAGGAATTTAGGTTGATGTGTTTTAAATATCTAAGTACTATCAATACAATGCAATTTAAGCATTTAGTGATTATTAAATCAAACATAAAGGCAGTGAGTTGCTTAAATATTACATTATTAATGACTATTATTTGCTTTAGTTCCTCCATTGTGCCGGTGGTATAAAAAATAGATGATCTTCAAACAAAGGTGACATATTTTTAGCTTTTAGGTATTAAAGGTGAAACACAAGTTCGATGACCATCTGCCGTGTCTGAAAGCAAATGCCTCATTCTCCGTAACTACCTGTTCACCGGTTTACCATCGTGCTCCATTTTACAGCTAATTAGGCAAGTTTTATAACCAGGTTTACTTAACTCTGTCATGCAAGGATGAATTACCATTTTGCACTTCTCACTTAATCATTTTAATTACCACAGGCAATTTGTCAGGCTGTCTTCGGGGTATGAAAAATTGCAAAGATTATTAGATGAGAGTACAAACTGTACATATCAGGATAAATGTAAAAATATATGGATTATTTTGTAGGACACAGAGTTTTTAATACCCGCTACTTATTTTTTGCAGCAGTTTCACATTTTAGTGAAATGTGTTAGATGCAACCATTTTACAGTCATTCACAGTCCGTCCTCTCTCTCAGAGATCATCAGCAATCCACAGAACGCTCGCCGCTAACGCAGGTTTACACATTTTAATGCATGTGTGCATTGGGAGTGTGTTTGGGAGGGAGGGGCTGGCCCTTTGCTGACCTTGTCCTGACATTCATTCCCACACAGAGAAAGAGGGATACCAGGCGCCCCTCCACACAGATCAAAGAGGGGTGTGCCACGCTGCTCTGGGCTTACTTGAGAGACTACCAACATGAAAATACCACATCCCGGTCCTCAGTGGGGGGCCGGTCTGTAATTGTGTCTTGTCAGACCTCCAAAGTCCCTTTCACAGCTTCGTACCTGACATTTTCCTCCCAATGAATTTATTTTTCATTCTTTGGTATTTTGGCAGCAGTGCCACTTGTGACCAAATTTAGCTCCTTTCTCCCACCATGTGTACCGCCAGCGAGTGATGAAAGTGTGTGGAAATTGCACTTTGTATGAAACGCGAACGTTACCCCCATCAAGAAAAGGTCACATCAAGCAACTGATGAACGGGCAGCAGTGATGTATCCGTTTATGATTCATTGGCTTGAACATGCCTCACTGTACAACATTGGCTTCTGAACACTTCAGTATAAGAATCAGAACTACTTTATTAATCCCCGGGTGCTACACTGGTCTGTTACAGTTGCTTCTATATGTAAGCATAAAGAAATAGAAGAAAGACATAAATACAGGACTATGCAGAATGTCAATTATGCACACAATGATACAATATATTACGCAGTAGTATCAAAGAGGAAAGCCACATCAGTGATCCATCCAGAGAGTCAAACGTACCGTATAGGAAGCAATGTGTGTGATCAACCACAACCCAAAAGCACATCATGTGGCATTTTACTGTAAAAGTCACTGCTGCTCACAATAATTGCATCAAATTGCATAAAATATGACACAGTTAAATAATGAAGGGCTTTTCCCACAACAAAGATCCTGAGCTCTAACCACCACAATGCATTATCTATTTCTCAGTTCGTCTTTGTGAGGCACAGAACAAAGGCATTGATGTGTAAGGCTCACTCTTTGGGTTTTTTGCCACATTTCACCTAGAAATGCCTCAAAACTAGTCGGGTGGATTCATTCAAATAGATTTCTGCCCAGACTTTGAGCTTTTGTAGTTCATGCAGTAAGACAGTGCTGTCAGTTAGCCATAAACTAGCCTTTATCATGGTCTGCCAATTAGCAATCACTAATGATGTTCTGAGGATCGGCGTGATGAATTTCCATCATCAGTATGATTGTAAATATCGTCAGGAGTGACTTGACAAAGCTGTGTAGCTTGATATCATGATAGAGAAGTGAAAAATAGAGCCTATTAAATCAAAAAACAGGATACAAAAGTGTATTTATCCTTAATTTATTTATGATTCACTACAATCCCATTAAACATCATTCGATTGTTTTCACTAAGATGTATGTCTCATCTTTGAAGCAATACAAATATTTGTTTCTTAGCAAAGTGTCAAGTAAAACCAGTATGTATTAGTGCCATATTTTGATGATTATCGGGATATCGCAAGTGCAGCACAATTTAAGGCCTTGAGGCTTTCACAAAATGTTTTAATTTAGGCAAATATGAGTGTTTCCTGAAGCTTTATTAATCAAATCTGAATGAACATACAGTAGATTGAGATAAAACTGACAGGGATGTGAAGGGAAATCTGTGAAGCTTTGCATTCAGTCAGAGGCTGAGAGTGAGCTGTTTGTGTGGAGGCTGGTAGTTAACATATCCGCTAATATTGATATGTCGGCATGCTAGTTGTTGGAGGCAAAACTACTGAGATTGAGACTGACAAAATATGCAGAGGCAAATAAGGCAAGGCAAAAACCCTTCTGCTTAAAACCCCATATGTAGGTGGAGCTTAAAAATAGTCCCTAGCCAGTAGGGAGATGCACCTCATGGGTACGGTGGCATATGTATTTTGTCAAGGTTTATCCTCTTTGCTCTACTTTGTAATGTCTGCAATGCCTAAAGTCCTAAACCAACTGCTACCTCTAGTAGTGCTGGTTTTGTCTGAGGGAGGATGTAGACAGAGCGTGATGCGTCCACGGCACACCGTGTCACTAGATGCTTCTTGTAACCTGCCAGTAATTAGCTCTGCAGGAGTGTGTATCCGACACGCTTCCCCTTCAGTTCCACCCTTCACTGACAACCCGGCCGAACCCCTGCAGGCTTCCCACTGAAAAACACAGCCGATTGTGTTTATTGGAATGCCTGATCACGCTGGAAGTGCTGCTACAAAATGTGTATTTTGAATTAAGACAACACTCATTATAATGTTTGACATCATAATTGTGGCTGAAACTGGGTGTTTATAAGCTGACATATTCATTACATATGCACTAGTTGTTACTAATTTACTGGTCGAGGAGCTTTTTAACGATGATAAAGGAATAAATGAATCCACTACACTAAACCTCATTCAACACCACACATGTTTTAACAGAGCCAATCCTTTTCTGGCTTCTACAGTTTCATGAGTGTTATATTCCTGTAAAAAACAGGCTCTAAATGCAGCTTTGTATTGTCTTAATGTGGGAGGCAAATGTTTCTTCTCTGAGGAAGCTTTGAAATAATCTGCTGGAAGGCCTGACAAATGCAAGTAGCACAAACCGCTACATTTGGTGTCATCTATATATACATTTTTACCACAACAAAAATTGCATTATCCAAACTAATAATACAGACGGACCGTCTTAAGTCAGCGATGGGTTCAGCACAAACACGTACTGGAGTAAATCATCTTTCACTGTTCAGTGTTAGACCTCTGACTTACTGTAGTGCTCCTTGAAATCTGCCCGCGCTAACATGCTGTATGTTGCTGAGAGGACTGAAGATTAGCATATGACATGACAGATTACATTAAATCATGTCTGCGCCGTACTTTATGACATTAGCCTCTTAGCTCAGGCATACAGACGCATGCAAATGCTCCCCCAAACCCTTTTATTTAAATCTGCTGCTTGACATGGCACCTTTGATATGATTATTAGTCATCTAAGCGACTCGACTTCACCCTCATCAGATAGGGGATGTCAGCGAAGGTGAGAAATGATGGCCACTTTGAACATGAACCCTGACAAGCTGCGGTGAGACACTGAAAAGCAGGCGACTGACTGAAAATGTTATTTAACAAAGGATGTCTACGTGGGGAGATTTCTCTTACTCCGACACACTCGCATGATTTTCCTCGTGGAGCGTCTGAAACGCTGGCCGAAAAGTTTCCCCGTCTCCTCAAATATAGAAGGAGAAAGTAGTGGAGAGTGTGATTGTTCTTTTCATGCCGTCCAACTCATTAGTAACACAAGTCGGTCTGTCTCAGTCATAGCTGCTGCCCAGATGGCTCTCCAATCTGCCCCGTGTAAAGAGTGAATCATCATAATCACACATAATCTGCTGTTTAACACATGCCTTTTGCTTCAATTTTTTTAAAAATTATACAATACAGTAATACATAAATCAAGCTCTTTATTTTTTTAGTACATCTGCAAGCGACGTGGGGATTGTGAGTTATCACGCCGTCAGAAAGAATTCAGCGATTTTGATATTTCAACCTCGATCCAATTGTCAGTCTCATCCAGTGTTTGCGTATAGTGATACCCAGTCTCCTAGTCTTTGGGGAGGTGGGGATTGTAGATACTTCTCCTCAATTATTCCCAGTGTCATCGGAGAAGCCCGCAACACCACTCGAGTGTCTTGTCTGTGCTCTGTGGTCTTTAATCTTAATTATAAAGCTATCATTACAGCATGAACCCTGGGCTGCCAGCAGTGGAGCCTTGGGCTCATCTGCTCTGAATCAATCAAACTAAGTTCTGCACTGGAGGACTTTTTTTTTTTTCAATCAGGTCATTTTGATTCTCCCTTATCTCATTTTCATAATTATGCTTGTCCCTTCGCTAATGGAGTGAAAATGCCTTGCCTCCCGAAGCTTTACACGGACAAGTCTGAATATATAAACTGTGTTGCAACCTTGAACATCTGACCTCGCTTCAGAACTTTGTGACAATAACTTTGTTTTTGCTCCCAAGCAGAGCTTCAGTGAATAATCCAAAAGATCAGAATTTGTTCCCCGCCGCGCTTGTTAATGGAGCCTTGTTAATAGTGCAGGATGAGACAAGAACAAAATAACTTCAGCAGTTTATTGTTTATGAGAAGGTGTTAGATATGGAGTTATGTGTCTGTGAAACGCCCTCGTTCACACTCAAATTGTCAGCTTCTGCTGTAAATCAAGGCAGTAAAATTGGATGACAGAGAGAAAGTTGGCAGCAGCCAATGACAAATTCTCCCTATCTCAAACGCAGCTGACATCTTAAAGCTGTGATCAAGTGGAATGATCAAAGGCATTCAGTACTCCACTGAGAGCACAGTGTGTATATGTGTTTGTTTATTTAAAGTTATTTTCAATATGAAATAAGTATACATATATGTCTACATTGTTTGTTTTTGCTTGTGTGTTTATTTGGTCAAAACTGTAATTCACAAAAAAAGAAAACAAAAATCAGTTTTATTCTACAGCAGTGCCCTATATAATTGTTGTCAAGGGATCTTACAATAATGGTTCAGTCATTTCATTTTCTTGTTGGGTATGGGTGGGCCGGAGAAATGGTTGATGATGTCACTATTGTTCCAATGGCCACACAGGAAGTTAACCAGCTTAGAGGCTAACATTAGCCGTAACTAAGCCCCATCTTTGATTTCTCCTTACGTCTCTTTGTTGTGATACGAGTCACATTGTAATATAAGCAGCAGTGTTCAGAATGCAGGATTACTTATTCCTGAGACTTGGGGCTCAGAGGTAGAGAGAGTCATCCTCCAATCGGCAGGTCAGTGGTTCGATCCCTGGCTCCCCAGCATGCCGTAGCGTCCTTGGGCAAGATACTGAAACCCAAATTGTTCCCAAAGGCTGTGCCATTGGTGCGTGAATGTGCCATATTTAGTTAGACTAGATTAGATTTGTGATGGGCAGGTGGAACCTTGCATGCCACTGCCATCAGTGTGTTAATATGTGTGAATGGGTGAATGTAGACTTGTAGTGTACAACAGCTCATGTGATCCACTAGGAAAGCGGCATGTTAATGCAGGTCCGTTTACCTATAATAGGTTGTCAAAGACAGCTAGTTTACACGCTTCAAACCATGGAAGCGGGACTAATGTGCATATATTTTTTGTTACATTTCATAAGTTCCCTTTAAAGTTGCTTGACAATTTTAAACACAGCTAATGTTCGTACACAGTATGACACACTCCACTCAAAACGCACCATGGAAGGTGACAGTGTGTCTATGGCAACGCTGGCCCTCAAATATCTCTGCTTCTGCCAAAGGAAAGATGTACACACAAACAGCTTGGACACCGTTTCCACAGATGTCTGAAAACAATTTATCTTCATTTGAAAAATGTAAAAATAATCACAGTAGCTGAATAATCATTCAATTTTTGATGTTCTTACACAAAAGTCCATCTTTGAAAAATGTAATAAGAGGTTTATTCTCTAAATGTGTAAGGTTCAATACTTCTTTACCAATTAACTGTGGGATCATTCTGGTAAATGATGATTAATTATATTAATAAATATAATTGTTGTAGTTGTAGTATTACAATGTGAGCATGAATGGTTGTTTGTCTCTACATGTCAGTCCTGTGATAGGCTGGCGTCCTGTCCAGGTTGAACCCTGCCTTCGCCCAATGACAGCTGGGATCGACTCCATCCCCCCCGCGACCCTACATACGCGGTAGACGATGGATGGATGGATCGTTGTAGCATTATTCTGCATCAGATGCACCAATTATTCTCTAGTTATAATTCATGAAAGTTAAAACATCCAAATATCGAGCCAGAGTTTAGCAGATAGTCGGTGAACTTATAAACCTTCCGTCTGCGGCGGAGAAACTCCAATGAATCCTGCACAAAGACAACCTGTAAGTCACATCATTCATCATTAATGAATGTGAAACACATCAAAGAGCAGATGAACTGAGCTTTTCAGCTTTCAAAAGGCGCTGCAGGTATGGTATTGCTTCCCACTGTCCATGCCACGTAGTCCAAGCACAAAGGGAAGAGAGCCTGACAAGTGAGCCCATGAGAGAGAAGATTATGTTGAGTTCAAAGGTCACATTTCTTTAATGCGCAAAACCCTCCAAAATACCTTTTTATTGCTGTCTGTGAGAAAGCGAAAGCCTTATTTTAATGTGATTGAACGGATGGCCTCATTGGTTTTAAAATATGCAAAGAAGTACATGCTAACATTAACCACTGCCTACATTATTTATCCTCCTGAAAAGTGTTTTATCAGCACCAGGCCTGCTTTACTTTACTTTGAAATATTCAAATTAGAGCGGAACTAAAAAAAATTCTACCGTGCAAGAAAGAAGCTATTTTACATTTGATTTTTAATTTAAGCTCACAATTGGCATATGTTTAGTTAAAAATGGTTTGGTTTGTTGTAAATTCTGTGGAGCTGCATTTTTAAAAGGAATTGCCGAAGGCCTAAAAGCCCACAGTAATACATTTTTATCTTCCATGCGACTGAAATACAATTTTGATCGAAGAAAAGCTTAAACTAATTTCAGTGACACAATAAAAAACCTACAGGGTTCAATTTTGGCATCATAATAATATCATAATAACACTATTATTTTGTTCCCAAGATGTCTCTGATGCACGGGTTGCATTTCTTATATGTAGTTCCACTTTGATCGGTGACTTCAAATCCACTTGAAACTGTTTGTGTGACTTGAGAGTGAACTTGAAAATGTACTGAAAGCACGTGTTCTTCACAGTAACACTATCGGGTCATAAACTAAAAGATTCATCTCTCACTAGTTACTTTGTGTCCATTTCTCAGTCTTTGGTGGTTGATTCTCTCCCTGATGTGGACTTTATTTAGATGGCAGGGGGTTTAAAGGGAGAGGGAAAAGCTTTTACTGTGGTTTACATTGGCCATGTATCATTGGGCTTACTAAAAACTGAAGAGCTGTTCCTTGCTTTTTAGCACTCAATCTTTCCCCCCCGCTCTTTATTCCCTAACACCCATCACAAATTTGGTCTGGTATGTGACTGCTAATTTATCCTTTCAATGTATGATATCCTGTCATCTCCTCATTTGTCCCTGAGTGTTTCTAATCTGAGATAATCCCAGTCAAATCCTTTGATTGTGTGTTTGGACGCGATCCATCTCTAAAGAAGCAATTTAATGGGCTTCATGGCACTTGGTGTTAAGTCATTTATCTAGTGGATTGGATGTGAATGCTTGTTTTAATAAGTGCTCTTCATGAAAAGCAGGAGACGTGCCATTTAATTAGGCAGAGTGTGGACCGATCCCATACTTAAAACTTCTCCAAGGTGTTTTTGCTCAGAGAAGACGTAGAACTCTTTACATTTTGCATCTGTATGAAATAAAAACAAGTAAAGAAAGGTCTTAAATATGCACATGATTACCGTGTACACGATTTAGTGCTTAGATAGTAAAGCTAAAGCTGCTTGTCCCAGGCAGAAAGCCAGAGTTCTCACCACCTGATGATTCATGTATAAAGAGAAACAGCATTGGCCTTCTATTGCAGGGTTGGGCCAGTGTTATAGTACAGCACTATACATAAAAATATAGTTGGAAGTTTGTTTTTGTTATGTGCCAAGATAACTGTTTGTTTGGGAAAACATAGTTGGACAAACAACGCCTTTATTCTTGGTATATTTTAATAGCATGTTTTACTTTTAAGAGAGTGCTTTGAGAACACACACGTTAAACCCTACCAGTCTCAGGGAAATGGCTTAACTGGACTTACTGAGTGCAAACTACCACCCTTGAGCTCTTTTCTATACATCTGCAGATGGATGTTTCAATAGAAAAGTCTTACATTTTGGATTTTATATCCTTTTTTATATCCTTTTCTTTTTCTTTGTTTTTGGGTTTAATGCTATTGTGCTAATAAAGAAAAGTATTATAATTAAGTCACCTGACACTGAATGAACTTTTTCATTTTTATAAACATACACAAAAACATGATTGTATGTATTTTATTTAGATTTAAATTCATTTTCTTTTTGCAGCTCACACAACTTTTGGTCAATTCAGGTACTGAACCTATATAAGTACAATTTTAACATTAAGAATCTTAAGCTTAATATACATTGCAAGTTAACTTACACTGAATACCAAATAATAATATATTATTGGAGTTCTACAGCAGGACCACTTGTTGGAGAACAGACAATGAAGGCTGCTGAGCGGACACAAATAAAACAACTGTTAACTTTCGTCACATACTTCTCGTCGGTTGATGTGCAGAACGATGCGTGGGGAAATTCCAAGATGTCTTAGTCATTTCCAAGCAGTGAGCATGTATGGTGGTGTGTTGTTTGTAAGAAAGCCATCTCTTCCCTGCTCCTCCTTCACTGTGATATCTTGCCAACCTTCTGCTCTTTCCACCTAAACAAAACCGTGCATGTCGCTGAACAGGAATCTACATTTGTGGCGTTTTACCATCATCGCGTTCACACTGACAACATCTGGTTTGAGACAGTCTTGACAGAGGCTGCACTAGAGTTCACCGGAAAGTTTTTATCCCCCCCTCCCCTTTTTTTTAGCTTCCTGTCCTGACATGTCCCAGTGTGCAGCTCTCATTGGCTGGCCGTTTTCACAACTTCCTTAAAAAACAAAAACAGCCAGCGATCAGCTGACAGTGAGTGTACAGTGCCATTCTGACGCATTGATCTGCCTATTAATGTCCACATAACGGCAGCGAGAGAAAACAGAGGAATGTTGACAGGAAGTTAAAGGAACGGCTTCTCTCTGGAGGTACTCAGCGGGCGGAAGAAGTCGTCTCTGAGCCACAACAAAAAGTGAATAATGGGCAGTGAGTACCAACCACTGTCTCCAGCACAGTCATGCAGAAGTGTATTCATCGGTATGTATACTGTCCTAAAGTGTTACTTTAAAATCTGGTGATGTTTACTTTCTCTTTCACTTAGATATTACCACCAGATGAGACCAGGGCTAAAGTCTATCAAGCATCACAGCATCGTTCCTTTATAGTTCTTACTTTCAGCACATAGTTCTCCCTCTCCTAGGAGAGTGTGATGTCGCTGTCTTACCATCTCTAGCTGAAAAAATACAATTTATGATGTCGTTTCTGTAGTTGAAAATTTTAGAAAATGGTCAAATTAGAACTTCCAAAAAATGTATTTGCATGTAGACATTAGTATGATCCACTGGTACTGGTGGAAGTGAATAAGCTAATATATGCAAAGATTATGCCAAAATGTATATCTTACAACCATTTACATGTACATGAGTCAACAGACCAGGTCAGTTGTGTAGCCTAAAGACTAAATGTTCATGAGGGTTTTTCACTAGTGCATAAAATGTCCGGCTTGGTGAAAAAAGCAGCCAGCTGGAGACCCGAGCACAGCGGAGTCGTCCCCCAGGAAATGTTTCACATTCAAACACTTTATTTCCTGCATTCTGGTGAATTTTTAAGCACCAATTTATGTTGTAAATATCTTTATTAATAGAAAGGAATACATTAATTGTGGCACTAGATGATAATTCAAAATTGAATGAAACACAATATCGTTAGGCTCTCAGGCTTTCAGTCTTGCTTAATGAAATATGTATTCTCCTCTCGATCAACATTTCTCATTTAATGTTATCTCTGCTGAGTTAACACACGTGTAGGCAGATTTACTCTTCTCTTTGGTGTCTTTTGTTGGGGAAGCAAACTCGTTTAATGTAAATGTGTCATCTATTTACACCGATTCTATAATTTGAATCAATCTATAAACCCCGGACATTAATATTTGTTTCAAGGCATCTGAAAATGTTCATAACTTCATGGAACTTCAAAACATGTTCCAGAAAAAATCTACCTGTCCTAGAGTCTGCTGTGCATCATGTTATTGCTCAACTGATATTGATTATTGGTAGGGACAGGTCAGTAGTCTCTGGGTAGGGACAGGTCAGTAGTCTCTAAGTAGGGACAGGTCAGTAGTCTCTGGGTAGGGACAGGTCAGTAGTCTCTGGGTAGACGGGTCAGTAGTCTCTGGATAGAGACGGGTCAGTAGTCTCTGGGTAGGGACGGGTCAGTAGTCTCTGGGTAGGGACGGGTCAGTAGTCTCTGGGTAGACAGGTCAGTAGTCTCTGAGTAGGGACAGGTCAGTAGTCTCTGGGTAGGGACGGGTCAGTAGTCTCTGGGTAGACGGATCAATAGTCTCTGGGTAGGGACGGGTCAGTAGTCTCTGGGTAGATGGGTCAGTAGTCTCTGGGTAGGGACAGGTCAGTAGTCTCTGGGTAGGGACGGGTCAGTAGTCTCTGGGTAGGGACGGGTCAGTAGTCTCTGGGTAGACGGATCAATAGTCTCTTGGTAGGGACGGGTCAGTAGTCTCTGGGTAGGGACGGGTCAGTAGTCTCTGGGTAGATGGATCAATAGTCTCTGGGTAGGGACGGGTGAGTAGTCTCTGGGTAGGGACGGGTCAGTAGTCTCTGGGTAGACGGATCAATAGTCTCTTGGTAGGGACGGGTCAGTAGTCTCTGGGTAGGGATGGGTCAGTAGTCTCTGGGTAGATGGGTCAGTAGTCTCTGGGTAGGGACAGGTCAGTAGTCTCTGGGTAGGGACGGGTCAGTAGTCTCTGGGTAGACGGATCAATAGTCTCTTGGTAGGGACGGGTCAATAGTCTCTTGGTAGGGACGGGTCAGTAGTCTCTGGGTAGACGGGTCAGTAGTCTCTGGGTAGGGACGGGTCAGTAGTCTCTGGGTAGGGACAGGTCAGTAGTCTCTGGGTAGGGACGGGTCAGTAGTCTCTGGGTAGGGACGGGTCAGTAGTCTCTGGGTAGGGACGGGTCAGTAGTCTCTGGGTAGACGGGTCAGTAGTCTCTGGGTAAGGACAGGTCAGTAGTCTGGATAGAGACGGGTCAGTAGTCTCTGGGTAGGGACGGGTCAGTAGTCTCTGGGTAGACGGGTCAGTAGTCTCTGGGTAGGGACAGGTCAGTAGTCTCTGGATAGAGACAGGGTCAGTAGTCTCTGGGTAGGGACGGGTCAGTAGTCTCTGGGTAGGGACAGGTCAGTAGTCTCTGGGTAGGGACGGGTCAGTAGTCTCTGGGTAGGAGACGGGTCAGTAGTCTCTGGGTAGGGACGGGTCAGTAGTCTCTGGGTAGGGACAGGTCAGTAGTCTCTGGGTAGGGACGGGTCAGTAGTCTCTGGGTAGGGACGGGTCAGTAGTCTCTGGGTAGACGGGTCAGTAGTCTCTGGGTAGGGACAGGTCAGTAGTCTCTGGATAGAGACGGGTCAGTAGTCTCTGGGTAGGGACGGGTCAGTAGTCTCTGGGTAGAGGACGGGTCAGTAGTCTCTGGGTAGGGACGGGTCAGTAGTCTCTGGGTAGGGACAGGTCAGTAGTCTCTGGGTAGGGACGGGTCAGTAGTCTCTGGGTAGACGGATCAATAGTCTCTTGGTAGGGACGGGTCAGTAGTCTCTGGGTAGGGACGGGTCAGTAGTCTCTGGGTAGGGACAGGTCAGTAGTGTCTGGGTAGGGACGGGTCAGTAGTCTCTGGGCAGACGGATCAATAGTCTCTGGGTAGGGACGGGTCAGTAGCCTCTGGGTAGGGACAGGGTCAGTAGTCTCTGGGTAGGGACAGGGTCAGTAGTCTCTGGGTAGGGACGGGTCAGTAGTCTCTGGGAGAGGTAGTCTGGGTAGGGACGGGTCAGTCCTCTGGGTAGGGACGGGTCAGTAGTCTCTGGGTAGAGACGGGTCAGTCTCTAGGTAGGGACAGTTCAGTAGACTCTGGATAGGGACGGGTCAGTCTCTGGGTAGGGACAGGTCAGTAGTCTCTAGGTAGAGACGGGTCAGTCTCTGGGTAGGGACAGGTCAGTAGACTCTGGATAGGGACAGGTCAGTAGTCTCTGGGTAGGGACAGGTCAGTAGTCTCTAGGTAGAGACAGGTCAGTCTCTGGGTAGGGACGGGTCAGTAGTCTCTGGGTAGAGACGGGTCAGTCTCTGGGTAGGGACAGGTCAGTAGACTCTGGATAGGGACGGGTCAGTAGTCTCTGGGTAGGGACGGGTCAGTAGTCTCTGGGTAGACGGATCAATAGTCTCTTGGTAGGGACGGGTCAGTAGTCTCTGGGTAGGGACGGGTCAGTAGTCTCTGGGTAGGGACAGGTCAGTAGTCTCTGGGTAGGGACGGGTCAGTAGTCTCTGGGTAGACGGTCATAGTCTCTTGGTAGGGACGGTCAGTAGTCTCTGGGTCAGGGACGGGTCAGTAGTCTCTGGGTAGGGACGGGTCAGTAGTCTCTGGGTAGGGACAGGTCAGTAGTCTCTGGGTAGGGACGGGTCAGTAGTCTCTGGGTAGGGACGGGTCAGTAGTCTCTGGGTAGGGACGGGTCAGTAGTCTCTGGGTAGGGACAGGTCAGTAGTCTCTGGGTAGGGACGGGTCAGTAGTCTCTGGGCAGACGGATCAATAGTCTCTGGGTAGGGACGGGTCAGTAGCCTCTGGGTAGGGACAGGTCAGTAATCTCTGGGTAGGGACGGGTCAGTAGTCTCTGGGCAGGACGGGTCAATAGTCTCTGGGTAGGGACGGGTCAGTAGCCTCTGGGTAGGGACAGGTCAGTAATCTCTGGGTAGGGACGGGTCAGTAGTCTCTGGGTAGGGACGGGTCAGTAGTCTCTGGGTAGAGACGGGTCAGTCTCTGGGTAGGGACGGGTCAGTAGTCTCTGGGTAGAGACGGGTCAGTCTCTGGGTAGGGACAGGTCAGTAGACTCTGGATAGGGACGGGTCAGTAGTCTCTGGGTAGGGACAGGGTCAGTAGTCTCTGGGTAGACGGGATCAATAGTCTCTGGGTAGGGACGGGTCAGTAGTCTCTGGGTAGGACGGGTCAGTAGTCTCTGGGTAGGGACAGGTCAGTAGTCTCTGGGTAGGGACGGGTCAGTAGTCTCTGGGTAGGGACGGGTCAGTAGTCTCTGGGTAGACGGGTCAGTAGTCTCTGGGTAGGGACAGGTCAGTAGTCTCTGGGTAGGGACGGGTCAGTAGTCTCTTGGTAGGGACAGGTCAGTAGTCTCTGGGTAGGGACGGGTCAGTAGTCTCTGGGTAGACGGATCAATAGTCTCTTGGTAGGGACGGGTCAGTAGTCTCTGGGTAGGGACGGGTCAGTAGTCTCTGGGTAGGGACGGGTCAGTAGTCTCTGGGTAGGGACGGGTCAGTAGTCTCTGGGTAAGACGGGTCAATAGTCTCTGGGTAGGGACGGGTCAGTAGTCTCTGGGTAGAGACGGGTCAGTAGTCTCTGGGTAGGGACGGGTCAGTAGTCTCTGGGTAGGAGACGGGTCAGTAGTCTCTGGGTAGGGACAGGGTCAGTAGTCTCTGAGGTAGAGACGGGTCAGTCTCTGGGTAGGGACGGGTCAGTAGTCTCTGGGTAGGGACGGGTCAGTAGTCTCTGGGTAGGGACAGGGTCAGTAGTCTCTGGGTAGGGACGGGTCAGTAGTCTCTGGGTAGGGACAGGTCAGTAGTCTCTGGGTAGGGACAGGTCAGTAGTCTCTGGGTAGGGACGGTCAGTCTCTGGGTAGACGGGTCAGTAGTCTCTGGGTAGGACAGGTCAGTAGTCTCTGGTAGGGACGGGTCAGTAGTCTCTGGGTAGACGGATCAATAGTTATTGTTAGGGACGGGTCAGTAGTCTCTGCGGTAGGGACGGGTCAGTAGACTCTGGGTAGGGAAGGTCTAGTAGTGTCTGGGTAGGACGGGTCAGTAGTCTTGGTGCAGACGGATCAATAGTCTCTGGGTAGGGACGGGTCAGTAGCTTGTGTTCAAATGTGACAGTCAGTAATCTACTGGGTAGACGGGTAGTAGTCTCTGGTCACGTGACTGGGTCAGGTTTTCTCTGGTAGAGACGGGTCAAAGTCTCTGGGTAGGTGACGGTCAGTAGTCTCTGGGTAAACGGATAGCTATGGGTAGGGAAGTCAGTAGACTCTGGTAGGGCACGGTGTCTCTGAGTAATGGTGAAGATCAGTAGTCTCTAGTAGAGACGGGTCAGTCCTCTGGTCAAAGGAACGGTCAGTAGTCTCTGGGTAGAGACGGGTCAGTTTGGTTAGGGACAGGTTCAGTAGACTTCTGGATAGGACGGGTCAGTAGTCTCTGAGTGGGAGGGTCAGTAGTCTCTGGTAGACATCAAATAGTTTGGTGGGACGTCAGTAGTCTCTGGTGGACGTCTAGTAGTCTCTGAATAGGGACATCAGTAGTCTACTGTAGTACGGTCAGTAGTCTCTGTACAAGGTCTTCACTGGGTAGGAGACCGAACATAGTTCTAGTAAACGGGTCAATAATTTTGCTGTAGACTGTTACGTAATGTTTGAGGTAGGGACGGGTAATAATGTCTCTGGGTGGACGGGTCATAGTCCTGGGTAACGGAAAATCTATGGTGACGGGTCAGTGTCACTGTAGGACGGTCTAGTAGTCTCTGGGTAGGGACAGGTCAGTAGTCTCTGGGTAGGGACGGGTCAGTAGTCTCTGGGCAGACGGATCAATAGTCTCTGGGTAGGGACGGGTCAGTAGCCTCTGGGTAGGGACAGGTCAGTAATCTCTGGGTAGGGACGGGTCAGTAGTCTCTGGGTAGGGACGGGTCAGTAGTCTCTGGGTAGAGACGGGTCAGTCTCTGGGTAGGGACAGGTCAGTAGTCTCTGGGTAGAGACGGGTCAGTCTCTGGGTAGGGACAGGTCAGTAGACTCTGGATAGGGACGGGTCAGTAGTCTCTGGGTAGGGACAGGTCAGTAGTCTCTAGGTAGAGACGGGTCAGTCTCTGGGTAGGGACGGGTCAGTAGTCTCTGGGTAGAGACGGGTCAGTCTCTGGGTAGGGACAGGTCAGTAGACTCTGGATAGGGACGGGTCAGTAGTCTCTGGGTAGGGACAGGTCAGTAGTCTCTGGGTAGGGACAGGTCAGTAGTCTCTGGGTAGGGACAGGTCAGTAGTCTTTTCCTTTGACACAGATGTCTCTGTGATACAATAAAAGATATGATTTGTTAATACTTGCACTGACGGTGAGGAAGCAGCAGACCAATTATAATTTATTATGATTGTGTTTCATATATTGTGCAATATAATCTTGTTTTACTATCTTTGTTCCAAATGTGAGAGATAATTACTGTAATATGATTCTTTCTTTGTCCGTGCTGGTCTGGTTTTGCCTTAGTGACACCGGTCAAAATTCTATAGTTTGGTGACTGGCACTGACACTGGTACATGCTATTAAAATGACTTGGCCCACCTTGTTTTATAATGGTGATAATAGTATGCAACACTGCAGACATAATCCCACTGTCAAAGAAACTCGCACACAAAAAAAACAATCCAGTGATTTTACACATTCAGAGCTTCTGAAACATTCAGAGGTCTGAAAGATCTGAGGAGGGTCTAATTAAGGATGACATTAAAAGTTTGTCCCTTTGATTTATGAGCTCTGCAAATAGGGGAAATATTATTTATTTCTGTAGTCTCTGTCACAAGGTCTTTCACTGTAAACCCGAACAAGTTCAGAAAACTCAAAATTTATGCTGTAACTGATTACGTAAATGTTTTTGAGTTAACCTAATAAATGTTTTGAGTTACACTATACTTAAAAAATATGTGTTCAGTTGACTTAATCTATATTCTAAGTTCAATATAATTTATAATATTCATTAACTTAATATTTATGTCTATTTCATACTTAAATTATTTAAATTTAACTTTCATTAAATTGAAGTGCACTGTACTTAAAAAGTATTTTAAGCAGTTATTAAAACTTGTATGTATAAAAACTTAAAATTTTACTTCAGTCTTACTCAAAAAACATACTTGTACATAACTCATAAGCTCATGAAAATTGTATTGATTTAAGTTCTGAATACTCAATTTTTACATTAAACACACACACAACTTCAGGTATTCAGTTTTATTTTGCATTAACATTGTTAATCCAATCAAGTATGAACAATTACAGCAATATTTCTTTAAACCCTGCGGCAAATGTAACTGGACATTAAACAGCTCAGTCACCTCCTGGACGTCTGTATATCAGTGTGTGTCTGTATATCTGTGTGTGTGTGTCCATCTCCATGTCATGACATGACTGAGCATGTTAAAGTGCTTGAAGTAAAACATTTGGCAAGACTTTGTAAACAAATTAAAAGGATCTTACAGCTCATCAAACTGCAAAACAATTTTAAACATAAATATAACTGAAATAAATAATACCACTGGCCTTTGTGCATAAGTCATAAGGACCAAGAGCTCTTTCATAGAATAAAATAAAAAATAAATACAATACATTATTGTAAAGGGCATATCTCACACTATTCCGATCTACAGTTGTTAACTTTTTAAAAATGCAACCATGAAGGAATGACCACTTGGTGGATAAGGGACATGTAAAAAGTGACCTGTGTCCTGCTTGTGCTCCTTCACATGCAACAGCTCTACACATTATAACGGAATTTTCAGTGAATAAATGACAGAAATATACAATTGCTAACAATTAAAACTGTTAATTTTGTATAAAGTGCAAACATGATTAGGTAGCTTTTGTGGTTAGACAGCCTACCAGGTGTAACTTCCATTCAGATGCTTTGGGCAAAAGCATATTCAACATACTGTCACATTAAGACACTTGGCACCAACAACTCACTTCTGTGTGTTCATACAGATGAAGGTAAAAGTGTGAATGAGTTTCCTGGGGAAGTCCAAATGCAATACATACATCAAACCAATGCTTTAGCCAACCTGGGGATGTTGCTCATCACAAGCTCATCTTCTACCACAATAGCAATGGATGCAGGACTGAAGTCAACTGGACTTGTAGTGCTCTCAGAGACCATCGAGACAAGGGCAACAGGCGTGTCAGTGATGTCTGGCTCAGGCGAATCGTCCTCCTGGAATATACAGGTTATACAAGGTTAACTTTCAGGAACTAGACAATTGCATTATATTACTATTTCACAGGTCATGACTTAACAGCTAAGTATTAGGTAGGTATTTCAACTGACTATTCTACTGGTCACCATCCAACAGGTAACATGCAAGTATGTCAATGCGTCTCATATAGGTCTTTTAAACCCTCCGGCGGTCATCGGGTCAAGGAAGGAAGCTGAAGGAAGGACAGGGGGAAGAAGAGAGGAAGGAAGGAAGAAAAAATGAGGGAGGAAAGAAGGAAGGGAGGAGGTAGGAAAGTAGTGTGTGTGTGTGTTATTTAATGAGCGGTAAGGCCAAAAGGTCAACCAAATGATTAGCCCTCTGGGCAAGGTGAGGTCAGGGCTTTGTGGGAAGTTAAACTTAAGGATTACAGGGCTTCTATACCACATACTGTATGTATCCATATGCATCCACACTCACGCCTCCACACAGGGTTTGGAAGGTGGTTGCGTTGTATAGTTAGGCAGCTTTTAGTGTTGAAAATAATGCTATCCATACAAAGCAAGCAACAGTTCTGCGAAAGCAGTGAATACTTACATTCCACATCTTGAAGAACGGTGGGTCCTCCTCACGTAGGTATACCGGGAGGGCGCGTAGGGCTGCAGTGCGTCTCATGTTGACATCTTGTTGTTGCTGAAAGGACAAGCAAATTGAACATGATGAACTTTGTTGCTGTCACTGTTGTCCGTATAACTTGATTTGGACCAAGTTCAACTTTAACTCACCTGGAGGTCATAAATATGTAGGATGTCATGCAGCGCCTCTGCTATCTTGCCGGTGTGTTCTGCCATCTGTCTGTATATGGCCAACAGTGGTGTGTGCCGGTCAAGCTCAGCATAAAACTGGTTCCGTAGATTGACGTTTGTGATGCGGTGGAACTCTGCACAAACTTACAAAACAAAATCAAAAAAACCCAATAGGACAAATGAATTTTGGATGAAACATGTTGAGAGGGCAGATTGAGAAAGATGTGTAAAGATTGGTAGAAATGAGAAAGAGTGAGCCTGTTTTACCTGTGATTCCATCCGAAGAGCCGCCATTTCTGTAGGAACTCCTTCACCATTTGATCTTGCACCAGCTCTACATGTGTCTTTGTGAAACAGCGATAAATACATTTTCAGTGCATTAATTACAGAAATGTACAAATGCAGGAGGTGTAGAGACATGGCAAAGGACTAACTCTTGAATAATGGCTATGTAGTGCTTAAATAACTGTGTCTGAGGAAACAGCACCCAACTTGCACTTCCACTCCATCATTTGAAGTGCTTACTTTCAAACTAAATTAATTCTACTACAAGTGAGTTTAAATAATTTGGCTTACCAAAGAAAAAGGTCAGTGCTGGTCAATATTCTCAACTTGATCCTGTGGAAACTGATACAATAAGCAGTAAGAAACCAGTTAAATTATGTAGGGTACTCAACAACAGCTTTACCATTTATTAACCCAGAATCTCAAGTGTTAATATAACTTATCAATAAAGTTGTTCTCAGACGATCTAAGTGACTGTAGGTCATATACAGTCAATTACATAGTTATTCAAATCCACACACACAGACAGACAGACTTGATTATTACAAATAATAATAAAACGTTAGCCCATTTATGGAGGGGGAGCAGCACAAGCTAAATCTCAGTTACCTTGATTTGTGTGCATGCTCGCTTCTCTGCATCCACTTCAGCCTATGAGGAAAGAAAAAATGGAGGTTCAATTTAAGCTTGCAGATTGCATAAGCTAACCAACTTCATGTCCATGCATTACTACGGACGTAACTATTACTCAAGTGCATAAGTTACTGAGTCGGCTAATGGCTAAAACTAGCTGCAACTTAACGTTCTTCGTCTTAAAATAGCTAGTAGGCCTACGTTAGTTCATTCGGGTGCATGTAACAAGAAGAAAAATATTTACAAGATAAGGGCGCTTCACATAAATATCAGCACCACACAAAGAAACGCTACGGCTGCTAACTGAAAAGAGTTACGAGCTGACATCGTTAACAGCGCCGCATTTCAAAAATTAGCGCGAATCACCGCGGCCATTGCCCGGTACCCTAAAAGTAAAAACAGCGCAGTCTAACGATCAAACACTTTATTGTTTGTGATACCCATGCAACGTTATAACAAGCAAAGCAGTTTTAACAAGTTTGTTTGGTTTACTTACAAGTTAATCCATGAACGAAGATGAGACGCGGACTCTCGCACACGGCAGCCATCTTGGACAAAAAAAATTGCGTCGGTCCAGGCAGGAGATTCACAACGTCGTGACGTCATGACGTCCGTGTAAGGAGCGTTTACTCAAAAGCAATCATTGATGGGGAACACTTTACTCATAAGTTCTGTGCCACAGAAAATTAAAACTAGATTAATCGTTCACATCACTGATTAGTTATAAGTTCTTTCAACTATTAAACAGATTTTAATTGTTGTGCCCTCAGTCCTTATAAGTTAGTAGTACTGTTGGGGTTTACAGTGTTGGATACACACTGTAACAATATGAAACATTTACATTTAGGTCATTTAGCAGACGCTTTTGTCCAAAGCGACTTACAATAAGTACATTTGTCAAAAGAAGGAAACAAAGAAACCACAACGTATCATTGCCGATGCAGTAAGAGCTAAAAATAGAACAAGTGTTAGGTCCTCATCTGAGTAAAGTAGTACTTCAAGAGCAACAGTGCTATGATCAGAGTGCTATAGGTAAGGGTTTTTTTTTTTTGGGGGGGGGGGGGGGGTGTCTAGTGGGTCATGCTATGTAGAGTCAAGGTGAAGTCTGAACAGGTGAGTCTTGAGCCTTTTTCGGAAGATGACAAATGACTCTGCTGTCCTGACATTGGTCGGGAGTTCGTTCCACCACTGAGGCGCCAGAACGGAGAAGAGTCTAGACTTTGCTGAGCGACATTTGTTTGATTTCAGCGATGGTGGTACCAGCCGGCCAGCTGAAGTAGAGGAGCGAAGTGCTCGCTTCGGGGCATGAGGTTTGACCAGTGTTTGAAGGTAGAAGGGTGCCGTTCCATTGATGGCCCTGAAGGCCAGTGTCATCGTCTTGAATTGGATGCGTGCTGCAACAGGGAGCCAGTGGAGGTCACGGAGGAGGGGGGTCACGTGGGAGAATTTGGGTAGATTGAAGATGAGGCGTGCTGCGGCATTCTGGATACGCTGTAATGGTTTGATCGCAGAGGCCGGGAGTCCGGCCAGGAGAGAGTTGCAGTAGTCAAGGCGGGAGATGACCAGTGCTTGGACCAAGAGCTGCGTTGCATCCTTTGTGAGGAAGGTCAGAATCCTGCGGATATTGTAGAGGGCGAATCTGCAGGATTGGGCCACAGCAGTGATGTTGGGGGTGCAGGATAGTTGGTCATCGAGGATTACACCCAGGTTCCTCACAGTTGAGGAAGGTAATACTGTGATGCCCCCGACAGTGACCGACAGGTCCATGCGAGGGCAGTCTTTCCCTGGGATGAAGAGGAGTTCGTTTTTTTTCACGTTGAGCTTGAGGTGATGTGCAGTTGTCCAGACAGAGATGTCAGCCAGACAGTCCGAGATCCGAGTATGTGAGAAAATATATCAAAGAAAATATATCAAACATAGGCCCTTCATTAATAATTAGATTAGTAACACACAATCTGCATGAATGCAGCTTGTGGAAGTGAATGAATCTGCGTGGTTTCTGATCGTTGAAGTTTGATTCACTGCAGACCAAAATCATCACTTTCCCCCATTTGATGGTCTTTAAGACATCAGGTTTTGTAGAGATCATGTGCTCTTTTTTGCATTCTGCAACACTAAAACAGCATCTTTTTGTTAATAATATTATAGTTTTTTGGCCAGGTAGGACTGTCTTCTAGAATTGTCTTCTATGGGCCCAATATGAAATATATCGTCTTACGATATGATTATAGATTTGCTGCAGGTGTGTCATTAAAGTAACCTGCTATAAATGCAGTGAATCCCCTTTTGAGCCAATGTACCTTATTTGCTTTTCCCTTATTCATATCAGTTTAAATATCAAAAGATGTTCAGTTTACATTATAATCCCATTGTGTGACTTGAATCTCATTACCGTTCAAATCAATGAGCAGAAAAAAAAAAGTTGAATCCTCATTGGTGAGCAGAAACACTCATAACTGCTTCCATATAGAGGTGCTCTAGGCCTGCGCTTGGAAGTCGTGATGGCCGTGGTGTTAACTTACCAGTCCCCCAACCCCCACTCAGCCCCACCCCCCATTGTAGCCAGATGGCTGTCACACAGGCGGTGCCTTGCCCAGACCATGCTGATTTCCCATCATTCTTTTGTTAATGAGGTCGTTAGCAACGCAACGGACAATTAAATGATCTCAATCTGGCATTTTCCCCATTTGTTTACTGTATCGTGTACTGTACAGTGTTTGAAGCGCCTCAAATAACAGTTTGACCAACTCTGTCGAGATTATGGCTTTTATCAATTTCACTCATATGATTCATGTGATTGATATCGTGCAGCAGGGAAAGAAAAACATCAGTGATAGACGCCCACCACTGAAGCCATGTTCAGACAGCCAAGTAGTCTAAACAGAGCTCTTGATAAAGGTTGCGTTATTCCATTCTCCTCTGTGATGGTGGGATATCGCCGTCTCCAACCGACAAACTTTGTTTTAGTGCATCATCAGCCTGCATGGTTATTACACAGCCTGGAGCTGCTGCTCTGCTGCTGCTCTGCTGCTGCTCTGCTGCACGGAGGAAGTTTTGTTAGCTGTTAAAGCGTGCGTTGAGGGTGACTTCAGCCAGTTTGTCGAGCACTCACCTTCATGTGAAGCGCTGCCGAACACCGACGCCACTGACAGTTAATTATGGGTGTCACGGATCACGCAGACGTGTCGCTGCATGTTTACATCTGTGTTGTATTGTTGTTTTCTAGTTATTTTCTCAGCAAGTGCATCTGTGCTTTAGCTCCAGAAGTGCCTCGGGGCTTTCCATAATGATCGTAAAAGCAGTACAGATTCAGGGGAATGAAATTTTAAAAAGGACTTGTGGGTATAATTGGTGAACCTGCCATCACAGTCACTTTGGAAATATTTTTCGGTCAGGCTGTTGAAACACGAAGAGTGCCTGTTAGCTATACTGTCATCCTCTATATGTATGTCTCTGCATGGCTCCATTATTTTCTCTCCTACACACACAACGTCATTTTGAGTGAGTGAAAACCAACTAAACTTGATATGTTGTTTGACAGAAAGACCAAAAGGGAGCAAACATGCTGTATGAATTTTGACACCCAGTAGTATTCGGGAAGCGCCTCATTGCAGTGATTTCCATTCTGGGCCAGGTGGCTGGTGACGGTAACAGGGAGGTTAAGGTGGTGACACCCAGATACCACACATTTATCTCCAAAATGCCAGATATATTATACTTCTAACCAAAATGGTGGTTGAGGAAAATAAAGTTGATCTGTTTTTTTTTCTATTTCCCAGCTCGTCTCAGAGACATTAATGTGAGGTGAGATATATGCCTGGTCAGTAATAAAATCTGCTTACACAGAATCTGATGGGCTACATTAAAAACCCACCCTTTGATTAAAAGATTTTTCATCCAAAGATAGATTTTCACCCGAAGCGATCCTGTTCTATGAGGGGCCCAAAAGAGACAGGAGCTTCTGAGGCAGCAGTTTATCCCCCATTCAGGCAAACGCACAGATGACAGCTAGCCCTCACTGCTGTCTCGCACTGTTTTTATGGGGATGAAACCAACAAATCTGGCTCCGAGCTACTGTCCAATATGTAGCTTCAAAGCTCCTGTTTGAGAATCATCACTAACGGGGATACTGGCAAAGTTTTCTCTTAAATCAGAGAGGCTGGTTTCTGAGGCTACCCCAGCCTTCGGCGAGGACCACACGTCTGCCAGCGAGCACATGATGTATTCTCCGGCTCACCTTTTATGTCCACTCCTAATTGAATCGGGATGGATCATTTTGCTGCAATATATTAGGCGTTGTTTCAGCTGTGACTTCAAAGCAGCTGTTGTTAGTGGTGGGCGCAGCAAACAACGTGTTGACGTTAACAATTAGCAACTCCCGATTCTTCTTTTCACCCTGACAAACAATCTCACTGTACGTCATGCTTCCATACATTCTGCAAGTTCTAGTTACTGCTTCTACTTGGCACTTGCTATGCTATGTATTTTTAAGTCTTTTTGTCTGGAAATGTTTTTATATTCATATTTTTGTGATATGTTCAAAGCAGGTCTCTCTTGTGAATGAGAGCCAGGGTCTTAATGAGATTACCCGTATAAATAATGGTTAAATAGCTCTGTGTGATAGCTCTCTCTCTCTCTCTCTCTCTGACACCTGGAGGAGCCCATTTTTTAAATTATCTTGTAGGACTAATTATCATTTAAAGATATTTCTGTGTTTGTCTGAAAATAAGGCAATATTTTGAAAAGTGAGTATATTTTCGGTATCAAGTTATCGACGGAGTTAACGTTAAAAAGAAAAATATAATTTTGGTCTGAAGCAACACAATTCTGAGCATAAATCATACATTGTCAAAAGTAGCAAAAGAGCAAACTAAAAGTTGAAAATAATAATAGAAAAGTAAATTTTGTTTTCCATTGTTAGTCGCACCTCTGCACCGTTGTGTTCATTGTCTTGTCATGAAAGTCAACCTGCTGCAATTACCTTTTACAGCCCAGACTCACTTTGCCACACTCCCACCGGGAACACAGTAAAGGTGTGAAGCTCGAGGGAGCCGTACAGTGTGTGTTGAATGCTTTTACAGGAAATAGGTTTCTGTGTAGGTGGGAATATTTGGAAAGCTCCGTAAAGCAACTATAGAAAACACAACTCACAACGGTGATAAATCCACCGTCAATTAACGGTTTCCTGGCCAGCGATGAATGAACATTTGATGCAATGTGAAAATGCTGCTAAGCCTTTCCTGACCTCCATCTTGTCCTCTTCTTCTACAGAGACGTCAGAGTGCTTTATATGCAGGGATGTTGAACTTCAAGCCAGTGACCCACTGAGGAATTTCTGTGACTGCAAGAATTTACTTGCCCATCACGCGTGTCTGTCCACGTGGATCCAGAAGGTAAGAAAGCCGTTCCACGTAGGGAACCTGGATATTTGCCAACCGGGCAGCCGTTTGTCAGAATGTGAAGGAGGAAAACGGTCTGTGTTGGACTTCTAACTGTAAATAAATGTTTGCTGCGTTTGCCTCAAGGTAATGAGCTACCTTTCAAATAGCAATACCAATTAGTTTTAACGAGGGTTGCTAACAATGAACAACGCACACAGCTGAGAGCGATGAGAGGAATCTGGAAAGCTATCACGCACCAGACACCTGTCACTTACTGCAAAATGGCTCATTAGCATCCGTATCACTCCTTGAACCAGTAGTTGTGTAGATGCAGCGCTCACTCATGTGGCCTCTTTGAACTGCACCTCCCAAAAGATCAATTTACACTCCTCTTCCTCGGTGAAATGTACGTTTCTGTAGGTGGCTCTTTCCGTTCCGTCGGTGCTTATTGCTGCTCATGAAAACCATCGAATTGCTGCTGCTGCCAGTAAAAATGTATAATTACCACTGTATTTTACCAAACATAGAAAGTCAAAGTTAAAATTTAAGCGGAAAGGTGTGTGAATGTAAATTCAACAGCTGCCAGTTTCCACATAATTATTAAACCTTTTCTGCACACCAATGAGTTTTTATATTATATGACATGAAAATACTCTTCGGGAGCATTTTAGTTTGCATAGACAGATGTTAATTTATACTTAATGTCACTGTTCAACTACCTCACAGAGCATCCTAATAATCCCATTAAGGTACCACCAACTCTGGTTAAAAGCACTGTGCATCATAGCATACACTATTCTGTAAGTGAAGCCAGAGTACTTAGGAATACAGATACCAGTATCGGATATCTGGTCGATATGTGCTCAGATACTTGTACTCGTACTCATAAAACTACTCGGATGCAACCTTGATACCACGACAGCAACGTGCTGTTGACCTCTCATCAGTTGAGCCTAATAAGCTTCAACAGTAACCTGATGCACAAACGTGTTTAAATTAAAACAGTGGTTTCGGTGCATTTCAAACACAAATACATTTTTTAAAATGTGAACAATGGCTCAAATGACATTAAACGGTTCTATTGTGGTCATGAATCCACAGATAATCATCAACATTGCTCTTCCCCTCAGCTCTACTGAGCTTTTTAGCTTTTTTAACTCGTTATTTTGGCTTTTAAACCCACAAATTATTTGATCCACACGAAAAAAAAGCTCAGATAAACCCACTGTAAAGTTTAAATTATGGACACCAAATGGCCGACTGACTAATGAGCCGAAAAAGGGAAAGTGGATGTTACCAGAAACATCATTCCTAGTGAATGCTAATATTGATCTCCGTCTGCATAAACAAGCCTTAGTTTCCATACCAGCCTAACAAAGGCACAGTCGGTCAGAGATGTGTGATTTTAGAGTAATGCTCCCGTGTTGCGACATACTAAAACATACTGATGCAGCTTTAAGCGTGAGGTCTAGCTGTTAATAGTGGGCCAGTTAATGGGGAAGTCCACCAGTTTGACAAGTCAGGCTTGTACTAGTCATGGGGGCGATTACTCAGCCTGTGGAAACCATTGTATCAACAGTAGTCTGATGTCACTGTGGGAGAAAACTTCCATAATGAGGTCATCCGTTATTTGGTTTAGCGTTTAGGTTACAAACCGGGGCCGTAGAGTCGTGTGGGCATTTAACCAGCAGGGAGCATCTGATGAAGAGACGCTATTAGGTTGCCTTATGGGAAGTTAAGCATCCAGTGTTAATGGAGCTTGACACTTAAAGTCAGGATATCTAGGATTCTGCTATACCAATAATGATAACTAATATCTTTTAAATCTGTATCCCACAAGTCACCCAGATTCATGGAAGGGTCCTACTATACTTCCTTATAAGATACCCAGAGTGCAACGCTAAATAAGAACATCCAGATCAGTTCTGCATCAGAATATATTGCCTTTGTAAGTCACTATACTGATAATTATACATGAAGGAGTTCTAATCACATCGAGTCATTGTATATTCATTGAAGATAAAACGTGCATAAGCTCTTCACTGCGTGGCTGCTGTGCCGTCCACTCCTGTGAGCTTTGGGTCTCTTTGGATACTCCACAAGTGGTAGACAACATGCTACAGCAGACCTTTCATCTGCATCAGCAGCTGTCAGAGTGAAGAGTCACTTCCATTAAGTGTGTGTCTTCCCACTATACAATTATATACAGACACACTCGTACAGAAGACCAATCTCTGCAGAGAGTGTGTGTGCTAACGCTACAAGACTACTTTGGTTTTTTTTTTTTTGTGTGAGAGAAGCAGAGAGAGAGACAGAGAAAGAGAGGGGGGGGGGGGGGGGATGTGTGTGACCTTTTAGAGTGCTCAGGGTAGGGAGCCCCTTTCCCTTTTACAGAACAGAAATCAGCAATTGACCTGTCACTTTTGCTCTGATAGCCATCTCTGGAAAGCAGGTCATGCACATATGTCTAAAGTGCCTCTTAACCGCATTTTATGAAGCCAGAAAATGTAATCCAATAATGATTTCACTTGCAAGAGAGGAAGAGAGAGGAGGGGGGGGGGGGGGGCAGCTGGGAGTGATAGCATGCACCATTGCCACCCTTAAAAGCAGTTTGAAAAAAGGAAAAGGGTAAATTCCACGTCCTTATTTAATTTCACCCACAACAATATCACACAGATGTTGTCACTAAATAGCAGCGAGATGATTTCAAAGACAACCAAACAGCGCTGGCACTCATTCCCGGAACTGTTGATACATACTTCAGTATGTTTGCAACACGGGACTATCTGAATGATTATCATCTGCACTGAGGCTAACCATACGCTATCTTTTTTTAGACTGCCTCATTTGTGCCCACCCCTCCCTCTCCTTCCCCATTTCAGGTTCCCAAAGACAAATAGCATGGCGCAAAACTAATTAGTAACCAGGAACTAGTTAGGAGATGCCCTTTGAAAAACATGTCCTGAGGCAGGATTTAAATATAGGGACAGAGTCAGTGACTGAGTGTGCCTAGGAGATCCCGGCCTCCAGGCGCGGCAACACTTTGACCCCTGACCCTCATTATAGGGAGTGCATTCCTAGAGGGGTGAAACCCCTCGCAGCACAAAGTACAAGGGCATGGGAGGACTGTATGGCTCGTACCACACCAGCTGAGTGTGGCCTGGTGTGTCTCACTGCCCAACCCAATGAGGATTTGAGAAAATACAGAGAAATAAAGGATGCAGGATTCTCCAAAGTAATGGTTTACACTTACTATCCAGGCTAATAAATATGTTTTCATTTTTGATAAGTATTTTATACGTTCAGAAGTGTGCGTTTATGTTGTCACCATGCACTTGCCACTAAAGTGTGCATGCCTGTTTTTCCCTTTAATTGCACTCACTCTGTCTCTCATGAGTTGATAATTCTCATCATTGCTGCAAACAGACTTGGTTTACATTCATTAGCCCGACACTCACAGCAATCAGGCCACAGTGCCAGGGGCAATGGCCCTCTTTATAAAATCACATTGCCTAATAGCAGTGTTCTATAATTATATGCCATTAACATCTATCAAAGTGTGCTCCTACATGCCATGCATATTATCAGTGGATTTGGCAGTTTGTGTTTGTACAAATGCTTTTCTTCATGATTAGCATCTTCAGATAGTTAGCACCAGCTTGAAGATTATGGCTCACGTTGTTTGTTTCATATGCAGTCCTGCCCTGTGGTGCATTAAATGTGTGCATTAAAACAACATATACTGGTAGTTATATGCCTGTCCATTAATTAATATATACCTAGAGTGGCCCGCAGCAACATTGGACAAAACAAACGAACAAAAGAGAAAAACACATAACAGAATAATTGCAATTCATATTACCCCGCTAATCATTAAAATATACTTAAAACTCTTAATATGCCACTAAAACACAACAAAACAAATAACAATTATATAAACATTAAACAAATATTTTGATTGCATCACATATTTTTTTGTGTGAACATCCTTTTAAGTGAAAAACTATGAAATAATCTTAAATAAGATGATCATAAATCATTAGGTCTCCCTGCGTAAACAAGGATAAATACATTTTTAAAATGTACAATTGTATACTGTATTTTTAAAATCAGACTATCTTTCACTTGTTCAAGTCACTTGCTGATTCTGGAAATTCACCACATTCGACTAATTGTGTTTTTTATAGTGATAATTATAAAATCCTATGTATTGTCCCATCACTAGTTGTGTTTCCTATTTATTTATTGTGTTTGCATCTTTAATGCCTTTAGGGTAAAGACGGGCACTATTTCCAAACAGTCATAATTAGTTTATTGATCAAACACAAACAAATGATTTGTCACTCAGGCTTGTAATTCTACAGTAAGTCCAGCTGCAGAACCGTTATTATAATGGTTCACTGTCATTAAATTAATTTTGTAATACTGTTTCCTCACAGGGACGTGGGAGTGAAGACAGGCTGCTCTGCGTTATCTGCAAAGCCAAGGTAAGTGTATTAACGTGTGTGTGTGTGTGTGTGTGTGTGTGTGTCTGCGTGTGTCTGTGTGTGTGGACAGGGAGGGCATCATAACAATTCAATGAGAGATCTGATGATGTCTCATCTTTTTAATCTCACTGTGTGAAATGTAGGTAGCAAGCATTTAAACAAACAGCGTTTAAGTCATTAAACAGTGGCTGCATCTCACAAAACAGATCCAAACAGAGCAGATCCATAATACTAATGAGCAATCAAGTCTTTGTTTTGCTCTGTGATTTAGCTGATTTTCCAGCAGTTGTGTTGCTTATGAGCTGTAAGCTGTCTTATATTCCTTATTACTGCAGCAGAGCACTCGCCGCGGAGAAGGGAAGGGAAACATTACAATATTTGGCGAAGGATCCAAGCCATGTAATGACCAAATCTGTATTCATTTCATGAGCAGAAATTAATCACGCTTTCCTGTGGCACATTCCTAATGCAAATTTCTTTTTGTCAACACATTGTGTCTTGTGTTTGTGGGTTCGTTCGTATGACACGGTGGAGCTGATGTGTCATCACAGATGGGGTTTGCCTGCTGGATAAGGTGGCCACATTACTAACCATCTGAGATTAGGAAGTATGCTGTTGATGTGTTGTATGTATTCATGCTTGTGCCGTGGGTCAAAGCATCAAACGCTGGCTACGGAGTGTTTTATTCATTGTTTGCTCTACAGCGGCGGGTTGAAAATGGGATCTCCGCTGCCTGTCCTCGTGTGTATGTATGGGAGGGATCCACTCGGCAGGGAAATGTCACAGTTACTCTGACAACGACCTTTCAGGACTTTAAGATATTTTAAACATGAAATCATGCGCACACAAAGATTCACGCCCCGATGGAAGTTTAATGAAACAGTTATTCATCTCAGATTTTGTCTTTGTCTTCATTTGGGGGGCTGAAGACTAATTGGTGCGGAGTGTGATTTGTTCTTTTATAGAAGTCAACAAAGACGTTTCTATTACGTGCAGCTGGGGTTCGTTACCAACAGGGTGATGAGGACCTTTATGAATTTGGGATTATTCTCCATGTTTGTATGTCAATATGAGCTTTCATGGTACTGTGGTTATCAAGCACGTTTGTCTCAAGAGGCCGAAGAGTTTTGGAGATTTTTATAGAAATGGCATTTAAGGCCCGGGATGGGTGTTTGACTGACATTTGAGAGCCAGGGTTGCTAGGAGACATGCTGTTAACTTTGCTGGTGGGCTACTGGCTGGAGAACATTATAATCATATACCCTATGAACGTTGCTATTAGCCCACATAACGTTGGCTTCTAACCACTGGTGATTTAAGACTTCTGTCCCTTTACAGGATTCAGTATTTGGGAGGACTCATTGTGCTGTTAACTCTATATTACACTCAAAAAGTGGAGCTGAGTTAGCTGGGCTTGTTAGTTTGCTGGCTTCCGCTTAACGGCTCGTTAATCAAGTTTTTTAATCTCCAATGCTATATCCATTTGAAATGAGGCCGGATAGAAGTCACTACCCATTAATACAGCTTTGTTAACCTGCTCATTTATATATTCTTTATGGAATTTCATTGGTGTTTGTTTTGTTTCCTGTGAGCCCCTAACCAAAGACAAGTTAATATCACTATGTGATAGGATTCTGAATTTGAATTCAACTAGTGCACCTAGCACGGTGGTGTAGTGGGTAGCACTCTCGCCTCACAGCAAGAGGGTCCTGGGTTCGATTCCTGGGTCGGCCCGGGTTCCTTCTGTGTGGAGTTTGCATGTTCTCCCCGTGTAAGCGTGGGTTCTCTCCGGGTTCTCCGGCTTCCTCCCACAGTCCAAAGATAGGTTAATTGGTGACTCTAAATTGCCCGTAGGTGTGAATGTGAGAGTGAATGGTTGTTTGTCTCTACATGTCTCTACTGCGATAGACTGGCGTCCTGTCCAGGGTGAACCCTGCCTTCGCCCAATGACAGCTGGGATCGGCTCCAGCCCCCCCGCGACCCTAAAATACAGGATAAGCGGTAGACAATGGATGGATGGATAGTGCACCTAGCTACGCTAGTTAGCTTTCAAGGTGCACACTAGTTCGCTTCGCCTTCAAACTGCAGCACCGGTTCTCGTTTCCATTTTAATGCTTGCTGAGTAATTCCACGAAGGAGACGGTCTCACTAGCTGCTGCTGTCTCCTTTCATTGGTCCAGTTGTCAGGGGGCAAATGCAGTCCAAACTCCCAGTAGTTATGAAAGATCAGCACTCTGTATGTGACACTGGGATGGAAATCACAGCACACAGTAACTCTCACCAGTTAGATGAAGCAACAGCTTACAACATCTGCTCCAGCCAGCTGGGAACTTCCTGTGTGGCCACTGCAGCTGAACTGATGTTACAAACAACTTTTAGTGCCCACCCACACAGGCGTTGCCCTAAACAGATGACAGAACTGACATCATTTCTTCCTTTAGGTGCCAAATAACAAACATCATTTTTATATAAAATAATGTTAAATATTATGCATTGGTCCAAACCCAAATTTCACTTGAAACGATAATTTGCTGTGTAAAATGAGATCCACATGATATTTCCAGAGAGGTTTACTACCATCACCTGTCATGTAAACCAACAGACTCTCACCTGACTGTAATGATGTAACTCCGTGTTGTTTAAATGGAAGCCATTTTCATTTTTCTGTTTCCCTGACAGTATTTGGCTTCAGGCAAACACATTTTTTCGGTGTTACAACCATTGCTGCTCTTCTTTTACCAAAAAGGGGACATATATTGCACTTTTGCAGCATCTCCAACTAACCGTTGCACTTGTCTTAGTCCATTGTACCGATGACATCGCCATCTATTATTAATGGCGAGCAGAGACAACCTACGGAGAGCCCGAACAGCCATGAACAGGAAGTTGTTGTAGGACGGGTGAATGCTGCGAGTGGCAGTAGTGCCATTTAGAGAAGGATTGTTGGGAAGCCTCTATATGATATGAACACTGCTCCAGTAAGTTAATGCATCAGTATAATAACATTTTAATGTCTGCAGTGGCATAGCTATTTAATATTTGTCTGCAGAGAAATGTATATGTACACCAGCAATGACTGTAATGATGATAGTGATAATCATTTGGTCTTGTGCTGCTTTCACTCTGTAATGCATTACGGCAATCACCCTTGGTTAACATTAAGAGGCTTGAGCTATTAAGAATTTGAGAAAGCAGTGCTCATCATACAATCTCCAATTCCATGTGCCAGCCATTTTATTCTTTTTTTTTCTTTTCTTGTTGATGCTGCTCTTTCTTGTATGTTGTTTTCTCCCTTTGCAGGGCAGTCTCAAATGTGGGCCATTTGTATGAGTTATGCTAATTTGTTGGGGCAATGAATGCATTAATTTCATTAGCACATGGCCTCAAAGCAATAATTACCAGAGTAGGTGTGTCACAAGCAATCATGTTAAAATTTGCCAGTTAATTATTAAGATTTGGTTCTGAGGGACCTGAATTTGACACGAGTCGCCGAAGGAAAAAAAAAAAAACGAGAGGAGGAAGTGAATGCATTCCAGGGGCCGGGGCTAGGTGGTGTTGTTGAACACACTGGGGGTGGCTGGGCCAGCGTGGGCCTACTGGCACTATTTTTGCATGTTGACAGCTCACATTTTGGACTAATTACTGCAGATAGCAGAGGGCTAGCTGGTTCTCGGTCAATCCAGGTGGGTGTAATTATAACGAAAACGGAGGTCCAGAGCCGCCTAATGGCCTCCACTCCCTTTGATTGGAGTCTGGTGGAGAATGCATTGGTTTGGATGTTGTGACAGAGGAAGCACATTCACAGCTCCTTGCTTGGCCCTGATTAGCCCTCGTCTGACACAGAGCTGGGGTCAGGAGGACAGACTGTGTGTCTGTCTAATGATGCACTCTTCATAAAACATTGTAATTCTTGGTACTAGAGGGGTTCCTCACCTGATGACTCTTGGAGCCATATTGTTGTAACAGAACTGGGCTGCAGAAAACAATATATGGAAGCAAAAGGAAATGACATTGTATGTTATGCTGGCAGAACTTTGGCAAAGGTTGTGATTTGAATCCACTGTATGTGCAAAGCAGAGCACTCACTCGGAACAATCTTTGGTTAGATTTGCAAATTATTTGTTTATTACTGATGTGAATGTCCTTGGACATAACCAGTCAAAAAACAAATAAAAAAAAATGCAGGGAATTTCAACCATGTTTAGGCCAGCTTTAAATTGTTAATTACTATTCTTTCTTTTTGTTTTCAGTAGTCTTTTTGTTTGTTTGCTTTTAGGGAAATCCAGATGTTCCATCATATTTCCAGACCTTCATTTCCTGGGATCAGTCATTTAAAAATGTCTCTTTGAATACGTGAAATCAGACTTTTTTTGGCCCAGTGTTTTGTGACTGTATAGCATATTTTGGGCTACAAACAAAATTATTGTTTAGTAAGATAATCTTCAAAAATGAACACCAATAAATTGGTAAAAGAAAAGCATAAATAGAATCAAACAAACAAACAAAACAAACTAGATGAATTCACCCGAATGGTCTTTACTGTTGTATTTTATATCATATGACAAAACGTTAAAAGCTTGTGTTTACTACAGGCCTTATTTCAGGCATCTAACCAAAAACTCATCATTCATCAAACCCAATGACTGTTAGACAAGTGAACTGGAAGTGCAAAAGTGCTGAGTCATTTCCAGGTTTTCAGGCTCATTCCTGCAGCGCTCCAGACATCTGGGAAGCTCTACAGACGATTCTAGAGAGCCTCTGCTAGTTTACTTCATCTCATAGATGAACATATTGATAGTTGACCTCCTCCGGCTTGGATTGTACCTCACTTTTCCCTTGCTTTGGACAATAGTGTCTGCCAAAATATAACTCTAAATCTGAATTAAGATGATTTATCAAAAATGTAGCATTTTTTAAAACATTCTATTGCATTTATGACATCAGATATTGTATAGTGTTGGAATAATACAGCTTGAGTGCCCATTCCGTGGGTATGTCTTGATGAATGAAGTGGTTTTAAAAGTCAGTGGGCAATTAAAGTCATCATATAGAAATCAGTCCAGACGGAGCGACAGTCTAACCCCACAGCTCGGTTTATAAACTACGTTCATGTAACTTCAAATATTCTGACACAATTCTGCAATTCCGTTTCTGAACCTTCCCCGCCCCGTGTCTCTCAAGTGTCTCCTTAAAGGTGCCAGCATTTACACTCCCATCCCCCTCTTGTTAATCATCACTTGATTTTATATGGAAAGCAGATTATCCTTTGATTTTGATGAATGCAGCAGCTGCCAGACTCTTCATTTGACTAAAAGCAGGACATTCTGCCGAGGCCTCTCATATGTCACTAAGCCTCTGTCAGGACAGTACTGTGACAGGAGATGACACATGAAAGGAATTCCTCCTCATGGCTTTCACAGGACAATAGAACATGGCCTTGAGGTGTGTGTGTGCGTGTGTGTGTGTGTGCGTGTGTGTGTGTGTGTGTGTATTGAGCCACAGTGTCACAATAATGGACACAACAGCAGAAAGGTGTCTGTTCTGAATATCTCTTCAAACTGTTTCTTTCTTTCATCCCTCCTTTCTTCTCTTTTTAATTACATTTTTTACAGTATTTCAGTTTTTGTGGGTCGTGTGTATATATTCATATATATAAAATAACAGAACAGATACGAGGGAACTGCGAGTGATACGATAAGAATGGGCTTGATAGGTGAGGTGAATAAGATCATACAAAAGTTTAGGTATGTTACCAAAAAGATTGTGCACACTAGAAAACACACTAGAGCATCTGGTTTGGTTTGATAAAGTTGCAAACAAAATGTAATTAATATGACAGCAGGGTCAGTCTGCAGCCATCATCCCATCCAAAGCCTTGGACCTCTTGGTAATTTCACCCTTTTTATTTAACCTTCATGCCCTCCCTCTCTTTCCTGCCATCCGTCCCCAAGCACAATTCATTTGAGTTCCTGTTCAGAAGGGTCCCGGGGCTGATTCAATTAAGTTTCCTTTAATTGGCTTTCAGGCATCCAAACTGAAACCGATGGAGAATTAATAACAACTCCAGTTTGCCTCCACACTGTTTGCAACCTTGGAGACATCCTGAAGAATGAAGGCTGAGTCAGGCCCCATTTTGGGAGTTTGATAATACAGCTGAGAAAAGAAAGTGATTGCAGTTACTGTGTGGTCCCTGATCTCGGTATGCAATTCATCTCCTTTTCAACACCCTGGGAGTTTGGTGCAAACTTTGCACCCACAAAAACACAGCAGAGGCCAATGAAAACTCAGCATAAGTACAGCATATCTTACTTTTCCTCACCTTGCTGAAGGATGCACTGAAAATGTGCACTATTCTTCAAATCCATCAATAACTGATGAAAGATTAAAATACTGTGTATTGCTGTCAAGCCTTTACAGCATGTTCTCTCTTATTTGTTCTTCACAGAAGCACATGTCGTACAAAGCAAACATTAGCCCACAAAGACAGCTACGAGTAGTTATCTGTGGGTATGGCTCACTCTGTGTCCAGAGCAAGAGAAATCATCTGCAGATGCATTACTGTATGTAGCTGAAAAGAGACAGGTTATGAAATGTCAGGAGAAGATGGCAGCTGAAATGAAGGTTTGACGTTCACATATCGTTAACAGAACCTTTCTGTGACTAGACTTTCCCCCCAGAGTCTGTCCTTGTCCTCAAACAGCGTCAAAGCAATCATTACGCTCAGACATAATGCACCATAATGACAGTAATTTCAGAATCAAATTTTCATATGTGAGGCCTTAATTCATTGTGGTTAAGTAGCGTAGTTGTAACTCATATTTTCTACCCTTCTTAGCCGAGTGCTCAAGGAAACAGACGTCTAAAGGACGGAGAGCCCCGCACGGAGGAGCAGTCATTTAGATGCTGAGGCCAGAGTCATTCTCCAGTCTTGTCTGGCATAGTGATATTTAATTTTTACATTTATATCCAACATCTTAAAGCTGCTTTGAACCTAACTTTAAAAAAAAACTTTTACATTATACATTTTCTAATATGTGTTCAAACACGAGACAGATAATGTGTGAAAGAATTAGTCTCCAGTTAAACTCCTAATTGCATTTGGAAGATTGTACTGTGCCTGAAAGAAAACAACCAATCAGAGACTGTAACGCAGCTGCCAATCAGCTTGTGAATGCAGATCAAACTAGGCAGCGCTGATCAAATAGGAATCAATAATCTGTTACTGTTTCTCAGCTCAAATGTTTTCAAAGACGTGAACTGTTTAGTTGTAGAATGAGAAAGTTTGTGACCCGGCTGACATGTTGGAAACCGAGCTCCGCCCACCGGCCGCAGCAAACGTTCACTATAATGTGTTTCAGAAAACATTTAAGGAAATAGGCAATGCAGTTGTATAGAGAACCATGAATATAGGTCAACACATAAAGTGCTCTACAGTAGGCCAGTTAAAACCACACACCCTAAAATGAGAATACACTGTAGTTTTTTTAGTTGTGAAAATGTACTTCTCATATATGTGCTTAAAATTCATCACCTAAGAAAGAAAAATATTTTTCTTTTAATAATCACTTCATCATAGGATTTAAATTTAAAAATAGAAAATATTCACAAGTTCCAGCTAAAATTCAGATACTTTGGGGGTTTGTCTTCTCTGATCATGTGTGAAAAATAACATATTCTGAAATATCACCTTACACTCTGGAAACTTGTGCTTCTTTCATTACGGGGCCCAAGTGTGGCTCATTGTGTTTGCAGTGATTCATGGACAACAATGGAGCTCTCAGAGGAACGGGATACATTCTTACCAGCCACGCCAGCACGGGCTGGTGTTGTTTTCACCTTATTAGCCTGTGTGTGTGTGTGTGTGTGTGTGTGTGTGTCGTTGGGGTAAAAACATGGTTCTACAGTAGCAGGAACTACCACCGTCTATATAGACTGATAGTGTCGTAACCATGCAAGATGCAGTCAGGAAACTTTACAGGTGTGTAGGTGAGATCACAATGAAGGTGAGTTTGATGATGGAGGTGGTCCAAGCAAGGCCAGGAAGTAGGACCATAGAAAGCAGGCTACTTCACGCCCCTGGCCTGACATGCCGTTGTAGCTTGTGTGATCCTATTGCAAGGTGGTCTTGTTTGTTTTTTTGTCTTTTAATCAAAATGTTTTATTTTGTCTTATGGGTTTGTACATGTTATGTTTGGTGCCCGGCATTAGTTTGCGATGCTGGAGTTATATTGACTGTCCAATTGGCCGGTCAGTGGGGTTTAACGGGATGACATACTTGGATTTATCATCAGTTTAATTAAAATATATATTTTTTTATTGTTGGTATTATATTATTTTTTAACGCTCTTTCCATCAAACATGTCATTTTGTTTTGTTTTCTGCTTATAAGAAGACAATATGAGACAGTATGTTGGCTGCCTTATTAAAATGATTTGTTGGCATTAAAAAGACTGCCCATAAAACCTCTTGATGACTACCTGGGGTTGATGCTCAGGCAGTAGGCCCAAACCCTATATTATGTTGGACATGCATCCATAGAGCAGTTTTCTTTGCAAATAAAAGTGAATAGTTAAGACAGAAAACTAACAAACTGCCTTTAATGACAACTCTTCCAGCTTGGTGTTTTTGCTGCTTCCAAACATGCAGTTGTTCATTAATCAGCATCTCCCTCGTAGCAGAGCAGACCGTGCTCGTGTGGATCAGTATTTTCATTATAAGGCTGCTCACAGCCATTATGCACAGAATCTTTCGTTTCCAAACCGAGCTGTAAATTTTGAGAGAATCTGACACCCCTGCCTGAGGGTTACAGCAGAATGCTAACGAGGCCACAGCGACATTTCCATCACCATACAGTCAGTCGCGCCATACATCAGCTCAGCGCCGAACATCTCCTCGCGACGCATGGAGTCAGTGACAATTTCAGACGTAACACTTTATTAGTATCCCCGCCATATCCACGGTGTAATGAATGAGGCCATTTAAACAGGATTTACGATATCTTTAAAACTTGATTGCTTGGAATTTGAGAATTATTCATAAGACTAAAGCATCATTTGTCATATAGCAAGTGCTGTTTTGGTTTGAACAAATGGTTTTGTTGTAGTTTTTCAAATGAACTCCTTTTCATCCACTCTCCAAATAAGCCATTTGTATGCATATATGTCCACACAACGGATGTAATTAAAGGGAATGAGGCTCAGGTGACAACTCGCAATCAAGTTTTCTTCATAATGCGTCGAGCCACCGCCGAGCTAAAGTAACAGATATGGATGCAAATGATTGAGAATGCATGCACGTATTGTATAACACTGCAACTTCTGCTGAAACAAAGAGTACAGTGTCCATACACAGGCATGGCTGGGATTAGGAAGGAAAGGAAATAATATGTATATATTTGCTTAAAGCTAAACACTGTTAAACTTCTCCTCGTATTGATCAATACACTTAAGGTATTATACTGGCTCCCCTTGAGTTACATTTCTTTATTTCCACCACGAGAGAGAAAGAGGCTTCCTCGCCTTGTTACAAAGATTATTGTGCTCACTTCCTGAGGCAGTGTGACCATGCTTTGTGTGCGATGGCCAGATCATCTCATAATTACACAAGGATCCTGAGGCAGAGGGTGGGGACCCAAGTGAAGGACCAGTTATGTCCACACACACACACACACACACACACACACACACACACACACACACTGCTATAGCTCGGAGGCATAGCTTACCATTGCCACAGCCAAGAATGAAGCCTCTCAGGATAGATTTACACACAAATAAAACCAGTCTTATCTTGGCCCACATGTGAACGAGAACTGATTACACGGTCTACATTTCAATGCTCAGATTAAATGGAGTCAATTTCCTTTGGCCTATTTAAACTAATTCCAACCGGCAAACACAATGAAGCCAAATCTGATATTACTGCACTACGACCTCAGATAAGTTCAACTGTCCACTGAGAAACTGTTCAGAAACAGAAAGGATATTTTTTTTATTAAGTAATATTACACGTCTGTAGCTGAAAGCTAACAGGAAAATTTTTGAGTTGACTTGTTATTCACTTAATTGGAATTTAGTGTATCTAGAGATGATAGCATGTCTTCCTTCAAGGGATACTGTGATTCTCAACCAGCTTTTTATCATTATATTAAAATGTGGGTAGCATTATGCAAATGCACAATGTTGAACTTCCCTCCATGTTGCCAGTTACCAAAGGCCTCAACTCATTTACCAGCTAAAGTCAGCCAGATGATGCGGCTCCAGGGCTGTTTGTACAGTTTGTACTTCTGCATTTTTGTGTATGCCCGCCCCCGCGGCTCCTCACTGCTCCAAGATCAAAACAACCACTGAAAGAGCATGGTGTAGCCAATGCTCCTGTAGATATGGAAGAAAGCCATTTAAATACTGCAATGCTGGATTTGGACATTCAGGCTACTTAGGCTTTATGAGCCAGAATATAGTGGGGAGGAATCACAGCGTATGGCGGAGAAGGAGGCCGCTGAGTGTCAACCAGCGCCAGCCTGTGGGGCTAGCGCTGCAGAGATATTCCCCTGGCGAGGTACAACTCGCAGGAGCCGCCGCGTGTCCACAGAAACTCTAGTGGAGTCGCTGTGTTGCAGCAAATTTCACACACGCCAGTTTCCTTTGGATGGAGTTGCTGAATCTAACGTTACAGAAGGAAGGACACAAACATGTGTTATGTTACACCAACGCTTTGGGCCACATATGGACAGAGGAGTGCTGAGAGCATTCAGAAACGGGAAAAAACAACCAAAACTGACACCTGACAATAGAGTAAGTGCAATAGTTATAATATATATCAGGTTTTTTCTGAAATGCTACCATTAAACAGTTAGTCGAGGTGTAATGTTGGGTTTTATTTTTGAAAATAGTATCATACTTGCTCTAGTCAGTGGTGGAAACGAGCACAGTGCACTTTGGGTATTGTAGGTTTTCTACCTTGAGCCCCGGGGACTACGACACCCATTTATCTCTGTTTTTTCTCCTCACGTCGTGCCAATTAAAAAAATATTTGCACCTTTCTGCTGCATCAATGGCCTAGTTTAACGATAGAGCATCTTTCCAGCGGTGAAGCCTTAAACACCTCTTCCCAACTCCTTTTTGCTTCACCACAATAATTAACGTTGTTGCAGACAAAACCTAATATGCCTTTGTCACTTCTCTGACATCATTATCACATCATCGTCCCACACACAGACCTGAATTGGAAATAGACTGCACATGTAGTTTACATGTGTATTCATTAAACTGGCAATCTTTTCCAGTGTGACCTATGATGAGATAAGACAATGTTAAGACTCTTGTGTTGCACACGGCTTTGTTTGGAGTGATGATGCCGAATTTAGGCTCAACAAGGCAGAAGAATGAGAAGAACTCGCACACAGTCCCTGCTTGCTGCTGAAATATGTATTCGACTACAGCATTTCGGTCTGTCCAACCCTCCCTAGATATATGGATAGCATCCCAATACTACAAAATGTAAAAATGTTCAATTCATTTTTTAATGTAATTTTACTTTGAACACATCCACCCAGTTAGCATGAAATAGTGTGAGGTCAGGGTTTTGTCACTATAGAGTTATTATCAGTGAATTTCTAGTATATTTTACTTGATTCTACAACTGGCATGCAGCTACAAATGTGAATGTTTAAATTACTTTACATTGTGTAACTCTTGAATGCATTCTTAATTATATTTTGAAGACCGAGTCATTGTTTCTGCAATTCACAGAAACGACTCCCCCACTGATCGTTCAAGGCCTTTCTGACTGGTGGTGAATGAATGAAACAACCTTCAGAGGAGGGGATGGTTATTAGCCATCTTAATAATTGGCTTTATTTAACTGGTAATCACAAGCTGGGAATCACAAAGGTTGACTATTCCATATTTATTTGTATTTTATCTGACTAAATCTGACTTTAAATGGACCTTCATTTATTTATTTAAAATAGCACTTTTTAAATGTTGTACGTTTAAAAAATGAAATCCTTGTAGACTTAATTGTGAGGAGATTTTCCCAAAACAAAGACTCTTTATCATCCTTGAAGTGTGTGTGTTGTGTGTGTGTGTGTGTGTGTGTGTGTGTGTGTGTGTGTGTGTGTGTGTGTGTGAGTGTGTGAGAGACGCTTGAGCGCTCCCACATGTGTGGGTGTGCTTTTAAAATCCCACACAGTTATATTACATTGCCTCAGCAAAGCTCTTGATTAGCTGTGGTTTTATGTTTGGATGGTCCATTTAATTAGGTTATGTACGAGATAAAGGCCAGCCAAAAGTAATCACAAGGATTATTTACTCTTGTTAATTGAGGTTCCATCTTAACACCACAACTAAAGGTTAATGGTCTCTTTATTATAAAGGTATATTATTTACTGTCCACACTCCAGAGGCCGGCTCCACCACGCACAGTGGAGGAGGGTCGGGAGACGCCACAGGTGCAGGCGGACATGGAAAATGATTTGTTGCGTAATATTGACAGTAGTTGAACTTTGGATATTTAACGGGCGCCGCTCTAAGCCTCATGAAATACTACCTTCATTTTAAATATCTTACTTTGGCTCAGGTGTGATGCTCAAGTTTCTAGGAGCTTTAGGTGGACGCAGCCTTCAACACTCCCAATCTCTCCTTTAACTAGCTGCAGATAATTCTCTCTTCTATGTAAATCACAGAGCGCGCTTTAAAGTGAATTGAAAGGTAGATTTGAAGTGACATTGTGTGATTAATTCTGCCGCTCTCTAAATGACCCTTAGTTCTGTCTTCATAGGAAAGCTGGTCTAATAGTCTTTTCCAATAGTGATTAAAATTACAAAAATGTGAACCTGTAGGTTAATAAAAATGGTAATTTAACTAGTATCTGATTTAATTGACTCTGAAGAAGTACTTAAACGTGTTTGCACTCTGGAAAATCTACATGGCTCAGCGGCAAAGAAATTGGAATATCCAACTGTCAAGATAATAAATTTGACTATTTCATCACTGTAATCTTCATACAATCTCCCTTTGTGCTGGTCTCTACGGCTCGCCGCTAATGTAATAAATCACCTCCATGTTTGGAATTGTTTCACGGGTTTTAAAGTAATTGTAATATACTCAAAAGGCCCCGAGTGTGGTGATCAGCTGGTGTTCTTAACCTTTGTGGATTCAAGATTTGGAAAGTTTAACTCAAACTTCCACCTCCATCAAACTTCTGCCGTCTTAGTATAAGAATGTCTCTATCAACGCAGGAAACCAACGGAGTAATGTTCTCAGCAGATATGGGGACTTCTTTCTACTTTGATTTATACTCTCCGTCCATATATATATATATAAGTCTAGCTATTGAATTGTCTGTGTGTGTGTGTGTGTGTGTGTGTGTGTGTGTGTGTGTATATATATATATATATATATATATATATATATATATATATATATATATTAAGTGCGGGGAAACAAAGGGAAAGCTGTTGGTGGAAAGCTCTCTTAGCCTTTGGCAAATCAAATCCAAATTCCGTACATATTTTAATGTCCATATAATAATTTGTATTTGTTTGTGTTCCTAGTATTCATTAATGTCTGTAAAACTTGATTGGGTGGCCTCAATGATTTCCTGTTGTTTTGTCTTCTTTTTTTTTTCTTTATCATAAACATATCCTCCGGTTTAAGATAGTTTTTATTTATTTATCTGATCTCATTCATATTTATACTGCAGAAATCATGTGGTATGACATACCCACTGCTTATTATCATAGCATGGACATTTTCTGACATTGATTGATTTTCACTAGTCATCACTGCTATGGTTAGAGGAATGCCTTAACCTAAAATATAGTTGTGTGTTAATCTTAATGAATCTTCGGTAGCTTCTCTTTACTTTTGACCCCATTTTTAGGGAGTGAATCATTAAATCCACATTTCTACATTCAATGGTTGCCTCTCTAAATAGTTTTCATCCATGTGCTTTCAGTTATACATTATCTGTTAATGACACAACCACAGTTTATACTTTTGTTCCAAAAAAATAAAAAGCTCTGTTCAAAGTTTCCAATGCTCATATATATTCACATTCTTTTAGCATTATTAAGGTTCATAAATCATAGATAGTTTTGCTTTACTGTTTCCAACTAAGGGTTTGTAGTTTGATAAATGTTTTCATTGTTTATACCCTGCTTATAAATGCTAAATATGGGATTAAAACAAAGTGTTACCAACATGGTTTGGTGTCTAAAAGTGTTTCACGTGGCTGTGATTGTGGATCCCTACAAGGCTTGCAAACCACATAATTCCTTCAAGGGTATAATTTCTTTTTTTTTTTTTTTTTTTTTTTTTCATTTCTTATTTATATGATGCCAAAAATATGCTCCCAGGGCTATCATTTTTCTGTGGCTGTTTGCAAAACCGGAGAGCTAAGAGGATTTATCTTCTTGACCCATCACACAAAGACAATGAGCTGCAGAATAGTGGTGTCCAACTGGGAGGACTGAGGGTGGGCACACCCACCCATCCTCAGGCCTCCTTCTAAAGACAGAATCATGTTACAGGGGAGAGACCCATTACTCTTGTCTGGATCAACTCTCACTGCCTTTCTCTGTGTGTTGGTTGCAGGGATTACTGTATGTCACTGTGATATCTCTGGCTTGTTTTGACCAGCTCGGGCCTCGGGTTTCTGACAGAACACAGCGTCCCATATCTGCAGTGGCGGTAACGGGACAAGGCAGCTTGCCCCTGTCTCCAGTACACACTCCCGGTTTGCATGGAGACTTAGCAATAAAACGGTGTTGCAGAACTTTAGGAGTCGTTTGCCCCGGGGCTAGGGCTAATGGTTTACTCACTCCCCGACAGGCCCTCGGGCTTCAGGTACTCTCAGATTGTCAAGCTGCTCTCATTAACTCCTATAACTCCCAGAGAGGTAAACGTCAGACAGTCACTTACTGGAGGCCTTACTTGTGGAAGTGCAATCGACTGACACACATTTAGAGGCAAAAGTACACAGACGGATTATTGGGTTTTTTTTTTTAAAGTTAGAAACACATTAAATAAGGCTTCAAAAGGACATTTTGGAGTGTCTTATGTGCCTTTTATAATATGCAGTTGTTGGTCATGAATTTGATTTGTGATTTAAAGAAGAAATGCTTTAGATCCTTTACTTAAAGTTGAGCTGAAATGAAAAGGTCATATCGTGCACTTATTTATGTATCGACCATATTTATTTACTCTTATAACATTATCCAATGTTAAATTCTTCCTGTAAAACAAAACATGACCCATGTTTATTTCAGCTAGTACCAACCAATTTCTAACAATCCACAACTTCGGCCTCGCACAGAACCAGAGAAGGTTGTGAGTGTTTTTAACCATCAAATCAAATTTATGTTACCATACCTATCTGTGTTATTTCACTCAGAAATACTTCACCGGACGAAAGATAAAAACTTTCAGCTCCACTCTAAAAGCAGCTGTACAACAGTGTGCTATATCACAATAACTATAGTTATTATTGGTGTGTTATAGTTGGTTAATTATATGGGGATGTGATTCAAACTGCTTTATACTAATGGATAGTTGAATCCGTAATAATGCATCGATTTTCTAAACTGATCGTTTTGCAGTAAAATCTTGCTCTTCCAATAAACATATTGGAGTAAAATGTACAATACTTCCCTCTGAATTGTCGTGGAGTACCTTAAAGCTATTACTAAAGAAAAATAAAATAGCTGCAGCAGTGACATCAAGTTGGATTCCAAATCTGTCCAAATTTGTTTCCATCAGCTTCTTTTTCTATTAAAAAAATATATTATAAATTATATAAATGAATATGCAAACTTTCCAGCCAAGCATAAACGTTTTTTGTTCAGCCTTATGTATGCATTTGGCATTTTGAATCAATGCACAGAAAACTTGTCTACAACAGAGAGCTGGAAACATGTTCAATACTAACATACATTTATTTTTTAGTTTCATCATGTTAAACATATCACAAGGCAGATTGTGTAAGAATAGAGACACATATTTTGTGAATGTTCACATGTATGACAGCAGTTAATTAAGTTTGCTCTTTGTTCCTGGCACGTTATTTTTTCAGCCATGGAGCCCTCGGCGGTGCTCACTGACACACGTACTTAAAAAGACTTCATGTATTGGCTTCTCTCACAGTCACCTGGTCCACTGTTCCTCCTTTAATCTTGATTAAATATGGCAATCTCTTTGTTTGACAATGTCTGAGCCGCTGGACCGCCGTCGCTTAGTAGATCGTATACGTAGAGCTAAAGAACCGTGGAGTAAATTATAGACTGCTAAACCAACATGTTTTCATAAGACGTGGTCTCAGATAGAAGCCGTCACTTTGTTCATCTAATCCTCCATTTACTCGCCTTACAGCAAACTCACATCATATACACACAGAATGGTTCCTAGTTTCTTCTCGATGAACAATGTATCAAAAAGTCTTTGTTCTGATCTCAGGCATGTATTTATATTTGTGTGATTAGTGAACTTTTAAAGGACTTATACGTTCCGTGCTTATAGGGCCTACATTTCTAAAAACTGACCGATGAATAGGTATCCTAAAACATTTTTTCATAGCGTAGGTGTATAATAAGAATGTAACAAATAATTGTTGTTATAATGCAACTGCTTGTTAAAAAGTGAAAGCCATCCATTGCTCCATTAGCTGTCTGGGTGAAAACACCACACAGCTGCTGCACCAGAATTTCACAACCGGAGTATAAACCAACCGCTGTCACCCAGTGTCCATTGTACCTATACAACACATGTTTCTCTCCCCTCTTCTTCTCTTTGCCCCGTACTTGTGCTTGTTGAGGTTGAAAAAGATTAGGGGAAAATAGTGCATCATAAACTGGCTGCAGGCCTCGGGGCAACAGTGTCTGCTCTAAAGCTGGATAATCTCATATCAGTGTGGCGTGTTCATTTAGCTTAAAAGATAGGACCGTTTTAGAAGCACCTCCTTAGGTTATTATGAAGCTTTTCATACTCAAGATGATAACTCATTCTGGCACCTGTGTAATTTACTAATGACACATGATTTTTGCCTGCACTGAATGCGAGCCGGGGAGGAATTACAGTGCAGCGCAGAGCCTCTGCAGATATGCCAGCCACTGACACTGAGGCAGAACCTGGTTGGATTGTGTTTTAACTTCTTTAATTAGGTGTGTTTACTCTGTATTTTATTTGCAGAGATCATGGATGAGCCTGGGGAAAGGTAGATTTAATTAAGGGACATTGATGAAAGCACACAGCTCGAACAATCTCCAAAGTGTTTCCTCTGATATTGCTGCAAAATATCCTGATGACAGGTGGTGCTGGGGAGGAGTTGACACGGCTGTGAAAGCGAACAATTTGGATTCATTCTCACCATGTGTAGGTGGGAAAGTGTTTGAGGTCCTGTGTTATATATCACTGAACTCAATTGAACTGCTAAATAAAATCCATTTAGATGCACAGACTTATGCAGGAGAGTGTGATTTTCTGAGTGGAAACATGAAAGAAGAAAAAAAGATGTGATTGCACATAAAGGAATTGTGATGGTCCATGAGATAGTGGAAATGTACGAGCAGCTTTGCAATTAGCAAATGCAGGCCTGCCACATTGTCAAATGCCCTCACGCTCTGTTTCTGCGATAATTGTCACAGCCTCTCTCTTTTATTACAATCTGTCACAGAGTCAACCATATTCATTATGAATTCTTATCTGCTTGTGCTTTAACATTTGCCAGATGGCATGTCGGTATCAAAAGCTAATAATGATGTAGTAAGGAAATTAAGACTTTATCAAAAGCTACTTAATGCCGGAAAAAAGGAAAATCAAAAGACATTGATGCATCAGTTGATCCTTGATGATCCCATCTGTGAAATTGTAAAAGGTGAATCATCCTATCTTATAGCTACAGAATATGCAAATTGGAGAGCAGAGCTGAAATGTGATTGGGTTTAGCTTAACTAATCTCCTTTGGTCACAATTTAAGGTTGATGTAGAGAGAAATCCCATTTTCTACACACAGATTGAATCCGGTTTTCTAAACCACAGTTCGGGATTCATTGGTAGAATTAAGTGGTCATGTAAAGTCCATAAAATATGTAAAGTAAGATGTCAGGACATGGACGGCTACTTAAACTCCAAGGAGCTCTCAGACATGTTATACACTGTTATACACCTGCCAATTCCCAAGAAAGGGGTTTACCTTTGCCACAAGCTGCAGATGCACCTGTCTAATTAATGCACAGCACATCTAAGTCTCCATATACCAGCTGCAGCTGTATATCAGCCAACACATGGTGTCATTTCAATGGAAAGAGGAGACGATTTAATTTAACTAATAACATTTTTGTCGAGATTGGTCATTAAGATTCCTGATTAGGAATTAAGAGAAACTTAGCCACGTTCAAAGAGCAGCAAAGTGAAGCAACTGAAAACAAATAAACAACAACACGTCAAGAATTGAAGAATTGGGGCTGTCACTAAACACAGCGGTGCCTTGAGCTGAGTACTCATGCTAACGTGTTCACAATGGCGATGCTAGCATGTTCAGCAGGTTTAATGTTCACCATCTTAGCTTTGTGTGTTAGTATCTTAATATTTGCTTAATTGTACTTAACATAAAGTACAGATGGGCTGATGAGAGTGTCATTTTTTCTACAGGCATTTTCTTCATAAACCAAAATATTGGATAAACTAAAATTTTAGGTGATATATTATGGTTTGATAGTTATTACTATTTTTCCGATTGGACCCATGAATGTCTGCACCAAATTTCAGGACAATCCATCCAATACTTGATAAATGACATAAAGTCAATCACATGGTGGCGCTAGAGGAAGCACCAGCATCGCCAAGGTTGAGGTTTCATTGTCTGGCAAGCATGAATACAATTTGGTGAGTATTTCCCCTTCTGATGGCACAATGGCACGTCAGTCGTTAGAGTGTATCCTCTAGGGATCATGAATGTCTGTACAGAATGTGACGGCAATCCATCTGGTAGTTGTTGAGATATTCAATCTGGACTGAAGCGGTGGACCCACCCACTGACATACTGATTATTGCCATTCCTACAGCCTTTTACTGTTGCTAAACAGAAGAGAAAGAACGTCAGTATGACACAAAGCTGCTGTTGTAATAATAGAATTAGTGCTGTGGAAATGCACTTTTTATTGAATTTATTTACCACACGTAAACATGGAGGAAGTTTTCATTGAAACCAAACAAATTAAAATGGAAGGGGGTTTCTTTCTAATATATGATATAAAAAAACAGGAAAATTAGAAATAATGGCCTCTCTTATATAAGCTCGTTTCAAGGCTTTCATACTTCTGCGATTCCACCATTAATCTTATCTAAAATGTAAGTAAAGCCTGTTATTAATATGTCGTTCCTCTTGAGAAGTAGGCCCAGGACAGAGGGAGAATTTCAGCAATGCGCAATAAATAGCTGAGAAAATGAGGCTCATGGGAACAAGAGGAATGGCCCTAGATTTTCCTCCCTCAGTGACATTTTGAATAGTTCAGGAGTTATGCGCAAAAGTTGTGGAAGATAATGTCTGGTGACATACACTTGTTGTCACATTTTTCATCCGCCGCTATCCAGTCCAATTGCATTCTGATCACACCTCTTCAGGCAGATAACTATTTCCTCAGGATTAATGTCCCAGTTTCTGCATCCTCCAACACATCACAGTTAATGACCTTGATTTAAATCACAAGAATGTATGTAGGAACTCATATTACTTCCAAACAAAAAAATAGATCAGCCTTTAGGTGTTGTTTTTGTCTGGCCCGGTGCTGTGCAACTTTTGGCCTGCAGCTATCAGGGAGATAGGCAATCGCCTCTACTCTTGGTTTGATTGATTCAATGCAGGTTTACCAAGCTGTAACACCTCGCTCATGCATATGCTGTTTTTGCTTCTTCTGTTGTAGTTTTTAAAGTCAGACACTTTCTGCATTTGCTGTTTGATTGTAAAAGCTTAAAGAGTTTGACACACCGAATAATCGTGTAGGTTATGCGGCTTTCCAAAAGTCAAAGGTATGATAAGCTCAGACGATGAATTAGTGCTACTTTAAAGCTTGCCACATGTTGTCAACATTTCCAATAATTCCCAAAATCTAGGCTAAGCTGATGACAACATCACAAAAATGACAAAAGTCAAGTAGAAGCAAGGCAAACTGCTTATAGGTCTATAAATGATTTTTGCCTCACAGAGGCTGGATTCTGAAATATGTGATTATATGTAACGTCCCCATTGCTCACACGCCCCCTGAAGCACCAACACTCTCTCTGTGTCAGTCTTTCTCTGTTTTCATTTCACACACCTGAAACACACAACCACAAAGTGGCCATTACATGACTCTGCAGTTATTTCAAGCTTAAATTATTTTACACTGGGTGTGACGAATAAACAACATGTAAAATACAAAATGCTTGTCACCTGCGAATATTTTGCATTAAAACTATTCATACTGGCAGCGATGCAAATTTGCGAGTTTGAATAGATTAGCACCTAAGCAGAGGAATAACTACCGGGATCCTGTTGACCCAGAGCAGCGTCTCTCTGACCTAACCTGTTACTGAGGTTTACCTCTGGTAAGCAGAACACAGTATATATAGGGATTTTTATTGTGAAAAGTAAGAACAAAAGGAGTGGATCTGGTCTGTGCTGCCTTTGTCAAGGTTGAAAGAAGGAATAAAGTTTGCTGTCTTGGCCTCCATGTTGTTAAAAATATAGTGTTGAAGGATTGGTTAAAGCCTTGATTCGCAGTGCAGAGAAAAGTTTCCAAAAAATGGCATCGCCAAATCTCTGCATAATATTTTCATTATGCTGTGTGAAAGTAGGCTATGCCTGAAGAAAGCAGTTCGGAAAAATATACATGAAAATCACTCTTATTCATCAGGGCTCCAGACTAACTTTTTCATTTAGGTGCTACGGCACATATTATACTTTTTCTTTACAGTTCCTGTATACACTGGTCATGTAATAAACAGGAATATTTTTTTTTAATAAATGTTTTTTCTTAATATAAATCTCAAGAAGAATAATACATCTCAATTGTAACTTAGAAAGCTATTCTTCTTCTTCTTCTGTTAAATGTTATTATCATATCTGACTCACTGTGTTGGGTTGTGGCTGCCTGACGCTCAGACGTGTGTGTGTGTGTGTGTGTGTGTGTGGGGGGGGGGGGGGGGGGGGGCTCAGCCAAGAAGAGACTGGGGTCAGAGCCAATCAGAGACGACAGCCCGCCCCTACCTTGCCTCTGATTGGCCCTTCTTCTTCTTCTCTATATGACGAACGCATCTAAGTGCAAGCCCTCGCAGAACCCATAGAGATTGCATTGAAAGCTCTGATAGTTGAATTGGTTAGGAAAAAAATCCCTCCTTTTCCCCGTTGGTAGTGCTTCACCCAAATCACCCCAATACACAAACTGCCCCTGAAGTAAAGGACAATCAGTGGGAGCGATTATCTTTTATTCTATAGGTAGTAAATTACAGTAAGGTAATACAATCTGTGTCTCATTCATTTCATATTAACATCCTAACAATGACTGTCCCCCATTGAGGCTGAAGATGAAAATACCGTACGGAATAACACCGCCCTCTTACCTTCATGTGTGTCGCTCTGTAGTTCACGTTAGCATCTGTGTGTTGGTGCTACTAACAAAGGGCTGTACTGTCCGTGTACACAAATTAAATAAATTGCTAGTGTAAACCTGAGTACCAGGGGTCGGATTGGGGGAGTGCCACGACTCCCTGCCGGATCAGCTGTTGGTGCTGTTACACAGGTCTGATCCAGCGCCAGCTCGATGTAACTTCCGGCTCTAGGGTTCGAGCCGCTAAATGCAACTGCTACAGCTAACCGCTAATTGAAGGTCCGTCTCGCCCACCCACCTCCAAGCGAGGAAGGTTTTTCTGGAAATACGAGACCCTTTCTTGTTTTTGGGTTTCATCCAATAACCAGTATTATTACGCACACAGACCATGGATGTGTTCTTGACAAGCCGTCGGAGCAGCTCTACTTCTGCGGAGGGCAGACTCAGTATTAACCTCTCAAGGTGAATGCAGTATTTCAAGACAGGAGGGCTGGGGCTAGCTGATCGGCTAGCTGATTAGCGTGCTCATTTAAATAGGTATCTCTGCAACACAACACCTAGACATCTTTGACATAATGTCAGAGTTAATCGACACTTCTTCATATACTTTTGATAATATTGATTTCCAGTCCCACACATTGCACCTTTATGTACGTCAATGTAACATTGCTGCTGTATAAGTAAATTTGATTGAATGCTGCCATGAGTGGGGTCGCAAGCAGTAAAGTATTTTGACAGTGCAGATCTTTTAACGGGACAGAAAGACAGTCAAAGAGAGAGACCATCCAAAACGGAGGAGGCTTATGGCTTTTATTTCACATCCACTGCCAGAGTAAAAGAGAAGAGAGCGATACAACTGTCTCTTGAATATATTAGCAACCTAACTAGCTCAGAAAGCTGTGTGGATGTTATCCTGTAAACAAGTTCTCGCCCACAAATCTCGGGTTACCAGCTGTGAGTGACGGCGCTAGCTTCCTCTCAGCTAGCTACTATATTAGCACCAACATGGCCATTATTCAACTACTGTTTCCATTTAGGGGACTTGGTTCTATTCAGTACGGCAAAGTACCTCCAGTGTCCCTAGTCAAGCCCCCCAGTGAAAAGTGTCATCTAGTTTTCCATTTATCACATTTTTAGCAACCCAATAAACTGAGGAGATAATGGTCACATCTGTTGGATCCCCATTACAGACACATGCTGTCTGTGAACTCAGTATACAAACATATACCAGTCATCACATATGTGGGATTAGTTCCCATCCATAGAGTTTTCATGGTGCTCCCTTCATCAGTGTATCTAAATGTATATATTTCCCATCATTTAATTGTGTAAAAGTGTTTTATGGTATAGCAGTTTTGTTTACAATTGTCTTTTACATTGCACGTACTTTAATAGAGCATAGAGAAAAAAATGGTGCAAAGCACATATTGTATATATTTTTTCCACATTATAATTATAAGTTGCTTTCACTTTAACGCTGTTGTTGTTGTTGTTATTGTTTACATGTAGTTATTTTAAATAAATGGTTTTGTTATAGAGAAGGGAACCGCCCAATAACATTTCAGGCTCGGGATGTTTTTGTACTTTAAGCCCTGTGCGGCAGGTTGAGTGACGCATGTGTGACAAAGCTGGACACATGCCTGCACAGAATCAATAGACAACAGATTTAATCGTAATGAGAACACTTGTGACATTTATTTCCATGAGACGAATGACTAACTATCATGAGTCACTTGTGACGTAGCTAGGGCTCTAAATGTGTTGTTATTGTGATACAGTATAACGCTTCCAGCCTGTAGGATATAGAAGAGTTACCACTACACTAGTCCATGTCAGGAGACAATTTGTCATTTTAAAATTGTTCTTCATTATAGTGATCTTTTTTAGAGTTTGTTACATAGATAATGTTTTTTTCTATTAAGCTCTCAAAGCTGTGAACAAACAAACATCTGGATTTGATCTCATATGCCTGAGGAGTCTGACTAATCACCAGAGTAACCCAAGTAAACTGTTGCAGATGTGGATAATTGGACTGGCTCTCCAAATAACTTCATTTAAATTTACGCTTGTCAATATGAAGGGTGATAGGTGATTGGCTTATCTCATTTCCCTGCTTGTCCTCAGTGAACAGGATCGGCCACAGTCTGTAAAGAGATATGACATTAGAGACATGTCAAATGGCATGACTGTAGTTCAAAGTCCCGAGTTCATGTTCTCATTTAATTTAACACACTTTAAAACTGCGTCTGTGTTGTAAGTAGAAACCATGTGCTGAAACATGCAGGATATTTTGAAAGACGGTGGAGCTTGGACTTTGAAATGCAAGCTGCAAAGCATCCTCATTAATTGCGTAAAATAGGTTTCTTTCCAAAGAAGTGACAGAAATGGTGTAATGCTGGGCTTCATGGGTAGATATGCAGGCTAATTGGCTCTTTAAAAGAAGGTTAAGGCATTTTAAAGGCCTCAAATTGGTCTTTTCTCCTTCAGAGCAAGTTTAGAGTGCCAAAAATAATTAGGGCAGTGCTGATTGTTATGGAACCCATATCACACTAAGGCAAAACAGACAGCAGGGAGGATGCCAAGGGAAGCTTTATGAGTCTCATTTGAGGTAAACTGAACTGACGCTCATTATAAACTGTATGGGTTGTGTGAGGGATAGACAGCAGTACAGATTACATAACTATCTAGAGCCTTTAAAAGTGCCATTTGCAGTTTGTATAGTCATTATTAGTGGAATTACACTTCTGTAAACACTTACTATTTTATGCTTGATGATGTCTTGCCATGAGGAGGCATGAATCAATAGTCAAGAGACCGCCCTTGCCCAAAAGCTCACACCATTGTTTATGTGTTCATAGCTTATAGCAGCAGTAATTTATTTATTTGTTGTTTATTTATTGTTTTGGGGCAACTTTGGAGTAGTGAAATGAGCTGTAATCACAGACATGTCCGCTGATAAAGATGCTGTGGCCAACATGGTTGCATATATTTACACATTCAATAGAGATGGTGCAACATTAGGATTGATTTTTGATTCTTGTTGTCTCGCAACAAATGTGATGTTAACTCTCCTTTTAGCTCTGCTTTGGTCTCCACCACTTCATGAGGAAAATATCTGCCTTTCACCAACTAGCTGCTGGTGTTTTTTTTTTTTTTTATTTACCAGCCAGAAAAATAAATGAACTGAAAGACATCAAAATTCTCAGTAGAGCTGAAGGGAACGGCAAACCCTTTAACATTACACAAAGTTATTTGTTACATTGTTAATATTAATGATCATATGTGCAATGAAACAGTTATAGCACTGAGCATGTTTTCCTAAGGTGATCAAATGCTTTATCCCTACCATGACTACAACCTGTTCCTTGACCTTGTATTGAGTACGGACATTTGTGTAAGTCAACAAAATGTAAACCAGTGTTGTGAGAACAGTACTCATATGGTTGTTCTTTAATGATGTATCCTATCAGTCTTTTTGAAAGACAATGACGATAGCCAGATTTGTTATGAAAGGTGAATTGTTAAAATTGAGGATAATTCCCTTTCCTGCTTTAGTCATCTTTGTTTTAGTGTTAGATGTTGACTGGAAACAAGGATACATTTCTGTGAATGTACAATATTTTATTATACAGCACTTTTTAGAAAAGATGCTATTAATGTGGGTTAAATATCTGGCTTTTCAGCTGATCAGAGCTCTACTTTGTTCACCAGTGAGTTCCTACCATTGCCTCCCATTTGGTGTTAGGCACAAAGCTTTTTCCATTTAAAAGAAACGTTCTGCTGTTGATGAAAACAAGTTTGATGAGAGCACAGACTGAACTAAAACCATAAAGATGTGGGCCATAAAACCAAAATAATGAGCTTAAAAAAACTGAAAGGCCATACAACTGAGAAAAACTGCAAAGTTGGGTGATAGTACTCTGCGGCTTTGTCAATATATGCAACCACTTTCACATTGCATGTAGTTATTTGATCCGTTGTTAAAGTCAAAATTGGTGCAGCTTTAAAGCCTGGATTTGTTTTAACACAGCCTGGATATCGTTTAACAGGACATTTTAAAGTCACCGCAAAGACACAAATAACAAAGCTAAATTAGCTGTTAAGTAAAAGGCTTATCTAATTTTCTCAAATCACTTTTTTTGATTATAAATTTTAAATCTTATCAAAAGTGGTTCAAATATTCTCGACTTGATTTAAACCTACGTGGCAGATTTGTGGACCTAAACTTTTGCAGCTGCAAGTCTCATCTCTGTTCTGTGGCAGTGACAAAGATCAAACATTAATCGTCAGATACCCCCCTCTGAGCGCTCATTTCACTATTGCAGCTGTTTGGGGACCTCCACATTGTGAGGCTCCACAACGCTGACGGGGAAACATGGTGAGCAGTCGGATGTCCTAGTAGCCTCATTCTCCCTGCCAGCAGACCATGTCCCAACTGTTGTCAATTTATCAATGTATCGTGCACTAGTGGGCACAGTTTGAGCCACCATTAGGACAGGTGCCTCCATCCATCATGGCCGAGTCACTTATTCCACCTTGTCAGGGGAAACTAAATGGAGCTTTTGAAGAAATGTAAACAACTCTCAGTGGACAATCAGAGGAAGCATCTCAACACTCCAACTGGAGAGCTGAGTACAGAGAGAGTTCAGTCTCCCATTAACATCCAGGGCTTCCTGTACTCGTGCTGATGTTTTCACATATGTTCATTGATTGTACAGACACACTGATTTGCACCATCTGATGTAATTATCCTTTTGTCTCGATTACCCAGAAAAAGTACTGTGCGCTGCAAAAATGTTGCATCCCCTGCAATTAAGAAGCAACACATCTTTGCTGATTTTCAGTTCTTCATTTTTTTTCCCCTGCCGTTTGTGGTCCGTTTTTTCCTCCTCAATCAAAGCGGCCAAATGTCTCATTTTCCAAGATACTTACAGCAGCATCTATTATTTATTAGTGAGGATTAATAGTATAAGAATAACAAAATATTGGTTGCTTGTATTCACTATCCAGCCTAATCTAATTCATGTTTGAAAATGTGTTTAGCTGGAGCTTGTTTAAGAGAGTTTCATCTTGACAATTATAATCATATGAGGAGTGCTCTTACCCCCTAGGCTTGCACTTCATTCATTTTCGTTGTGCTGCAGCACAATACAGCCAGAGGTGAAGGGAACTGGGTTTTAATTAAAAGACACAAAGAAATTAGAATTTGGGGGATGCACAGAGCTGTTAATCAATCCCAACCAATCAGCCAGGATGATGATGGCACAACACTAGTAAACAGAACAAAGTGAACAGAGAGCAGACGGATTGATACGTTGTTGTTTTTTTTTTTTTCATTTATCTAAATAAATGTTTGCAGTCATGATGAAAGCTCATTTCTAAAAATCTGAGTTTCAATGTAGAAACCTGTGGAGCTCATCATTTGCATCCATCAACTTGCAGTCTATGCTATGCTAGCTTGAATGTACACTCAAGGTAACAGTGAATGAAGACCTAAACGCAGGGTTCAAATTACACAGTAGCTTTCGGGGAGCCCGAGGCCAATCTTAATGTCCCCCCAAGTGCCTTAAACCCTGAGCCCTCAGGGACGTAATGGACGTCACCAGGTACATGGTTGAGAGTCTGTGAGGGTCTGAAATGACAAACACAAATGGAATAGCACTTGGCATGTCACTTTACTTTGATGACGCAACACATGTTGGTTTTAATAACCACAGTGAAATAAAACAGCTCTTTCAGCTCCCTCTCTCTCTGTCGCTCTGCCACTCTCCCCTCACTTTCCTCATGTCTTTGTCTGTCTGTCTGTCTGTCGATTGCAACAACAAAAATGGTAAACTGATTTAGGGCTGAAAGTTGTGTTTCCAACCACAAAAAGCCAGTACGTTATGAAACCGAACAAAGTGATCTCCACTCAGGCCAACCCCACTTAAATCGAGAATACGCCGCCGCGCATGGAATAAATACACAATTGTGTTAATTTGTGGAGACAGATGTTTGGGAATGGAATGGAATTAGCGAATAAACACAATATTTACATATTTATACTATTATGTTTTATTTTGGGAACCTTTAAGTGCGGAAAATAAAATAAAAGAGTGGACCATTTTCAGAGCTCCTCCTAAACGTCTCATGGGAGGCTTTCAGGGGAACTCGTTTTCCCTCCCCCTCACTCCACACCCCCACCAGTCTTGTCAACCAGTGATATGAATCTGATTTGCTAGCCAGGAAGTCTGTCCCCATTATGGCCTTTTATGGTGAGACACAAAAATCATTACGGTGTCTGACGCCAGCGAGTAAAAGGCAGAGAGAAGTTAAAACTCCAATTCCTCAGCCTACCTTGGCTTTTGCAGCTAGCTTTGACTCAGATTGGCCTCTGTGCCCCGTGGACCTTTCAGATCGTCCTGTCATCATAACTCCCAGGAATCTGTCAAACATCCAACATCTAAATGTCTCCAAAGACAGACACAGCAGATTAATAATCCCTCACCACGGATGAGTTGTCGACACCATATAAAAAAGTATTTTCAATGGTTATTCAAATACTAACAACTACAGCGGACTGCATATGATCCACACTCACTACGAGAAAGACACAGAGGGAGAAAATATCACACTTTTAATCCAGACATATTTCACCTCATTCTGATATATTGTTATGAAGTGAATTCAATTCAACACAAAAGTAATTATGTCTATTATATTCAAACAAAATGTTGTAAACCTTTGGCGGGGCTAATCACTTATTCTTTTATTCTCAGCAAAGACTCCAGTTGGCTGTTTCTTTCCTTTCATATTTTGTATGCTTATTATCTAATTTTCTTTTGAAGGCCTTGATTATTCCCAGTCTGAAAATGAACAATAATTGCTGCCCTAGTGCTTGCAAAGTCTGTGGAACAGAGGAATAAAAGAGCAGTCTTTTCAATGGTCAATCAACAAAGAAGTACATTAATCATTATCTTACATTACAATTTCTTTTTTTGTGCGAGAAACATGGGTCTGGAAGAATTAAAATGTCTTTTACCCTCCCAATTATGCGGGAGATTTGTATGGTTACCCTGAAACATAATATGAACAACAAGGATAAAATAGAATTTACAAAGAGAAGAGTGCTTTGATCACATACTGTATGCCTTGAGGAGTCTTGCCTGAGACTCTTTGATGTGAATCAGTGCATGAAACACAGGTCCAATTGGCCCGGGGTGACCCTCGGATTTGCACTCTTTAATCATGTGTTCCATGTCAGGTGTATTAAAAAATGCTCCCTTGTGGTTCATAATTGTTTTACCATTATAACGCAAATTTCCTGACAGAAGTGTGTGAAACAATTTGCCACCCTTTAGTTATCGCACAAAACACTGCTGCTTGCTGTGTGAGGTATTACAAAGGACAGAGACAGCATGGAGGGAAAAGCCCAAACAGTTGTTGTCTTAATTCCTTCATAAACACTGGGATTGCAGCAACTAATTACTATCAGATGGATCGAACGGAAAGGTCAGTCGCAACCTTTTTTTAGCCACGCTCCCAACACAGCTCTGGGGATTTGGATTGTTTGGTCTGTCTATAGGAAAATATCTCAACAACATGAATGCATTTGATGGATTTCTATCTCCGTCTTGCGCTGCTTGTCCGAAGTATTTGATGAGAAGGCATTGAAAAAATGAATTATTATTCTCACTTTCCTCATGTATTTTGAGTTGACCAACTTAGTTTAGTGACTGTTTACTCTGACTTCTCAGGGTGGCGGGGAGGCAGGAGCCAATCCCAGCTGACAGAGCGAGGGAAGGGTACACCACAGACATGTCGCCTGGCCATCACACGACTGACACATGACCACAACGACAGATGACCATTCACGCGCACAATCGCACCTACGGGCAATTTAGAGTTATCAAATGACCTAACCTGCATGTCTTTGGACAGTTGGAGGAACCAGGGAAAACACATATTGGGGAGAACATGCAACTCCACACAGGAGGAGTACATAGAAGGAGGTGCAGCTGACCTTAGTCTGTTGAAGCCTTTAAGCCTGTTTAGGTACCTCATTGCTGAGAAAGTCACCCAGTCCAACCCACGGACTGGATACAGTGTTGGAGGTGGTGCCCCATTCATTTAATGAAAGTTGCTCAGTGGTGCATGAAGAAAAAACAAAATAAAACTTCAGAGTATAAAATGACCTGGGTCTTCTTAACCCCGCCTCCCAGCCTTCGGTCCAGCCTCGGCCTCATACACATGAACAGAGGAAGAAAAATAACTCAGCAGGAGGCAATTAGTGCATTTTACAACTTTTCGGCCCTCGTGATTTATAGTGACTAGTCAAGTTTTTGAACTGGGGAGTTTACCTTAAAAAAGGGGGCAGATGTCTCTTTCCCAATGCAAGTCTACGGGAAAAAAGTATTTATTATTATGTGTGAAATGGTATCACATGATAGACATGGAAGTTACCATTTCACTGTTTAACCACTATGTAAAGTTTGGTTCAAATCAAAGTGTGATTTTCCTGGTGGTTTGGTGCTCCCTCCATTCTCTGGGGATAGTCTGGTGACCAGTTACCCAAAGCTTGATCTTCACATGCTGAATTACACAAGGTAACTACATCAAAGGCAAGGATGTGGAAGCATTTTTTTGGGACCATTTTCTCATAATTGAGGAGGTTCTGACTAAAGGTCATAGTAAGTTTGTACTCAGCATCGTTTTAGAGATTGTGGGGGAAAGCAGCTTCCTGCAACTACAACAGTGCAGCATAACAACAGACTTAACGTTAGCTCTCTTTGCTCCTTGTATTCTTGAGACATTCATTGGTTTATTGTGAAAGTAGATCTGTAAGAGAGAGAAACAGTAAACTCAACACCAGCTCTCATTCCTCTGCTTTGTGTTACTTTCCTTCATCCATATTTGACCCTGCTTCCTAAGTGGCAGATGGTGAGACGGCACATGTTTTCCATAGTCATTCTTCTCACATATTTTACGATACATAACTATTGAAAAGATGAGCTAGCAAAGCCTGAACTTTTATAACAAGTAGCAAATGCTCCAGCTATAGAGGGGAGGAAAACAAACAACACTCAACGGAATACGAGACAGCAACACTCCAAACTGAGAATAAATGTATCAAAGTTTGTTCCTCCCCATATCTTTACAACATTTTCAAATACTTTTGGCCAGTTTATAATGAAGTACTTGCATGTTGCACCTTAATCTTGACAACGAAAATGCAAATTGTTATCTGCCCGTAAACTGAATTCCATTTCTCCTGTGTAGACATTCCTGTGTGATTTAATAGGGTCTTCTTATTTCTGTATGGAGATGGAATTGGAAGACAAATAGGATTTAAGGAAACATATTACCTCTTGTCCCTCTCTGAATACAAAGGGCAGACCTTAGTGCTATCACAAAGAAAACAGCTTAGCAGCAGTGCATTTGTTTTCCATTCTGAGAGAGAAGCACTTTGTCTTTCCAATCGTTACCTGTCTGTGAATCAGTTGCTCCATTAAGGACAGCCTAAAGAGGGAGGTGCTGTCTCGGGCTAAATTGCAATTAGTCGGCCTGCAAGTGAGGCTGGCACCAGTTAACTTGGGATATTGGAGTGCAAGGGCCCCGTAATCAGGCTTTGGTCATGTAGAACAATGCATAAAATTAAATTGACATTAATGAATAATTGTGTAATGAAAATGGAGGAGTAGAGTTAATTGCATGTTACAGTGAGTGTAATGCCCAGATAACCTTGTGTCTAATGCTATTCTTAGTCTGACTGCCAAGGCTCTCACCGTGGCTCCTCTCGGCGGGAAGTCATTAAAGCTAGGGAGTAGATAATGCCAGTGTGCCGAAACCCAGAGAAGCTACAATCTTGCAAAGACTTTCTTTCACAGGCTTTTTTTCCTAAGTGGGCTATACCGAAGTCATTTGTACACAGTCTGAATGAAATTAAAGGTCACTAGTGCTACGCATCTATGTCTGGATGGGCTTTTAGAGTGGGGCCACTCACCCACAGGGGCTGTCACACAGTAGAATGAACACCTTAAGATGACTGAGGGCCGGGATATTCGCCACAGATGAAAAGGGCTTGAGTGACAGCTGCTCTGACTAATTCATAAATGTAACCCATGTTGAACTACACCTTCCATTTAAAAATGATTCCAATAATTAGATGCTTTGTTCAGAATTTCATTTTGAATTGCATTCACATTATGAGACTTATCGACCATTTCAAAATGTCATTGACTTCTCCGTGACAGACATATAATTAGACATACAGTTTAATTTGCACTTCCCAACTTGGCGGTCGTGACCCCCTCAGGGGGATGCAAGATAAATCTGAAGGCTGGTGAGATGATTGATTGGATAGGAAAGGGGAACAAAAACATGCTATGCTACGCAAAATTACTTACATTTTTTTTAGATGTCCAACTAGTTTTCACTTATTTCCTTGTGAATTTATTGCAAAATTTACCACTTTGAGCCTCCGGAAACATCTGGTCTGTAAACTCCTAATACTTAACTAATAACATCCAAAGTTTTATGGAAAGAATTATATAATTTGCTCCAATTTTAGGTAACAATTTAAGATTCTTGTTGGACCAATTAAATTGTTCCAATGAACTGCCAAGCTAACATAAGCAAGTGTCAGCTGAAGGTTCATAAATTGTCAATTTTCCTACAGGCAAGCTTACTGTTTAATATGTAGGATAATGCTTGCAATTATAAATGGATGATGAATGAAAGCTTATTGTTTGGAGAAGTTCGAAGAAATGTCTCTAATCACCTGCTTTTAACACAATTGAACCAAAGTACATTTTTGGTTTCACCTACAATTTGTATTAAATTACTTAATTCTTTCCAGGAAATTATTAGGAAGTAATGGACCCATTACATTAAGTGAGACCTTAACCATCATCACCCAAACGTTGGAAAGCCATTGCTCAAATAATACATAATACAATATAAGCAAGTTCACAAAAGCAAAAACCTGCCTCCATTAGTTTTGCACTCACACAGGCCTTAGGGGCAGAAAGAAATGTCATAAACTCCCTGTGTGGGCCCATCTGCAGCAGCCTCCCATAGGGAAAATATGTGAAAAGAACTGCAATGGATCAATTTACTAGCTGCTAATTTACCATTGTCTCAGCTCATTAAGCTAAAATGCATCACTAACATCACCTCATCACAGTAGTATGCAATAAATAAAGCTAAGGAAGGGATATTATACTAATTTACCTTCATAATTTATAGTAATCACTGATTTGTTTGCTTATTGCTATTTGTTGTTAATGTACTGAATGACTGAATGCATGTTAACCAATCATCTTATAAACGGACCCTGAGAGAAATTAATATATATGAAGCAATCGCCAAATGTACATTTTGAAACGGTGCATTAATTTTTTCCGACTCCACAATAATCCAGTGTTAATTAGTCTGAAATGAGCTGTCTGTCATTACACATAAGAGATTGCACAGTGTTACTAGGAGGCGAAGACTGTTGAAACTATAAAGACAGGCAGCATGAACTTTCTCTCTGTTTTAGATGAAGGCCATGTGGTGTCTGTTGCACTGACGTGTTCTGTGTGTAAAAAAATCAGGATTAGGTCCAGAAATATGTTCCAATGATGAAATACAACTAGCTAAGTATGCAAAACAAAACCCAGTATTAAAGGGGCATTGACGCTTAATTATGAAAGACCATAGTATTGATAAGCTCAGATGTTATTTTTTTCTCTTATCGTCACTTTTTAACATGTTGGTGTAATTTATCATCACACAAAAACGCAGAGCGAAGTCAGCGACCGTGGAAGTGAACTCAAAGATAACCAGAGTTGACGGCAACAACGCTTATTACTGCCTTTCATTTATCAAGGCACCTGTTTGACAAGCAGAAACATGTTGCAAACATGCAGTAAAGCGGTATTTCAGTCTGGACACGCGCTCGTCCACCGCTGCTGTCTTTACACAAGCTATTAGCACAGCCAATAACGAATTGTCAACTGTCTGTGTGTACTTGAACTGTTAGTTTGCACTCACATTTTGGTAAACTTAGCCTCTGGCTGATACAGGAGCCCACCCCTCCCCCGACCAGTGGTACCAGCAGGCAGCCAATGACATCAGGATGAATGGCTGAGACTCTCTGATGTCAGTGTTCTTCCTTATTTATCCTCATCCTAATATATGTAAAAAGGCAATTATTTACAAATGAAAAGGAACAGCAGTATAGATAGATCAATAGATCAAATCTGAACCCATCCCTACAAATAGTTGGAATAAAGGAGCACAGCGAGGAGAGTTAGCCTTGCTAGCGTTGTGGTTCTTGGGAAGACAGCATTTGTCTCTCCACCACGTCGGTCCGGACTGAAATGTCTTATCAACCATTGGATGGATTAGCATGGAATGGGTCAGACATTCATGTCTCCCTTAGAAGAACCCTTAACTTTTCATCTAGTGCTATAATTAACATAAAAAAGCCACAGTTTACTTTCATGAACTGAAAATCCACTTTGAAAGGGTTAAAGTCTAAGATGAAAACATGGACCATAAACTCATGTCTACAGTAGTTACTTGTGTATGTATGTATCAATTATATATTAATAACCAGAGTCACCCCCTGATGGCTATTAGAAAGAATGCAGATTTAATGCACTTCTGCATTGTTTTCACTTTTCAGGATCAACCTCTGTTGCTGAACAATGAAGCCAATATGGGAAGTGCCATACACTGCAGTTCCTCAAATGACCACCAGCTCCTAATGCGAGTCAATCCCCTTAGACCACCAGTTTAAAACATGTTTACAACCTGGTACAGCTGCTTCCTACATTCATAACAACTGTAGGGGGGGTTTATAGAATTCATGATTTAAATTCTGTTGACGCTTAAAGTTGCATAATTAAGAGAGATGTCGCTTTGAGTGACAGGTGGGTGCCATCTCAGGTCACTCATTATGAGCTGTCTCATCTGCTGCATCACATGGGCAGCTCCACTGTCTTGTTTAATCTCTGTTTACCACTTGTTAATCACCAAAATTATACTGAAGGCAGTTTAAGGGAAACAAGCTCCAAATCACTAGAGCTAGTGCAGACCACAAGGCCCCTGCTTAAGTAATATCAATAAGCATGATGTCACTGTATTTAGTTACACATATCCATGCTCTTCAGCACTGCTATCTACTGTAGACTGTGGCCTAGATACACTTACACTAGATACGTCAATCCAGCCCCATGTTAATAGTGTTTTCATGTCACTTGAATAGCTTTTACCTCATGTTGAGAGCCCCTGTTCAATTTCAGAGATTAACATTCATGTTGATAGTGCACACACATGTACCATGGCCTGATGTAATGCTTTTTATTCTATCGCTGGCAGTTAAGGGACAGCCTCGGGGCCCTTGTGTCCCTTACTGTCTGTGTTACTGTTTCTTTGAACAAGTCCTATCATGTACAGCTTTACAATCGCCTTGTTTCATTGTTAAAAGAACCAGGATGTCACACTGGAGGAAGTAGGCAAATTAATTGACAGTTAACCACCGACTATTATCCACTAACCAGGAGTTTCCCAAAGTGGAGTCCCCGGAGACTTCCCAGTGAGTGGAGGAGGATCTTGATGTGAAGATTTGTATGGAGCTTTTTCCCATCTTTGTTTAAGAATCTGTTTTTTCAATTGGAGAGTATGACTCATTGATTTCACGTTCAGAATTTGGAATGCTTTCCCTCAAAACCCTGTCCTCGCAGTCAAGAAGCCTTTGCCTGTTGCTTTGATCTGTCAAACTGTCTGCTCGCTCTCAGATATATTGTTGCTTGTACAGATTTCCTGATCTAATCAAAATCCCTCAACCAATAGAATGCCAGGTGTAGTTCTGACTAATGAAATGCCAATGAGGTAGCTTCACTTTCCTTCTGACAGCGTTCAACATGGACACATGGAGTCAAGGACGTTCAAAACCACAACTCTCTAGTGTACCAAACGCTGGGAGAGAGGAAAATAAGTTATGTTCATGTTGCATTTAGGGATGCACGATAATTATCGGACCGATAATTATCGGCCCGATAATAGGAATTATGACGTCAACCCGATAAATCCGATACAATTATTAATACCTCCGATAATCCGATGATAGGATGTGTGTGTTAAAACAGTGCTACGGGTGGATTGGGATGAGGGACGTTAGTTTTTTTCTAGGCAGCCTCCCGTTTAGCATGTGATGTGGTTACTGTGGTATCACAGGTTTCGGAGGAGGGAGTTAATCCACAAATCGAGCGCTCCCTTCTCACGCCTGGTTCACACTGGACGCGGAAGCGCCGCGAATAGAGGCGTAGCGGAGCCCGCTTCCATTCGGCGCCCCTGTTAAGCTATGGTGTCGTTCACACTGGACGCGGAGCACCGCGAATACGCGCGGCCCTCCCACGCCGTGAAGCGATCGTTTCGGCGTCTGCTCTATTTTTTGCGTGTGCCGCGAGTGAACGCGTCAATTCTGGCAGGAAATCACACAGAGAAACACGAAACAATCCGGTCAATTTTCAAAATAAAAGCAATTTTCAAAATAAAATACCGCGATTGACAAACGCGACCATATTTGTGTATCTAATCTCGCACTGTCGGAAACAGAAAGAGACAATACATTTAATAAATGTGAAGAGTAGATAAACAAATATGTGTATTTCAACGGTATATATATATATATATATATAAATAAATATTGTAATTTTATTGAAGAGTCAAAACTGTTCTTGGCTTTCTTTTGTTCATAGTAATAATTATCATGTCACTGTGATACATCTGGTTAGGTGTTTGGTAAAAGGCAAAGCTATGCTAAATCTACCTAAGCTTAGTCATTAGTGTTTTTGACCTGAATTTGATCTGAATATACATTCAAAAACGAACAACAATATTATCGGTTATCGGTATCGGTATCGGTCCCGAGGAGCAGAAAGTTATCGATATCGGTATCGGCTTCAAAAAATCAATATCGTGCATCCCTAGTTGCATTACATTATAACCGTATTGTGTCTACCATCGGCTAATATTAGGCTCACTATTTCCTAGCTGTTGTCACTTGCCAGCAATATAATTTTTATTATAGTGTGTTATCATTTGAAAACATAACTAAAGGAAGGTAAGGATAAAGGCTACAAAGAGAAGCATGCAAGCTAGCTGAAGTTACATTATTCACTCACCATAGATTGTTGTAGTTTGTGCGTTTTGGAGATAAAGGCCGTGAGAGCATCAACAGATGCTGAAGGCCATCTTTTTCTTCTTTATAAGACTGCAGGTAAACACCTTTTAAAATGTTATTTCATCTATTTAGTTGTCTAGCACATAGGTGCCTCACATAACAGCGTGAACAGCACAAACCACATGGAATCTGATCTTTTCAATCCTGATTTGGACCACTTTAACATGTGGTCCTAAATCCCTCGACTCTCTGTCAGCCCGCTGCCACTGTCAGTAATCACATTTGCCGTCACTCAGTCAGCTATGTTTGCAAATGAGTTAGTGAGAGCAGGTCACATTTCTCTAGATTGGTGTTTAGCTACATTATCGTTATCTAGTGAATAACATAGCTGCCGAGGCTAGCTAGCTAGCTAAAGTCACTTAGTGGTACTGAGCAGACGAGTTGGGCTGCCTCCAGCAGATGCCGCAGAGCCAAGGTATTATGGGAAAAAGTACAATTCTGCAGCCTATTCCTCATGTGAAACACAAACAAGCAGTGAGTAACAGTTTAGCTTGCGCTTTCATGAGTGAGACTCCGCACAATTGGATGCAAGGCAATTCAGTAGAGTGCAAAGAAACTAAACAAAACAAGGAAGAGAAAAGTTGTCAGGAAACGTTTTAATGTCCAGCCAACAGCCGGGAGCGATACAATTATTTCTGTTGCTTCTTCTTGACTCCCCGATGCGCCCTGTTTTCAATTTCTCTTGTGATACTAAAATAATACGGGACTTTTCTTCAAGGTTGGAAGATACTCTATATGTTTGTTAAATCAGGGGGACTATACCCGTCTAGTTTACATCCAATTAGAACAAACTTAATGAAAGTGGCCTACCAAGCTAGATTTACTTATTCTATTATATCATTGTTTTTCTCTTGTCTGTGCTAAAAACACCCTCAGCAATAGTGAGATTAAATAATGATGCATGCAAATAATCCCCACACATGAAGACAGTATTGTAGTTTCTGGGAAGAAATTTCATTAGACGGACACCATCAAAATATATGAAATAATTAGGCTGGGAAAACAAAGCAGTCACTTCACCTTAACGTTGCTCCAGGCTTCACTCTCAATTGGAGCAGCCCATTGGTTGAGCTCTGAACATGAACTCTGATCCACTGCATACTTTTCAGTGTCTGGATCCCATTTTCCGGATGTCTCAACTTCTGCTGATCTACATAAAAAGATAAATCCAACCTGATCAGGTGGTTAAATTGTTGATATCAACTTAAAATGTTGATGTATATCATATGAATGAAAAAGTCAGGGCTAAAGTCTTCATGAGTCTAAAAAAAATGTTTGCGGCACACTGAAGCTCACTTCTATGCTGACTTACCTGTCTGAAAGGGAGCAATGAATAATTTGATCACATTTTTCATTTCACTCGAGTGCTGAACAAACAGGAATCTGTGATTAACAGTTTTAATTAGGATTCTAACTTGACAAATTCTTACAGCCTCGCATCGTGCCTAAGATGAATAAATCACTGGCCTGGGATCATCAAGCTGCCTTCTAAGTGAATGTGCCTCGAGATTACTTTGTGATTCCACAAACTGTGAGTCAGCCAAGGCTGAGTGTGTTTAACTAATCCTCTTCCCACCACATGTCAGGTGGAGAAAGTTTATGTCCACTCAATGAGCCGACTACCCTGCTCAGGTATTGGACCCCCAGTGCTCTGCAGTGTTTATTCTTTGACTCTTGAAAGCTAGATGTCAAAACTGAGTGGAGCCAGTGTTAGTTAGGCTCACAGCTTGTAAGACGTCTGCACACCTGGGTTATGAGGGCACGTTAAAAATAAAGGCATAACATTTGGGGAGGTAGGGGTTTTATTCAGAGGTTGTGCCTCGGTGCATGTACGGTTCATTCATGATACTGTCTGGTAGTCTGTGAAAACACAAGATTGTTGCTTTTTTCTTAACTTATGTGATTATTTGGTTATCCCATATTCATTTTCATTCATTTTACCTGCATTATTTAGTTTATATATGCACATAGCGGTATCATCAGCAAACAATGTTACATTAACTTTGTTATGTGGCATATCATTGATAAAAACTGAGAAAAGTAGTGGCCCTAATGAAATTCCCTGTGTGACACCATATATTTGATTAGAGAGAATTTACAATTTAAAATACCTTCAGTTAACTAAATAAATATTAAAATAAATGTGCAGCATATTTTATACCAATATTGCATGGTTTATTTGATCAAATATACCACTATAATCAAGGAAGACCGCACCAGCCATTTTATTAGTCTGTTTCACACAACCGTGTTTATAAACAGCATATGCCAAAAATCAAAATCAAGTTTTTTGACGAAAAATAATGTGTAACTTGGTCAAACACCACTCCGATGTATTGACAAGAAGAGAGAATACTGGCATTGGAAAATTAGTCTGTCAATTTAAAAAAAAGTAGGTTACTGTAGTTTATTTCCTCAACATAATGTGCTTATAGTTACAGAACGTACCTTTTTTTTTTCTTTAGTCACTCATCGAGCCTGTGCTTACATGTGCTGCAAGTAAGTAATGCAGTAGCCGTGTGGTTCGAGTTGTAGATGAAGATACGCACCATCCCTCAACCCCCCGTGATCCGCCCTTATGCCAAATTTAAACATCAGTAATGTGCAATCATGTCTGAAATTCCATTGTTAAATGTAAGATTTAAATCTTGATGATATGCATCGTAACTATTGTAATCAGACATCCCCAGCATCGCCTCCATTATTAATTGTCCAAAGCATAATGATTTATTGTAGTCCTGCAGAATGATTATTAATTTTCTGGTTGATTATACCTGTGGGCGGCAACAACACTGTTCTGCATATAAGCATCTGCTAAATGAAAAAGTATTCTTCATGTGAATAGATGTCCTTGGAGGAACAACAGCTCATTTTTACTTTAATCAGACATATGTTAAAGTGCTGTTGAGTAAGGATACTGTGGCATGCACTCAGAAGGGAAATATGTCATGAAAATGATGTGCTGTTTTCCTCAGACCTCCCAAGAAAAGAAAACTTTTATTACACATGCACTTAAGCCCACGTAACTTGCTCTTTGGAATCATTTGCACGCTGTAACTTGGCAAGTACTTCAGTGCTGCACCCCAAGCTGCACCTGCACCGCAACAAAACCGTGCAGCCCCCGTACATCACGCCGGTGTGACACTGGTGGTTTACATTCCAAAGGAACAGCGGAGAGTGACAGGAGTGTGTGTTCAATAAAAGCTGCTCTCAGCCAGGCAAGTCTGGGTACGCCTGAGCCACAAACAGCAGGCCAAGTTCAAACTTCACTTCAAGAATCACAGGGATCTCAACACTTAGAAGGAATGCACAGGTGCAGACACTCAGCAGCAGACAATCCCAGCTAGCACTTGATCAATTTGACACTTTGCAGAGCTGATGCCAATGACAAGTTCCTGTGGGATGGTGATTGGGCCCCTGCAACAAAAGAAAGGAGTCCATTCAGCTCTCTCTTTATTTTTTTGCTTCCTCTGGTCTTGCAGTAACCTGGCCTAGAAAATCCCTCTACAATCTCCTGCTCGTTTACAGCATCACAGCTGACGGTTGTGTAATAACACATTTACTCTGATGAGCTTGGCGTTGCTATCCTGTGGCATATTAATCTACCCATGTCCAATTAATCAATGCTGCATCACATGCTGGTGCTCTTACATTCCCTGATATCAGATGACATGTTTTACCTGGGATCACCTTCTGAGAGCAGACATTTCGATATTAGCACCTTTTGCAGCAGTATTTATTAATATTCTGTACTAATCAGCCAGTAGAGAATTTCTGGAGAGCTATATTTGCAGCTTCATTGATCACAAGAGATATCACTGTCCCTCAAATAAAATTTCCCTGGACTTTAATTAACTACATTAGATTAAATATCCAATTAAATAGCTTCACTCATAAAATTAGAAAGGAAGGACATGATGTAGTGTTTTAATGATACTGATTAGGGATGTTGCTTAACATCACTGCAGTCTTATCCTAAATTAGAGATGTATTTGTCTGGAATGGTACCTCTGACACACCGGCGCTGAGGAGGGGAGACAGCACTTTGTTCACCCCGTCGTCTCCGGCCTATAAAAGGGAGAGGCAGATTAATTAACAGACCTTTGCAGCCAATGAAGACATGTGGCAATAATCCTGACAAGAGACAGATCTGAAGCCTCTCATACAAAACCAATTTCAACCGCACTCCATTTTTCAAAAGCTCATCAGGGTGAAGAACGAGAGAGTTGAACCTGTGTGGCTGCAGAATTTGTTTCTCTCTGATTGCCTTGTCAGGATATCTTATCCGATGGCAGATGACCAAAACCCCACCCTTCACAGACCAACTCCCCTTCTCTCTCTCTCTGACACACAAACGGCTTCACACAATGCATTCTATGTCTCTCCCACTCACGCACATCCTCTCACAATGTCTTGCACTTCCCACACAAAGTCGCACGCTAGCACAGCCCAGGTTTCAGCCAAGTTCCAAGCTGTCGAGCTTTCCCCTCTCACACATCGCTAATGCAGTTTACAATGATAACGGAAGTAACGGGGAGATTTACCACTTAGTAATCTTATTAATATTAGAAACAGACGGAGGTTGACAGAAGCAGGCTGCTCGTTTCTCCACGGCCTTCACTTTTGCAGGATGAAATGACAACTATCACCAGGAGACTTAGCTGTAGCTAACAAATTTATTATGCTAACGTTTGAGAACAGCGCCTCCTCCGTACAAGCACCCCATTAATAGATGTATTAACTCTTGGCCTTGGAAGTGACGCTGGTTTGAGTTACTACTGTGGGCAAACTCACAACCCCGCAGCTATCGGTCTGACAACAGTTTAGCATACCGGGGCAACCGGGGTTCCAGCGTCGCCAGCGGATAGCCGGATAACAAATATCCAGGCCAAGACTTCCACTTCCATGCACCATTCATTGTTTGCAGTTCCATTGACAACATTTCTTCATGCAATACACCAACATCAATACTTTTTGTAGGTGCTTTAGCTCCAGATGACATTTTAGCTAATCTCTATGAAGAGATATCTGCCTATGAATTTAAATGCAAAGCTCAATCGTCATCAGACGATAGCTGATTGGTTCCCAGATTGCCGTTCCATCCTCCTTTGCTCTCCACACAGACTGTTTACCTGAATACCACCAAACCCTACTCAAACTTGATCTGTCAATATTATACAGATTAAAACACCAAAATGTTGTCCTGTTGTCCACAGATTCTGTGATCTGTTCATAGAGATGACTCCTTTGGGCAGTACACTAGTTAGCTGAACTTGTTAACACTTGCAGTTTACATTAGAGCTGATAAGTACAGTCTTTAATCCAAACTCCATACTTTTACTCTTATATTTTGGTTTTGAAAATGCTTCAGAGATATTCTTCAATAAAGAGTATCTCACTACAGGCCAATACCAGCCAAGGACTTGCTAACATTGCTATGATTTGGACCATCATTGTTTGGTGGATTAAGTAAACATCACTTCTACTGCCACGGCAAAGATTAACCTCAGATTATTCCTTATTTACACTGCATCGTTTTTTGGTTTTCATTCAAATAGGTGCCTCAAAAACTTCAGTCGACTCAAAAAGCGTCAATTAAAGGGAACAGGAAAATGTAAGGTACAATAAAGTTATTTACGCGAAAAGAATAGACCCCACTCCAGCGATACAATTAGAAGTAGAAGTAATGCTACTAAAAACGTGCTGCACTTGCATTAATATGATTGATCACGTCTGCTTTGGGGATATGCATATGTAACATACTTCTTTTTCTTTCCACTGCTCCAGCTAACCCTCCTCAAGAGAGCCTCAGTGGTCGATGATCCACCCTGACTGCCCAAACACCTCTCCCTCAGGACATTAATTTCCAAGTAGTCCCATGAGTGAGTCAAAAGAGCGAAAGCTCCCTGAGCATGAAGAGTAGGGAGTGAAAAGCACACTTCTCTGTTGAAAAAAAAAACACTCATTTTTTTTCCTCAGGGAGAAAGTATAATGGCAAATTAATTTCCCAGAGATTAATTTACAAGGTAAATATTTTAGTGCGAGTACTTATCTTCAAAAAGTGAGAGGATGGACAACTCATCGCTCCCTTCCCCCTCCCTGCTCTCCCTGTGTGTGTTGGAACAGCGAGATGCATGAGGAGTCTAATGAGAGAAGAGATTCCAAGCTGCCTGATGGCTCTCATCAATCACCTTTCTCCTTTGGAGGTGTGATGCCGGTCGGGGGATGGGGCCGCGGAGGGTCGGGTGGGAGGGACGGCATCAGGCTTTTAATCTCAATAAGTTAATAGACTTTCTAGTCTGGTCCTGCTAAGTAGAACTTCATCCCTGTTGTTAGCAAACAAGCAGCATGTACACAGGAGACTGTGTCTGGAGCTGCTTGGCATTTCCTCATTACGCAGTTAATTTGCGTTGCAACTGAAATTAGGAGATCTAACTAAAGATCGTTGATACGCTGATAACGTCCAGTTATAGGTTACTAACTACTGAGTTTAGGAAAACAAATCCAGATCTTTACTGCAGCAGGTAAACATGCTATAGTTCCTAATTTAGTAACTTCTAAGTCACGCAGGATGAAGTACGATGACAATAAAAAGTGATAATTAAAAAGAATGGATTAAACAATGTGTTTGTCTGCTGTAGAGAAAGCTGTGTTAACGTTAGCATGCCTTCCTACCTAACGCTCTACCTAAGTAGTAGTTTTTTTCTTGGAAAAGTGAAATATATTGTTGCAAAATACAAAATCTAAAGCCTGAATCTATCTGCTGTGTTGAATGTTTTTCTATAGTAAGTACCAAGACTGTGTTTTTGCTTGGGACCTCTTTTATTGTTGTTACCTCATTCAAGCACTTAGTTAGCATGGTACCATGTAGACCATTTACCCATCAAAAGCATATTCTAGACTTAAAATTTATTTTACAGGGTTTTCATCTTCAAACAAGTCAGCTGAAAACATTAAAAAGTAAATCACAGATTCAATTTTACTTAAATCAGAGCTGTTACATTAATGATCTAGCTAGCAACATCTGTTCTTATCCACCAGCAGCTTTAGATGGAAAAGGTGAAAACCACTTGCTAAAAATGAAATACCTGCCTTTGTCTGAAATCAAGGACACATTGTTTCCAAAAACATCTTTGAATTCGGAGTGGTCTATCTGCCTCTGTTATCACTGTAAACTGCATAAGTGCCTTCCTTGTGTTTGATCTGACTACGGTGTGCCGTGTCATTCTGCATCTGAGAACGCTGAAACGTCTTTGTTATTAGTGTTGGATACATCATTCTGTATGTTAGTCTTTTAAATGGCAGGTCACACATGTATGACCATGACTTTATAAGGATAATATTGCATTTGTGCCTTTGTCCCCTTTGCTGTAGCAGTGTGACAGCTCCGCTTAATTAATTATGTCCATGCTGGACTACGTGTTGTGGTTGTGCTTGTGGAGGGAGAGGGGGTAATGTGGAAAATATGCAGAAAATGTATTTGGGTTGACTGTCCAGCTATTAATAATGATTGTGTTTGGATAAATAGTGCCCTACTTTCAGAATCTGTGGATCTAAATATTCCCAATAGGCTGCTTCCTTCCTGTATTGATTGATTGGTATAGTGCTTAAAGGTCATAGTCATAAAACATCAGGATGTAATTAACACACTGTGATTTTAAACCAGTGGTTAATGCATTGCTTGTTGACTTTTTAAGTTATAGCTCACTTCTCACTCTGCTGTTTGGATTACCATGTGTTATTTGAATTTAAGATTAGGTGCAGAGGAAATGTAATTTGGTTTTCCTCACCAAAAAGGGGCTGGTAGATCTGCCAGGCCTGTGATACATATCCTCATATAGTGTGTCTTTAATCATGGTTTCCTTCAAGGAATAGATGGACTATTGTGTCTCCTTTTCCTCTGAACCTCCAGCCTCCAAAATACTAAAGCCCTGCTTACATTCCATGCAGAGTCACATGTGGACAAGACGGATGTGATGGTCTGTCTCCTTATGGTTTCTTTACTCAGCTTCTTCACAGACAGTTCATTTGGCTGAGGCAATACAATGAACATATTGAGCTGCTTTTAACCCAATTCAAACTGGCTTGGCCTTGATATGACTAAAGGCTGAGGTCCCGCTGATGGATGCGACGCTAATGGCTTCATTTAAATGCGCCTTTTCAGGGTTGTCACCAAAATGTGTTCAGTGTCTTTCCACCGAACCTGAAGGACTGACCACCACATTTCTACCTATTTTTAATAGCTTGTGTTATCAGTTTCCATGTCTAGATGACAAAAGAAAACCTTGTGTGGTAACACATTCACTCTGTTATTGCCTTGAGAGTTGAGTCTATTCATATTTCTTCTCAGATTGAAAACACGTGTTTTTGGTTTGTGAGGACATTTATCTGAATGTCTGAGCTGTTTTTTGGGAGGGGGGCAAAAAGGATGGATTAAGCTTTTACATTTTTTTCTTCCTCTCTCATAACCCGTGCACAGAAGAAACTGGATTTCATTCTGAACACAAATGGAAAAGGATTTATGATATAAGCTTTTAATTTATATATGAATACTTTTTATTTGGTAGAATTTCTGATTGAATTGCTTCTGAATTATCGGTTGCCACGTTAAAAGTGAAATGAAATAGACCATTATATTTGAAGAAAATCTGACTGTGAACCTGATGTCAATTCATCCAGAATGTTTGAAATTATTTTATTTCATAGAGTGGATTTGCTTGACAAAGAACCAGTTTTACTGGCTTGGCGGTCTCAAACTCAGTGGATCCAGTCGGACAGGATGGAACATGACATTAGATATACAAATTCCTTGACTGTAATGTTTATTTGACAATCCTGACTATGCGTCCATAAAGACGGTTCATAATCTAAAAACTCAAAATGGTGTTTAGTTTTCCTTTGGCTCCGCCACTGTTCCACCTTGGGCAGAGAAAAATCACCATGAATGAACTCTATGAGTGGAAACCACAACCCAGTAATTTAATCAGAGCAACTTAAATCAAAGGAGGCAAAAGTTCAGGATCTGAATGCAATGAAATGTTTCGGTTCCTTAGAACCTACTGACATAGCTCACTTGTGGAGGAGCAAGCTGAGAGAGAAAGGGCTGAGTAATGAAGATGGATGCATTCTGTTATCAGCCAGCCACTTACTGGGGCCCGATGTAACCTTAAACATTGAGGATAGCTCAGTTGCACAAAGAATCTAATTAATGAATTGCAGCCATGAAAGGGGACGAGGCAAGTGTGCATTTGCAGATGGATTCCAGACACTAATCAAACGTTGTTCAAGTGGTTTGGTTTGTCTCCAGAGCAAAGCAGTGTTTGGCTGCAGGATTTAAGGCAATGTTTGCATGCTGGCACGATGACTGCATGTATGCTTTAGTATTTTTATGTACCTGTGTGAGAATTTTTATTTGTTTGCTTATTTTGAGGGTTTTATACAGTTTTTGAAGTGCCATGCCACAGGTAAAAAAAAAAACAGAAGAGGTTTGAGGTTGTATTATTAAGTTTATTTTACTCCCCATTATGGGTTCATACGATTATTGAGACTTCTATATGGTCAACGTGTCCTCTTTTAATTGTTGCTGACGTAGCTCAGTACATATTAATAGTTTTAAGCTGAAAACACACTTTAAAACCCAAAGGCAACAACACAGGTTTGTGTCACCATACACATTTAGTGCACATTATAATATAATGGTAGAATTTAAGGTGTAAAACTTTTGCCTTAACATAAGATAATGTTTTATTAGTCACACAGTGGGGGGATTTTCAACTGCTACTATCTGTCTACTACTTAGACGGATGACTTAACGACTAAGCAGGGCTCCAGAGTGCGACCATTTTGGTCGCATATGCGACCAACATTTTTATGAGTGCGACTGAAAAAAAACGTAGGTCGCACTGGTGCACCTAATGCTGCTCGGGTGAAAAAAAAAATTGGTCGGGTGACCAATAAGAGACAGAGCTCGGACGGGTCCTTGCCTCTGATTGGCTGTGGTCCTTTTCACTGTAAATTGTGTCGGTTCAAAAAATGCGAGCGAGCGGAGCAGGTACTCCTGAGCGCTTCGATTTTCTTTGAAAATGAAGAGAAGCAGAAAACCTCGCCCCGAGACTAATTAAAAAGCCCCAAAATATGCCTTCAGACAGGACTGGTTGAAGCAATTTCCCTCGCTGATGTACGATTAAGAAAGGGACTCAATACACTGCATTTATTGTCGGGAGTGCGGTCAGAATTTGGCCGGTAATAGTGCGTTTGTGGAGGAGTCAAAAACATTTTGCATCGAGTTGTTGAAAAAGCGCAATATGTCCAAAAAGCATACTACATGCCGTGATAAGTGTGTTAATAAAGCCGCCCCTCATCCAGCTGCATTTCAGCATCAGGCTGTATCAATCAGGTCCGCTGAGGAATCTGAAATGATTATAAAATTCAATGTGCATACAATATTGCAATGGAGGAGTTGCCGTTCACCGAATTTAAGTCAGAAATTATTCTGATGAAAAAAAATGCCGACACGCTAAAGAACAAGATGTTAATTGGACATGTCGAGGTGGAGCATGGACACGCACAGTGTTTGAAGGCCCACATTACAGCATGAGAGATCATGAATAGGAAATTGTATAGTATTCCTAATATTATTATTAAAAATGAATAGCCTAAGTAAAAATATAAGTAGGCTAGGCTCACATAAACAGTTTTCCATTTGCAATCTATAGGCTAGTGACCTGTATGATCTTTTTATGCTGCCACAAAGCAAGCATTTACTGCGCTTGGGCATCAGTGTGCAGATTGGCTGCAGAAAACGGGTGCTCTGGGTGCTGATGGTGCTGCAGTTAACCTAGGCCATAAGGGGGTGTCATTATGGAAAAGGAGAGCGATAAAAAGGTGAATTTTGGCGTTAAAGGTGATGAAAAATGTGGGTGCACCTAAATGTTGTGCTGGTGCACCTAAAAAAAAAAAGTTAGGTGCACCAGTGCAACCAATGCAAAAAGTTAGTCTGGAGCCCTGCTAAGTCTGGATCCATTCTTCACCGTTTATAATACAAAGTTAGACGCTGATTAGGCCAAATCTTTTCACACTTGGTAATGATTTCCACAAGACTAAGAGCCTACATAGACAGGTTCCAGACCTCTAAATGGCTTCAGATTTAAAAAGGTCAGGCCTTAAAGCCCATTACTGTCCGTTTCAGCCGGTTGGAGAAACATTTGACCAATCAGAGCTTTGTAGGCATATCAAGAAAGATTCAGTCATTTTTTACATAGCTAGCTGCCTTGAGCTACATCCATAACAACTAACATCCCAAAAACAACACAACCAGCTTAAGTTAGATTGACACAGCTGTTGAGGTTGTTGTAAATCAATTTAATAATCAGGTTTAAATTGTCAAAAGGAAATGATCTGCCTCTCTCAAGCACCGCCGCAGGATTTATGTCCTTGAAAATGATGTCGGTGGAGCTGATACAGCAAAAAAAAAAAAACCATCCTCACCAGAAATCTGCTTTCATGAATGCAGTGCTTTAATGAGAGACGTGAAAGGAAATGGTTATGATTATCGGGCTAAGAGCAGCCATGCTAGCTGCGTTATGAGGCAAGGCAGGTATTAGCCAAAATGCTAATGGCTGCATGCTAACAGGGCCAATGTTAGAAATGTGGCAGCTAACGCTAACCACGGCCACCATCGTAGGTTTGCCTGTTAGCATGCTAACATTTGGCAATAAGGAGCACTTAACAGACTCTATTTGGGGCTGATGGGAATGTCATTGTTTTTGCAGGTATTTAAACGTTCGTATTGGACAAAGTGAATGTTGCGCTGACTGAAACGTCGGGGATCAACAGAATTCTTGAAGTTCATCTTAAAAGGGGCTTTGATGAGGGATCCATTAAGCCAGTGTCAGCGTGACTTTAATTATATGAATGCATCTAAAACTGGCACCATTCTGATGAATGCTAAGTCATGAGCGTTCTCTCCTCTCTCTCCTCCAGTACCAGCTCCAGAGGAGGTCTCCATGGCGCTCGTTGAGCTTCCAGCGGCAGACGTGGCTTGTGCTGATCACAGCGTTTGCTTTGCTGGCTCTGGTACCGTATGTTGTTCACTGCCTGATGACCGCCTTCACCAACCCTCCTCCTCCCAGCACCTTTAAAGTGGCAGCAGCCTCCTTTGGTCTGCTGACAGAGATCCTGCTGGTCAAGTGAGTATTTTAGTTTTTACTGTATGTATTAACCAAATCTGTACTTTCTACCTCTATAATAATAATCGAGGGCAACTGATGACTGTGCAGCCACCACCATGTCCAGTGATCCAGATTTATTACATGTTTTTAGGTAGTTTCACTTTGATGTTTGAAACTATTTTGATTATATCGGCCTTTGAAAACCCACTATCAGTCAACCTCTAATTAAAACAATGATGACAGATTTCTCCTCTGCTTGTATCCTGTGTTAGATGTGTTTTCATCCACCATATGCAAACAGTATTTTTAATTAACATGTCATTTTCATGTGAGTTTCAAGAGTGGTGAGTGTCGTCGTCATGCAAATAATCATCTCTGAAAACAGGTTGTTGTCTGACCCCCCACCCCCCCTCTTGTTTTCACTTATGCTTCTTTCCCATTTTGATATTGCTAATTGGATTGATGCCTGTGGTACTGTAAACCATTAGTAAATGAACAGTCTGTTTTTATCAACATCTAGCTTGTAAATAATGTATTAGATTTCTGGCATAAACAATATCTACTCTGTGATTAGAAAGCAACATATGGCTGATACTGTAATCAGATTACAAATACAGGTTATGTAATCTGTAATTACTTAAAGCAGCACCCCAATCAGGCGGCACATTTCTGAAGGATGGCTTCTGGATTACTAAATAATAGTATGTTTGATAATAATGTGACATGTTGACTGGCCGTAGTCAACTGAATGCTGGGATTTAGATGAGCTCCCCTGCTTAATAAAATTAACAGAAACATGTGATGGGAGAAGTGAAGTGATGTAACCCTCCAATCAACCTAAACTGCTTTTCGTGCCAGTAGCAAAATTAAAACTTTGTGTTCTACATCTGTCCTTCCTCCAGTATCTGTCTTAACTAAAATAAGAGAGGCTGTTTGTAATTAACTCAACAAGGCTCGTAACTTTTTTCCTCATTAAGTGCAAGGAATGTGGCTAGTGAACTGGTAATTAATAAATATGGTTGCACTGGTAATGTGCTTCTGCATCATTATGTTGTTGAAGCCCTTATACACGCTCGTAATGAGCTGTAATTTTATGACAGGAAATTGGTTTGTTTACAACACATTCAGCAGCTTCAGACGAGCTGCATTCTTGGCAGATCTCGGCTGCAGGTATCCACTCATAGCTTAAGTTGAAAGAGGTTCAAATATGTAGTCATGCTAACAGTTGTACTGTTAAAATACTTTGCTAATGTGCATGAATCATTCGTTAGACTTTTATGTTGTTTTGAAGCTTCAACGCCTTAAAGGAACCGTTTGTAGCATTTCATCTATTAGCAGAAATGGAATGTAATCTTATGAACTATTCTTGAGTGTGAAATCATCTGAAAGTAACAACTGGTGTGTTTCCGTTAGCTTAGAATGAGCCTTTTATATATATCTACCGCCATGTTTCTAAAGTAGCCCAGATTGGACAAACCGGACACCGGCTCAGGTTTTCACGTAGGTCACCGTACTTCTCTGACACGCTCGACACTCACTTGGTTTCAATCTGCAACCTCGCTGCCATCTGCCATCAAATCCTAATCACTGCATCTTTAAATGAGTACTGTAAAATCATTCCTCAGATATGTTGGATCATTATATCCTCTACATTTGTCCGTCTGTTGAACATGCCACCTATGACACTGGAGGTATCCCACTGCACTGAACAGGTTTCCTGTTCACTGATGCTTACATCATTACTGGGACAATTGGAAGGTTGGTGGGCCTCATAGATCAGTGCCCCATGGTGCTTGTGCAGCCTGGCATGTGCCAGCCTCCTGCTGCCCCCTGTCAGGGTGCATCTCAGTCACTCGTCACCCCGAGGGTGGAAGCCCTCATAAGGAGCAACCCCCCTCGTCTCTCTCCCAACACACGGCCCGATTGTCTTTGAAACAGAAACGAGACAAAGATAAACAAGTAAACACTTCAGAATGACCTTTAATAGCGGTGAATGTGTACTTGTGTGTATTACACTGATGAAATGCTAACATGCAATAATTCCACTCTGCTGGCAGCGGGGCTAAACCATCTTGCTACCTCACAGTGTAAGAGCCGCTTTGTCTCTGTTACCTGTTGTCAGTTGCCATGGCTACGATGCTTCAGATGCTAGTTTTGCAATTAAATTGTTCTCTTTTTTTGGCATTACGGGTCTATTCAGTTTATTTTCACCATAATAAGAATCTTCTCTTCTTTTTTTACAAATATTCTATATTTTTTTATCATCAACAAATTCCATGAAATCACCAAAACCAACCTCCTACTAATTAAGTATCATGAACACCACTGTAGTTTATTTTGATTCAGTCTCACATCTCACACCGTCCTGCTGCTGTAAATGAATGTCACCAAATATGTATTAATCCACAGATGAAAATAGTCCCCAACAAGCATACTTTGTATTATTGTTTGAGTTGAAAATTACTGAGCCTTTTTCAAGAGTGAAACTAATAATGTGTGACCCATTTCACAATGGACTTTGTTGACAATTAGAAAAATATTGAACAATATCAGACTACTCATTAGAGGTAATTAGTGTATTTCTCTTGAGTTTTTTGTCTTTCTTTAGTTCAAAAGTAAGTTGTCCTGCTATTAGAAAGACGTTCATATGTTTTGACAGAAAAGCAGGAAAAGAAGAGCAGCGTCGGCTTTAAGTGCTAATAGCTACAAAATGAATGTCAAAGGAGCTCCACTGAATTTGCATCATGTGTTCTTCCTCACAGTCCACTTACAAGCTTCTTTCAAATGAATCCATCGCTCTCCGCACTCTGGCTTCCTTTCAACATTTTGACACCTCCAAAATAATAGTGTTTCCCCCTCCTCCTCCTCATTCTGCAGGTCTGTCATTGGACACATTCACAAAGTCACATGACGTTTGTCAGGCTTGAACTGCCTTTCAGAAGGCTGTCACACAACATGCGCCCTCTCCTTCCCTCACTGTCAGGGCGAGAGTCGGGCCGCTGAGAGAGTGCCCTGACCATGCAGCTCTGCAATGTGAATTTTTATATGCCACTGCCTGGAGGTTAGAAACTCTCATTATGCCGTGTTAGATTTATTAAAATAGATTATGGAAATGTTAATTAAGTCATTAATTACATTATTTAAGCAGCATTGACAGATAAGGGTGTGTGTGGGGGGGCTGGGGGGGTGTCGAGCTCCCCGGGTGGTTTAAAAGGATGTGATTGGTGACAAGGGACACTGTGGAGATGGCGTCTAACTGCTAGCGCTGACATGATACAAAGTGGCCTCCACTGCTCTCTCACCTCACGCTACTGTCTACAGCAGTTTGCAGAGCTGCCTGAGGACGAGGAGCTCGTCGCCCTTTTGCAGATCGATAGAAGTGTACACAAGGGTACAAATGTACTTTTATTGATGTAAAAGTACACATACGTTGAGAGAATTTGGGGACAGAGAGAGCACAGAGCGTACCGAGTGTATGCATTTTGCATTCTGCTTTGCATTTTCTTTCATGAGCATTTGGACAAAGCATTCGCCATGACATTTGAGCAAAGGCCTCAAACCATATTTCCAAGTTGCTCAGAGGAAAACACAACGGCACAATTGCAAGATGAATTACCCAGGAGTTGATACTATGGACTCTCTTATCTGTTGACAGTTTAGTTACCACGAAGCACAAGAAATGTGTTTTCCAATTCTCTGAGAATTGAGCTTTTCTTTGTCCCATCAAACCTATATTAAGGAAGGGAAAATTGCTCCGATCGCACTTGATAACAACAAATGATAGATGTTGTAAACAAGCAGAATGCTTCAATTCTGATCTGAGGCATTGATTTGCCTCAGCAGACAATTACTGTGTGTGCTGAGGTTATGCATCCAGTCAATCTGCTGGGAAGGTTTCTTGTTGCTTGCCGTCCAGTCTATTAGTTTGGTACAAATGGTTCATAAAGACCTTAAACTGTTTCATAAAAATGTATAATTAACGGTTAAAGTTAAACAATGAGCATCAGTCCTGATTCCTGAGGTCCCTCATCAGATTACTCGGCAGTACTGGAAGGTGTATGTCTTGATATTAAGTGGCTACTGATTGTAGGAAATTATACAGTATGATGGTGTCCAACCACCTCGGAGTCAAGCTCTCATGATTAGCGCCTACATCAGCCTATCTTATTCAGTTCTCAGAGTTAGTATGCACCAACATGAACAGGCATATAATAGCACTTAGCCCCCCCACACGACGAAACATGCAGATCTTTCCTGTGTGATAGAAGCTTAGTGCACTGTGAGAGAACAAAGTACCACACTTTGCCTTTTGTTAGATCTTGATGGGTTTTTTTTTATATCTTTCAGTAGAAAATCTATGCACACATGCCCACTTCTTCTAAACGCTGCCCACATCACGACGAGGTTACCAACCTGTTGGCCAATCACCAGACAGGCTGTTAAAACTCTGTCTCCTAAAAGTACTTTCAAATACTAATAATGTTATCAACGAGGAAACATTTACATTGAACATATCTGCAAACTATTAACTGGCAACATATGTCATTTGATCCTTACCATATGTGCTCCTCACATTCTCAGTATGTTCATGGTTCTGTTTAGGTGACTGAAGCACTTGGTTAAGGTCAGGGGAAGATGTTGGCCTTGAGTACAACACGTGAAACTCTCATCCTAACATGTTATATTTTGTTTATTTTGTAAATAAACTCTGAAATCAACATGCTTCTCACCGCGAGGAAGCCAGCATTGAGTAAAATGTATACTTTTACCATATCGTTTCAGGTTCTGATACATAAATATACATTTAAAAATGAAAAGGTGTGCAAGTAAATTCAAGTTTAGACTCGGCTCAGAACCAGTTGTTTAATTTAATTTGACAAAAAACCTCCACTTGGACACCTGGAGAGACGGTCTTATGGACTATGGTTTAGGAATGCACCCATACTGACTCAAAAACCTGGATCGGGTACTTAGTATCAGCCTGTACCTAAATCAGGTATCAGTATGGGGACTGAAGATGTTGTATCGGTGCAGTGCTAGTATGGATCATATCAGGAGGCCAAGCAGCACCCTGGATTCAGTAGTAAATTCCCACATAATCTTAAAGGCCCTGACACACCAATCCAACGGCTGATCGCGGTCAGAAAAGGAGTCGGACTGATCAGTCGGCTCCCGTCTCCCCGACACGGTCTAAAAGTGCCTCACACACACCTGAACGACTACCGACTTGAGCGTACGTTCTGCGCTTGCACGAGCGGTAATGTCTCCATAACAGCAGGCGGCGCTAATCTGTATTGTCGCCCAAAAAAAAAAAAGAAAACCGGAAATGACGGAACATCTCTAGACCAAAACACAGAGCATGCATGCGCATGTGTTGTCATCGTCTGCGCTTCATCTGGATTGTTTACCATCATCACATCTGGTCTTCTCGTTCACTGATTCGCTCGTCAAGGGCGAGCTCTCCACCAATCAGATCGGTCAGACGAACGACTTGGTTGTGTGGAATCGGCTGAAACGAACGGCTTTGACGACGTCCGATGGCACAGAACACACCGAACACACAGACTCGTCACCAACGCCGGCAGACTGTCTGACAGCCGATAATCATCTTGGTGTGTCAGGGCCTTTACACTCAGTCAATACAGAAAGGAACTTTATGATGAGATTAGGATTATTATCGTAACAAAGTGATTTGGTTTGAGTCAAAGTGTGAATGCTGTGTTGATCTGTGGTGAGTCCCGGAGTCTTTCTGTTTCCTCAGGTGTCTGTGCAGCTACCTCAGCACTCGTTACCGGCAGGCTGAGCAGAGCTCCTTCACAGTGCAGCCCAGAGGCTTTGAAGAGGACAGAGCCAGTCCGGCCCACTGGGACCGGTCCGAGGCATCAGCAGCGGCAGGTCACGCTTCATCAGCGGCGAAAGTTGACGAAAGGAAAAGAGATATTTCCAAGAGTGTATGTCTCAGCTTTTTCTGAACCTCTAACAGGAGGAGTTTACAGAATACAGGATGAGAGTAAATCCTCGGGGCATTACCCATTTAATATATCACATCAGTATATCAACGTGGCATTTATGAGATCTTGCAATTTAAAACCTGTTTTTGAAGTGCCAGATATTCTTGTTTTCCTCTATGTCAAACCATTTTACTCTTTATTCAGTGGGTATATTCTCACTTATTGCAAATTGGTAATAAGGAAGCTAATGCATGAAGCCTGCATGAGTGTGTTCAGGCTCAGGGAGAAAAAAAGCCTTTCTTTAATGATGTCCACACAGAGACAATGGGGCGCCGCTCTGATTAGTGTCACCTGTCCTTGTGCATCTCATCAGCTCCATTATGGCTCCATCTCCCATGCTTCTTCTGCTAATTGAATAGCCTGTGAAGTGGTGACGAGGACGGGGGCGAGAGCAACGTCTGTCCCGCTGCTGCTTAAGAAATGAGATTGAAGCTTCCCAGTGAGACGCTACTGTAGTTCTTAAAACGTAAACCATTATCATAGAGATAGAAAGGGTGCCAACAAGTCACCCTCATTTTACCATACAGATTATGTTCATATATAACAGCTCTTAATCAGCATCGCCTGTATGTATTTAAGGAGGGGATGCAATGCTGCACTACTCATTTCTTAAGAATATCAGAAATATGGGTAATGTAACAGTCATACCTAGTGTAGAAAATCTGTCCATTAAAGAAGCTGGTTATGTTAGCTTAGCTTAGCTTACCGCAAAGACTGGAAAAAAGCAGGAAATATAGCCTGGCTCAGGTGAAAGGCAACAAAATCCATCTATCAGCACCTTTTAAGTTCACTAATTAACATGTTATAACTTTTTTTGTTTTTGTTTATTTCATAGCGAAACCAAAGCTTGAAAACAGCAATTCACTGTTCTGCAGGTAATGTACGAGGTTATGTGCTGGATCAAACTGTTCCTGTACAATTAGGAAACACACCATGGTGGAAGGATATGACAGGCATTATTCTATGTTTTATATTGTCAACAAGTCCCCTGAAAACTGATGATTTGGGATTCATTTCAGAGGCCTGACTGTGCTGCTGACCTTGTGCTCACCGAGTTTGTATCTCTTGTAGTCCTTATAGTTTTATGTGGACTATGTATAGAAGGCAGCCACCTTCTAACACAGAATCCCATTCATTTAGCACAAGAGTGGGTTGTTTTTTTTTACTTTCCAGCATTCCTGCTGCCAGAAAAGTCTTGTTGAACAAGTCAGCAGGACTTCCTGAACTTCACACTTGTTTTCTCTTCACTCACTGATATTTCAGGCTTGAGTTAATAACCATAAAATGCCCAAAGAGAAGAAAGAAAAGGGGCTTAACAACAATCAGAGCTGACATACATGATCATAGATTAGCAAATCCAATAGGAAGCAGTGTATCTTTAGTGTTTGAGGTATCCGCCATGGGCCGTTTGGGCAAATCACTCTGACTGAGTAATACACGGGGCATGGATGCGGTGCAACACGTCTGCTGCAGCACACCTGCATCCATTATAATACCTGAAGCTGCCTCACTGACAACATAAGCCACTCCATCCCTCACAGGCATCACACTTTGCACGGCAACAGGTAAAAACTAGGTCGAACTGTGTAAAAGGCAAGTACACTCTGTTTAAAAAGGATTAAAGATAAATACTTAATTTCAGCAGAGGCAAGACACAGCAGAGCTACCTAACGGCTGTTTTTACATTTCACATTAAAATAAATCAATCAAATCTGTGTGTATCCATGATCCAGTAGTTAAAACGATCCAGTTAATTCATTCAGTACCAGTAAATCTAGCCCCCGCTTCTAAACCTGCACAACCAACTGCATTATAATTGGCAAAACCCCAATATCCACACAGTGAACCACACTCCAGCAGTAACACTGTGCCCCGCCTACATGACACGTTGCATCCATGGCTTATGTATTTCCCATTATTCTCCCCGAGGTCTGCTGACTTACTTGGGGAACGTCCCAGAGGCCGATGAGGCTGTTTGCAGCCCGTCCCCCGGGAGATGGGACCACTGGTGTATTCGGCACTCGTCACACCAGTGAAACCAATCACCAAAGTAGTTCGTAGTAAGTGTGGTCTGGAATGTGAGAGACTAAAGGACACCGTATGGTCCATTTTCTTTGGATCGTGCATAGATGTTCACAAAATCACAGACAAATGAGGTTCTATGAGGATAATGTTTTTAAGACAAAAGACTGAGAATCTTCCCGAACAACAAGTCACGAGCATCAAAAGAGCTGAAAGGAATGTCTTAATGAAAACAAAATGGCATTTTTCTGGGATGAAAATAAAGATTGTAATGACAACGGGTAGCACGAGCCAAGCGCAAGAAGGCTTAAACGCACTTGTGGGGGTGGCCGATGCTCCGTCTGTAGCCGTCAGTCCTTTGCTAATGAGCTAAATGTGTATTACAGTAGATCTGACTCTGGTGCCTGTGTGTGACTGTGTGAAGCCAAAAAAGGCCACTGGCCCAGATGGACTACAGGCAGATGTCCTTAAAGACCCAATTAAAAAGAGTCTTTACAAGGTTATTCCAGTACTTGTTAAACACACACACAGTGCCCAAATTCGGGAAACTCTCAATCATTAAGTCTGCACCCAAAAAGCCAAAAGTAAATATGGTGAATGACTTTGGACCGACTACCATCAGTTCCTCCCTTTGTAAAACCACGGAGAGAGTTCTAGCTAGTCATCTAACTTCCTCTGTGATCCACCGCGCTGTCTAAAAGCGTTACTAAGTCTCTGTTATTTGTGGATTTATTTTGGTTTTAACTCTATAAAGACGTGTCCTGTTACTAAGACTCGTTGTTCTTGGTGACAAGAACGACCACAAAGAGTCTCCTTCAGCAGAAGAAGGTCTGATCCCTCACCGTTGGTACAGGTGCAGCCGAGGATGTATCCTCTCTACTTCCCTTCAGAGTTTGTGTTTATGTATGCAGATGACATGGCCCTCGTTGGCCTTCGTCGTGGTGCAAAACTAGCTGTTTGGAGATCAAAGTGTTGATAAGACTAATGATGTGATCATTCGTGCCAAAGTAGGATTTTACAACAGAGCCAGATGTATTTTAATATTCCACTTCATGCTTTGGTCACCTGAACTTCAGGATTAAGAATAAGTTAGATTAGTTCAAACCAAAAACAACACTCCCTGGTATTTTAGGTTTTATCTATCATTTGTATTTGTGCAGTGTCAGCTGTTTTTGGTTTTGGTGAGCCACAAACAATGTTTTCAATAAATGTACATATTGTAAATGACCAAAACCAAAAGCTTTATTCCAACCACCCTGGCTCTAAGCCTCAAACTCGCTCCGATTGAAAATCCAAATCTTTAAAATCATCTGTAATTTCCCAAAAGTCCTGGGCACTGTAGTTTTTAGCAAACTTTACAAATAATTGTTTTCTTTCTTTCTGACTATTTTCAGTTGAACACTCATTTGGTGCTCTCCTCAGTAGCAGCACGGTTTATGAGAGTTAAAATAAACTCAAGTGTTTGTGTTCATGGTAATGAAGGAACATGTCAACAGTGTGGCTCTTAGTGTTTTTACTAGTTTGGGCAACAGTGGAGCTCTACGGCACAGAAGAATGAGATCTATCAGGCTTTGAATACACACACAATACTTTTGAGGCATCGCTTCCCTGTTTTGGACTTTTCATGGGATTTGTTGACAATAAAAAACAGAGGGTGTCACCAGCCTTTAAACTTGGTTAAAGGAAATTCTTTCAAACTTTTGGAAATCACTGTTCCTTTTTTTTACATTTGTATTTAATGGCAGAAAGCTCTATTTCTGACATTTGTACGGCAGAGTCCAATCACAAGCCATCATCATCACCATTCGGTAAATGTTCATGTCCCCCAGTTTGTACTGCAGACTTTCTGTTATTAATTTGTAGTCTACAAGCCCATGCCAACATAACGCTGATGACATCATCTAAATTACCCTGATGACATTGTCTGGGTTATTTGGTCCCCCACAGCCACAGGAGACATTTACAATGTCCGCTGTAAATGTACTGTAAATAAATGTAGAAATATGATATGTTGTATTTTATTAAATGACTGGACTTTTTGTTAATGTAAACAATCATGGAAGTATCAAATTGTTAAAAAATACAAATAAAACTTTTAACTAAGGAACTAATAAAAGCGGAGGCAGGCCTCTATCTGGTGTTTACACTGAATCATTTTCAGGTCTATCTGTGTTTAGTCAAAGGAAGATACATAAGATATTTTCCAGATCTGCAAAGAAAACCTTGAGATAAAAAAAGTCTTTTATTTTGATTGGATAAACATTGCCAGCTGTGATGCAGGGCTGTAATGTTGGTGCCTCTCCTGCCAGCCAGGAGCTTTGCTGTTATCTGCATGTGCCTGAGGCACAGCTAATGTAAAAAGATCCTCCTCACTCTGCTAGCAGTGAGCTCTGCAGGCTTATCCTGCTCAGTCCCTCATCGTTTCACCTCGCGGTCACAGCCAAGTGACTCTCGGCTGTGCACCACCTGAGCTGGGCCTTTCTATAGACAGAACAGAAGAAGAACAGCAGTATCTCACACGGCTGTATCTGGTTAATGCCACGACGACAGGACGGCAGAGGCTTCCCAGTGTCCCCATGCCTGTATGGTTCCGGGGCTTAATGTGTGCATGTGGGGCCAGATGGACACTTTCATGAGTGTATGAGTGTGGATTATTCTGTCGGCTACATCTGGGGCTCCACATGGTACAGCAGACTGTGGTAAGAGAGACAGGTGGGCAATTGGGGAGGGCACCCCTCCAGTGGGTTCTCTTACATCTACATCCACCGACAGGGCATCGCCGCAAATGGCAGACCGAAAGGTTACGAGACGATCCTGTAAGACAAAGGCTTCTCTAAATCCTGGCAAACATCGGTCCGCTCCTGTCCTGAACTTCCTGTCTGGCAGCAGCAGCTTACGTTTCCAGGTGTCTCACATGCTCTTTACATATTCTTTATTTGGCAGAAGCTTTTGTCCAATGCCATCCATTCATCGTCTACTGCTGCTATCCTGTATTCAGGGTCGCAGGGGGGCTGGAGCTGATCCCAGCTGTCATTGGGCGAAGGCAGGGTACACCCTGGATAGGAAGCCAGTCTATCACAGGGCCGACATGTAGAGACAGACAACCATTCACACACTACAATTTAGAGTCACCAATGAACCTATCCCCATCCTGCATGTCTTTGGACTGTGGGAGGAAGCCGGAGAACCCGGAGGAACCCACGCTTACATGGGGAGAACATGCAAACTCCACACAGAAGGAACACAAACAACAACACTGGATTTTTGGTTGAATCCTTTGTGCATTGGTAGGCCATTGAATACCACATGGGAATGGCGGACTCCGCCTCTAACAATGGAAATGACTACACCGCGAGGTAACTGCTGGACATAAATATACTGAAAAAAATACTGAAAATAGAATTCAAAAGATTTTCCAAAAATGTTAAGGATTATAACTAAGTAATTATCAGCTGTCTTTTCCATAACACTCACCAACAGTGAATTTTAAAGCATGAAAAGCAAAACTATCGTTTACATTTGCATATCATTGAAATTATGTCACTTAATTCAGCAATGAGCAGATCATCACTATAACCATAACGTTACACTCATTAAGTTTATGTGTCAGCCAAAGTAAGTTTGAAGTAAAATGCATATATTGTCAAATTGGAAAAAACTAAATTTAGCATTGCCCTTGCTCCCAAAACTCAAATTATTATTGCCCCACACTCATATTAGATTGAAGTCAAGCCAAGGCCTTTGTGAAATGTGAGCTCATTAGACGAGTCCACCTCATAACGAGTGGCCAGATCCATCAGGAGAGATAAATCTCCCGCTCGCCGCTGACTGGGATCCAGTTGAACGAGCCCGCGGCGCTCCGGACCACATGTGAACAAGACATTTGCTTTGAAGTACCAACACGCAGATTTGAATCAGCGTGTCAGAGTGCCAAGTGTCCTAGGCTGTGAGTGACAGAGGATCCTCTTTAGAGTTGGCTACCTGTTGAGGAGGATTAAACAAAATACAGATGGTGTTTGCATATTTAACAAACGAAGGCAATCTCGCTTGTGATGACGGCTTCCATCGAAAGAGAGGTAGCCGTTAAAATTGGAAGATTACAGATGAGCTGCGATTCATCAGTTCTTCTACCATTTCATCAAGATGTTTCTCTCCAAGTCTTCCTCGTGACATCAGAGTCTCTGGCTGCAGATAAATATGGCTGCAGACAAATGATTTTTTCTGGCCTCTGATAGAATCACATATGACCCTGAGATCACCTTCTGAAGGACGAAGGCTGCCGAGTGTCCGGCGATGTCTTCCGGCCGTCGGAGCCACGCGAGCGCGGGCCGATCCACCGCGGGTCGAGCTGAATAAATTAAATGAATTACCAGCTGCCTTGTGCGAGCTCGCAGGATGCAGGGTGGCATGAGCACGCCATTAGAACAATGATAAGGATATCTGCTCGGCCTTGTGTTAAAGGAATTACACATAGCATCCCGAGCCGTTAAGGGAGCCTGACAGTTTTGCACACACTGGCAAGTTAGTATGACATGGAAATGTGTGGCTGCAGCGCGGCTCGGCTGCTGCCCGGCCCCGAGTCGGGGGCACCGAGCGGCTGGCTTGCTGAGAAGTCACACAGAAGGGTCTTATTGTGATGCAAATAGACATAGTATTGTGCCTAAATAATGTATTAATACATCCCTCTTTGTGCAGATAACATCACAAGATGCACAATAACACAAAACGATGTCCTCGGTTGTTATTTAAAGCGATACGACATCAAATCCTGACATTGCAAGAAGTGCTTACGGCCCGTCCAACTGGCTTTGTCCCTGGCTTCGATAAAAACAGATGGATAGAAGGCAGCAGCCACTATATGAGGGAAGGCCATTTACATAATATTATGTATATTGTATTCCACCACGGTCTAATGTTTGAATGTTAACCGAATTTGAGACTTTAAGGAAGAAGTGTTGTAGCTTAAAGGCGAGACACGTGGCAAGGTGTCCGATAACTTTGTCTTCCACCTGTAATCTGATGCGGTGCGGAGAGGAGGGATCGGCCTCACTTCCTCGGGGTGATTTATGATTGAGGACATGTTAATAAAAATATCAAAACAATCTGAGCTCTGGTGGGGGAGATACCGGTCCGCTACGTACATCATGCTCGACAGGCCTGCGCGGGGAATCGCCCGCTCGCTGATATTATGCTCGTGTGGATGCCCCGTTGCCCTGCTCTTGATTAGAATATGCAGCTGTTGTTTGTTGTTTTGGGAGGGTCGCCGGGGGTAACACCACTCACACAAGGTGACATTTGCCTGAACATGTGCTCCTCCTGGCCCGTTAGGGTGAACCATCGTGGTCCAGAATGGGGTTTCCTGGAAATCCTGCTCCGAAATCATACGAGTTGGAAGTCTTTTTGTAATTTGGAGCTACGCGGGTCACCTGTCCTGTTTAAAGGAGCTCACGCACTATCACATAATACCCGGCGGTGCAGGATCCAGGAGCACGCTGCTTCCAAATCTGCTCTTACAAGGAGGACGCATATCCCGACTCACTGGAGAGACACACTCCAAATACTTCATTAAATGCCGTGAATGACTGGATGAAAAGATACAGCGCCGCGTTCACTCCTCACACAGTTTCCTCCCCCTCCCTCTCGCCTTTGATGGATTTATATCGAGTATGGGCGTGGACGCAGAGTAATTTAGTACGTGTTAAAAGCCGCTGCAGGGATGTAGCCTGTAATACTCACTCAATTCCACTTCCAATATCACTGTTCCCCAAATCTCAGTGATTTTCTGTCTCCGCATCTTGCCGAACAGAAAATCATCACAAAGTACTCTGTCAGAAAGGAAATGTTCTGAAAGCTGGACTCCGAACGCACCGCCATGCTGTTGTCAGGCAGCACGCCGTGTACCGGCGCTGTCAAAGAGTTACTCTGATGCATCATTAAGTCTCCGGTTGTTCTGGGGAAAAACTGCTTTGCATCTCGGAGGCGTTTGTGATGTCTCCTATACGGGAATCAAACACGACACTGTAATAATGCGCTTGTTTTAATACGGCAGATTGTTCAGAGGCGTTGCCGTGACACTTCTGCATGCACTTTATAATCATCACTCTCTTTCCACAGAAGTACATCACTACAGAGGCAGCGTTTAGCGGAGTGAAGAGTGAGATTTACTCTACACCAGCGTGTGTAAGGAAAAGTGCTGGTTCTACTTGTAAAAGTGTATTTTTTAAGTTGTCGTCAATGGTTGAGCTTCAAGGATAATTCTGGTTTGTTACTTTTGGCCTTCATTCCTATCGGTTATGATAAAATTATACTCTCCAATTGAATTGCTGCGACGTGGGAACAAGGCCACATAGCTGGGTGGAGAAACATGAGTTGGTAAACAAGGCAACAGATTAAAGCTGTCGGCCCACGTCTCAATAACGAAAAGGGAGGGATTCATCACGCTACCTCAGTCACAATAACATGTAAAACATATTTCAACATGTTAAATCTAATAAGAAGGGCTGCTAATGATTGTTCCTGTTTGGGATTCATTTAACAAATATCATAAACATGTCTGATTCATATTTCAGTATTTTATTCAATAGTCGTCATTCTAACAAGGTCATTGACCCTCTTTGTCTGATGATCAGAAAAATACCACAAACTCTTAAGGATTCATGTGACACGCAGATTGATTTAATGAGCGTAGTCGTAACAACCCTTTAGTCCTTCACTTAAAACTTAAATTGGTTATACAATGGATAGATTAAATCACTGGAGAAATATGCAGCAAATGTACTTTTGCGTGACTGTGGGGAAATAATTGAAACGCTCAGGCTGCAGCGTTAGTTGAAGACATGTTCTCAGTCAAACGTGGCCTCAGTTCAAGTAAACAGAAACCAGCTAATAAGAACAACAGGCGACGCATGGTGCAACGTTACGTTACCGTGACAGCAGCACCCAAATTACTGTTAGCATGAGGCGATGAACAAACGCCATCCTAATATGATGCTTTGGTGGAGGAGGGAAGTGAAACAGTAATGTGGTGCTTTCAAACGCCGTCCCAGCCGCTGTGATGTTTCCGGTCTGCAGAGTTTACGGAGCAGCGCGTTGTTGTGTCTCAGTCTGGGACTTTAGAGCTTCGTGGGCGACTTTCAGCTTCTCCAGGAGAATTCATGCTTCCAGCCAACGCACAGTATGCAAATCAGCCTATTTTCTAATAACCCTACTAATAAGATCAGTTTGTCTCACTTTAATCATTTTTATTGCAGCCAAATGTGTTTGTCAGTCAAGACGACAGACTGACCAGCACTCCCACTTCCTGCCACCCCACTGACTCTGCTTCTAGAATTAAAGGTCCGTATTTCCCCACTTAATATCACCATACTATGTTCTATCAATTGGCCTTTTTCACTACAGTTGCCAACTAACTAAAAATAATAAAATAAATAATAAAGAAAAAATCATACCAATCCCCTGCAACGTTTCATCATCAGCTCCCATGAAAACACCAGTTCTCAGCTTTAACAGCTCGGGCTTTATTGATCTCCAACAAGGTCGTGGTTTGGAATCATTGTCTCCTCGCGGTGAAGGAAAACATTCCTTCAAGATGAATTTCACCCAGCGTGAGCCGTTAGACCTTGACACCGGCATACTTCGACTTGTATGAACGTCAAGAGAGATGCCTCTTCCTTTTGTTCGCTGCAGAATTTGCCAGCAGCTCATTTCCTCCAGGAACGCATTAACAAAGCAGTTAATTCTATCATTAATTAAAAGGAATCACAATTCAGTGAACACTTCAAATTAATCTTCTGAGATTTGCTCTCGCACAATGCCACCATTCTATTTCCTTTGTCTCTTTGGAGAAGTTGCAGCTCTGGAGCCATGTTTTTATTTCCCCGTGTCATTCCTGGCTCTCTCGTCCTGTGCAGCTCCGTCGGCAAAGCATGTCGCCAACGCTGCCAGTTGTAACGATCTGGTTCCAAAGGGATCCGCCCGTGCATTGCATGAATACGCCCGTAGCATTAGCGGGGCGCTAACGCAGGTGTGAGCTCTAAATGCCATTGTGGAGACATATTACGAAGGTGTGAATACTCAGAAATGTATTTTAGGCATAATTACACTCATTGAATGTGTATCTTACATGCTCCTCTATTAGGGGGTAGACGGTAGAGTGACCTTTGGATAAGCGAGTACACGTGAACGCTTCCTCCACCAATCCCCCGCCACGTCTAGAATAACGGCATTTCACAGCGGCAGTGAAACGTTGGCCGTGTCCGTGGGCCTCGCTGAGCTGTTTATCTGCTCCGTCACTGGAGTCGGTTATAAATACTCAGTGTCTCTCAGTGTGGAGCTACTTGGAGGGTGATAAGGTGCTAATTAGCAACTGTTAACAGAAGTAAAGAAATGAAACAAACGGCGTGCGTGGATGGATCCTTTCTCTCAACCTGAGAGATGTCTCTTATTAACGCTGTGTACAAGAGACTCCTTTTCTTCTCGCTCCCGGGCAAGCCAGGTCTGACAAATTAAGGCTGTGGAGTCATTAGATTAAGATAAGAATTTATCTTTTACAGACTTTTATCTATTGTATTTTTCTTCTCTCCCATCCCCCCCCCCCCCCCTTCGTTCACTGAGATTGTTAAAATAATTGGGATGTTATGTGACCAGAGAGGCCAGATAAGTTTTTAACCCTGTCATGGATTAACCTTTCATGTCTGAGGTAGGTCACCAAAGGTGCAGTTGGAGACGTGTTAAGACTCATTTAGGGGGATCTTGATGTATTATTGTGGGAGGAGGGCATGTATTCTCTCTGCAGGTACATGTGCCAGGAGGTCTGGAGACAACTTCTGTACGCTGTCAGGGGTTATTAAAGCATAAAGTGTATTTCTGGGGTCGCTGAGCAAGACTGGGGCGGCGCCTTCACCGGCGAGTACGTCACTTAGGAACGTTCAACCAGGTTTCATCACTTTTAAAGTTAATCACAGTCATGCTCCGTTCACTTTAAAGAGAATCGGCATCACAGAGAGGAGAGAAGATGAATCTCCTTCCTAATATATTCCAGAGCAGGATAATTACTGAAGTAGCTCTCTGAACATCACACCAACAATCACCGTCTGTAGCTTCGTCTTTGTCGAGAAGTCGTGCGTGCGTTTGACCAAATCTCTGACGCTCCTCTATACTTTCTGTCTTTTTAATATCCAAGAGGAATATCCAGCCCCGAGCAGCATGATTAGAGCATTGAGCTGCGTTATTCTTCAAAGCAGGACTTATGAAAACAACCTGAAGTAAATGAGTTAGACCCTCATGGCGGCGGCGGGTGCATATCTATCATCCCCGTGTTTATAATCCTTTTGTTTTAAAGGTCATCGCACCACCTCGTTGATATCTAGACGTTTCTTTTGAAGCGCTAATTGTGTCTACATTCTTGACCACTTTGTCAGACAACTCCACACGAGAGATGTGAATTCAGAGGAGTGTATGCGGCTTGTTTACTGCGATCAAGATAACAAGAACAAGTCTGTGAAATAACGAAGGCCGGGGCTGATGCAGAAAACACTATATTTTCCATTTTAATGGTGTTTAAGCGTGGAAGCCGGAGGAGAGATAGCTTGAAAACATGTAACTAAAGGATCGGATTCAGTGTGATCCAAATGGCAAGGGTAGCTGTTGGGCATGATGACGTGCCTTTGATGTGAGCTATAACTAGCTTTAAGCTCAGCGAGGGCACATCATGGCTGCATCCTGACTGATGTGGGGATTCCACTTAGATGAGGGCCACTTTGTCGTGGGAGCCAACTGTACCTTAATTTCAAATTCTCTAATGTCTCCGATGGAACGCCATTAAAGCCCGGGTCATTAGTGTATTGTGTTGTTTGCCCATAACTGTCATCTCTTGGAAATTTGTCATATTCATCAATGCTCTGCATAATGGAATGTGCTACTATTTACATATCGGATCAAAATTGCCAGAGGAGAACATTAATTATTGAAAATCTGACAGAATCAAAAGAGCAGCTTTTCCCCCCTCCTCTTCATAGTTTGTTGTCTGCACAGACTGAAAGCAGCTCTACGCCCAGTAAACACAATTATCTCAATTTTAAAGACATTGCTGGCTCCTTCTTCTTCTTTCTGTTTTTTTTGGGGGGAACATGCCCGACACAAAGGCCGCAGCATCTTCTGTCACCGTAGTAAAATGAACGTTTCGGCCTTCTCGCCGCTCTCGCCCAACAGGCTGTAACGAGCGAGAGAGGACGCGGTGCAGCCTCTGGAGAGCCACCTACCGCACGGTCTGCCGGCGTGCTGGCAGCCTCTGAACAACACCAAGTGCATCATATTGATGCGTGACATTGAGACTTGCACCGGCTTAATTAATGAAAGTAGAGCAGCGTGCAGCGGATGTGGCTGCAGGTTGTTGTGGACATCCATCCAGGTAGTGTGTTATTTACTGCGTTATCCTATTAACACCATGACGTTATCCTGCCTGTGTCGGACGTCCACTGGAGAGACGTATTTAGGAATTAATTGTGTGAATTCTAGTGGTTCCACCTGCATTATCAGGCCGACCTATTTTCCTGCAGCAGCTGTGAAACGTTCTGAACTTGTGATAAAGTATCGCACCGGACTCGTTTTGCGTGGCACGGCATACTTTTTGGATTTAGCTGTAATTATTTAACTTTTATGCAGTTCCCCTTTGGGGATCATTAAAATTTCATCTTGATCTTATCTTCTTAATCATAATCTTGAAATCTGTTTGAATATGTTTTAACCTGCTTTTCCACTGATGCAGCAAACTGTTTCATGCTTAATAGTCACATATAGGAGAGGATGAGGTGAAATCCTGCCATTTCTGACTTTGATTCTAACTGGGTCTCACACTCACCAGACATCTGTTTAAACAGAGCCATAATGGTCCATAATGAAGTTTGTTTTACAACACTGCCCCAGTATATACAGTAAATTATATGCACAGGCAACGGAGACGGTACGGACTTGAAAATGCAGACGGATACATTTTACTGCATCCTCCCCGTCCACAGTGTCGTCCCCTTAAGCTGCCAAGAGAGTGTAGGGGGGTGAATTCATGAGGGTCTTCTGTAATAGGCTGGCACACACACAGGCACAGCCTGTGGAACCTTACAGGCTGCTGAAGCTGGTCTTGGCATTGCTTTTGGCAGCCATGTGGTTATGTGCTCTCTCTCGCACCGCACATTCTTTCTGAAAAAGAAAGTTTTAACTAGCTGGTATTACCGCTCCTTTATAAATGAGGAAGCCTTTGGCATAAATAGATCTACATGTTCATTTGGTATATTAAGAGAGACACACAGTTAAAGAGTGTTCATTACAATTGTAAATTTCTGCCCTGGGGCCCTTAGCCCAGCGCTAGATTACATGAGGTCTATGCTCACGGACAGCGCCTGGCATCTGATTGAGGGTCCAGTGCAGCTAATTAATTTCATTAGAAAGTGAAGTCATCTTCTAGCAGGAATTAATATTTGGAGCGTCATGTTGCTAATTTATTTCCAGATTTAATTAGCTCAGAGAAGAAATGTTGCTTGGGCAAGAGGACTTTTTAATTATCAGCTTGGATAAATTTGAAAATGTTGATGCCTAAGGGTTGAGTTAATTAAAACCTGCATTATTTTAACTTTAATTAGCTCCCATCTTTGTTTTTCTTCACCATATGGCCATGTCCTGTAGTCAAATTTAGTTAATTAAGCTAATTAAGCTAATCATTTTAATTACTCAAGACAATGTGATTGGATAGAGGATGACTACAAGTTTATAGCCAAGTACTTGTTTTTCATTAAGTTGAAGGGACAGTTATTTCTGATTGCAGTTGGCAAGCATAGCAGAGTAGTTTGAGAATGAGACAGGCTCTGAGATATTAAGGCTGAAGTCTAATTTCATTCCTTGATATAACAAAAAAAAAAAAAACCATAATAATAATAATCTTGTCACCAGCACTACTCTTTTAGAGGACAAATGTTTTACCATGTCTTTAAGCTTTCAGCTGGTATGTCGATGTTAGCCCCTCGTACTCCATGAGATGAAGTAACGTCTGTGCTTCTTGAGGCTCAATGTCAGAATAGATGTTCTGTCCACCAGCGGGAGACGCAACACCTCCATCAGATAAAGTCACCGGGTGTTGGACCAACATCTCTCGCCCATATTCAGGGTGGAACACGTGTGAAATGAAAAGCATGTCCGACTTGTTGTCTTTCTAGCCGGCTGCGATATTGAATTGTAATTGGGTAATAGACCTGCGTCTGTGGTCGCTGGTGGGATGCTGCCCTTCCCCTCGCTGACCCCGCGTTGTGGGGCGGCCGGGGTGAGGGTCTATGTGAGCCGCGAGCAGCTGTGCGTCAGTCTGGACACAAGCTGGGCCCATCCAGAAGCCAGGCCTAGCTGACAGATGCAGAGGCTAAACCCAGTAATGAAATAATACTGGGAGACATCATGTCCGTGGTTTCCATCATTGTTAAAAGATTTTGGTAGCGTGTACCCCCACTTAGGTAATTTGTTTCCATGTATAATCCTATTGCTCACTATTAAATTAAACCAACTGGTCATTTCAGTTTGGAGCCTATAAATAAACTGGTTGCTATGAGCGGGGGCAGTATGTGGGACGTCTCATCTGATTGGAGGGGAAGCACTTAATAATTTGAACTGGAAAAGGTGACCTTCAGTGTCAGGTGACCTCCGTGGTCTGCCACACATATGGCCTGGCAATATTACTAATGTCTGTTCCCGATGTATTTTTTCCAATCCGGATCCGGGACCACTCTAAACAAATTGTTTTGGACAAATGTTGATGTGTGGCGAGATGTCAAAGTGCAGCATGCCGGAGCTGTTTACATGGTCAGGAGCACTGGTCAGGGGAGATGATAGGTGCCTCTTTCAGCACAGCCAGGCTGGTTAGTCAGCAGCGTGTGTGTGTGTGTGTGTGTGTGTGTTTTGGCCCCCAGCCTTCTCATAGTCGCACTGTAACTTAGAATGCAATATGAGAGGGGAATTAGTCACCAGGTCCCCAACAGGCATTCGACCACTTTACTGATGTTTCTGTCACCACCTGCGTATTGTAAACGCTCCTGTCTCTCTCTGCGGCCGTCCAGCCGACCTGCTGCTGGTCACACACTCATCTCACTTCTGGACCTTCGGTCGAAGACAATCAGTCAATACCTCAGTCAATAATTTATGTTTACGAGTCTCCACCTAGCTTATTGAGTTTTGAATAGAAACGGACATTCCTGATAAATCCTACTGACAGTGAGGTGAATATTTGGAGCACAGAGCAGGAGCCGGCCCTTTAAGGAGATACAGTTGCATGTTTGTCCCTCAGTGAGGCGTACTAGCATAGCATGCTGCAGGGAGGCCGCATTTCAGACTGGTATTTCTACTTTGACTTAAATAAAGCACCTCAGGGCTTCTTCCACCACTGTGTCTATTGTAAGTCTATCACGTCAGCGGAGGAGGACCTCCACCAGTCACACCAAAGTCAACAATAACTTAGAAAGGCAGGTAACACAACGTTGAGCAAGAAGCTTGTGAGTTTAAACCCTGGCTAATGTCATTAGCAAAATGATCTTAAAGAAAAGAAAACGGGGAAAGACGAATGTATTCTAACTCACGGAAAACACTGTGATGTTTGGTGGTTAAAGCCCTACAGAGCTACTGACCTCCGCCGTCCGTCCACGGCCAAACTGCTCTCTGACACTTCATCATTCTTAACAAGCATTAAAAAAAATGTAAGAAATGAAAAGATAAGTTTGGCCCACTGTCCCATATAGGCCCCTCCACCGGCCACGGAGAGCCCGGTGAGAAGCAGCTTAGTAGATTGAGATGAAAGGAAGGAATCATGGAGGCCTCAACCAGCAGAGAGCCAGAGCATCTGCTCAAAGGCCACCTCCCCATGCCCGGATCACCATCTCCAGAAGAACTCGGGCATGGAGCCTCCATCTCCACAGCTCCACACTAATTCCAGTGCCCCCGCCACACGCAGGCTAATTAAGGCCATGCATTTATTTATGACTGAGCTCATTAAACAGCGAAAAAGATGGTCGCCGCTCTGAAAACACATTAGTCCCCGAGGAAACTGCCTGTGAAGTCGCTCTCCCCGGGCTGTTTCAGGTCACAGATTCTGAATCTTTGTGACATATGAAGAAACAGGGAGCTGTAATGCCTAAAAAAAAAAAAAAACTTCAGTTCCGAGGCGACGGAGTGATGGTTCAGGACATTCTTCAGGGTATATTTGAAGCTGCTTGAACTGGTCCCATAATTACATGTATAGGTCATTGACCGCGGGATGAATAGATATTCACTTTCAGGTCTTGTGCTTTGCTTTTCTGTCTTCGGGTATTTGTGAAATCTGTTGTTCTCTACGTTCACGAAGGACTTCCTTTAATATGCTTTGACAACTGCGGCAAAAAGAAATGACACTTTGGGCTAAAACAGCAGTTATTAACGGACATAAGCGAACTCACATGAACACAAAATGCCCTCAAACACAAGCCATCGCCACCAGCAGCCTCTTTTTATATATTACTGTGGCATTTGAGTTAATTTAGGACTCAGGCAGTGCAGAGCTATGAAATCAAAGACAGAGGATACCCCTCAGGTATATTCTGTAGTCTCTCACTCTCTTTGTGTGTGTGTGTGTGTGTGTGTGTGTGTGTGTTATATATATATATATATATATATATATATATATATATATATATATATATAAAGGGCATAGCCAGAGAGATCTTAGGCAGATCCAACCCGCTTCCTTGTAATTGCAATAATACCAAATCACACAGTCCTTTGCCGAGACAACTGGCGACTTGATTTAGTGCTCTTTAATGGCTCCAACTTTAAAGACGCAGAAATCCCTTGTTTCTTCTGGTTCTGTTGAGCTGCTCATCTGGATTAGAACCAACTGGAACAATGTTTTTTTTTTTTTACTTTCATTTAGAAAAGGCTTGGGTGCAAGCAGATTTCCAACCACTTCCTATTGAGAATCAACAAAAAGCCTCTCTGGGCTTCGGAGGAAGTTGTGTGAAGTCAGATTCACTGCCTCAAGTGATGTCACTGGAGTCAGGTCGGGGTTGGAGACTATAAGCTATGCAGATCTCTGTAGCCCTCTTTTTATTTCTGCTTCAGACCTGAATCTCCTACAAAACTGTTGGCGAACGAGTTGCATTGTGGGTAACCTAGGCAATTTTGCTACAATGATTGTTATGTTGTCTGACAAAGACAGAGTTCAACAAGAAAGATCAAATCAGAGAGATTCATGTAACATGCTTTATGTTTACCTGACCATTTTTAAGTGGCTGATCTGCCGACATCTTCAGTCTCATACAATGCATGTCTTCTGACGAAGCCTGGTAGTTGTGAAGCTTTATTTGCATTTAAACTGGTCTGGCCTTTCGCTGATTAGTGACAGTAAGTCGAGCGACGCAACTTTAAACAAACATGTATGGTAGCCCCGCCTTAAAGCATCCCCTGCTTTATAGTGTCTGTGACGCTAAAGGGATCATAATTTATCAAATGAACATCATTGAAACTAGAGATTGAGACCATGAACTCATGTTTACAATGTTTACTGAGATAATTAATCAAGAGAAGTAGGCTCATTTTCTCATAGACTTCCATGTAATCAGACTTCTTTTGCAACCAGAGGAGTCGCCCCCTGATGGCTAGTAAAGAGAATGAAACTTTAAGACACTTCAGTGTTGGCCTCACTATTCAGAGGTTGCTGCTTGGGTCACATCAATTATTTAAAAACACAGTTATAATGAAACAGTGTGTATTTTGTCATTCTTTAACAATGAATTAAATAATGATCTTTAACTAGTTCAATAATCAGTTCATGAAATGTATTGAATTTTACATCCCTGCTCCGTTCTCATTGTTTACACACACTTGTGAGTAAGCAGCAGCACTGAGATCTCCATTATGGTGTGTTTGCGATGCTGCCGGCACAAAGGGGCTAAAATCAATCCGCAGGGTCCCCCACTCAGCGCTTCATTTTGGGATGGCTGGTAAACAACAGCATTTGGTGACCTTTTGGTGTTCTTATGGGGGATTTAACCCCCTGCTCAGAGCTGCACCATGCTGGTGGCTCCGGCAGGCGGGAGCGCGGTGAGCGCTGGAACTCAGATGGGTCTGGTTTCTGCAGGCGTCACAGGAACACCTGCAGAAACCGAAGCTATCACACGTCGAGGTCCTCTGATTCACCGGCCAGCGCAAGACCCCAAGTCTGACGGTGTTTTTGGCTCATCATCCAGAGCGTGTAGGAGTCTATTGTGTGTGTGTGTGTGTGTGTGTGTGTGTGAGAGAGTGAGAGAGAGAGAGGGAGAGACTGGTGGGGGAGTGGAGGCGAACTCTCTGTAGGACTGTGTAAGATGCTTTCAACAGCAGACAAACTGGTTCTGCACTTACTGTGAGAGGAAGCTCTGAGTGTTTAGAGTACTCAGCCCACTTAATGCATTATTATTGTTACTACATTCTTGAGGAGAATGGGGGAAAATGGAACAAGGAATGCTTTTCAAGAGTCAAACCAGTTAAAGGGGAGGAAGTGTGTGTGTGTGTGTGTGTGTGTGTGTGTGTGTGTGGTGTGTGTGTGTGTGTGGGTTATACATGAGAGTTGAGTATCTCATTCCTTTTGTATTTATGCACATTTTTTTCAATAGTGTCCCATAAAAGCCGTCCGAGCCCAGATGTCATGTTTGTAATATTCTTTAGTGAAATAAACACTCATGTCGATGGAGAAAGAGTGGCTCCCATTCCTTTTACTTATTTATTTGTTCAGTGGGAAAAGATGATGCAGTTACTTGATTAAAAAAACGATTAAATGTCTTTATCTTAGAATAGCTGCTCCTGATGTCATTATGGTGCTGTATGGAGTTTCTGTTTACGGGGAAACGAAAACAGATATTTTTAACATTTTGTCCTGAAAATGTAAAAAAGTTCATTTGTTTGTATCCTTTTTCCAAGAAACCGAGCTGCATGTTAACAAACTCCACTTGAAGTAAATGTGGCTTTAAGAAGAGACGGGTCCTGAGGGCAGGAGGTGCTTTGGTTCTCTCGTTGCATTGCGAGTGCATTTCCACTGCGAAGGACATCTGAGCGTAAAGTGAGCCTCTTTTCGTCAGAAGGTGAGCCTTTTAACGGTAAAAAGCAGCGCTCTAACGTCGCTCCTTGCACCACAGTTCACAGCATACATAATGGAGAGATAGAGTTACCGGCTACTTTAGGCCAAACACCACTGGCTATAATTGCCTTACCAATATTTGCATGTCCCTCTCTGCGTTATTGAACACCCTGCTAAGTAACTGAGCGCCTCGGCCCAGGCACTATTTTAGGTTGTTTGCTGATTCCACGGTGGGCTGAAACAAGACAATTATGAACCACATTTCACACCATTATGGTGTTTAAGGGGCTTCAGGTTTCATTGAAAGCTTTCATAGTGGCCTCCTGGATGCCACGTTCATTTCCTAACATCTATAGATGGTCTAGTCCCGACTTTACTGGAAAATAACATAAAAATACATCATTTATTGTCTGCTGTTTTAAACCTGTGAGTAGTACCTCCTCAATCAGGCCAAACCGGAGTAAACACCTCTGTATCGTAATATTTTGACCTATTAATCATTATAATCTGGGGAAACTGGAGCGTCCCGATAAGGTACATCACTTGCCCAAGTTTTGTCAGAATCTGATGAATGGTTTATGAGATACAAATGAACAAAGGAACAGACAAAACCCCTTGGACCTAATCAGTGTAATTACAGAAATGCTGGAACGTGATGGTGAGATGCATCATTTTCACAGGTTTTGGCAAAATCTCACCGAGACGGGCCAAGAAAACAGATGGATGGATGAGCGAACGATGGAACCAATAAAGAAATGAAAGTTGACTGATGGTATGGAGGAAGTTCTATTTAAGAGATGCAGCTAATAGCTAATAACACAGCGTGTATTTATTTTTGATGCATCCAAGGAAACAAGATCAGATGAGATGAACGCCGTGTGGCCACATTTTTCTGAGCACCATCTTTTTTTCTACCGTTCTCAATGAGGAGGGCGTAAACGGACACATGCCGAGAAAAGACGGCGCTGCTTTGAGTGCTTCACGTTAAAACGCTGTCTATCGTACAGCAGGGGTTAGAGTGGCCATATTTTGTTAACATTTTCTTTAAAGCGCTCTGAGCTCTTTTTGGATGAAACGCTGGGATGAATCCCTTCCCAGCGCCCTGCGGCTGCTTTTCTACCAGGAAAAAGGCGCCTAGTGGACGCAGCGTTGTGATGATGTAAGTCGTCACACAGCTAGGTTAGCTTTAGCTGTTCTGTAGCTGCTAAAGGCCCCGAAAAACACAGTTTCTCAGTCACTTTAACGCAACATTTTCTGTCGAAGCTCAAAAATGTTGGTTTTCTTGCGAAAGACGTTCTGTCTTTAATGTTTTGCCTGAGCTTCTGTCACTGACTTGAAGTGGGCGGAGCTTGTTTGAAATAAGGCAGTGTCATGAAGTTTGAGTCATACAACCAATTACACTGAATACCAACTAACTTTTCAAAATGGCCTGTTAATATGTATCTGTGAGTCAGCAGCCGTTTGCTTTATGCCATTGTTTTTTTGTTTGTTTTGGTGCTTCAAAGAATATGAATCCCCTCCACAAACGTCGTATTCACACCTCAAGCCAAACATTTCTTACTAATGTTTCTCCTTAGATGATGGAAAACTGTTGAGACCTTTTCATTCCAAACTGGCTGCAAAGCAAACAGTTGTGTTTTCTCTGGAAAAAATACAAAATATTAGTAAATAATAAGAAGACCGCTTCTTTTAAGTAACCAGCGTTCATTCACCATCAACAAACCTTTTGAGTCTTTTGGAGTCTGGGGCAGCAGTTCTGGATCCAGTCCCTTTGCGAATCCAACATAACATAACATAACATAACATAACATAACAACATAATTCATTGTAATCCTTTTGAACTGTGTGCTTTGTTTTACTATATATATATATATATATAATATATATATATATATATATATATCCGCATCGTGTGTGCCAAGCTGCCGTCCCACTATGAGATGCTGTTTGGATGTAAAAAGTGTTTCACATGGATCCGGCCTACATGACTAATGAATCCTCCACAGCCCTGTTGTGCAACTTAAGAAAGGTGTTTTAGACTAAATCAGTTCCCAGGTCATAAACCCATGAACACAGTCCAATAAATGAATCAAATCTGTAAAATGTGTTGATAATAATAAAACATCTGGAAGGTGCTATGTTTACTGTTAACGTTTAGCGGAAAGAGAGGAAACTCGTTTGTCAGATTTGTGAATAAATTCCCTGAGCTTTCGCAGCGAAGATCTCCCTGTCAGACTGAGATAAATCAAAAACATGCGGTGGAATGCAGACGTAAACTCATTACAAATAAATACTAGGTGACTAATCATAAGTAATCCACTTGTGGTGCATCAGCAGACTCCCCAGCGAGAGCAGGAAGGAGCTGGAGTTGAGGCAAAGTGATTTCCCTCAGGCAGACATGCCATTTAAGTGTGCTCCATTGTTGTGGCTAAGATCCATTAGCCCTCGCTCTGGTTCGCCACATCAAAGCAGATTCTCACATATGGATTACGTGTAAACAGTCTGTTTTTTGTTATTTTTTGTATTTCAGCCGGTCGGATCGGACCTGTTCGACTTGTTCAATAAGTTGAAAAGGGAGACGTATGAAATGTGTGCGTTCCATCACATGTGCAGCTTATGCATATTTATCTGTGTGTGTGTGTGTGTGTGTGTGTGTGTGAGTAAACAGCTTAATGGAAGCAAGCGGATTTCATAATGGAAAAGGCCGACGATAGCGTAGCACGAAACAGTGTTGTTATGATGTGGATTACACTTAAAAGCAAAATCAAACCCAAAATCAACTTAAAGGATAATTCATTTTTTAAAAATCTGATACTCAAAGGCTCCTTTTGGCCTGCGAGTCGTCCAGTAAGCAGGTGAAAGTGGTGTTGGAGCCCTGGCTCCCCGGTCGCCACCTCCCGTGGATGACAACCGCAACGCATTTCATAATTCACACTGGAATCATCCTAAAAGACCTTAAATCAAATGAGCAGTTAAGCTAAATGAGGATGATGTTTTTGAAGCGTCCTCTAAGTATTAACGCTGACTACATGATGATGTTTACGTAGCTATTCCCACAAAATTCCTGTTTTTGAGTGGTTCATACAACCTCCAGCCAAAGCTCCATTTAAATGTCACGTGAAAAAGCAGAATTATCCCTCGAGGTTTTATTTTATTTTGATTTTTTTGGGGGCAAATCTGATCATGTAATTGTGTGCATTCGTAATGATATTCAGCTCCCAGAGAGGTCTTGTAGGACGAGTGATAAAATGAGACAATATTTGTTGTATTTATGTAAAAAAAATAAAGAAAAACATTTATGCTCCAAACTTCGATCTGTGCTAAATTAAACCGTTATGTTGGACCCCCCCTTTGCTGAGCTCGGCCTTTTCGCCCACTTTAACTCTCCCACATAACGACTGTGAGTCAGACCAGGTGTGGACTTGGACTCGCATCTAAATATAAGTCGTCATATTAAATCAATTCCAGCATCGGCCTTTTATCATCTGAGAACTCTCGACTCTTGTCCAAACACGCATTTACCTTGAGCGAGTTAGAAAGCTCCTCGCCAGCCGCCACATGTCCTCGGGGATTTCTCCGAGTATGAACTCTGTTTCTCGTGTCCCTGTCTTCCTATTTATCGATCTTCTCATTTTGATGTTTTAAGGAAACAACAGAAACGTTGACTTGTCAAACAGAAAAGGCACAGATGTCACTAATAACATTAAGCATGGCTCTGTTGTATCGGAGCGTGTCAGCGAGCCAGGACAACACCAGGACCCGAAGCAGCCACGTGGACGTTCTCATTTCCACTCTGTCGACTCACGTGAGACCTAAACACAAAATACACATGAGCCCAGACAGATCCACATTCATTCAAAACACAACTTCAGTGTCGCCCAGCGTCGACAGACTAAAAAAAAAGGTCTCACGTTGAAACATTAAGGAATGAACCACGTCAGCGGTTCTATTCCTGGAGGTGAAATCTAAACATCAGTTTCTTGTAGCTTTGTGAGATTTCCGTGGCATTTCGATTCCACTTTAAAACTCAAAAGTCAATTCACTCTTTAGGCCCGTTTCCTCCTCTATCGGCTCTGATTTCTTTTTTCTGAAAGGCTGTACAGCAGCATTGTTTTCGGCCACAGCGGCAGACTCACGAGGAGCCCAGACTCCACAGATAAGCGCATCAGCCATTACCGGGTTGCTCCTTCAGACCTATTAGGTCTTGCAAGGACTTCAAACACCAATTTGTTCTGCAAATAGCCTATTCAATTTGTGCCTGCCAAAGACAGACACCTCTCTCCCTCTCTGCAGTAATTGAATCTTCAAAAGGGACATTTTCCTCTATTTCTGTCAGGTATTAAGAGTGATGAATAGCAAACGGCCATTTGAACAGGATACATGTTTATCCATTTTCAGTTAGACGCTCATCATGCACCTTGATGATTGCTCGGCTAGGAGTGGAACGGCAGCGCTGGAGGATCTTCACTAGATGATTTTCAGTGGAGAGGAAGACAAGTCATGCATTGTTATCAGGCTTTTGTGTGAAAGATAAATTCCTGGGCACTTGATGAATTGAACTTGTGTGTGAAGCCGAGTTCTCAGCGCTAATAATGACCAAATCTATAAAGCCGAGCTCAGCAAACTAACTTGGAGTGCAGATTCAGAAGCTTTACAATGAATTTAAGGAGGCTTTTAAATCTTCAATATTTTTTTATTAATTAAATACACCATACTGGAGCAAATGTCTCGGAAAAATATCACAAATAAATTTCTCTTTCATTCAGCATTTATATGTTGTTGATGAACTCTACATTACTGACTATGAGCAAATTTCTTCCGTTTGCCATGGGGTCGGGGGTCGGGGTCGGGGTTTGAGGGATCGGATGTACTGTAGCCACGCCTGGACAACGACATTTACATGCATACTGTACATACATGGTAGTTTTACAAATACACCAAGAAAGTGTTCATGATTTGTTTTTCACAAAAAGCCACAGATTTTTTTTTTTTAAATCCCATCTTTTTCTATATATACCACCAACGGAAAACAAAACAAAAAAAAGAAACACACATTCCCCTTGGACAACATTTAAAATATATAAAGTGGAAACACCATGTTGTTGGGAAATGAGGATAGAAAAGGAAGAGAGGAAAAAAGAAAAGGTCCCCCCAAAATGTCTGTGAACAAATATGCAGCGTTGAAAAGCCTGCATCGCTTTAACATCATTAGTCTTTTTCTCTTCCCCTCGCCTCAGTCACAACATCCGCTTGTGTGATTTAATTTTCTCCTCCTGAAGAGTCCCCTTGGATTCTGATCGGTCTCCTTTTTTATTTATTTTTTTATTCCAAGGTCATGGAGTCCTCAGCGTCCCGATTCAGGTGCATTAAGTGCAAGTATCCACACATATTTGGGGAAAAGCCAAGATTGAAGGTTGAGTGTTGGGAATGGGTTGCAGAAATCAAAATCTGGGTAAAATGGGCGGAGGATTCCTTTGGGGCGAAGGGCCTGGGAGCACAGCTAAAAGGCCGGGGTGCTGCTGATCCACGCTGTCTCGGGTGATGATGAGTAAGGGCTAAAATGAAGGCACACATCCTGCTTCCTGCTGGGCTCCCGCCTAACACACCTGAGTAGTGAGAGAGAGAAAAACATTTTAAAAATGTGGGCCATCATTAACTGTAGCAGCTCAATAAATGTTTCACCCTGATAAATCAACCTTCCACCAGCTCCACTGTTTAATTTATTGATCAACCAGCCTTTGAAACCCATCTGGTGTCCCATTTACTTTGCATTAACTTAAAAGTGCATCCATGAAGCGATTCTCTTTGGTATAATTATAACCATGCCCAACATAACTGCAGGAGGTGTTCAGGCTTGTGAAACCAAAAACATTTTTTTTCTCCTCTCTCCTCTTTTTCTTCTTTTTGATTCTTAGAGGCGATTTACTTTTCCCTTCATCCCTCAAATCACTAGGAGGGCTTCAGTCTATTGGTAATTGCAAACTCCTACTTGGGGGCTAATTAAAGTGACTGACGCTGGGAGGGTCTCGCTCCCCTGGGTCAAAGCAGCTCCGTATGAGAGAGGTAATTTGTCTGTTCTGAACAAAGAGATTAGGAAGAAGCTAGGAAGAAAGCTTAATAAATGAGCATCAAATGTCCTCCGCCGCGAACGCGGAGCACACCAATTGTGTCACGGCAAAATCGCACATAATCAAAACAATGGTCAGCAGATAACCCCGTGTTTCCGTATGAGTGCCGGTGACTGCTTCATTTGCTCTCTGCTAAACCCGCGCCGTGCTGCTAAATCCAATCCGAGTTGCGCTGTTGAGGATACATGAGTTCTATTGATTCGGAGAGTTGTTATCCTCGCGCAAGTCTATGTTATTTCAAGCCGTCCAAATTCTGTTTTAGCAAAAGAAATGAGAGCGTTTGTGTGATGGAGTGCTTCAGCAGCGGGCTAATTCTCCTCGTTTCACTCACGGAGATAACCAAAGCATCCTGAGACTGCTCCCACTGAGCGATGCCTCTCTGTTTATTTAATAATTCTCTCTCTGCTATAATTAAAGCACCATGGCCAATATTCAGATTGCATTTTAGCATCAATAATTCAGCAGTTTTCACTACAATTGATGTTAGCGCATAAATAAACAATGAGGCCTCATATTTACTACAGCAGCCACACTGCAAGAGGCATTGGGGGTGGGAGTAAGGACTTAAACAGACATTTAAAATTAAGCTAGATAATGCAACGGCTTTCAATTTAAATGTGAGAAGCTCTAAGAGCTCTAAGAGCTGATTTGTAGAAGTGACAAGCCCTTAAAAGGCCCGTGACATGGAGGGAGGGGGGGAGGGAAGTGGGGGGGCTTAATGGAGTCCTACCTCTCCTCTACTCACAAAACCACTCAAGGTGAAATGCATGCTCCCAACAATATAATTCCTCTTTCAGTCAGACTGACACACTCTGAACACCCCCCCCCCCCCCCCATATCTCTGTGTGCAGACAAGGTATCAATAAAGCTCCTTGTTGTGAGGCAAAAATGATTATATCTCCTGCGGGCAGAATGAAGCTATCCTGAAGAATGAAGTTATCCTTAGTATATGATTAGGCCTTCTGTTTTGCTTTCACTGGAGGCCTCAAGATCAAATCAGGGAAAGCCATGATGACAGCTTTCATGATATAGTGGCTGCTGCAGCTTGCCGTCTGTGTTCAACCTCGGGCCCCGGATACATATTTTTGGCCTTGGAGTGATAACTTAGGCCAGGTGATCCCAGTCGTGTTGATACAGTAGTCAAACGCCGTTTTAAACACTATTAATGGCAGCGTGTGCTATTTTTCAGCACAGTCGGGAGCGTGGCGATGGACAGCAAATAAATCCAACATGAGTCAAATATGTATCTGCGTCTAACAAACAGAGTGTGAGGACAGCAGGACAAAAAAAAAATCATTTTCACATGTTTTGTGCTGACGGTTAATACAGATTTTCAGAGTGCGTGTCCTCCAAACAAGAATGATGGAAAAATCCATTGGCTGTCTAAAAATAAAATTCATCTCTGCTCTGTAAGATTTAGTATCTGCTGCATGCCTCGCAGTGAAGCTGAATCGACGACATCAATGTAAACAGGGTGAAAAATGTTGCCGTGAAAATTACAGATGTTTTTTTTTTCTTTTCCCGTTAATGACTCCGGCTGACTGATGACGAGCTCTGCTGACTTGTCCTTTACTCTGAAGTTATCAAGCCCGTTTTAATACTTGGAAAGGTGACCACAAAGAAGGCCGGAGCGTCCTCCATCATCAGGCAGCCGCCGTCATGCCTCACCGGTGCGTAGACAAGGGGGTCTTACCTTCTGGTCGGGCAGTAGTGGGTTCGTCTGCAGTGAACTCAAATGGCCGTTGATGAGTGCTGTGGGTCTGTCGTGTTCGCAGAACAGGCTGCCGTTGATGTAGTGGAACCGATCCCCGGGGACGAGCCGGTTCCGGCAGGTGGAACATGTGAAACACTGCAAGGGACCAGAGAGAACGGTTCACAACCAGGACCACGAGGTAGAGTTCAATCCCATAACGTCACCATAGAGACAGACGCACTCCTACACGACGCTGTCAGCGGTGGTTGAAGGTGAAAATATGGATGCAGCTAATAAACAGCAGTTTGGGGTTTTTCTTGACTAACTGACTCAACGATTAATCCAAACAGACTGCGATCAAATGTGTGTTGGTGTTCTATTGACTGGTTCCCCAACCAATTGTTTTGGCCCTTCAGCGATTTAATTATTTCCCTGTCTGTTTCAGCCGCTGCAAGTACAATGATTACTCCTTTAAAACGAAACTTTTCCCTTTAATGTTTTGGTCATCGTTTTAAACACTTTTAATTAATTGCTTCCAACTATCATTAACCCTGCTCTTCGTGGGAAACAGCACGGAAAAGCTGCTATCTTCAACTTCAACGACAACAAGCTTTTCAACATTTACTGACCATACAAGACATCTCCATCTGAAAACGCCATAAAATCAATTGAATTCAGTATTTATTCCTCGCTGTTAGACTTAAGTCTTCTAAAGTGTGTGTGGTGTGTGTGGTGGAGGATAGTTTTACCTTGAGGTGGTACACGTTGCCCTGCGCCCTCATCACCAGCTCACTGGCTGGAATGGACTGACCACAAGCGCTGCAAGCTCCACTGTTCCCAAATAACCTGAGAGAAGAAGGAGGAGAGCAAATGTTAGTATGAACCCACTGTAGACATCGTCATAGATTTGGCCTCGTGTAATGCACTATGGCATCCACACTTCCACTCACTAGTGACTAAATGGAAACCACGTTCAGTGCTAAACTCACTATTCACAACCTAACTTGAAGGAAAAACAGAGAGTAACGGAATGAAGAGATAGGAAATCATCACGCTATCGATGGAGAAATGGCTCCTCCAGCTCGGTGCTCTTCACAAGCATCCAGCACTGAAACTGCATATTACTTTTAGAGCACATTTTTTTGCAACCTAATAATAACCTGGAACATAAGCAATCAGAACCTAAGAGGATTTGATTGTACATCCAGGCGGAGACATAGCGCTTTTGCCATTAGGACTCCTGTGAATGCTCCGTCAGTGCCGTGTTTCCATTAGAAGCCAGTAGCTACTCGCGTTGATATATAATGTGCATGGGTTAACCTTTTCAATCATGGTGTCAACACTTTAGATTTGCTTCTGCTCATCTCTTTCGTCCCTAACCTTCTCCCTCTCTCTGTCTCTCTCCCTCTCTCTCCCTCTGCCTCTTGATAATGAAATGCTTGCTCCAGCTTCCCTTCTATCTTCCTTCTGAGTCCACAATTTAGATTACTTCATCTCGGTGAGCAGCAAACTGAATGAAATTTCGATTTGAGCAGAAAGTAATTTACTGGGATCTGGACCCATTTGTCATCATATCTCACCGGGTGTTTGCTCTATCACTGCACTTTTCCTAAGCAATCAAATAAGACCACGGCATCTGACATGCTCCGCAGAGAAGGGGAGAGAGAGGGATGGAGAAAGAAAGGGTTGGGGGGAGTGGTTGACATTAGTGTGTGTGTTTCAGATAAAGTTGTTTGGCTCAAAAAAAGAATTAACATGAAAACAAAACAACACTGAGAGAGGGTTGTAAAAATGATTTTTTCTCCCTCTCTGTTCAAACCTTCTTGAGGATAATTTTTGAAAAGTATTTAACAAATTCATGCTGAGACGGAGTGAACGAATAAATGCGTCTACCATCCCAACCATACCCCGAGCAGTTGTTAGATATATTGACGAACAAACAAGCCAGAGCTCTTTGCAAAGGGACACAGAAATGGCTTTCAATAAGACAGCCTCGGCAGAAGCAAATTTTGTCTTAGCATCATTTGGAAAGGCTCCATCAAAACTCAATTTCAGAAACTAATTAACTGGAGACTGTCATCACAACACTGCCAATTCTCTGCTTTCACTGGGACAAACACGATGGTGGGAATGGACATATAGGCCTTGCTTTAAGACTCCCGTGCAATCTGTGGAGGAGCAAAAACACACTTCTCCCATAAAAACAAATCAAATCCGGCTCGTTATTAAATTCAAACTTTGCTCAAATTGAATTGTGTTCATGTTGAATTTCTTCCCTGAGGAGTTTCTGCTGTGGGAAAGCTTTTGAGGCGACTTGAAACAAAGACAAACAGTTTCACCACGGCCTTTTATATTTCACCGCAGTGTGGAACTCACACCAGGTTAATTATTTTATCAGGGGATAGCTCTTGATAGTATTTGATTTAAGGAGCCAAAGCCTTTAGGTGCTAAATTAAGCTGCTATATCGGTTTGAACTTGGGCTCTAATGGCCTCCTCTGCCAGTGACCTACAGCGCTGAGGTGAAGTAGACACCCCAGGTCACTATAATTAAGGCCAAGGGACTCTTTAATTGCAGTGACACATCTGGTTTCAGCTTTTTCCCCCCTTCTAACTACGTTTCTGGAGGATGGCTTCATCTTGATTTATCCGTTTTCTTCCCCCCTTGCATCCGACTTTGCTACGACCAACGTGTTTGACTAAATTAAATAACACACAAAAACACATTTTGAGCTGTCTGTTGTCTATATAGGAAATGCCTATTGGATTTCATTTCAGCACTGACTGCCAGGTGAAATATAGCATGGCTTGCTGCTCGGCTGTCTGGTAAATGCAGACCTCATTCACCAAGGCCTTTGAGTAGGGTAAAATTACCCCACAACAATGATTTCTGCAACACAGTCCATTAAAAATGCCTCTCTACATCAGCAGCTAAAGCACCTTAAAAGCACTAGGCCATATTGATACTGAAGCGGGGCTTTGCATAATGGCAAGAGCTGCATTAGAGAAAAGGGTGGAGGGGTCGGGGTGGGGTGGGGTGGGGAGATTGCGAGGATGAGGGAGGGCGCGTAGATCCGTGTTGTGTATGTGCATGTGTTTTGGGAACAGGGGGGGAATAGTGAGGTGTGGGGGTGGAGGGGGGGGATCAGCCAAATTACACTTGGTTAATTCAGAGTAACAGATCTGGCCCCAAGTGAATTGAAGGCCTTGAATTAATTCTGTTATGACAAATCAAGATAAACGTTTCCCCTAAATTGCATGCGATTTAATTAATTTCTGAGATCCCGTTTTTTTTCCCTGGCTTAATAGTTCACATTCTCTTGTGCTGTCATAGTGCTTGAGTGGGCAGACTTCAAAGTGATATTAAATAACCAACTATTAGATTTACCTCACACGTTCTATTGGAAAAGTGCCATTTAATTACCTAGGCTTATTCAATTAAGGGGACAGCGTTCTCACTGAATCCAGCAGCCACATGTAAATTAATTCCTCCTCGACCAGCAGCCCACAGAAATAGTTTCACCTCTCGCTTAAAACAACATGATCCCCGCAGCAAACCCAACTCGGGCTTAAAGTTTGACATTCAAGCTTTTGGTGGCAGCCCTGCATGAAAAGCAGAGATGGTGTAGTTGATTGATGGGAGGTGGTTTTCATCCCAGGCCAGTACATCCCATTATAGCCGCGATGCGACGGCTCCTGATCAATCAGACGCACCTTTCCTTATCAGCTGTATTAATATAAGTTCGGAGCTTGATGTATGTCGTATGGGCAGTATAGCAGTCTATTACAAAAATGAGTCTGGCCCTTTAAGATGAGGGGGAGAGAGAGAGAAAAAAAACAGCGGCAAACGGCCTTCGCAATAATCCCTCTTCTCTATCTGTCTTCTCTCTTGCTCTCTCTCAAAAGCCAATTTGGTTAATTAAATGTTTTGTTTGCAGTGTGGCTCTCATTCATTTCGGACACGTCATTGGGAGCGGATACAAGCCAGGGACCAGATCTCATTAGATAAAACCCATCAGGACTAAAGGAAATGGAGGGGGACTATAATTAAAGCATTTAATTGTGTAGACTCACTGTCAGATGTTTTTTCCCCCGCTCCTATCTTTATCTCTACAGAGATCTCGTGGTTCCATAATATGCGTTTTAGCTCTTGCACCGAGCATGCTCTCATTACAAGTGGAAAGGTGGATCCACATCCCCCCCCCTCTTCCAATTTTAATTACGTTATAGTCCCATTATGAATGAAGTATCCCATTGACTTCCTCATCCTTTTTATGAGGTGGGTGTGAGAGCGTACAGGCGCACTTTAGATTTTGAATTATTCGTGCAGATTTAATGACGGTGTTGCATGTTCATGTTGACTGCAGTGCAAATGCCATATTTTAGATTAATGCAATAGAAGTTGCGACATGCACTCTGAAAATGGAGCAGTTCTACTAAAAACATGCATCGCTATAAATGTGAAGTGTTGGAGAATAATAGTCAAAACAGTTCATTAACGGGGCTAAAATCAATACCATTCTGGAGCTCCAGGGTGATTCAAGAAAGTATTTGAACTTTCAGTAAACCGTGCCTTGAGCCGCCTCATCAGACTGCTCTACATTACCAGAACGTGTCATCAATAAGCTCTGGTTGGGTGTCCGGGACACCTACTAGAATATTTAAAAAGGCTCTCTTTGCTAATTAAATGCTGCTTTTCTCTTGATATAAAAAACAACATGATAATCTGAGCACAACACGGACAAAGTGCACACGTCTCCCAGAGCAAACATACATGTTTTTGTCCTTCAGTTGACCATGAACAGCAAACAGGACATGCAGATGGACTGCAGAAGTACTCTGTGCTGTCAGCGTGCCAGCGTGTCTGACCTCATTCAGGGTAGACCGGGGAGACTTCTACCAGGACACTTTAATGAACTGGTGATGTTTGGACAATATGACACACATGTTCTGCAGGAATGCATCCAACCTTGTTCATCATCATTGCATGACGAGCCCCATTTTAAATCCGTTAATGACTTAACTCAATACTGTTTCTTAATATACTCCAGGACTTTTAAAAGTATTTTAGTTTCTGAGAAAAACAAAACTCTTAAAAAAAAAAATCCTCAAAAGATGTGAAAATAATTAAATACTGTAATGTTAGAATTCTGAAAAATGAGTCCTGATCCAAATAAAACATGCTCTTTCTCACCTGATATAGTCGTTTCTGCAGAGGATCATGCCGCTTTTCGTGTAGCACGACGTGCCGATCTCGCCCAGCTGGGCCTGGCAGCAGGAACACTTGAGGCATCGGCTGTGCCAGTAGCTGTCCATGGTGTACAGCAGGAAACGGTCTGCGATTTTGCCCCCGCACCCCGCGCACCGCTTCCAGGACAGAGAACCGGTGCCCACCGGTGGTGGCTGGCTGCTGCCTCCGGGATTCACCATTGTCCCTGAAAGCACACACACACACACACACACGGAGGATCTGACGTTAGCGGCCCGCCGGTTGTACAAGTCGCACCAGAAAGTTGCTGTCCGCACTTTTACCAGGCAAGTTTTGTTTTGTATACAACTGGGTCACAGGCTGATGAGGGATCCTAAACAACGGGGTAACAGGATCATGTGTGCCACACGCCACAAGTGAATTTGCTGATGATCAAATGTGAAAGTCCCGCAGCCGCTTGAACATCTTGTTCCATCAGCGTGGTCCGTGCATGGCTGCAGACTGCAAACCAAAACACAATAGCTGATCTCATAAAGGGGAACAGTTCCCAGTCCTGTTCTGCTACAAGAGAGCTGCGAGTCATTTAGTGAACCAATCTGCCCTTGATCTCTGGTTCATCCCCGTTCTGGTGCTTCATTGGACCTCTTATGATGAATGTCTGCTAACTGTTAACCCCGGGAGCCAAAGGAACAATTATGCAGCGTGGCCTTTTGTTGAGCCGTCCTAAGAAATTCTAAATAGCACAATACTTCACCACACAATTCCTCACTATGCTGCAGCTTGAATAGCTGGGAGGTGGTGGTTATGGGCGCATAAAAAACACACAAAAACACAAAGGAATACTGTATGACTGGGCCGAAACAGAATTGGCTTGAAACCGACATGTGAAACAGCTTGGCTCTGTGTTGTACCACCACTTGATGCCTGCAGGCCCTTTGACCTGAGCGATGGACTTGCAGCTAAAGAGCAACATTTAACACACACACGCATGCCTGATAAACCACGGGCCTGCGGTAATGATGCTAAGTGCTCTAATCTGATGCAATACAGGCATTTGTTTCACCCTCAAAATTAATGTGGGTGCTTCCAAATGTAATCCTCTCCAATTTGGTCAGGCAGACTACATGCCTGGATAAAGCCAAATCTTTGTTGAAAGGCAGGTAGGCTAATTAGAGTTGGGAGGGAGGGGGAGGAGGGGGGGTGCACACAGAAAAGCATTCAGTAAGCCCATTAGCGATGGCTCTTAGGGACAAACCACAGCTTACCTTAGTGCTGATTAAATCTAAAGGGAGATGCATCAAAAAGCCGACCTGAAAGTGACTCCCTGGATAAACAAGACGGACCATCGTCAAGTTTCATTCAGGGAGGACTTTTCTTTTTTTTTTTCCTTTTCTTTTTTCTCTTTCCGCTGAGAGATGGAGGGGACAGGAGGGGAAGAGGAGGAGGGGTGGCTTTTAACTTAAATGGGCTAACTCAAGTAATTACACGGGCAGGCAATTTGGGCGCAGAGACCAAGTCATGGAAAGAGAGGGAGAGGGAGAAATGAGAGAGGGAGGAAAAAGGCAGCCATGTGCTAAAAAGGTCCTGCTGCTTTTTAACGGAAAATAAAAAGACGCGTAGCATCGCGTTGGCGTTACTGAGCGGCGGACGAGGGGATTAGGAGAAGTTGTAGGACTAACACGGGCGATCACATATCACCGCTAGCATTCCTGAAAGAATGACAGCAGGAAACTGGCTCCCAAGTAGAAGGAAGAAGAAACCATGCAACACAAGTGTGATGTCAGCGGGCACCTACCTCGTTTAAGAGTAATGGCGGTAAAGTTAATGACCTGCAGGGTACGTGGATGAACAGGTAGGCTACAGCAGTCCACCCCCCTCTCCCGAAAAAAAAAAAAAAAGTACAGGTAAAAGCGGATAACGTTACACGTCTCGCGCGCGCGGTCGGCCTCTCGCTCCGCGCGACAGCGGTCCTCGAGCTCGGATGTTAGCGCAGGCGGAGCGCGAGGCAAATGGAGTTATCAGATAGTATTTCCACTGGACGGCTCCCGTCTCACTGTCGCTGCTTTACTGCTCTGTTTTTCGCCCAAACAAAAGGAGTCCATTGCGAGACGTAATTACAGGTCTACGCAGACCGTCACGTCCCCTCCGCGAGAAGTGCGCGTGTGAGCACAAAAACAACAACAAAAATAAACTGGGTGAAGAAATGAGGAGAGTGGCACACGGGCTGTAATTGAGCGTCCTCCGGTCTGCTCGCTGGGTCCCGTTAGCTGCTCGGTCTACATGTGTCGCTGACAGGAAGAAACCTCCAGTAAAAACCCCTTTTAGCCGCGTGACGACGGTGGCGCCGCAGCCAATCGGCGCGCAGCCCATTTAAGGGGAATAACAAAGCCAGCCAATCGGGAGGGAGGTGAGATTGACTCGGACACGCAGAGGAAGGATGGAAACTGGGGGGGTGAGTGAGTGGAGAGATGGACCGGAGAGGTGCGAGAGAAACGGCCAAAAGACGAGTGTCGAGATGTGTGACACTTGAAAACATTGACGGGGAGACGAGAGGAGAGGAGAGGCTGCAGGGCACCGAGGAAAACCTGGTCCTGGAGCGGTTCTCTGTGTGCGTGCCTGCTTTAATTAGCTGCACAAATACGTTGTGTGATTTATTTGTCTATAATGCTCGTAAAGGGAGTGATCGGATGCATTTTATCCGAATAAAGGCGACGCATCTCCCTTTTGACTGGTTTCTCGGACCATTTCCCTAAAAAGTATCCGCATGGCAGCACCCAGTAAGCTGCATTCATCTCACGTCCGACTTTAATTAGTTGACATTCAATAACTACTTAGTTTACCGAGGATGACTCCAACCTCTGGGAAATATCCAGACCTGATAGCTGCGCAGTGGCGCCATCGTCTGTCCCTTAAAGTAATCGCAAGGCCTGCTGTCGTGTCCAACCTCCTTAAGCCTCGGGTCATTGGTTTCAACACCTATTAAGGCTAATCTGCAAGGCCTCCATTTGGCTCGGATCCTTTAATGAATTCAATCCTACAGTTTTAGTTTCCATCACGTGAGACTTCAAAGGCGAGACGAACTGGAAGCAATTGCAACACCTTTTAATAACAATAATGCAGGGCTGACGTGTCGAAGGAGAAAGGAATTCCTCCTCTTTTACATCCACCTTTCAGCAAAATAAGAGCTGAAGTGCTGCAGCGTAGCGGCCTGGAATGGCTCTGTGGAAAAACAAGTGACGTCTTCAGTTAAACTCAGGAAAAAGTGTTGCTATTGGACGAAAGTTGCCTCGGAGAAAAGTTGTTTGAGATTCACTGAGTTGCCCGATTTTACATGACAAAACAACTTCATTATAAGATGCCCCTGGCTTCATTAGAAAGACATCAGATGTATAAAGATGATCTTTTTCTTAACTGTAATTGTTTAATTATCCCTGCAGCTCCAAAGAGATTGTGCTGCATCAAGCTGATTTCCCTTTGGCAAAGCCGATGCTACTTCACCTTGGTTTGAGCCACATTCTCTTGACGTCCTCATCAAGCTGCTCACTCGCTAGAACAAAAACCACAGAAGAGGGCGAAGAATATCTTTTCCACCAAGGAATGATTAATTGATATAAATGATTAAAACAGAGGGAAATTATGAAACGAATTTGAAAAGGGGCCTCACAGGAAAAGCTTTGTTTGTTCCAGGCCCATTTTAATGAGCTTTTCATAACTGGGCAAGAGAAATTACACTGCGTGTTCTTTTTATGGAGCTCTTTTGCAAAAATAATTATGGCGAGTCGAAGTGAGGAGGAGGTGGAGGGGTCAGGGAGCTGCGTGTGTGGGGGAGAGGGTTTGGAGATGAGGAGGGAAAAGGGGGGAGGGTCCCCCGCAGAAATTGATCATCTCCTGCTCCGCTGAGATCTTTCAGTCCTGTGGCAGTTTCCCAGCTGCATTATGAAGCACACCAGATTAAAAAAAAAAAAAACCCAGCGTCACACAACAATGTGGCGCAACTCTATTCTAATGTTTGAACAGGGACAAGAGAGCGTCGGACGTGGCTGGCGGTGTTGATACTCCCCACAGGGGTGATCTCACCGAGATGAAAAGGAGACCACGGCGCTCAGTAATGAAGCCGCTCGCCCTGTGGGAAAAAGCAAGAGAGTCACATTCAACATGGTGGTTAACTTCAGGCTGGGATTCGCTCTGTGTTATGTTCTATTAACATGACACTGAGCCACGGAGAGGCCGGTTTCAATCTGCAAGTTTACACACCGCAGGCAATCTTCAAACCAAACAACAGGCAGGTCACCAGAACTTGCTGTCTCGCACTCGATTCACGAGATCACATTTTTCTTTGTTTACTGGCAAAGAGCGGCCTCGTCTCCTGTTTGTGAAATAGCATCACACTCTAGCATGAGTGTGTTGTCTTTTAGAGAGAATGATATTCAGTTCTCTGAGCCAACTGATGAGGGGAGATTAGGGTTCAGATTATCTCCAGATAGAGAGGGCTCACTCCATGGCGGACTCGACAGAAAGATCTCCAAATTAAATCTCCTAAATGAGTAACCGGCTATTTACCTGAAAACACATCAGGAATAGTTTGATGTTTTGGAAAATACACTTACTTGCCTTCTTCCCTTAAAGTAAGATGAGGAGATCAAAAGCACTCTTAACTGTTCGTAAATGGCCAGATTGGGGGCAAAGTTGGGGAAACAGCTTTTTCGATATGAATTTCATGCCTGTGTGTTGAAATCAGGACATCAGGTTAGCCTAGCTTAGCATTAGCTTGGCTCTGACCAAAGGTTGCACTCATAAGGCCGAACCACTCAGCGTCCTAAATGAGACGTCCTCTTCTACAGAGGATTTCCTGTTTGTGTCACCTTTGCAGCTCCCATTGCCTAGCAACCAGCGATGGTTTGTAAAAAGTTATTACTAACATAATATGATTAAAATGGATCCTGAGATTATATTCTGATGGAGGATATGCGCCATGATATATTTCAGTATGGTAACAATCCAATCATCACCGGTGTGCACTGAATCTTGGGTTAAGTTGGGCTGTGGAGGATCCATTAGTTGGATTTTCCAGATCCGGGAGAAGAAGGCTGCATTTCTTGGCTGCACCAACACCTTGTCGTAGCTGCTGTGACACATTCGGTCTTCAAATGCAGCCTCCGAAGGCTAAATGGACCATCATTTACTAAATGAACATCATGCTTTATTGAAGAAGACTTGAAACTAGAGATTGTCGCCATAAACTCATTTTTAAAATGTTCACTGAGATAATAAATCAATTTTCTCACAGACTTCTATAAAGACTTATTTTTACAACCAGGAGTCGCCCCCTGATGGCTAGTATAGAGAATGCAAGTTGAAGGCATTTTAGCAAGGCTTTAAATTTCCAGACCCAGATGTTGCTGCCTGGTTACATTTCAGGATTTTTTATGGATTAAACAAACAATAGAGATTCTGTTACCTTTGGAGGGAGACAGACTGGCTGATTTCATCCTGTCGTGCTAAGCTAAGTTAGCCATCCACTGGCGGTAGCTTGATTCTTACTGTACAGACATGAGAGTGGTATCAATCCTCTCATCTAACGCTTGGTAACTTGTCCAGAAAGCATTGAGCAATTTATATTTCTTTAAAGAATTTTGCAATTTGGACAGAGGTTCCATTCAACTAATCTGAACCTGTTTTAAATTAAAGTGTCTTGGTAAATTTGAAAACAACCAGAGAAGAACATGGTGGACGCTACAAGACCACATTGGGTTGGATACATGGCAAATCAATACACGCCAGTGGGATGTGATGTGTAGTGGAAATGGCACGAAAATAAGCACATTCAGAATGACTAAATTAGTGTAATCAAACCCTTCAATCTGAGTTCGTGGCCGTGTTGCCTTCTCTTGTGGTATGCTCTCTGTACTCCTGCCACTTTCCCATGTGGTTCCAGCTCCACTTGGGTCACGAAACAATGAGGCAGCCAGAAGTGATTTGCTCAATTTTCCCCTCTCGAAATATGTCTCTTCATTTACTTGGTGGCATTGATCTTGCTCATTTATTGTTTTGTAATCAAACAGGGAACAAGTGAGCTTAAGTGAATGGAAATCAACAACTCAATAAATAGCCCCTGTATGCCCGTGGCTTTCTTCCGATCCCGTGTGGATGATTTCACAAGCAGAGCAACGACTGTGTCGGGACTAATGCGGTGGTCTGGAGATCAAGAGATGAAGTGATGTTTGAATTGAGAACAGCTTATGTTTATGGTTTATGTTCGAGACACAAGTCGTATGCACGCAATACAAATTAGTCAGGAGAGAGCAAGTAATAGTATTACAAGTCATTCTTAAAGGTCTTAAAGTGAAGCTGAAACGTCATTTCCAGAGTATCTTTATCTCCCGTATGGTGACGTATTTCCCAGTGAAACGGGATCGGCAGGACGGACGTAACATTGGGAGGAATTTGATTTGATCTTTCTAAAGATTAGCTCATAACCTTCTCATGCTCTGTGCAGAGCCAAAGCTGCAGCTTGATTGATGGATGGATGTCATGATAGTTGAAACTGGTTGGTGCTAGCAGATGTAAGCAAGAGATAGTTGATTTTAATATGAAAATACAAAGAGGTTTATTTATTTTTTTTGTTATTTCTTTTGGCATATATTGTTACATAAGTACGATATGATGAGATCTAAAAGGGTCAAAGAGGCATTATTCATTCAAGCTCTTTTGCTTTCTTTCTGAGATGAGAAGATTCATATTCATTTTTATAGCCGTGTGTTAAATGCAAAGCTGAAGTCAGGACATCTTTGGCCAAGCTTAGCATAAAGACTGGAAACAGATGGAAACAGCAGGAGCTTGGCTCTCTCCGAAGTTCAAAAATACATCTAAAAACACTTCTAAAGGCGTCTTATTTAAACAGTGTATTTCAGTTGTTAAACTTGCACGTAACTAGAATGATCAATGTGAATTTAAGGGCAGTTACTTCTTATAAAAAAACAGTTATATATATATCTATAGAACAGGGTGTAACACGAAAGCTATCACTCATAGTGTTGAACCCATCAGCCATTTTAGCATCCAGCTCTTTGTCTTGGTTAAACGACCCACAACTTTACTATTTTGGTTCAGTCCTTTGCCACAGCAGGCAGCTATTTTCGGCAAAAAAGAAACCCTGTTAAATCCACCGTACATTTCCTGGCCGGCACCAAATTTCAGACAAACACACAGTCCAACGTTTAGGAGCCAGACATTTCCCTCAGGAGTTGGTGGAAACTAAAAAAGAGCTGAAGGAGTATGAATACTGGACTTACATTCCTAAAAGTATTCTAAATGAATGCTAATATATTTCTCTGAATGTGTAAATAGGCAACTGTTTGCAAACAAGTTATCCATGCAATTTAAAAGGCCCCCCAAAAAGGTGGTGGTATCATCTTCCACCTGATCAAAGTAATAGCTTTATTATATACATCTTTTTCACATGATTTTACCAATGTAGATCACTGCAGTGTGGGGCTAGATGTGATTTTTGGACGTGTTCATTGGTGCAACAGGATTGAGCTGGAAGGCTTTAGAAACTCTAGTATCTACTGTATATATAAGCAAATGACAAGATTTGTGTCAAAAAGCAAATAAAGGGAAAAAATTGTCCAGTTGGAAGAGTTACAATCTACTCACCAATGATTAGCCCTCATATGGGGTAATCATCAGAGGATTGACGTCTGTTTCTTTCTTCAATATTTCGGGGCGTTTTAGTTTAGGTTTGTGGCAAATGTTGCCAGCTGTTTGAATGAGCATTATCAGCAGCTATCAGCCTCATAGATGTGGGTTAGAAGGGACCCGCTACATCTACTAGTGGTTCAGAAAGCCGTTATCTTCTATTCACATGGTTGAAAGTGATACAAACACAAGAATATGATGCTGACCTCTAGTGGCCGTAATTATGACGGGTGCTAAGGCTATGATGATGCTAAGTAGTAAGAATAGCAACAGAGTCCACATGGGTGGGTGAAAACAAAGGACTTTCATTGAGGAGACCACTGTTCATATCCTGTATGAACCCAAATTCAACATTGACTTGTTTCATTGTAATTTTGTCACATAACTTACATACCTCACAAAACGCCAAGTTACATAAGCTGCGTTAATAAGCCTACTTGTTTTAACCCAAACTACAGTCTCTTTGTGAAAAAACCTAACCAAGTAGTGTTATCTAAATATACATTAGTATGTTTCTGTTTAAGTTATTTAACTTTCACTTTTACGTGTCGGTGTAGTTTGGCCCACCTGAAGCATTAGAATGGTAGCGTTATGCAATTAGGTGCTAACATTGGATGGAAAGGTGTATTTTTCTTTTAATACCATTCAGGGACTTTTGTTTCTCCGAGTCAACTATATTAAAGCTGGTGTCGATACAGGATTTGGGCTCCAGAAGAAAACATCTCCTTTCAAGCTAGCCCTATATGATGAACAGGAAAGTCTGTCCTGACATTTTCATATAAATGAATTTTATATGATTTTTTGTAGGTTTTTAATGGATCAGGGTGCACAATTTCAAACACACAAGGAAGCCCTTCACAGTAATGATTGTGCACAACAGAGCTAGAAAACATCTCGGCGATGGAAAAAAGAAAAAGACGTGGAATGATGGAATTCAGAAACTAAATGACTGAGAAGCAAAAACAGCCCTTCCGTTAAGTGCCTTAATCGTTGGATAATTGCTTCTACACACTATCTCAGACTCTCTGCATGTGCACACGTACAAACACAAACAGAACACCATGTGCTGCCTCTAACAACATTGCTTTAATGAAATGTCATGAATCCTTAATGAGTCCCGATGTCTTGTGATAAATTTCATAATTATTCAACCCCACACAACTGGAGAGGGAAATTCATCAGTCAAAGCAAATTAGTTGGGATCCATTAGGGTTCAGTGTCTTGTAGGGACATTCACTTTATTAGCTTCTTACACCCATTGCCATAATTGGGAGCATATTTCATTTGGCTCTAACCCCACTTTGCTGAATGACTCCTCTTTTCCTTTTTTTATTTACAGCGACGTGCTGCATTCTGTGCATACAGTCGCTGGGAAACAATACACAGCACATCGTGGGAGATGATGTTGTTTCTCTGCTTATTTCACAAATGGCCTTCTTTCAGAACTTGTGTTAAGACATGGTGATATCTGCTCCCTTTAATGTAGATTAAAACAAGCCAATAATCAAAGAGCGTTTTGTCTTTTTGCACGGAGGCCACGGTCTGAGCACGCAGCTCCTTGTTGATCAGTGGCACACGGCGAAAGGGATCATTTCTTTAGGATGACTGATGATGGCTCCCACTCACAGATGCCCCTCTTGTTTGTCTTGGAGCTGCCTCGGGCTTCGCTTTCCCCTCGCTGCTCTCCCTCTCACTCTGACAACCTGCAGACATCTCAGATGAGCAGCATTCTTCCCACAGAGACACCGAGTCTCAGACATGGAAGAATGAACAGGAAAGCCTCCCTGTTCAGTGTTGAGGCCCTGACAAACTGCTGGTGGAGAGTGGAAACTCGACGGTGGTCCAGCATAAGGTTGGACTTCAGGATTTGTCAAGATAACAGACCAAGAACACAAGTTCTATAATTAGAAAAGTATGAATTTGAAAGTAATGGCTTTGGTTTGCATGAACATTTCAGAACAAATTAAAGTAAAAGTAATGCTCCTATTTTCTTTAAGATCTGTTGGGAAAATGTTTTAATGCGTTTTTTAGAAGTCTGGCTCTATTCTTCCAGAAAACAATACAGCATTTGTTGTTTGTTCATATTGTTAAAGCGCATATTTAACTGTCATAAAGCATTTAAGATTCTGCAAATAAGGACTGTGACCAAGTACAAAACACATTCTTAAACTCAACCAAGTGGTTTTCTGCTTTAATAAACAATAACGACATTCTTAAAATAATGCAATGTTTTTTACACGGTCTATTTTCGTGCACATTTTTCACCTTCTTTGCCCTAAAACTAACCAAGCCATGACTTTGGTCAATTAACATTCTCATTTAGTTTGAAGGACTTGTGGGTATTTGTGGGCTGGCGAAAAGCCAGAAGTAGTACACACATATTTGCCATGTAACCTTCGCCTTTCGCTTTCCTACTTCCATGGCTTCATACCTGTTTGCACCAGTGTTGTTGGAGTGACCAGCTGAAATCGGCTTTATGCTTTTTTTCAGGCAGTTCAGGAGCAGAGTTTTAAGGGAGCATAACTCCCTTTGTGCATGGCCTTTAAAACAACACATAGAAAATACAAGGGCCCCCGGTGGTGGCGGTATGGAACTTCAGTTACCAGTGAAACAATTAAATATGATCGACTCTTATCAGGATTATATCCTCTTACATTATTATGGTGACAACTATTTGACTTTGTGTTGCTATGATTGTGAGGTCGAAATACGACGCTGACATTACAAAGTAATCTACCTTTGTGATTTGACTTTGCTGAGGTACGTTGGTACCACAGCTGTGTCAACGCACTGGCCTCATTCAAAGGAATGAGCCGGCTGAATTTCTTTCTCATGCAGGGCTAAAGTCAGTCTGAACGCGGCCTTAAAACAGCTGGACTAATACTTTCTTTCACTTTAAATGTGATGAACACCTGGACTAACCATAGAAAAGCATTGAACCTTTGCTAAGGCCCACCCATGCAGACTGGCCAATCATAACGAAGAATCAGAATCCAACAACTATCTGATTCTGCTCCGTAGACTAGACTTTCAGATTTCTTCATATGCTTCTATAACATTATATTTGTACAAAAAACCTTTAACATTGATGGTATGCTAGCTACTGAAGGTGTACGTGCTGGCCTTGCTTTTGAATGATTGTAACTAACAAGCCTTTACAGGAACAGTGTTGTTCCTTAATGCCCTTGATTTCTCAACCACCAGGTAATGGTGGTTCACTTTTAAACTGAGATCTGTGGCTTTCAATGCTTTCTTTCTCTTTTCACCCTTTTTTCACTGCTTAATTACTTTTGACATCCTGGATTATCTGTCATTTTTAAAAAATGCAATAATGTTTCTTCATGGAGTGCAGTTCGTGACAGTGTGGGCTCCATGGCTGACAGCTTGGCGGGGCAGCAGTGGGGGGTGGGGCTTAGCCACAAACATAAATACATATTTTTTAATCAACACATTAAACTGACTACATCATTTTGGACAAATAGAGTCCTTGGGTTTTTGCGAAACAATATGTTAGCAGGTCCAGATTGACAACATGTGGATTTTTTTTTATTTCTTTACTCAAGGGAATGTAGAATCAGACACTGCTTTAAGTTCAAGGCTAAACTCACTTTCATTAGTGTTATTTGAAGCAGTTTTCAGGCGACACTGAATTTTCCATAACAGCAGAAGGCCCTTCACCGAGGCCTTGCTTTAGTGTCGAAATCTCATTCTGCCCACATCATGGCCATGTTTGTCCAAAAAGCCTTTGCTTTTGAGCTGACCTGATTGGAAGGTAATAAAAATCTAAGTCGAACAAAGGAAAGAAATAAGCTACATTCAAGCACGCGCACACACACACACACACACACACATACACACACACACACACACAGAAAATAGCACCCTTATCATCCCTGTTTCATTTAGAGTTGATTGCTGTCGGATTATAATGCAATCACCACGCTGTGTGAGCCGTAACTATGGGAACTGGTTTTAACTGTTTATCTTGCCAGAGATCTTAATTTAAGTTTGAACACTCTGGATCACTTAGATGTGAGAGACATGGGAAATTGACAAAAAGGGGGACAACAAAGAGAAGGGAGGGAATGGGAGCTGTGGAAGAAAATGGAGAAACAGACACGTTCTTGTTCTTTCTGTTGTATTTCATATGCAATTTAATTTGTCTTTCAGAGAGAAAATCAATTTATGATGACAATCCGGGGGCAGTAATGAAAGCAGCGGAGTTCCTTTGCCATGGGAAAGTTTCTGCCGGAGAATGCCACTAATCTTGGCAAAATGAATCATTCACACTTTATTTGGACATCTGTGTTAACCCCCCCACCACCCCCCACCCTCTCTCAGCCCGACTTTCATTCATTTGTGACAGTTTTATTACAAGTTGTGCAGGTGGCTGGAGGCTCAGGAGCCAAAAAGAATGCTGCGTGGAGATGGTCCAAAATGTTGAGGAGTTGTTGAGTTCATAATGGTGCTTCCTCCGTGCAGACTGTCACATTAGCAATACCTGAAGAGGCACACTGGACAAAAACAAATCAGGATTTTGTGCTCCTCCATATGCCTCCCACTACATTGCAATCTACTCGACAAAGATGTTTGACTTTAAGGTGTGAACAATCCAGATTAAAGGCTCTGAGGCTGCGACTTTGTGTAAGCCTTAGCTAACTCCATCCTAAATACAGGAAATTGCACATGCTGCCACAGTGTCCGCAGAATAGTTTGGGACTCACAGCAAGCAGCTTTATCACCTTTTTGGCATTTCAAGAATTTCTGCAAAACATCCGCCCTCAATGAGCTGCCTTCCTTTAGAAATGGAAAGTTGTCTTTTTCATTTATTTGCAAGACTAAGGTTCAATACTTATGGTACGGATGTCATTTTAATCTTACAATAGTCAATATTTTTATAGTTATAAAATATGTACAATATATCTGTAAGATATTTGACAAATTGTTTCTTTTTCTGTGTGTTTTCCTACACTTGTCCAGCAACATTAGTGATCAGTGCGCCTGCATGTTTAGGCAACAAAACGATTTGGTTTGGTTGAAGAAAACATTGTGTTTTGGATTTGGTTTAAAATCATTATGGATGCGCCGTTGATTCAAGATGGAAGCTAAGTCCATCTGAAATTAAATTAAAAAAAAAAATGTTTTTGTCGACTACATTTCTCCTGTAAATGTGATCAATGTGATTTCTGTGTTGTGGTGAGTATCAGACAGTATTGTTTTGGAAATCTTGTATATCCTGTGGATGGATTTGGTTGGTAGGACTGCTGGAATTGCAATAGTCAATGTGTGAGCTGATGAAGACTTTTCCCAGGGTCGTTCTGAATCTTGAAATGTTCCATGAGGTTTGAAAGACAGACTTAATGTGGCCATCAAAGGACAGTGATGAGTCCAGGTTTGTAGAGAGGGATGGGGTGATGCTGATGTGAGTGATACCAGCCTTTTTTGTCTGATGGGAGTGCCAATGAGAATGGCTTCTGATTTGCTGCCATTTAGCTGCAGGGTGTTGTTCATCCAGTGATGGATGTCATCCAGACATTTGGTGGCCGGGATGATGCCAGGTGTTTGTTGGGATAAGTTTGCGAGTAGATTTGAGTATCATCTGCATAGGAGTAGAATTTGATGTTATGTCTTCTCAGTGCTTTTCCCAGGGGCAGCATTTACATCAAAAAGAGCTGTAACGTCAGAGTTCCATCACAGGCAGAGGACGGTGTCACTGAGCCAGACAGCACCCGGCAACACACCAGTCACAGACCTTCAGCAACAACTCTCTTATGAACTCGTACCCAACTCACAAACATGAACACACATCATGTCTCGCACCGCAGCTTTGAAAAGTTGAAAATATATTTTAAAAAGCGCTCCGTCGGCTGGATAGCAAATCAGCAGCTTAGCTTAAATACTATTAAAACATGCATGTTAATGTTACTCCCCCCTCCTTACACACACACACACTGGCAACCTGCCAGTTGCTGTCAATTACAGCACAACAACCACAAACACTCCAATCAGCTGAGATTTGGAGGGAAAAAAGGACGATTTCAGATATTTCCCTTTCAGATTTATTTCCTTTCACTAATAAAAACAACTATTAACAAGTTGACTACTAAAAGTAATGATTAAATATAATTTCAGTTTAGTCCTGGTGTATGTGATTACGACTGATAACATCAGGTGCTTTTGAATAATTCAGACATTATTCAGGTGGCTGGAGTGGCAACTCTGCAAGCATGCACCGGCTTTTATCGTCCGCATCATGTCCAGTATAATACATGTAACGCTTCCTGTGAATTGCAATTTGAATCCCACATGGGAAAGGTGTCTTACCAGGATGCTAACGGCTAGAATGACTTATTGAGGAGTAAATTACCAACTGCTTCGCCGATTCAAATCTTTTCTCAGCTCCTCTACTATAAACTACTTATTCCTTCAGTGACTGTCATGATAAAATAGTATTTGATGCATTCACTTGAAATTTCCATTGTTTTTATAACAAGAATGGTTCATGATCTCCTTTTTCTTCATGATGTTTATGTGGAAAAAGGATCAAAACATTTATGATTAGTTTTTTAATTGATTTTAAGCTGATGTTAATTTATTTGATGTGACTCCTTAGGGTGAGATTTCTGTACATACTGTATATGCATCATTAGCTGAAAATCAATGTATTTCCCAGATTTCTGCTTTAATGTAAGTTAAAGCTTGGAAACCCAGCTCTGATCATGAGTTAACAAACGCAGCCAGTGTCAGCCGTGCAAAGAATTTGTAACGTCCTCCAGCCTCTTGAGCCTGCTGCTGGGTGGGTCCTTGAGCTCAAGTCTAAAGCCTGCACTTTGAATTTCTGAAAAATCGATTATCAACAAAAGTTTTAATGGAAAGAAGGAATTTAAATCTCCAAATGGGAGATAAGTCCGGCTAACCTTACATTATTCTTAACATAATGATGTTAGATTCTCATCTACTTGCCCTTAACACTTTCTCGTACTCATGCACTGCGTTTTGCCGGAACACAAATTGACTGAATTGTAAGCTGAAGTGTGAAATGGAAATAAGTTGAAGTGGCGAGGTCAGCGATCAATAGGAAGTTAATTAATGAGGAGTATGCAATGTTGTGAAGTATGGATTTCCGAATGCTTATGATTGTGTTCCAATCATTGAAAGGTCACCAGCATTACATTGGAAAAAAATAAACCAGACTTTAATTTACCTTCAATTCATAATCTAATAAAGGAAAATATTTAGTTTGGCCTTCAACCAACCACTCATACTGATTATACATTTATTTTTCTTGCCTTGTGAGTGAATAAATCAATGAATGAATGGTGTTGTAACATGTTATGACTAAAATGTGTATTACAGCTATGATTGGAGAGTGATAACATTAATTAAGACCAAAAGGCATAGAGCTTTTGATTTCATATTTTGAAGTTTGAAATAAACGTATTAACAAACTGCTTTTCCATAGATCCCGTAGCATATGATTCAACTGCGATGAATAAAGATGGTATCTCTCCATTCATTTCCATTCCTGACGTTGAAACAGATTTGATCCGGATGATAGAAGGGCCATAAGGAGATTCAGGTTTTGATTAATGGTTCACAATGAAGTGAGAATTGCCAGGAACATCTATAGTAACCACTAAAGCAGTGTGGTACAGCGGAGACGAAGCTAATGAATCCATCATGTGCGATGTTTAAGATTGAGCTATGCAACATCAACATTGACCCGTGTAGGAGTCAATCTGAAAATGAATGAGTGTATCTGGTTATTGTACGTGGAAAGTGGCTGCACTATTGTTGGAGCTTGAAAAGTGAAAAGTTTACGTGAGAAAAGTTGGGCCATGAAAGGAAACGGGGATAAAAAAAATTGATTACAATTACAGGACGTGACACTTAGCTGATTTCAAATCAGCGAGGCCAAATTTCACAAAGTCTGTCAATGGTGGCAGCAAGCTCGCCAGATCCCTCCCCAATCAAAAGTTTGCTCTATATAATTTTACGCAATCAGATTTCTCCACAGTCATCCAGTGCAATCAGGTAATCAGAGGGGAGCATTAACAAGACAAATGGGGTTTAAAAAGTGGGTGCACTCTGTTTGCAGGAACTTCCTATGGAGAAGCCCCCTCCCCTCCTTGATTACTCCTATCACCCTCATACAGCGCAGCATCCCTGCTAAATAGCTTACAGTGCACAGGCAGAATGTTCAGGAGTGATTGACTTTACATGTCAAATTCCACAGGGAAATTGTTACTGTTAAGGCTATTTATGTCAAGTGATTAACGGCTCCAGCCAACTGTTTCTCTGAATGGGTCTTATTGGCTACAGTAATGGCACCGTGGCCTCTTTCACACCTTTCATTAAATGGGAAGTTATGTCATCCAAATTGCACCATTCGGGACTTTTTATACCAGCGTGCGTTGTCGATCCATATACCAATGCATGTGACTGGATTTGTCTTCCTGTGTACAGTTTTACTAAACAAGCTCTGTGTTCTGTAGAACTGTAGAATCATTGTGTCCCAATGCAGAGGCTGGATCCTTTGAAGACCACGAAGGCCGAACAGAGCGGTCTCCGAAATGAGACAAACTCCTTTACGGAGGATTTCCTGTTTTCATCACCAGGTGTTCCCGCCCTTATCCTTTGCCAAGCCTGAACGAGATAACTAATGTTATATGATTAAATTAGAGCCAGAGATCATATTAGATTCTTTTTATTTTATATTATGATGGAGGATATGCTTCATGATATATTTCAGGCTGAGAGAGTTTAATCTGCCGCATCTCCTGCAGCTGATCCTCTCGCAGACGCCATGTTGATTAAAGTTAATTTGTCACCGGTACGTAATGGACCTTGGGATAAGTTGGGCTGTAAATGATCCATCGGTTGGAGGACTGCATTTCTGGGCTGCATATGGGACATTCGGTCTTCAAATGCAGCCTCCGAAGGATGCGTCCGCTGAAATGTGTTGCAGCAGCTGTTCTGCATTATTTTCCGCATGTCCTTCCTCATGTCTTAATAATGATGAGCTATTTAAAACTAGCTCATGGTTACTGACTAAATCCGGTTGCATCATTAAGTAAGATTAGTAATGTGTATACTGATTGTTATGTAACATGTATAGCACCTACAATCAAAAGCAATCACATTTTTTGATTGAATTCTATCGGTTGGACTTTGAGGTGTAGATCTAGCCATACACGTGTTGTATGCTAATACAAGATGGATATGCATCTATTTTGCACATATACAGTATATTCTATACCTTGTTGGAATTTATGTTTTTTCTCACCAAACTTTTCCATCTTTCCCATAATGGTCCATTTCTGTGTAATCTCCCAGATTGACCTCTTCACACGCTTACCCAATCCTTCGAGCAGATTTCCTTGGCTCTGAAATAATTAGGGAAGATGATGTGAGGATGACAAAAGACAACAGGAAAATTAAATAGGCTCTCTCTCTCTGTCTGGCCCGGAGGGTCTTTGCAGCAATACTAATTAAGCCCATCCAGAAACAGAGGAGCTGGATTGGGGCAGTTTCTCATCAGGGTCCCTCCATGAGACTCCTTTGTCAAGAACACACAGCCAATTACAAAGCTCAACAATAGAGCGGGGGAGTCTTATACCCTCCACAAAGACGAGAGACTATGGAGATCTCTAAATATCCATAAACATGGAGTGACTTTGCGAAAACACTCACTTTCCGAAGAAGTCAAATTAAATATGCATTATTTTCTTGGTGGACATTATACTCAGAATAAGCTTGCAGGTTCAATTCCCTTAACGCCTCATTTTATGTTTCCAAGGGAACACGACAGATCCACTAATAGAGTGCTTAGCGTGTCCCGCTAATTAAAACAAAATATAATTCATTGTAAAATAAATCTGAACAGCTCCCACTCTAAATCAAGACAAGCCAAAGATAACCTCACATGTTTGTCATCTTTGCATGTTGGTCTTGGCGAATAATATGAGTGGCTGTGCAATCTGCGAGCTTGCCAGACCTTAGATTATGGAGCTGTCCCTCATTTTATTCATTGTGCACAGAGGTTAATTACCCAGAGATAAGTGTTCCTCTACCAGGGTCCGGTCACAGCGCTCTGAAGCAATCTCCCGTCCCAGGCTATTTGGGCGCCACAGAGTGGGAAGTGTGTGCGGGAGGACGTCGGCTGAGCTTTGTGGTTGCCTGCGTTCAGATGAGGCCTCCTGACAGTCACAGCCAGGTGGGCCAATCTTTCAATCAGACACCCTATTTACCATTGCAAAGGTCTGCTGCCCTGCCTCATTTACAGCTTGTGATGAAAAACAGATAACAGTGTACATTCACCCTTCCACCTCTTCCCTCCAATGGAGGGAAATCCTCTGGGGGGGGCTTGGACTATTATTTTTTGTGTCACATCAAAACATGTATGCTCCATCGGATTTGTGGGAAAAATCAGACGACATGTCAGAAAGTGCAATTAGCCACCGAAAGGAGATTCTGTTTTCTGTGTGAGTCTTGATAGAGATAAGTGAGGCAAGTTTAACACTTCTGAAGAAAATCAATGAGTGCAAAGAAAAACATCCTTTGTGTTGTGAATTTGTATTCAAGATGTTGGAGCTCGTCAGAAATAGCAAAAACAATAACCCTCCCTCTCCGTGGAGAAGGAGACAGGTTTGTAAGATTAAAACTACCAAAACAAATGACTTGCAAGTAAAAAGGCAAAAAAAAAATAAAAAAAATAAAAATAAAATACATTGGAATAACATGGTTGGGTTGAATCTATGAGGATGAAATGGTTGTGTTTGACTAAAAGGCCCAATCAATAATATTTATGGTCATGTAAATTGCAGGTAATTAGCTGGATGATGAAAACCGAGCAGTTTGTTTTTACGATTTGGTCCAGTATAAACATTGGTCTCCTACAGCTTCAGAAAATGTGTCTCCGATATACAACATGCCAGTCATTTTGTGAATCATAGCGGGATTGGATTAAAGATTGTTGAATTCAGATCAACCAATCAGCTTGTGACATGTGGGACCGCACAACGTGTTGCTGTGATTTGGCAGGTGTGGGCGTGGCCTCTTCTCTGAGCCTCTGTGTGCAAGAAGAACTCAGGTCCTTTCAAGAACAAATGTGAGAATAATCAGTTACGCTTTGAAACGCCGCCAGCAATGTACACCGTAATTATTCCCTCTTTACGTTGTCATTTTTTACAGTTAGAACAGTATGTGCCATTGGGTACAAGGGGACAAGATGTACGGGAAAAAACGGTTATCAATCTGGGAAATAATGTTTATTTTATCATAATGTGTATTAGGTACTTTAAATGAACAGGTACCTATTCTAAGTCTGACTGGTAGCCTACAGTATGACCAACAAAAGTATTACGCTGTAGGGTGCGTTCATAAAAGGCTAGCTCTGGCTAGAAACTGGATTTCAAAGAAACAGTTGGACATTTTGGGAAGTTATCTTATCTTTATTTGCTATTTTCTTGTCACCAGTGAGATTAGAAGAATGATAAAACTCTCACAATTCTGCATAATTATTATTAAGCTAGCCGTCATCTAGCTTAGCTTAGCATAATAATTGAAAACAGATAGGGGCAGCTAGCCTGGCTCTGTCCAAAAAAGCAAAATCCACCTACCAGCACTTCTAAACGTCACTTATTAACACATTATATGTTTTGTGTTGGTGCTGGTGTGGATTTATTTCTTTATTAGAGAGTCAAACACATTGTTTCCCTCTGTGTGTTGTGAGCTAAGCTAACCAGCAGCTAGAAGTAGCTTAATGTTTTACCATGAAGACATGAGCGTGGCATCAATCTTGCAATATAACTCTCAATGAAATAATTAAAATGATGTATTCTTCCAGGAAACCGTAATCTGTTACTAGTACATTTAATTAGTAATTTAGGAGAGTAAAAAGTAATTTATTTACCTTTAAAATGTAGTTGAGTAGAAGTTAAAGTTACTGCGATTGAAAAATAACTCGCGTTTAGTATGTACCTCAAAAGTGTAAAGAGAGTAAATGTAATGAGTTATTTTTCACGAAGGTCTGTGACTTGTGGGTACCCACAACACCCTTCCCTGAGTAGAGCTGCAGAGAAATGTGCATGTATCTCCTTAGTGCTTAATTCCAGCTTAATTCTGAACTCTATTATATTTATTTAAAACATAGCCCCGCATGTACTCAAAGTCTTTAGCATGTCAAGTTTATTTTCTCTGAGCTGAACAACCTCCACTTTAAGGGTTCAAAGGACATACGGAGACCTTATGTTTGCCACATCACAGTCACAAAAGGATTTCTCCTGTGAGACGAACAGCTCAATGTTTAATGAATAGCATTGAGTGAAAGTTTTTGATTATAGAAAATAAACATCTTACCTCAACACACCAAATGGAGTCACTCCATAGGTTGGACCACTTCTCCTCCCAAAGCACATAATATAAAATGAGGTAAAGCTGCAGCACATACTGTACCTTCAATGTCCCAGTTAATCGTCTACAAGAAAAACGTCTTTAATGAGAACGGCATGAGGTGTTGGTTACTGATTGAAAATATTTCCAAATCATGTATGGTTGTGCATGTAGTTTCCACTCAAAGAACTCTTGTTAAGAAATATGAACTTGACTATGTGGCCTTAAATGGAAGGTTGAAATGGAAACGCATGTGTTGCATCAACTTTGGTCAAGAAGCCGAAGGAAAACCATCTAAGTTCCCCTGGAGACACGAGAAACAGATGATGCAACAATCATAGCTGACGGTAACTATTGCTTCTTTACTTGGACTTTATTTTCATAATTCCAGTTTGGTTGTATTTGCTATGACAACATTGTACTGAAGGCCACAGAGTTGCTAAACAGAATAGGTCGGTTGGACATGTCGTAAGGGAATCCCCTACGTATTTCAATTTGGTAAAGAAAACAAAGACAAACAAGTAAGTCCTGCCCCAAATAACCCTAACTATCTGTTGCAAACACCCACCACATTTTAAAACAGCCTGATACAAATGGTCAAATGGCCACTTGCAGTATGGCAACACAAAATAACCCCTTATTATCAGAGACATCTCTGTAGAAGTGTTTATAGGACACTTGGAAATGCAAACAGCCCCAAACAATGCATTCTGGGAAGTAAGCTAATAATCATTTTCAGTTTCCTTTAACTGGTTTGAAATTTTACATTCATTCAAATCATCATATGTTTTCTGATGATTAATGTTTTTGAAAATGTTTAACTTGAAATCAAAGGTGCTAAACGTGAAATTATCAGCATACCTGTTGGCTCTCAACATGGTGACGACTGAGCCGGCAGCTAGCAGCTAACAAAGAGTGCAAACAAACGCAACAATGATGAGAAACTTGAACAGTGTTTACCTGGGGGGAACCGGAGGGTGGGGGCTACACTTCTGCCACTCTCCTGCACTGTGGAGAGTGGCGGCCACGAGCTAGCCAGCGGGTCACACTCACTAATATGCACTAAAAGTCCACCAGGCCTGCCAGCTATGTCAACAAGGCACAGAGAGGTTCAGATTACAGCACACATAGAGGGAGAGTGACTTCATTCTCTGCTCAGGTAGACATTACTCCACTACATCATTACACGGCAAGTTGTTGGCTGTACTTTAATACTCCGAGTACTGAATTGAGAACCTAAAAGAAGACTTTCCCCCTAAGTGGTGATTCCTTTGAGTCTGTTAGATTATCATTTTCGTTCATTTTGGTAACCCATTCACTTCTAAGGCAAGTGTGGAAGTATGGAGCTGCTATTGAGGTCACCTTATAACACTTACAGTATGCAAATAGGAAATAAGTGTATAAAGTCCAACAGTTAAGTGCCAAAGATGGAGTTTTCAGATATGAACTTGAGCAAAGTTAATTCAAGGACGATTTCTTGCCGTTTAATCTCCCATGTAACTTTGGGTTTGGGACCTGGGTCTCTCGGGCACCCAGAGCAAACACTGTGGATGTTTTACCTTTATTTATCATGGGAGAGGTTTTGCTAAGCATGCATGTTCCTCCTTGGAACCACAGACATCTAGATGTTGGCCTTTGAGCAGCATTAGCGGAACAAATGGGAGCAAAATTGGTTGTTTTTGGAGGCGAACACATTACTCATTCCTTTTCAGCACCGAGATTTTCCCAGCTGGTCGGGGGAGTCCAACAAATACAAACTTACTTCTCTCACTTTTAGGCTACTGCTGCCTTGGCAGAAGTCCACTTAACTCATCCAAAATATACTTTGTGTGTTAACAAGATACCATTATTGCTCTTATATATACAGACTGCATCTTTAATAAGTTATCCAAACGGCATGTTTCCTTTCTCCCCTGCTGTTTCCACACAGTCCAACAAGTTTCTGAATAGCATCATCACATTTCTCCACTTTCCAAAAAAAAAAAAAAAAAAAAAATACACTCCTTTTCACAGACAAGACAAGCACTAAACCGTTTCCTGGTGTCACATGTTTCAACTCTGTGGGGCTGAAACAATTCTTTCTTTCATTATAATGAAACATGAGATGCCAGATAATCTCATAAATATGTGTTGTATTTCTTTTTCTGCACTCACGCCGGTCGGGAGAAAGAGGCAGGCCTTTGTTTGGGGCTTCCTGGCTCACAGGAAGTGATTGCAGTGGGACAGTGAGGGACACTCATCTCTTGGAGAGGGGGAATGCTCGAAGACGTATCCCTTTTTGATCAAGGCCTGCTGACGGATCGCCCGGAGAAAGGCAAATGGGGATCATACCGGGGCCTGATGACAAGAGGCCAATTTTGATGTCCCTTTTCTCTCATTGCGGCGCTTCTCTTTCAAGCCCAAATCTGGTTGAGCAGCCTGGGAAAATGGCCTTTTACCCACCTTCTCTGTCACATAGTTGTGACAACTCAGAAATAAATCAAATTCATATGAATGTCGAGACAAAATAAACAGCTTGTGTCTTAATTCCAGTTGCAATGAATAACCTACTGAATACTTTATGGCCTTATTTTGGATCTATTCTGCTGGATATAAAAATATATTTAGAAGTCTTTTTGCTGTAGTCATTCATTCACAGATGGCCAGAGCGCACAGAGAAAATGGGAGAAAACAGGTCCCGAGATTTCATCAAAAAGTGGACACAGTGAGACGAAAGCGGTGAAATAAAAGCCGCCTGCAAGTGAAAACAAGGGCACCGCTTCGTTTCATCCCGAATTGTTTAATTGAAAAATGTTGACCCATGTGAGACACATTATATCTGAGCAACATCAAGCTCCGTTTTCAGTGTAACTATAACCTCAAAGGCCACATGTATTCGCTGTGTTTATAATGTATTAGTGGAACAAACTCCACACTGTACTCTCTTTACAAATCCCACCTGGCCTTGTATTAGTTGCAGATGTGGCTCTCTAATTCATAATGAACTAATAATGGTTTTGTTAGTGCAAGATTGTTTTCCTTTCCTCCCCCCTCGCACACGGACGTAGATGGAGATAATCTGTGCTGGAGGTGTGGCAGAGCAGCAGAAGATATTGCACCATGCATGAAACATAGACATTGGAATGTGTTGTTGCAAGATAGCAGGCTTTGAGTTGTCTTGATCTGACTCTCTCAACGTGAACTCAATGGATCTGCATCATTAAATTACAGCTTTTTTTTTTTATCTTGAAGGAGTCTACTTCCTGTATCCGCCAAGATTATAATGATTTATTGTAAAAGGGGGGAGAAAAAAGAATCCACATACGAGTTCTCCAACAAACACAAGAGAAACCGCTGAGTTCACCACCCTGTTTAATTGAATGTCTTTGACTATATTTGCGGCAAATTAAACCACATTTGAGCTGCAAATGAATGACTCCATATTTTGATCGCACACTGATATAAAGGAGAGCTCAAGGACTATACCAACAAGTTAAAGCGGAACAAAAGACGGTGGTCAAAGAGCATCAATCAAAGGCCTGAACGAGAAGACAGTGAAAAAAAAACCCCCATCTCCTGCATAAAACGTTTAATTTCTACATTTTCAATGCACAAAACAACATTAAAATAAATGCAAAGATAGATATTTGCACTCATTTAAGAGTTTGCCAAAACAATTCCAAGTAATTAACCATCATTAAGATTACATTACGATGCTATATTATAGCAATAGAAGGACTAACTAGGAGTAGTAGTGATAGTAACAGCACTACAGTATAAAGAGCCACAGAGTATCATTAGAGAAGTTGTAGATAAAAGGGGTTTGAAGCCCATCTTGATTCTCAGCTGAATTGTTGTTTTTCATTTTTTTATTAGGATTTTTGAGTTTTCAGTTATGTTTAGGCAACAAAAATACTTTTTTTACTTTATAAAAACATAAAGATCTAAACGTAGGCTTCATAAAGTATCTAATGTGTGTATTTTATAGATTTGGTGCTAGCAGGCCTGCTACAGTCACAGGATTATACGTCTTAAACTAGATTGGGACGTTACTGCTCTTTAATTTAAAATGTACCGATACGCTTCAGGCACCAACTCAACAGTTTTTTACAACCTAAGAATGTTGCATCAGACCGGCCTCTCCTCTCTGCTACACGCACAAAACGCAGGCACCAACCACAGAGTACTGGCAACAACAAAAACCCGTGAGGATTTGGATTTTACTTTAACTCCAAAGGCCCAGGTGACTTCATCAGAATGCATAGTATCCTGGATCCATGTAATAACTGGCCTTTAAAAATAAAAGTCTGCCTGCCTCTATGGGAGTTTAACATAGGGGGTATATAGGACACTATGTACCTGAACCCGCTGGCTGGCCCTACTGTGTGGCGTTTGCATGTTCTGTCCATGTCAGCGTGGGATTTCTCCCTCAGTCTGACGACTGGCAGTCCTGGGGCCCGTTTCACAAAGCAGGTTCAACAAACTCTGAACCTAACCCTGAACTCTGAGTTGAACAACTCTGAGATGGGCAACTCTGAGTTTTCAGTTTCAGAACAGTGGTTTTGAATTAGTTCACTCAACTCTGAGTATGTAAACTCTGAGTTACGCGCGTGCCTGCCGACTCTACAAAGCCATCATCAAGGAGCTCCGATATTACGATTCACCATGGCAACGGGGAGAGCGTCATTAGATATTACTGAGTGTTTATGTAGAAAACGAGCTCATCCTGAGAAAGCGGAGCACCGTAACTGCAGCAAAGTAACGATAGTTGGCGTGGCAGACATTTACTGCTCGATCTAATGTGTAACTGAATGAAACAGTCTATTGATCTAAAGGCAATAAGTCTTTATTTTCAGGCTATCAGCGACACGGTGGTGTAATGGTTAGCAACGCTGCCTATGGTGCAGGCGGCACCGGTTCAGTTCCCTTTTTTCACAAAGTAGCGCAACAGATAAATCATAATTTTTATTGGGTGTAATCCCCCCAGGCACAGAAAGAAAGTGGCTTCAGTTGGAAATTAAGCATAAGAATATTGCGCAAATACGTTGACTAAGGCATATGATTTTAATAATATTTCACATATTAAACAGTAAATATAAGCAGGTATTTCAACACAGGAATGTACTTAAACATTTCATAAATCTCCTGTTCGCAAAAACACTAGCTCCGCAAAGAATCTGGTTGCGGATTATGTCCGCGATATGAAATGTTGAAAATGTCGGAGAATATTGTTTAGATAATATCTAATGTGATTGAAAGGAAAGGTAATCAAAATCCTCTCCTGACGCAAAGCTGCTAAAATCACTTTTATTTCCGTATCGATTAGGTTGACGATGAAAGGACGGCACATTTTTTTCAGAGTTGGTTCAGATTCCGGAAAAAGGCGGAGACATGTAGGGAGAAACTCAGGGTTTGTTGAAGCAAACCTGCTAGCGAGCAGGTTAGTTTCACGGAGCATGTTACCCGGGTAACTGACTCAGATTTATGCTGAACTGGCTTTGTGAAACCGAAAAACCAGAGTTTCCCTCATCTCAGGGTTAACTAACTCAAGGTTTTCACTAAACCTGCTTTGTGAAACGGACCCCTGATTGGACAATCCATGGATACCATTTGGGGACTGAATACCTGGCTACTCTACAGGCATGAGGTGCCAAACAAAGTGCCTTCTCATTGTTGTTTCAGAGCTAGTTGTTAATTGACCCTTCGTTAATTGTGGAGACTACTCTGTGATTGGTTATCGACCTACTCCTCAGCTACCTGGGGACTTGATCAGGCTTAGTTTAAACAAGGAATTAGACACAGACACAAATACATGTTTATGAACGCTAAGTGCAAAGGTAAACAAGTACTGACGGTGAGCTGTATTTCCATATTTGGATATATTGTTTCTTTTGGGAAAAGGTGCATGTAGCTCTTGTTTTTGTTTTTCTGACTATCATTTTCATCATCGTGATAACTGCAATGGAGATTCTAGATGAATGTAATTCATCCGTGGTTTCATGGCCTGTTTCATCCATCCAACCATCCTCTACCGCTTATCCTGTATTCAGGGTCGCGGGGGGGCTGGAGCTGATCCCAGCTGTCATTGGGTGAAGGCAGGGTACTCCCTGAACAGGACGCCAGTCTATCACAGGGCCGACATGTAGAGACAGACAACCATTCACGCTCACATTCACACCTACGGGCAATTAAGAGTCACCAATGAACCTATCCCCATCCTGCATGTCTTTGGACTGTGGGAGGAAGCCGGAGAACCCGGAGAGAACCCACGCTTACACGGGGAGAACATACAAACTCCACACAGAAGGAGAAGATGGTGAGGCGAGAGTGCTACCTACTACACCACCGTGCAGGGCCTGTTTCATACTGGTGATATTCATGCTGGCATACACACACAAGATGACTTTATGCTGAAAGCCTGCACTGCAGGTTTGTTTTAGTCTAAAATATGAAATAGTTAATGGCCGCGTTTCCCAGATTCGATCGTTCTTAAGGACTTAGAAGGCTCTTAAGAAGGGTTCGGCTAAGAAGGAGCGCTAAGATACGGGTGTTTCCCAGTGTTTAAATGCCGTCTTAGGAGAACCTTAAGATCAAGCCAAAGAAGCTTCTTAAGAAGCTCTTAGTGGGAGCTGTCCACCGCGTGCTGAAACTGAATCAATCGATGGCAGGCAAATTGATCACCCACCTCTTTATCAGCATAACCCCCCCCCCCCACACACACACACACACACACACACACACACACAGGTGCAATTAGGCTACGCATGTATCGTGTGTGTGTGTGTGTGTGTCGGTGTGCCAACAGGTGTGTCCAAGTAGTAATCAAGCCCATTGGCACATAGTAGGCACACACATGTGAGAATGGAATGAGGGTGCCGTCCACCACACCACACATCCCAGCCACTGCGTGGAACCCTTGGTGGACCTAGCGGACCTCGTCCCGCGTGGTGGGCATCTTTATGTGGGTCCGGGCTTGGCGCAGGAGAATCTGTGTCACAGCTGCCACACTCCGTGACACCGATGCCTTGCTGAGGCCGGTGCCGTCCCCCATCACCTCCAGGAAGCTCCCCACTGCGTAAAAACGCAGCGCAGCCAGGAGCTGCACCTCCAGGCTGAGGGCAAAGTTGCAGCGGGTTGCTCTCTGGATGTGTGGAGACACCAGAGTGATCAGCCGTTGGATCTCCGCACGGGGCAGCCGGTACTTTGCCTGGACAGCCCGGTCTGACATCACGTCCAGTGGGGAGAAGTGCTGACGCACGTATGCATTTATGTAAACCGTCTGGCTTGGCGCACGGCGACGCTGTTGGTTCGCAGAGAGAATGTGCTGTATTGCAGCCATGGTTTCTCACACGCGCAGAGTTTGGCAACGCCTTTATATAGAGATTGATATCTGTGAAATGGCACAGGGTTGTTGATGTTTTTTATGTATAAACTCATATATGCAGATGTGTGTGGAAAACTTAAACGTGTAATTCAATAAAAAGTTTTTTTTTCTTCTCTACTATGAGCGCATTTAACATTGAGCATTGTTTTATTATTTGGAAAAGTGGAGGATATACATTTCCCTGACGCGGCTTGATCACTGAGCATTTGGTCGCTAAGAAGGCTGTTAAGAGTGGGTCAGCTCGATCTTACAGATCCTTCTAAGTGAAAGATCACATCCTTCTTTTACACATTCTTAAGAGCGCTCCTAAGAAGATCTTAGCGCTTAAGAGCTTCTTAACGAATATGGGAAACACGGCCAATAATAACAGCTGGACTATGTAGGTCCGTCCACTACAGGGAGTCACATGACAGACCTGAATAAAACCCTATAAACCTGGACAGTTTATTGTCAAAGTCAAAGGGATCAAAGGTGTGAAGTAAAAAAAAACAACAGTCTGCTGTGTGCAGCATTTTATATCCTGACTTTTTATAACAACTATTTTCTTAACTTGTTTTGGACCTTTTTGAAAATACTATACTATGACTAACTGTGACTATAATACTCTGACTTTTCATGAATTGTTTCAAAAGACTGCACTATAATGATTTATAGCTTTTAGACACACAATAAAAGTACTTATTATCAAAGTATCTGACATACTACAGTATAACTGCTTGATGACATACTATACTAATGCTTCTTCATGACAAACTATGGTATGACTCGTCTGTTTCAACGTACTATATAGTGACTTTTCTGACCTGCAATATTGGCCTTTTTTGACAAACTTTACTCTGACTTTTTAATGACTTCTTTTAAACTTAGACCATGAATTTTTCATGACATATTATACGATGACTCTATAACATTTCTTGACAAACTATATTGTGATTTTTTTCGTTACTTGAGGTACTTTTTTGGCATACCATACTATGACTTTTTAGGACTTATTTTGACAAACTTAATACATACAAATGTTCAGTCTCTTAATGTCTTAGCACAGATGCAAAGAGGTTGTTCAAATTAAATACAAAAAAACATTTATTTGTCCCAATTAAAGACACACAGAGTAGCCCAACATCAATAAAACAATAAAAACACAAAGCAAGCAAAACTGCAGAAGAAGCAGATGGAAACATAAAGATGTGCTGTGTGCTGGTCGGGACGGGACGCTCCTCACCCCTCAGAGGGTGGGTGAGGGCGGCGGGTGTCGGGGGTTAGGGCAGAGAGGCAGGGAGGTGGGAATGGTAGTCACTGGACCTCGGACCCACTAAGGTACTGATAGTGGTTCAAAGTCTGCTGGGGTGGTGGGTCTTCATGGGATGATGTAGTAGTTGACGTCCACTCTCAGCTGTCCAAGAGAGCCAAAACCACAGAGGAGTCCTGCCCTAGGAAGAAGAACCACCAGAGATGAATACCACTGAACTCTACGATACATGGTTGCTATAGTGTTGAGTGTGGCCACCGATGATGACACTATATTATAACCAATGGCATCATATTCTAGAAGACTCCTATAATCAATATAATCCACAAATGCAAAGTAAACTTATGTGTTTCACTACTGGTGCTGTAGTTTTAGAAGATTACAGACATTAGACGTTGTAGGAGAATACTTACTTAGCCCGCTGAAAGAAAGGCGACCACCGCTCTTCATCTGGTCCTGCGGTCCTCCGTTCTTGTCGTCTGGTCCTGTGGTCCTCCGTCCTTCTCGTCTGGTCCTGTGGTCCTCCGTTCTTGTCGTCTGGTCCCGTGGTCCTCCGTCCTTCTCGTCTGGTCCTGTGGTCCTCCGTCCATCTCGTCTGGTCCTGTGGTCCTCCGTCCTTCTCGTCTGGTCCTGGAAGCCGAGTCTCAGCCTTCCACATGGTCTCTTGTGATGTGGAGGCTGGTCCAGATCCTGGAGGTCTGCTGCTGCTATGGATACCTACGTAAAAGACTTGGAGACTTTTCTTCATGTTAGTAATTAAGACCCTCCCTCTGTCAGGAACAGCCCACAACACCTAACTTAAAGAGAAAAACAAAGAGAGAGTCAGTAAAAAGAAACAATCCTTGAATTGCTGGTAAGTGAGATTTTCAGGACACTTGTGTTAATACTGTCTTTAGATGCTGACTTACCTTTGTCTCATAGCCATCTAGACTTTATGAAGTATAATACATAACAGAATATGACCATTCATTCATAACTCAACTTGTCATCCAGCATGCTCAACTATAATCCAAAAGGGAAATCAATAAAAAAGAGATATTAAAAAGCTCCGGCGAGTATCCAAATTCTACAATGAGTTACAAAAGTTTCACTCAGATAAGTTGGCGTCACTGAAAACCGTTTGGTGTACAATATTTAAAGTGGCAACAGACCAAGAAAAATGGGATGAAATGTTGCTGCTGCCCTCCATAATATACAAAATATACAGAGAGATGCAATATAATATTTTACACAATGTCTACATAGCTTCTCCAATCTGTCCAAATGGTAAATAGTCGTCATTTATATAGTGCTTTTATCCAAAGCTCTTTACAGGAATGACCGACATTTACCCATTCATACACATCCATACACACATTCACACACAGATTCATACACACATTCACACACACATTCATACACACACACATTCATACACATCCATACACACATTCATACACACATCCATACACACATTCATACACACATTCATACACACATTCACACACTGACGGCGGGGTCAACCACACAGGGCGACAGCTCGTCAGGAGCAATTAGGGTGAGGTGTCTTGCTCAGGGACACCAGGCACTCAGCTAGGAGGAGCCGGGGATCGAACCGGCAATCCTGCGGTTGCCAGCCGACGATGATGATCCTCCTAATGTCCAAATGTGGAAATCTCAGACATCTGATGTTATAAGTCTCTGAGAGACTGAAGTTTTACATTGGTGGGAGAATTCATATGTTTTTTTAAAAAATGGGAAGGGCCTCTGGATCTTTTAGGTATTAGGTGGAGCCTTTCAACGAGTCGATGAAGGGATGGATCCACTCATGTGTGTTGTCACTGCTATATTTTGCTTTGGTGTATGCTGTTTGCTATGTTATGGATGAATAATGTATGTGTGTGTGTAAAAATCAATAAAAAGATTGTTTGAAGAAAAAAAAGCTCTGGTGCAAGATGCTACCTATGGAAGGCTTCCTGGGACATTATCAGTCCTGGTTTTACAACCCTGCAGCAAACAGGCCGTTAGTCCTCATCTAAGTCGCTGTCTTCAGCCCGCTGCCAGTATTTTGGAAATGTGCAGCAGGCCCTGACGTCAGAGATCCTCCGCCTCTTCTCACTTACCTGCTCCATGCCGTCCTCTTCCCTGCTCCTCTTCGTGGACGAGCTGCAGCCTGAGGTTGAGGGAGCGCACTCTTCTGGCTCCTGAGGACCTGAAGAAGGACCCGAGGGTGGACCTTCTTCAGGACGGCTAACACCAGGGAGGGAGGAAGGTTGACTAGGGAAAAGGCGACGGGGAAACAACTCCAGCATTTCCACCCCGAATGGGGGCGGAGAGAACCTCTCAGAGGGGAGAAAGGGGCCAGGTCTAAACTGAGCGTGAAAACTGTCTCGGGAAAACAGTGGCCGCTGTTCCTGCCAGAAGCTGGGAGGAGGGAAGTTTTCAGGGGAGAGAGGGTAGCCAGGTCTGCCAACATCATCATCTTCATCATCTTCCGCTTCTTCATCCTCAGACATGCTTTCGTAGCCAGAATCCGAGCCAGAATCCTCAGTATCTTCATCCTCAGTATCCTCATCCTCGGTGTCCTCATCATCAGAGAAGGCTACCCTAACCTGACCTTCCTCCAAACCAACAAACTCCACTTCACCCACACCAAAAAGCTCACCCTCCTCTTCCTCATCAGAATCAAACTCAATTGGGATATTACCTTCATCCTCGTCGAAAAGCCTGATGAAATCTGGGAGCGGGTCTCGTCCGGGGGGGCCGATGAAGTCGTTCGCACCAACTGATGGGAAAAAACACATTATAAGGATTTCCCAATGATTTAAACGGAGCACAAATCCAAGTTTAAAGCACCAAAGAAGACAGCGTCTCTATCTACAAACTATCACTGCACTTCATGTGTCACAAAGCCACCAACACACGGAGCTTTTATTAATATCACACATAGTGTTGATCTGTCTGAAGGAGAATCAATGAATGCAGCTTTAATGTTACACTTCATGAACTAGTGTCATTATGTCAATATGTTAATGTTGAAAAAAACATTTTTGACTTTACCCGTATATATTATAATATCATTTTATATATATTCAATATACTTATACAGGTTGAAGTGTTTGATTGGTACTGTAGATTAAAAATCAATACATTTTGGTGATTGGAAAATAAACATGAAGCTGTTATTTAGTTACTGAACGGAGAAGAAAACAGCGAGAATAAAAATAAAATCAATAATAGTATTAATAATAATAGCAGTAATAACATTTGTAATTATTATAATCAAACGATATCATAATAATAAAATAATATACATGATTGCAATGATAATACGTGTAATTATTATTGTACTGTATTGTAGTGTACAAGTTCATGTTATTTTGACAGCAATGTAAATAATGACATAGTAGTAATAGTAACAATAAAAATAATAAAAGCATTAAATAATAACTATTAAATAATATACATAATTACTATAAGTGTATATATTACACACTACTTTGGGCATTTATTCTGCAGTTTCCCAATCAACAGTGTGAGTGTGGATGTCGCCTGTGCGTCTTTACGCGCAGTGAAACCATCCGAAATGACCAAAGCGACCTCTTCACCCCACAACTCATTATCATCACCCCGCTTTATCTTGCAGGTCGCAGCGCGTGCAGGATACGGCGTCATCGTGGAGCCGGCACGCGCACACGCAGTCACATCCGGTCAGTTAACAGATCTCTCTGGTCCCTCGGAAAGAAAACAACAAGCAGCGACGCGCATCTCGGTGTTCAACCCGGGGAGAAACTGGTGACGTAGAAGGAGCAGATGTTTGGAGAAGAAGCTTCAACAATCCGACAAAGCGGCTCACCGAGCCCGGCTTCACTGCACCTGCAGAGCGCGTTCCGACGTCCTGACGTCGGCCCGAACACTTCCATCGTTTCCATGGCGCACAATTTAAACACGTTCTGGGCATTTTGTGAAATATGGCCATCGTTTTTTCCACAAATCTGCGTGTCAGATGTGGAAGACTTGACGATCTCAAACCAAACCACCACACTCATCATTGGCACAGATCTCCCGCCACATTTAAGACATCCCGTCCCACAAATTTACAGGAGAAATCGCGGAGTGCTTTCACCAAATGTGGGTTTTTCCTCCAGTCCTCTTGAACTGATGTGAACTGTTCATCTTTAAACTCCAAAGTTTACAATGATATCTAGACTTTGGGCTTTTAACATTTTTATAGGATGAATTAATAAGTAAAAACAAAAAAAACCTTGTCTTACCTGCAGGTCTTCGGTCAAGAGCCGGGCCCAGGTGCTGCTCCTCCATCGGCGGCTGTCTGAGGGCCATGTCAGACTCTGATTCCCGGGCTGCTCCTCGGTGATCCTCTAGTTCGTCCAACAAAGATGTGTTTTCGCTCGTTTTTTCCAACTATGAAACTCTATGAAACAGTTTGGTTCAACCTCCAACAGTTTTGCCAAATTGTGTTCAAGTTCAAGTGTGAAAAGAGAAATCAAAATGTTCGCCAGCCCTTTTATACCTGCTCTGACGGGCCATCGTTCTGTTGCCATGGCACCAGCCTGCGTGCGTGCGTGCGTGCGCTTGAACGAGTCCGAAAAGACACTTGTAATTTTTTTTTAAATTTTCCTCATATTCTTCAAATGTATTTTCATTTGACGTCATCTTTTCACGACACTGTGACAGGACATTAAATCATCTTCTGCCTCGTCATGAAATAATGTTTCTACTTCCTGTTTTCCACAACAACCACATCACGGTATCAGTCCACATAAACCAGCTTTCTCTAGATGACAATTCATTATTTAAGATTCATTTCATTGAGGAGAAATACACTGTACAATCTAAACCCATTTTATATACGTGAGTATCATATAAGATACAAAAATAAAATAAACGTTATTAAAATAAGAGCTAGAATTGTTAAATAAATAAATATAAATTTACACCATAGTGTATAAAAGTAACTGGTCATAACTTTGTGCATACTAACATTTTTTAACTTCACTTCTTCAAGAATGGGATGACGTCACACCCATGCAGGTTCACTCATTGGCTTTATGCACCGCATACAAGTTATTAACTTGTTTCCTGATGACTTCATCCTGAGAGCCTGAGCTGCTGTTTTGGACTATGTAGGTCCGTCCACTACAGGGAGTACCAACCTGAATAAAACCCTTATAAACCTGGACAGTTTATTGTAAACAGTGGTGGACAGTAACAGAGTAAATTTACTTAAGTACTGTACTTAAGTACATATCCAGAGGATTTGTACTTTACTTGAGTGTTAGATTTCTTTGGTACTTATTACTCTTACTTGAATACATTTCCAAGACAAATACTTTTACTTTTACTTGAGTTAATTTCTAGAAAGGCTGAAAAGTACTTGTTACTTTCAGGTCTGCTCTTTTTTCTTTCTTTCTTTTTTTTTAAATACTATTGGACACAATCCGTTTGTCAAAGAAGGAAACCTATCACAGTGCACGCTCTCCACTGGGCTCTACGTAAAAGCGGAAATAAGTAATCCCTCCCCATAAGAATACCGCCGAAGTAGCCACGCTCTCGACTGTGTTTGTCAACACAAAACCGCGACAATGGCTGAGTAGACTGAGTGTGATAATGATCCGGAGGAACTTTCAGAAAATGTCAGAGCCATGTTCGATGCAGCATCCAACATGGCTACGACAGTGCAGTTTCCTTGGCAATATCACACTGTAAGATACATCATGTTAATCTAGTCATGCTAGTTAAAGGTATATGTATTGTTTTATATTTTACTTATCTTGTGTGACTGTATAGCGTATAGTGGTTGGTATTAACTGGTGGTGCAAGAAGACATGAACCCCCAAAGACTTTTTTACACAAATATTTATTAATTATGTTAAGCCTAGAAACATTCATTTTATTTGAAATTTACTCTTACTTTTACTTAAGGTAAATTTTAAAGCATGTACTTTTGGATACTTAAGTTCCTTTAAAAGCAAGTACATTTTTACTCTTACTCGAGTATCATGTCGACTGAACTACTTTTACTTGTAACAGAGTACATTTTGACCAGTAGTATTTGTACTCTCACTCAAGTACTGGGGTTGAGTACTCTGTCCATCTCTGATTGTCAAAGTGATCAAAGGTGTGAAGTCATGAAGAGCAGCAAACCATCCCACTGTTATGACTTTGTTAAATATACTGTACAGTGACTCTTTTCAAAATGGCTTTTGTAAACATGGTATATAATGACTTTTTATTTTCGACATGCTATATTACTTTTATATTATGGAAATCCCTCTTCTTGTACATGCTCCCGAATGTAAGATCAGCCCATAACTCCTTCAAATCCTCCTTATCTGCTTATGATTTTATAAACACCAAAGACTGTGCCAAACACATAATGTGTATTGAGCAGCTTATTTTTTGTGATTTATCTGTATGGATTTGGCCAATCGTCTCAACTCAAATAACGCTGTGAGGAAAAAAGAGGAAAGGCAACATTTGGAAGCAAAAGGTCTGAGCATGGATCATGTTTTTAATTTATATCTGGTGTGTCAACAGAGAGTGACCTCGCAGGTATCAAAGAGACTGATGTGAAATGTGGAGAGTCACATACTGTACCAGGTGCTTTAGAAAGCGCTCTCGTTCCATTATTGTGCACTGCAGTCGTTGCCAGCACACGGTTGATTCACACAGGGAAAGTGCACTTTGACAAAGAGATGCTATATTGTATCATCCTGCTCTCAGTTAGAAAGCATGTTGATGACGTGCAAAGAGCAAAGCCGTAACACGTGCGGTGTGAAGTGTTGGATTAAAACTTCTTCCTGCTCCCCTCGTAGATTTGACCACTTTAGACCTGTGAAGAAGAAGATGAGAGTGAAGCTGCATGCTCCGTGTTAGATTTTGTAATAAGGACAAAAAAAGGATGATAGAGAAAACGAAAGAAGGAGAGAAAGCAGTAGGACATCCAGAGGAAAAGAGGACTGGGATATTGTAATTAGTTGCACCTGTTTCCTTTAACCCAGCTCCAGTTTCCCTCTATAAACGCATGCAGATTACCCATCAAAGCTCCTCATCGCTGCCTCTGCTCAATGGAGCCTTTGTTGCCAGTTGTCAGGGAGGCGGCCCACAAAAGTATGTAACACAAGCAGGCCTTATTGCCCTGGAACCTACAGTACATGCAAGCCTCCACCGGCCACAGCAAGAAGAACAGGGAGTGTTTGGAGACACACTCCAGTCTGCATGTGAGACACTGCTGACAGTTTGCTTTTTAGTTTTTTTTTGGTGACAGTTGCATCATCTGTCAACACTCAAATGGGGCTGTAATACAGGCCCTGTATTAGCTGTTTGAAAGATGACACTGCTTGTTTGCATGCTCACTGAGACACGTGCATGTATGCAAATGTCCAAACAAGGGACTTCACTATTGCTGATACTACCATAGTTGTAATGCATAGCTTGCAACGGATTTATTTTAACATTTTTAGTTTGATTAAAATAGATTGCCAGACTCTTCTGAGGAAACTGTCTTGTTTTATAAAAAAATAAGTCTGTGATATTCTATTTTCCCTAAAGTCAACATGAAAGGACCAAACCAAAAGTTTATCCTACTCTGTCTGATACATTCCTGAGCTCCAATGTGCTCATTAATTGCACCACGAACACACACACACACACACACACACACACACACTCTCTCTCTCTTATTGCCATTACCTTTGTACGGCTGATAAAGTTGATCTAATCTTGGACCTGAAATCACCAGCCTGTTACCATACAGAGCTGCCGATGAATCGACCGATAATGATGCTGACAGCTGCTGTAACAACGTGAATGAATCTCAGACTGTATATTGAGCTCCTGACTGATGGCCTCCATAATCAGTATCATATATGAACGGTCCGTGTTTCAATTTGTAGATAATCTGGATCCAGCAGCTTTCCTATTTTCTCCATATGGTCGCCACATAATTGAAAACACTTAGAGGAGTGACATTTTGGTCACCGTGTTCCTGATCCCTGATCAGACAGTCCGCTGCACAGCTGCGGCAGCCTAATGGCTTTCATCTGAAGAAAGTGTCCTTGATTAGGTTATTATCAAGACCATTTAGTGTCTCAATGAGAGAAGTATTCGGGGAGGAGTGACAGCGATGTGGTGGTACAGCCGTGTTCTCCCTCATTGAATTGGATGCTGATACGTTCACAGGCTCACCTCACGCAACGTATCTGACAATGAGCGCCGCGACGGAGGCAGGGGGTAAAGGAGGAGAGAACGCTCGGCATTCAGCCGCTAATTAGAAAAATTAGATCTATGAAAGGCAGCAAGTGATCTAGGCCTTCAACCTACGTCTGTGTATCGCCGTAGCAGCACAAAGAGGAGGCAACAATAAGCACCAAGGAGGAGGAGGAGGGGGGGATAAATAATTTAATCCATTATCTACTCTGCAAAGCTCATCAGCACTGCTACACAATGGCCACGATTGAATTGCTGATTGCATTTCTCTCCGACCCTCCAGGAGAAAATGCCCATGCTCCACTATGCGCTCTCAGCCTGCCAGCACAACCAAGAGCAAGACAGAGAGAGACGGGGGGGAGCAGTGTTGAGTGTCTCCCACCAAGGTCAAACTACAATACAGCAATCTAATTAAGAACATCAGAGAGTTTCCTGTACGCCGTTGACCTCCCCTGTTGTGCTCGCAGGCTCAGATTGTCCATTATGTATTACATCATGTGCTCCGACATGTAAATGATGGATGTGAGGCTCTGATCTCGCCTTCCACGTTGCTTTTAATTGATAAAAGTGCGTCTCTGAAAAGGACTTGCAGCAGTTTGACCAGCGGGTTGTACGCATGGATTACTGCTCAGGTACCGTCTGTGATTTGTGTCCACCTGCTCCAACACTTTGGTCCGAGCTGTATTATTGCAGCAAATATGTGATGGACATGAACATTGGATCGCCAGAGGATGAATTGTAATAACTGGGGTGATCATCTTGCTTTTCCTCTAGCGCCATCAGGAGGTTCCTCATTATTTTTTATTAATGTGTCGACAACTGTGGAATGGATTGTCATGAACGTCTGCGCGGACATTCATGGTCCCTGGAGGATGAATCCTACCAGCCGCAGTGAGTCGCTGACTGTCAATTCACAATTTTAGTTTTGAATGAAATGTGTTGATAACTATTGGATCAGAAGACCTCTGAGCATATGGATGACAAAAAAATATATATTTCATTGCATCCTAATGAGGATTGTTTTTACCCATTTCCAGAGTTGCGACTCCGTTTACTATTCAGGGCCTAATTCAGTTTGGACTGGGAGTCTTTTTTTATCGTGCAGTAGACAGTCAGACAGTGGAAGTCTTGTTTCATGACCTTCTGGGTTTTTCAAACATCAGCAGATATATATTGTAGATAAATGGACGCTTAGCTGTGTGACTCAAACAGAGGCACAAACTGGGGCGACGTTGAGCCTAAATAAGGCCTCATTGAGCAGCTAGCTGGGCTCGGCTGTGGACACTTAGTCTTGGTCATTTGCATCAGGCTGCAGTAAAATAGGAATATCACAAACACTTAAAGTTTTCTTGGCTCAGGTCCTCTGACATGCCTAATTTTACCTTCCATTTTAGTGTGGCGCATTTACATAAAACAACGAAAAGTAGTCCACATAATGGTCCCCTTTGGCTAAGCGCTTTAAGGTCCTGTCCACAGTCCCAGTGAGGGGCAGTCAAGCTGCCTCGGCTCTGCTCTGTTTGTTTTATGGAGCAGTAGCGAAACCACTCTGAGGTCAGCTAGCTGCACAAACTGTGCTGGGTCTCCTAAGGTCTGCTGAAAAAAGGGCCCACACCTCATCCAGAGGGCCATTTCTAGTAATCGAGCCAACTTTCATTGACAAAAAAAAGGTCATTACTCTGTTCAGTGCATCAGCGATAACTGGATCAAATGCTCTGGGTGGCTTGTAATGGAGACGTTTGACTTATGTCGGGGGCTGCTGATGAATCCCTCTTGCGAAGGTGGTTCTGAGGGGGAAGAGGCACATCATTAAAAAAAAAGCCCAAAATGTCCCCTTTCACAAAACGCAGCAATATGGGTACTCGATTCGCACACCCTGAATTAATTTGAGTGCCATCATTATGCAAGTACAGCACAAATTGTCCAAGACCAAGTGAAACTATTTATAGCTATCACAAGGCCTGAGAGCCAAGTGTGCCTAATGGTGTAATTTGTATTGTTAATGGTAATGCACTATTAGTTTGTTCCATTTGGCTTTGCACAGGTGCATTAATGGGGGGCTTGGTGAACCGTTTCAGTCAGTCCGAGCTCCCAGTGCCGCTCCGTGGCGACTATCAGAAGGACCACGGCTCTCTCTAGTGGCTCGGAGCGGAACAGCGAGGCAGAAACCGATGCCAGAACTGTAAACTTCAAAAGAGATCCTGGAGTCGAGGTTGGGAGAGAGCGTTACTTTGGTGAAATAAAAGAAAAGCCTTTTTGTTGAATAGAGAATGAAGTAGTCTTATTGTGACGGGAACAGCTGCAGAGTCCCTTAAAAACTTCACAAACACAGATTCCACAAATGTCAAACAGCAAAGCAGGAGAGACCTTTGCAATTTGGTGTTCCTAATTAACCTTCAAGCTCATCAGCCACGATCAATATAGAGTGTAGCGTTTTTTTCTAATTGAGATGAAGTAATTATCAGACTGTATTCATCTCGTTAATGAAACAATGTTCCAATATGCCTGCAGCTAAACTGTTAATTGAGTTCTATTTTGTGAGACTGGCTGCCTCTCCTTGTGTCCACGGCCACAAAGCGTCAAATGTGGGTTGGGGCCTTTGTGCCCGTCTCTGTGTCGACACAGGAACAGGCTGTGGACTGCTGGAGCGTGCCACTGCTTCTCCCTGAAGACCCTCCATCCCTCCCTCCTGTCTATTCTCCCATCAGAGAGCAAAGCGTCAGTAATACCGCTGATTTCAGCAGATCATCCCGTCCCAGTCTGTTATTTCACGGTTTCAGTGGTTAAGCACTCCCTGTTGAGTAAGATATAGCGAGGCAATTATTCTGTAATTATGGAGCCAGAAGAGGAGAAACGGAGCCAGGAGTTACTGGGCTTGTGTAAGTCACTGCGAGAGACCCAAAAGAATGGTGCTAAAACGAGCCTGATTGTGCACATATGGGCGCCGTGTTGGCCTCTGTGTGAAATATAATCTCCTATCCTGACACGATCAAGGAAGGGAGGATCAGCTTCCACTGTAACGTCCCCAATCAAAAATGTTCAGTCTAATATAAACAGACAATTAAAATTAAAAGGGTGCTCCACCAATTTTATACAATATTTTTGACGTGTTTCTGACTTTTGAGGGATGCAACACATTTCACAGCAATAGAAGAACATATGGTGTGATGTGTGACGGTAATCAGTCAAATTCTCATCGGGATATTTTCTATAATTGGGTGACGGCCATATGTGGAGGTTCTGCATTAACTGCTTAGTGTTCTGACAGTAGGCGTCTGTACTGCAGCGTGCAGGAATTTATAGCCCGACCATCTTTATATACAGTCTAAGCACTTGATCCATAAGAACTAAAAGTCTCTGCTGCTGCAGTTTTATATATGGAAGCAAGATTATCTCACTTAAGAAATATTGTATAAGGTACGTAGCCTTAGACGCTGAAAAACGGGTCTAGCTTTTATTTTCAGTCGACTAGACGGTAATGTGCTGCTCACAGGATTACTGAAAAACTACCTCAATCAACAGCTACTTCAGAACGCAGCAGCACGAGTTTAAACTAGAAAAAGGAAAAATGACAATATAAAACATGTGCTGAGGTCACTACACTGGCTTCAGTACATTTTAGACTTGATTGAAAAATATTAATGCTTGTTTTTAAAGGCCATACACGGTCTGGCACCCCTATACGCTGTTTGCCTGACACACTCGTTTTCATTCTAATTCCTGCTTCTTCATGGTTTTAATTCACAGGCATTATTTATGTGTCCGTTTGAATTTGGAATGACTTTTGTCCAAACTTGTTCAGCACATTGTGCTTCCACCTCGAGCGAAATGTGCCGTATAAATTAATTTTGCTTTGCTTTAAAGAACAGTCATGATTTTTGCAGGACATCAATGTTCCATCTACTTCCTACTGCAACAGTTTCATCACGAGTATCATGACACACACATAAGACACCATCAACTACTCTTAGAGGAGAAAACAATAAGGATAAAACGAACCAAGAAAGTTGCAGTTGTGCATTTATGTTAAGATTGTTAATTGATGTGAAACTGATGAGAAACAGGAACTGTAGATTAATACACAAAAAAGGAAATATGATTGTAGGATTACTGGAAAATGAAAAAATAAAATAAAAATGAACTAAATGTTGTAATAAAGGCACTTTCAACTCTACCGCCACCTGTCAGCCAGACCACGTCAAAGCTCTGGTAAACCCTGCACTCGTTTTTCATCAGAGCCGTTCTCCAGATGTGGTCATTTCACCGTCTAAACCAGCCGTTATTAGTTTCCTCAAAGATGCACGTCTGTGATAAAACACTGATACGATGTGTTAAACATGTTTAAAAATTGAGAACATCTCTCAAATACTTGTCACGCACCAAAGGATGCAATGGTCCAAACTATTTTCTTTTGCTACCGATTGGTCCAAAAACATGTGACCTGCATGTTAATACAGTACGTACAAATGCAGCTCGGATATTCTAAACAGCTTTAAAGTGTAAACAAGAGTTTGTGCACCTACAATGTAGAGTGCAACAAAAAAACAACAACAACATGGAGTTGAACAGCTTTCTGGGTCATTTTCAAAAAACACATTTTAAAGTGGTTTCAATCTGTTGAGGTTTGCTTCTTTGATCTTGATGCTCCGACCAAACAGCAAACACAGAATGTCATTAATCAAAGGCTGTTTGTGTTTGAGTTTTCAGATGCTTCCCATCCAGCAACACCCTGCTGCTCTGGGTTTGAATTCTCTCACCGCTCACACTGACGGCTCGTATCCACGTCAAGTTCTCTCAACAGCTGCACGGGCATTAAAAAAGATGAGACACATTCCTCATAGAAAGTCCACTGTTCAGTCTGAGGACTGTTACAGGGTCAGACAAAAGCATCGGAGCATTCAGCAGCTTCGCTCCATGAACTTCCTCCCAGTGTAAATGACTTCTAACAGAATCCTGGAGTCTCCGCGGCTCGTCTCTACACTTTTAGTTCACTTTGGGGTAGATCTTTTCATAGAAGAAGCTCTGAGCCAGGACAAACAGTTCTCCATCTTTCTCCCTGACGGCGTGGGCACGCACAAACTGGAACTGTTCGAGTGCAAACTCGTAAAACTCATTTTCAATTTTCCAGATGTCCGACTGCTGCAGCTTGGCTATTGTCTCTTTGGTGGGGGGCTTCTTGTCGGTGGTCTTTCGCAGGTGAGACTTCTTTCCTGGAGGAAGAGGAGGAGGTTTAATATCAGTCTGGACAACACAGGGGGGCTGCAGATCGGTGAGCAAACAGCTCAGGAACAACAATGATGATTTCACTATGAACAGCTCACTGTTGGACAGCGAAAACAGAACAACTGTTCAACAGTGTTGGAGTAGCAGGGCTGACTGGGAGGTGATGTGTGTTGTGTCAACTGATGGGAGAGCCAATAGACTCAATTCATCTGCAAGCTGGTGCTTTTACAAAATATTTCAATGACATTTTTGATAATAAATCCTCAGTAATGTAAGACAATTAGACGACATTACGACATCCAAAAACTAAGAGGACATCTTAAGTTTCAACCCACATTTCTAACCAGGATGATGTGTTGAAGGTTTTTTCATGGAAAGGAGAATTGCTTTCTTAAAAAAGCTAAATAAAGGATATATTATAAATATCTTTAACTTAATTTATAGTCTCATCTTGCATTTCTGTCTGGAGAAAGGCTGAGTGGTGACCGCCTAGTCTCGAGGTGCAAGTGCCACTTCTTGGGTTCTTTGTTTATTGATCACATACACACGGATATCTTCAGTAATATCTGGTCCCAGCTGGTCTGTGAAGCGTCCCATGGACCTCTAGCTGGTACCTGATCTGTAGAGCTCGGTGGCTCCCTTGAAGAAGCGTGGCAGTGCTGCCTCCAGGATCATGATGAAGTCCTCCAGCTCCTCGGTCACTCCGACCAGCAGGTACTCGTTCACCAGGTTGTACTTGGCCTGTTCCAGGGCCCATCGACTGCCTGCATTCCTGCACACAAAATATCATCAATAAATCCCTAATGTAAACTCTATGCAGATTAAAAACCAATGATTCACTTCTGATGTTGAAGGCTCCATGATTAAGTTCCACTATACGCTGTTGGGCTGTAGTACTTGAGAAAAATATCGAATCACCACATTTCAGAGAAATGCTTGGGTTGCAAGTAAAACTGTGCAATGTGCAATGACAAAGTGAAAACAAAAATAATGTGAAAGCTAAATAGAATTATCACCTGAAACTTCATGAGTTTCAGCTCATTGTTCTGGTTTTCTGGCCCACAACCTTACTGTTTTCATTCACACTTATTGTGTCGTTTTCAGCTGCAGCAGGACACTGTCTGCTCAGCACTTCACGGCAGACTGAGACAGTTAGTGGAGCGTTTAGCAGCTAAAGAGCCAGATATTTACTTCATGAGTTGGTGGAGCCAAAAAACAGAGCTTTACATGAATGTTAAGATGGGGTATGTAATCCTGTTCAGAAGCACTTTTTGTTATACTGGGTGAAATGGCCCGTCTAATTTCAGAGGGATCAGTACATTACGTCATCAGGAAAAGGAACGGAATTAAACAGAGCTCTGTGGCTCGCGAGTGCACAGTGCACGTCTCGCTGATGCCGGAAGAATCAGCTTGGACGGGGGGGGGGGGGTGCTATTTTCTTGCTAGCTCTCCTGCTAGCTTTCCAACATACCCCAGCTTTAATGTTGCTCTGTATCTACTGGACGTGTAAAAAAGCAGCTGGCTTAACTGTGTGGTAAAGAAGAGATGACATCTCTTCTCTCTTCTTTTCTTTTATTGTAACTGTCCCAACGTAAACGTACTGACGATGACGTCATCAACTAACAGGTGCCTAAATGTTGACTTCCTGCAGCTTGTAAAGACACTTCATTGCGGTATCCTTAACACTGTATCACATAAAGCTTCAGCTGTCCTGTCGGCATTTACACAGACTGTGTGAGGCGGGCTCAGTCCACTCACCAGCACTCTGAATGATGGCCGCAGAAGAAGGGGATCTGCAGCCAGAGCTTCTCTGGAGCGCAGTCGGACCCACCTGATGACACACACTCATCAAAGGTCTGAAAGACAACAGAAACACTATCATACATGTATGTGCAGACAAACACTAGACCTTGAACATATATAACTATATTCTACTTTCTTTTGAGGTCTACTTGTATTTCAGTTAGAACATTTACATGCTTTAATGCTCATAAACACTTTATTGTTTCATCCTGGCTTTGACCTCATGCCCCTCCCTCCCAAAAAGCCCACTCTGCTCTGATTGTTCAGCTGGCCTACTCTGTTGTCATTGGTTAACCGTTAAGCATTTGTCAGAAATGCCACGCCCCTAACTATAACCAGGTATAACCAGGTAACAGAGTTGTTCTGTGAGGAATCGTTAGAAAACCAATTTTAGCCACTTGTCCTTCAGCTCCTCTTCCTTTAGAAGTCCATAAAAAGGACATGTTTTCACAGCATAAAACAGCGTCTTCTCCACATGGCGACTCCATGCTCAGCTCAGCTCTTACTCACTTTGTTTGAGGGCGTGAAAAACTAGTTGGTGGGCAGATATTATGCAAATGTATAACGTGGTTACTCCCTTTGAGGCTTTGACACTCTGGAGACATTTTACATGCAGAAAAGTGATATAACACTCTAAAGGACAGGGTAGAAGCAGAAAAGCAGACAAGGTCCATTTTAAGACTGATGAGCTCTGAGCGAAGACCTTTTTGTCCCCTTGTTTCCTTCGTCGAAGACCGGGTCTGTAGTCGTCTCCAAAACGTAAGAAGTAGTAGTAGGACACCAGGCGCTCTATGGGGTCCCTCACCACGTTTATGTACATGGGTTTAACCGCTGCCCCATATCTAGATAAAAAGAGAGTGGTGGACATATTTAGTTTGCATCGAACAGACACTTGGGAACTGGTTTGAGGTCCAACAGACAACGTGAAGCTGCCACCTAATTGATAGTGTTTATTGCACTATAGAAACAGCTTTTCCATCAGTGAAAGTGTGGCAGCATCAGGGAGGACAAGGTAACAGAATCCCTCTCACTAAGGAACACTTACACCATTAGGATAATTACCTGTGATCACTGAAATGATAGTGTCAGAGGAGATAAGGACAACAATGCTATTAATCAACGCTAAAGCACACGCTAGCAATCAATACATGACCTCCCCTTTATCTCCGCTGCTAAAGGTTTGTAACGAATCTGGATATTAATGGAATCACAGGAAATGAAGGGCTTTACTTTGAGAAGTCCAGATAAGCTACATGGCCGTGGTAGAAGCCGGGCTTCATCTCTCTCCACGAGGTGACGTTCCTGACAAAGCGCACCTGTAGCCAGAGATAATGGAAACTAATTACAGAGCAGCAGGGAAACTCCAGCAAATGTGAAAACACAGCAACAACAAACAAGAAAACACTGGGACACAGTTGGCTGGCTTGGCTGCAGACTGGTACGACTGGATTTCTGCTCCAAAGACATGGATGTGGTGAGTCTTTGCAGTTGACACTGTAAGATATTTAAAGTGAGAATACACCGCATTGAATCCACATTGGTTTGCAGAAAGATTTCAGCAGATGATCTCAAAAGGTGGCCAATCAGCTGTCTGAATGGGTTTGCAGACTTCCTGTGTTCAGAAGTGCAGGGGGCAAATTCATTACATGTGCTTCAACAGACAAAATGGACAAATCAATTGTATCAAATGTCAGCTAATTTTTGCGAGAATTTGTTTGTCATTAGTTCCCCTAGTGTTTTTTTATTTATTTTTTTTTTATTTAGCATGTGATTCTAGTTAGGTGTCTTGCTTTCAGTTAGTTTTCATAATGATGTAAGACCTGAAATGGTACTTTCTGCTGAACAACTTTGATTATGGTCGATTAGGATTGACTTAGTTATGTTGCAGCTGAAGCAGAGTTAGCTCAGTAGTGTTAACATGACTCTCAAACTTCTGATCAAACCGATGCTTCACTGTTGCAACAGACTGCTGAGCCTTTATGATCAGACAGGCAGCAACATCTGGGTCTTCAAAGTGAAGTGAACGTGGGAGTGCCTGACAGAAAACTTCACAACTCCATTATTTCTAATAGCCAGCAGGGGGCGACGCTTTTGGTTGGTTAATTATCTCAGTGAACATTGTAACCATGAGTTTATGGTCTCAATCTCTAGTTTCAAGTCTTCTTCAATCCAGCGTGATGTTCATTTAGTACATGATGGTCCATTTAGAGTCCAACAAACCAGAAAGCAGGGGATGATGGATGGGGCTACCTGGGAGTCTGCGTTTTCTTCTAGAAATGTAACCCTTTCATGGTGTGTTTTCAGTGTATGAACAATGTGCAACAACCATGTCCATCAAAAAGGTCGGGTTGACTGTATGAAGCCTGAACAGCAAATCTTGGGGCAAAAACACAGAGTGCTGCACCACTCACTGCTCCTGGTAACCTTAAAGAGAGGCTAAGTCCCGCCCCTTCCACTGGACCACCATGGGACCTTATTTCAGAAAAAATAAATACAGCAGTCAACTGAGAGAGAGAAACCATTTTTTTTATCCCGTTTGATTGTGACGTGAATAACACATTTGATGTGTACCTAAAGTTAGTTAAACTGTTATAATACTGTGAAAATACGTAATTAGAAAGACGACTCTTGATTATGGAGGCGGGAAAATGTGAACATGTGCTGAAGCTCTCACAGTTAGTTAGGGATTTAAAAAAAAGTGAGGGGATTATGACGCACTATTCTACAGAGGAAGCTGTGCTCTTGGTAAACTATAAAACCAAAATTACACCGTTATTCTTACATCAAAACAAGCTGCATGATGTCTCACATCGACATGACAAGAACAAGCACCAAGTTCATCAGTTATCATCAAACAGCACCGGATTCCTTTAGGTTCTGGATAGCTTTCCTCCACCACCTCCACCACCTACTGTTATCTTTGACACGCACACTGCGGTTCCAGCGAGCAAAAATATGACAAAGTCAAACACATTGAACAGGTTTGGCTGAACTAAATGCTTTTACTGAACTGAGATTTGAATGTTCCTGTGGTTAAATGAGTTGGCCTCTGATGTGCCAGCAGACTGATTCTTTCCCCTGGTCTCTGTTTGATCGTGTGCAGTGGAAACAGACTGTTTGTGGGGTGGAGGGGGGGCAGCCTGTTGTGAGATGGCAGACAGGATATTACCTTGGCACCAGCAGCCAAAAATAACGCCAGCATGGCTATGGGGCATTTACACTATGTATGCAACCGGCTGTGATATGTGTCGATGCCATGCATATTCTCTGGAGCTTTCAAAACATGCACAGTCTATATACTTAGACCAGGAGGGACCAGACCTAATACCGAGCCCAGGCTCCAACAACATTCCCTACTTATGGTTTCCTAAACTTCTACCACCACGTGTGTGGTCTCTTGGAGCTGAAACACTTAATCAAAATGAGCTTATAACAACTTAATTCCTGATCTGTAAGTAAAACATCATCATCTACGGAGCAGTCAGAGAGCACATGGTCAGCCATGTGTTCGTCACCATGATGTCTCTAAACCAGAACATCATGGAACATCATGCTGTATTAGAGAAGACTTGAAACTACAGATTGACACCATAAACTCACATTTACAATGTTTACTGACATAATAAATCAAGTGAGAGTAAATGCAAGCAGAGTCCTTTTTACAACCAGAGGAGTCGCCCCCTAATGGCCAGCAGAGAGAATGCAAGTTTAAGGTGGCTTCACTATTCAGACCCGGAGTTTGTCTAAAATGGTTTAACAGGCACTGGATTATTTACACAATATTATCAAAGGTGTATTATTAACATGATAGCATATTTCATTTTTAAATATCACATTCATCATCAATACCAGTATTTTGTGACGATTTTACTTCCTGTCACTTAGATTGGGAGACAATGCATGAAAAAGGCAGTTTCCACACTGTACATTTGATGTTAAGCCAAAAGTCAGTTTTAAGCTATGATTTAATTTGAAATCCAAAGAGCTGTGACTAATGTCTGACTGCACCATCCATCCATCCATCCATCCATCCATCCATCTGTAAACTACTGAAAACATGACCCTCAGTGAATGGTGATGTTATTGGTTTGTGTGCTGACGATTTAGCCTTTACGAAAATGGTACCATTTGATAGAAATTAGGAAAAAATGCAGCACCATTAAACTGCCATCCTTTATTCCTGCACGTTCTTCTATATAACTCACAAACAGATGTGAAGAAAAAGCAGATGTTACTCTGATCATACAGAAACATCCCTAACTACCTAAGAAAGACTACAGGTGAAGTTCTACGCTGCACAGATGTGAGTTACGGCTGTCAACGGAGCCGGGCTCAAAGCTTCCACTGGTTTTCCCAGCACACTGTGGTATAAATGTTTCATGTAACAAACAGTTCTATTCTGGCCAAAACGATGGCCTATTTTTAATTCCACATTTTCAGTTGTGATGATCAAAGAGCCCACAAGCCTTTCATGAGTGGAGCGTCTGCTATAACAACAAAGAACTCTTCTGTCTTTGCTGTATTAAGCAGAAGATTTATTAGTTATTATGAAAGAAAATATGTCCATGTGAGACGTGGAGTCAAGTTTCCTCCTAGCAGGTTTTATTGACTGGATATCTGTATAAAAAGTGAAGTATTTGCACGCAAAGTTTAAGTTTAAATCATGTCATACATTCTGACCCTTCATGTTTTGAGTGGGATTTTGATTTTCCTGTATCTGTTGACTAACGGCATCTAAATCATATAGCAGCCTTACCTGGTCTTGTAGAGACATGACAGGATTGTTTTTGGTTGTATTGATGTGCAGGACGTGGAAGCGATTCTTCCCACACAGGTCGTAGGCGATGTTAGTGAAGGAGGTGCTCGCCGTCTTGGGAACTCTGTTGTAGATGATGACCATGTCATCTTTGTCTGCCCGTGGTGACGATTCCCGCCCAGCATCTTCACTGTGACGCTGCTCTACTTCAGCCACCTCGTGTCTGGCAATAGTACGTTCTGGACGGGCATAAAATAATATTTTTATCAAACATATGTAACATATGTAACTTTGAAACAACACGTCAAATATCACACATTTTCATTGTTGTGTTGTTTGGAGCAAATGTTTTTTTAAATGAATGAATATAATGTTCAATTGGTATAATAAGGGACTCGCTGCTGCTTAAGGTTGGTGCTTATTGTAATTTGTATTTGACAGCCCACACGGCAGGTGCGAGGCCACCAACACAACAATAAAGAAAAAGACAAAAGGTACGTCTACGGTATAAATGAAAAGTAGTTTTTAAATTAAGTCTCGTCTTAATTAAAGACTAAGACAACAACAATCCTTCAAATACAACAACATTGAAAGAAGTAATTAAGCTTGTCATGGTGATATTGACAGGAGGCACAAGTGTTTTCTCACACTTCTTGTCTCCACTGAAAGGTTAATTAAAGTCAATTGCAGGAATGCACTTGTGAGCAGTTCTTGGATCAGCTGTGTGTCGCTCAATGTAATGCTGCCCAGCCAGCACTTCAGTATCTGCAACATGTTTGTTGGACGGCTTCTTGGCCCGGGTAATTTCCCTCTGCTTTAAGACATGATGCAGTAAATGAACAGTTATTACGCAACATCCGTTCAGCTTTACTGTTAAGATACAAATCCAGACTTTTTACCCCAACCATGCAAGTGTCTACATCTAACAAGTTCTACTGTACAGTGAGATAAGATAACATTTTATTCATTGTGCAGAAGTTTCAAAACAAAGTGGGCAGAAAAGTGGACCAATATTAAAGTATAGAAATGTAAGATAACAATGTTGTATGCTGGCTGGAAGTCTCATTTGTGGTCAGCCAGCCGTTTAACCATGAGAATTATTAAAGAGGGAGAAGCAGACTTCACTGGAAGTAAACTTCAGGTCTGTCAAATTAAGAAAAGCTATGTATGTGAAGAAATGATATAATATTTTCTTTGACGTCAGTTACAAAAACTCACCGCAATACAGTCAGTCAGCCAAAGATTCTTCAAAGCAATTTAATGACATGCAGAGCAGTTTATTTGGGCCAAAAACACATCCTCTTGGTCTATAAGTCTTCATGTGCACTCATTTGCTGTCTAACTTGTGTGCTCTATGAAAGCGTTGCAGCTTGCATGAATTATTAGAGGATGATCTAATTTTACTTAATTGCCTGGTTTGATTGAACATTTAATTATTTAATAGGAAAAAATATTTCATGTTCAAGATATGTGGCAGAATGTAGTTTAACCTTTTGTGACAATTGTTAGTCAATCAAAAATAGGTGCAATTGAGCTTACTGAGAGAAGTCTTTTTCAGTGAGCTGAAACTTCATTTAAACAAAATGCACTTAATGTGGTGTCAATTGGCCATATGCTTAAGCATCAACACTAAATGTAACTCCATTTGTCACAAAAATGTAAACACAATATTTTAGAGACTCAAACAGCACTTTTGATGACAACAATGATGATGTAATTACAACTAACCACCTTAGCTAAGGTCTGAACGTACCGAGTCTGGCTCTTGACTCCTCCAGTTTCTGGATCTGGTTCTCAATAAACAGCATCGCCACTGCAAATGCCAAAACAGCCAAAAGCTGGAACTTTGCCGGCATCATGATCCTTAAAAGCCCCATCAAAGCCCCGGATGACTCATACCTCGGACACTGTTCAACAGAGAGGTCTCAGGTCCCCTGCTAACGGCTAATACAGCGAAGAAGAGCTAACCAAGTTATGATGTTGCGCTGCTAAACAACTAGGTTAATCCGAGTTGATTTACTTAGCTGCTAAGTTAACCGTCATTAGATGACACTCAAGAGCCGTCCCACGGGGCTAACTCAACGTTAGCCAAACTAACTAACACTGGCTAGCTTCTCCGCTTACTATCATAATAACTCCAGGAAAATCTCATGCTAACGTCATGCTAAAAAACAAGACGGTAGTCGCTTCGTATTTTAATTCGGGCTCGCCTTCTTTTAACCCCGCTGACAGCGTGCAGAGTCCGTGGGCTTCATTGAAATGCCACTTGGCGCTGGCGGACAAGAAGGCGTCAAAAGCGACTCCCAACGACAGCTATGTGCAGCAGAAGACGGGCTTGTTGCAGCAAGCGGCATCGCCAAAGGGAAGCTGGCTGAGCCAGAGACCGTTCACAACAGAGACGCCTCACTGAGTCGGTGTCCTGTATCTGTATCACGAGGCTTTCACCACTGCCCCGCCCCTTTTTAGGAGACTCCGCCATCCTGAGTAACTCCAATGGGAGAAGTGAACGTGAACACAGGTTATGGTCGTCTCTTTCACTATATAAGCACCAGCTAAATATATAACCATGTTTTACACATGCAATATACCTCCCGAACATTCTCACTCTGAAATAGCATTTCTAGACGGACAAATCCGGAAGAAATCAACTTTTTTCGAGGCCTTTTGCTGTCTCCGCGACACACTCTCGCGAGATCTGGCAACTGACGTTCGTTACCAGTGCCGTTGAAAGATACAGGCTGTCAACGGCAGTGGCACAAACTAGCTGCTTTTTGTGATGCTTCATATAGCTGTTCGATATGTAATGTTGGTAAAATAAAATATGCATGTTCAAATATTACCCAAACACGGGTAGACAAGAAGTGGACACACTGTCAAACCCATGGTGGAGCTTTTAATGCGGCATCTCCACTCTAGAGGATCTTTGGTTCTTCTTCCTCGTCTTTACTGGAGGATCACAAACCAATGTTTAATGTACTTACCGCCACTTATTGTACCGGAGTGTGTGTACCATGGAAAACATAGGGGAAGAAACGGAAAGAAAATTTTTAGTATAGGTCTAAATATTCTAACATATCCTGAAATATTACTGTATTAGCTGTGTGTGTGTTTTAAATCGTATTTCCCTTGATCCAACACTGGCTCTCAGCAGTCTTTTTAAGCTCCAGTGCTCCCCTGCCACATTAATCTTATCTCACATCTCCATCTCTATATTTTATTAAAATGCTGAACATGTTCTCAGTCTGCTAGTACATTACACCACCGAAACAGCTTTGAAGGTCTCTTTCTCATTAAACATGGCGTTGTGTGAAACAAGCACAGTCTCTGGTGGTCGACATGACACACTTGGACTAAATTACAAGTATAACTGTGGTTCATGGAATTTCAAGTGACAAATGACAGTGTCAACAAAGGAAAATGCAGGCCTTTTTTAGTGGTCTGTGCCATGAGTCGCCCTGGCCGTGCATGTCTTTATAAAACAGTAAAGGAACTTGTTAATGTCCCAAGTATGGAAACATAGTGAGATATCTTATCTTATAACAGGACAGCTGATCTAAACCTCAAAGGTCACAGCAAAGACAAAGCAACAGGAAGAAGAGAAGCCTTTCTAGGCTACAACTCTGATTACTGCTTAACCAAATAAGTTGGCTTCCTCATCCACTGTGCAGACGGAAGTGTGTTGAGATATCTAACATTGTGATCAGGGAAGAAGATATTTGCAGTGAAACTCAGTTGACAACAGTATGTAACTCTCTGGCCTTACATACAATGACTTCTAAACCACATAGTGTTACTTTTTTAACCACGATTCCCACATAGTATTTATTTTCATGACTGTGAGCTGCTATAAAAATGCAAATAACGAAAAGGTCCCCCAACCATATGCTTCATATGTAGATAGGGCTTCATATCACTCAGTGGATTTCTCGAGCCTGGACCATTTGCAAATTATCCAAGGCAAGAGATGAAGTCTGCAAATCAGTTAAGAAAGTAAAATGCACACAAAGACCCAATAGGAATAAATAAACGTGCAAAGTGTGGGCCAGAAAACTAATTATATTCTTATTGTGTAAATAATCCAATTGTTGTGCAAAATGTGCAAGCAGCCAGTAGCGTGCACAAGATGGTCCAGTCAGACTCATTCTCCTAAAAACTTGCAGACTTGAAGGGAAAATACATTTCAGCTGCAGTCAAGCATCTTGCAAATACCAGTTCTCTTGACTTTTGACTAAGAAACTTTGAAATAACACTGTACTACTCCTCTTTTATGTGTATATTGTGACTGATGAGATTAATGTGGCTAAGCGTGATGCGGCATGTCCTATTCTCCGCCCAAAGCTGCCGGCTCCATGTTTCACTATTTAACTTCAGGGTCAGTTCTTCCTGCGCTGGAACACATCTGTCTGAGCTCGTGCATTCTCCAAAGACAACAGCGCCTATAACAGAAACTCCACTTTAATCCTATGTCATTTAACTGTTCCCTTGCTGCTGCTCAAACCTGATACTCTGCCTAAAAATCACCAATCCAATGCAATGCTGTGCATTTTGACTCATCTGCTAGTTATATAATCAACTCTACATAAGAAGGGTCACCCCATTGCTTTGTGGACTACGGTTTGATGCCTCAAGTAAGAACAATTTGGCAATCGACATCTTGGAATTTTTGCTATCAGTGAAGGAAGTGACCATATTTGTGCTGTGGAGGAGCGACGGGTGGATCTGATGAACACAAGCAGCAGAACGACAACCTTACTGGATCTGGATCCATCTGATTTCTGGTGTGAAGTTCTTGGCAAAATTTAGCTTCATGATATAAGTTCAACTTCACAGCTAAGTGTTAAAGTCATCGTATAGCTTGTTGTTTTGGTAGCGTGACAGCGACCTATCAATCTCAAAGTAGCCCCGCCCCAAAGCATCATCTGCTTTATGGTCAGTTAGACTCTAAATGGACGTGTGGAAGAAAACTCTTCAGGTCCAATTCAGTGGCTGGTTCAAATGAGGTTTAATCACTGACAGTGGAGAAAAGACAATGTCGCGGTTGCCACACAGCCCAATCTGCCCTGATGTGAGGCAAGAGACAACTTATACAGAACCAAAGGGGCAGGTCTAAACAGTGGATTTACATAGATTCAATACGCGTCTCACCGAGGGGAAGAGACTTCCTGAGACAACATAAAGGTGTGACTTCCCTCGGAACAGCTGGGTTCTTTCTACATAGTGTCACAACAGGGGCCATTCATGAAGGCCTTGATCAAGTATGTGAGGTGAAGGTGTTTCGGGGACGGTCCAGGAAGGGGGACAGACCAGAGGTTCTTTTCATCAACATGACAAGGCTTACATACAATGAATGCAGCTCAGCAAGACATTTGATGTTTAGAGAGAAAGGAACATTATACCAAAACCAAATAAGAATTCTAAGGTAACACAATTTCTTCTACAATTCCCCATTTTGTCCTATAGGACAACACTAAATACACAAGAAAATGTAATCAAGCGAAGTAAGAAAATTACAATACATCAATTCTACACAATTTGTCGAAACCATCATGAAATAATTCTTTAGGTACGTCGTGGGTAGTTCATTGAATCATCATTTTAGTAGTCACCTTAGCTGTAATAATTTTACACATTGCTCTGATACAAGAAAAAATAATAAGGGCTAATAAAAAAAAACAGATTATTCCAACATAACAACAAAAACTATAAAACAGATTAAACCAACAAAAACATATTGAACTATATTTGTACCCCAACGGCCAATGAGTGTTTCCAACCATTCAAAAGGGCTACTAATATCGCTGGTGTGCACTTTATCAGCAATGTGTTTAACATGTGCAATGACATCAGAAAGGCTAGCATTATAATCTGACACATAAGTACAACATTCAACACAAATCATTGCACAAGTACCACCCTGGGATGCTAAAAGATAGTCTAAAGCTGTAGGCAGGAGGCGTAGAAGAGGTTGAAGTCCAAATTATTAAAGTCCTTGGTCACGGAGGAAAGCACAAAGTGACAATATGAAATTATGTCATGTCCACTTCCGGTGCCTTTAATACACAATTCTAATGGCCCTGGAACTACACTAAGAGGGGTGGTAGCAGGGGCATCCATGCACGCCTGACACTTGTTTATGGATATTTTGCAGGATAAAGTTCTAATTTCAGGTGAAAACTGGAGAAAGTTCATGGGTGTGAGATGTGTGTGTATTCCGGTGAAGTATATGACACGTGTCACATTCGGAAATGGGCAGAGTCATCAGTGGGAAGAGTTCATCAGTATTATGTGGGATGAATCCACATGTGTAACCGTTATGGTTAGAATTGGAGCTTTGGTCAGCTATCATTCTAGGCAAGTTGATATAAGTGTTTGTAGAAATAATTTGGTCGTGTGTGGAGATTGTATTTGGTCCAGTTTCCCGTTTCTGACGAAGGCTGGAGACTGCAGTCGAGGAGGGATGAGCTATCCCTGATATGCTTCTTTCTGGTGGCTCCATAGCTGCAGTATTAAGAAGGAGATCTTCCGAAGCAACCTTCTGTCCCCATTGCTTAATACTGGTACTGCAAAGGAGCCACAGGAACAATAATCCGGTCACGAGCAGCAACATTGGCGTCAGTCATCAGCATCTGGTCAGAACGGCAACGTTCCAGGTTGTTCTCCTGCTGGGCTGTTGATCTTCACTGGTCCATGTTGGCATCCTGCTGGGCTGTTGATCTTCACTGGTGTGAAGAGTGGATCCATGTGGGGTGTGACACACTTCATGACAGTGTTGTTGGTCAGCAGTATTTGAGATGGGCCGGTCCACCTGGGCTGGAGAGTGTTCCTTTGCTTGAACTGCTTTCAGGGTTGAAATCACTAGGCTGAAGGTTGTGATAGTCCCCGTCAGTGGGAGGCGTGTGGGCTGCGATCACCTGTTAGTGCAGAGCTTAGACAGAAGAACACAGTTCCTTGCAGAGTTCTCGTGTGATAGGGTTGTTGAAATGGGTGTCGTCGTCGCTGTTTAATGCAGCGGGGGATCCCAAACAGGCAGACAATGTCTCTGAGGAGCAGAGTAGTCACTGTTGTGGTGTCTGCTTTTCTGTTTGCAAAAAATTCAGTCTATGTTGAAAACATATGATTAAAAATAACAAAACAATAACAATAACATGTGAACATATGACTTTGTACAAAGTCAATCAGCATATTTACAAAGGAGTCCTCACGGGGGGAATGCTCTTCTTGGTTTGTGTCGACAAAATTGTTTGAATATAGGGACGTAACAGGAGCAACGTAAATCTGCTTATTGCAGCAACCATTCCCCATTTGCTCCTGTGAGTCACACCATGTGTCGCACAAACAAGTTGAGGAAGCAGGAAATGTGTGGCTAATGCGCGGCCGTCGCAGGAGCTCCACAATTCATAAAACAACACAACCAGGCAGAGCGCTCAGAGGTGTCGGGGGCCGCTTGTAACGTAGCCACGTTAAAGCAAAGAGCTCAGCTTGTGGGGCTGAGCATGGGGGTGGGAGGGGGTGGGTGAGATTCTAGGATCTCAAATAGGGGACCAATTGCATAACCTGAGTCAAGTGTAGGGCTCTCTGATTCCCACAATGCACATAGACTAAAACGCAGAATCTGACAAGAATACCTGTAAAACGTGGAATTTCGTGGAATTTGTCAAAATCTGAAAATCAATGTTTTCTTGAACATTATAAGAGTTTTTTACCATATCTAAGCTGAAAGAAAAGGGAAGGGGGGGGGGGGGGGGTAATCAACAGGAACAACGCCTCATTCAGTATGTCTGAAAAGTGAAACATAAATAGCAGCGAGTGGACTGACAGATACGCTGATTTTAGACACAGCGAAAGTCAGGGGCAGGGGGCTGCTAGAAATGTCTTTATTTTGATCTATCTACCGGCACGATTACACACTATTTGATGAAAAAAAAAACGCTATAAAATTGTAAAATACTGAATTACTTTAAATGAAAACGGAAAACAGAATTTCAAAAATAAAACGGAAAACAGAATTTCAAAAATAAAACGGAAAACAGAATTTCAAAAATAAAACGGAAAACAGAATTTTGAAAAATGAGAACGGAAAACAAAATTTAGAAACATTTAAACGGAAAACACAGAAGTCCGAAAAATGGAAAACAGAAAGTATGGAATTAAGGAGAAAACAATAAAATGGAAAAAAGAATTTAGAAAAATTAAACAGAAACCGGGATTTAGAAAATTAAAACGGAGTGCATGGAATTTGGGAAAAATTAAATGGGAACACATGAAATTTAGAAAAATAAAAATGGAAATCAGAATTTAGAAAATGAAAACGGAGAGCACGAAAATCTGGAAAAATAAAAGGAATCTTGAAAAATTTAAACAGATTTCATAGGGTTCTAGTCAAGTGCTCCAGTGGGAGAGCGGTATGAGCTATCATCTACAGACAAAAATAACTCAGGTTTTGCAAGTGGTTTGTCTAGTGGATCGGGACGGGTTGAGCAAAAAGATCAACTAAGATCAGCTTTCACAACTATATGGCTTGCCATCAATTAGGGAAGGAAGGAGGGAAACAGAGTTAAGAGGTGATCAGCGCTCAATAGTAAGGTTAGGAAAGAAGGGTGAACTCATAACAAGTCTGTCTAGAGGAGGAAAAAAATGTTGCTTTCAGAGCAGAAGACAACATGGGAGACAGAGTGGGGGGCAAATAGTGTTTAGTGGAGATCTCAGTACCATGGAGGAGGTCGTTTCTACAGCGAGACTGAAATAAAAAAATAATAAAAAAACTGGGATCTGGGATGAACAGAACAGGAGGAGTGGATAGTGGTTGGATCTGTAACTACAGGAAAAATAGGGTTCATTAACTGCACCGAGGTCTTATAACTTGTCTTATTTGTTTGTTTGTTTGTTTGTTTTTTTGTATGGGAAAATTGGAGTGTTACAGAGGCTGGAGGTAGGTAGTTTTATGCCTTGTTCTAACAGGGACTCTATCACAGGTGCAATTCCAAGTTCTGCGTCAAGTTCAAGGGGATACTGGCATTTCTCTGGGAGTGGTTTATCTGGGTTGACATTAATTTATTTTTACACTAGAAGCAGAAAGAATTAGTCCCACATCATTAGGGTGGGAGGAACACAAAGCAGGAGGGATCTGGGATGAAGATGGAAGGAGGTTGTGGATGGAGAAATAGGCTGGGGGGGCTAGGTGTGGTTCTGTCTGTGACAGAGTTGAAAAGATAACAGGTTGTGGATCAAAAGAGACACACAGGATGTACCCCAAAGAGCCAACCTTGTACAGTGGGTAACTGGCTACAGTATCACAAAATGTTTTGTCATTACAACATTGGAATAACTTTTCCATCTTGCCCAGCTCCAAGGTGTCGTTTTAGTTAGCAGTAGCTACTGCGATATGGGGAACACCGTCATCCTTCTGAAATCACTATCATTAACATGCAGGAGGGAGGTTGCTCTTTCATCTTGCTCAGCTTTTTGAGTATACTCAGAATTTGGAACTGCATCGTGATGAGCTAGACAATGGAGTGAGGGAAATCAGAGCAAAGAGTCAGATATTTCAGAAATCAGCCAAGAAAGGAAAGGAGAAGAGGGCTTGGTTATATGGTTATAGATTGTTTGAAGTTTTTTTAAAGAGAGTTGAGGAGAGGGCAACTGTCAAGCATAGGTCACTGATCGGGAGACCTGTTGTAGCATAGAAAAACAGTATTAACATTAGCATCAGGTACATCAAGATATACCTCATAAGGGGTGCATTAATGGTGCAGTCAGAATTGACATAATAAATCACGACCCAGTAAGTTCAGAGGGGTATCAGTAGCCGTTAGAAAAGCATGTTCTCCATATAGGGGGCCTAATTCCACTGTCATTGGAGCACTTACTGGGTTTTGTTTAGTGATGCCGGAGACGCCTACTGTGTTTACAACCTCAGAGGACAATTCAACATTTCAAGTTACAATTCAAGTCTTTAGGATTGATGGCAAGTCATATAATTCAGTTAATTTATCCCTCTTTTTTTTTTTTTTTTTTTTTTAGAAGAGAGATAAAAAATAGAATAAAAATGTACAAGCGAAAATAATAATGAAACACTAAAATAAGATGAAATCAAAACCAACATAATTATTAACGAGAAATTTAAAAATGAAAATAATGCATTTAAAAAAAATAAAAAACTAATATTAACAAAAGGTAAAAATTAATTCATATAGAGAAAAAAAAAAAACCTGCAAACTAGTTAATATAAACAATAATACTTAAAGGACAAGGTACTAATAGTATGTGAAACCTGAAGTAATAAAATAGAAAAATAATGTATTTACAAAAAAAAAGAGTTGAGTAGAGAGCACAGTGTTGTGCCTGAACCTGTTCATTGAATGATAGTTCTTGAACTCGTTTATATTTTGGGAAGAACGTAAACTGAAAGTACTGTATTTCTGCCTGATGAACGCTACTGTGAATGCGTTCATCCTGGTGTCTGTGAACACTCTCTCAGTTTAACTACGTTCAATAGGGTGGCAGATTTGTATAGAGCATTCCAGGCAAAAACCAGGCGAAAATGAAAAAAATAATAATAATAAAGATAAAAATGAAATACAGTGAAAATAAAATACAATTGAAACAAAAATATTATAAAATGATAAACGAGAAAATAATAATAGTACTAAATATTGAGAACAATATTTTGACAAAAAATAAAAGGGGGCAAATTAATTGATACAGAAACAACCGGCTCAAAAGAAATGATAATACTAGAAGGATAAGGTACAGTATCAATCATACAGTACAATCATAAAATTGAAAAAATGAAATATTTACAAAAAATACTAAAATAATAGAATGTAGGTAGGGTGAAGTGAATTAAAAAATAAACAAATCAACAGGCTAAAGAGAAGCCAGAATACTAAAAGAACCAACAATTTAACTATAGTAAAGAACAAAAGAGGGGAAACTAATTAAAACAGAGAGACAAACCAACTAGAGAAGGGATAAAGAGCAAGTTACTAACAGTCTTGAGTAACAAGAAATAAAAAAATAGAATATAACGTATTTGAAAAGAAAACTAAAGTAGGTTGGGGAAAATTAATTAAAACAGACACACAACCCAACTAGTTAAAGAAGTGATATTACACAGTGAAGAAAAATTTGTATTTACATGAAAATGAAGTGCTCTTAGCCACGTGGTTTATCGCAAAACAGCAGTCGTGAATCACAGTGATCAAAAGGCTATTAACTAATGGATAAGGAACTAGAGCTGGAATGTTGTGTTCAATTGTAACCTGAACAACTACTTAATTCTAGCAATAATTTCTTATAGTAAGAAAACAACATATAAATCACAGCAAAACACAAACACACAACATTGAAAAACAAGATGTTACAATGAGCTCATACAACTTTTAAACCGGTTAAACACATGTCATTCATTCAATATAACAATCTTTTACAAAGAGAACCACTGAAATCCATAAGATTACAGAGAGTTTCACCATGCAAATCGTCATTACATTTCCAAGTAGGAATTACGATGACATGAGTGGCGGACTGGCTACCCCACTTAGATATCGTCAACCTCACATAACAATCTCTCACATAGAGAAACACTCAGACCCATAAGGTCAGGGAGAATTTCACAATGCAAACTGTCATTATGCTACCAATAGGATTTAAAACAATATGAGTGGCGGACTGGCTACCCCACTGAAATATCGTCGACCTCACATAACAATCTCTCACATAGAGAAACACTCAGACCCATAAGGTCAGGGAGAATTTCACAATGCAAACTGTCATTATGCTACCAATAGGATTTAAAACAATATGAGTGGCGGACTGGCTACCCCACTGAAATATCGTCGACCTCACATAACAATCTCTCACATAGAGAAACTCTCAGACCCATAAGGTCAGGGAGAATTTCACAATGCAAACTGTCATTATGCTACCAAGTTTAGGAATTATGACAATATAGTGTCAGACTGATTCACTCCACTAAAATTGTCTACCTCACATAACAATCTCTCACATAAAGAAACACTCAGACCCATAAGGTCAGGGAGTATTCCATCATGCAAACTGTCATTATGCTACCAATAGGAATTATGACAATATGTATGGAAGCCTGGTTACTCCATAACAATACCATCCACCTCATATAATAATCTGTTACACCGAGAAAAACTCAAACCCATAAGGTGATGGAGAATTCCACTATGCAATCTGTTATTATACTACATAAGGCCTTTGTTTTTCTTAAAACTCACCAGAACAGCCTGCAGTCAACTGCTGCTATTTGAAAATTTAAATCGCATTACCTGGGTCTATGGAAGATCCGGACCTGAGACAGGGCATTGTGAATATCAGCAAAAGTTAGGAATTTTACAAGAGGCTTCCTTTACCCTTTGAATTTGGCGCCGATTGCTAATATTCAAAATCACTGGCTCCAGTCCAGACGTCCTCTAGCCCAGGGTTAGCGAGATGCCGACAACGCCATATTGTGGAAGAAAACTCTTCAGGTCCAATCAACATGACAAGGCTTACATACAATGAATGCAGCTCAGCAGGACATTTGATGTTTAGAGAGAAAGGAACATTATACCAAAACCAAATAAGAATTCTAAGGTAACACAATTTCTTCTACAGACGTAATCTACTAAATGAACATCATGCTGTATTGAAGAAGACTTGAAACAAGAGTAAAGTACAAAGATGGTTTTAATTTTGCACTATGCATATCTGTTATGGCCCTCGGCCATGTTGTGTTGCTGCTGTGCCTTTCTGTGCTCCTCCTTTCCCCAGGTTCTCCCTGCATGCCTGTCTCCCTCCCACCTCGTCAGGGAGATCAACTCCACCTGTGGCTGCATCTATAAGATGAGGTCTTAACAAGATGGCGCTCTCTTTCCCCTTTCCCTCCTGGATGGCTGGTGCCACCCAGGCCCCCCAGCATAGTTTTATTTGGTTGTCTTCTGTTAGCCCTTTTGTTACTTTATGATTGCACACACAGATCCAACACCTCTTACCACACCACACCACACCACATATTACTGACCTACGCTTAAATTTGTGTTCTTTTCATAAACGTATGGTTAATTGAACTGATCGCTGTATGGTCCTCCCTCCTTGGTTATGCTCCTGGCATAACAATATCTCAAGATCAACCCAAAGTAAAAGTGGGTGATCTGTAAAAATGAGGATAGAGAAAAGAAGAAGCAAGCATCTGAGATCTGATGTATCTCTTCTGCGAGGAGTTTCTCCTACAGGCTCAACAGACACTATCAGAGCAGTGATGCAGGTCTCATCCACTAGGGGGTGCCAGAGATCCAAGGATGAGGCTCTTGTTGGATCTACAACCATAAACCTTACCAAGAAAAGGTGATTTTTAAGAGTAAACTAGAACAAAAATGTACAAAATGTTTTTTCAGGGCCAAATGTAAGAGAGTCCAACGTGTTTCTGCAAGTAATACAAATCATGCAGATGAATCTCTTTTTTTCCACAGCATCTTTCATAATTTTACTGTTCATATTTTATATCTTCACCGTATCAACGGGTCAATCAAGAATTCCCTTATAATAAGTGTCTATACCAATCTATTTAAATTCTATATATAGCCTGTCTGGCATCAATTAATGGATGATTAATCCTTAATTAATGTTTCAGAGAGCAGGGAGAGTGTATTTTCTTAAGGTTTTTTTTTTTACACACAAAAACCTCTACTATCACACAGCATCATGTCCTGTTTTTCCTGTGTTGGCTTCTTGGGTTCATTGTTTATCAGAGCCTTATGTTATGTGCTCATAAGGATGCCTTCCTTGTGCTTCTTTTGCATATATGAGACAACTGTGGTACCTTTGATAGTCTTATGGCCCCCAACACCTCTTTTGACCTCTGATTTTGATCTCAGTTGACTCAGAATAACTGGATTCCAATTAGTATATATTTCGATTATTTTGTTACGTTGTGGGTGCTTGAAGGTGCTGATCTCATGTCTGTGTCAGGGCACATCTGACCTCTGTATGACTACTGGTCCTTGTGTGCACCATATATGTCACTCCTACAACTCCTGTGCTGTTTTACTCTTGCACTGTTTCGAGATTCCCCCAGGACCATTGAAAAAACAGCAGGTGCTGTCTCTGTGGGAACCTGGGCAAATTCTGAAATTCATTGACTTGTTCTATTCCTGCTCTGTGAAAGGTGTCCTGAGATAACTTTTGTTGTTGTGTGAATAAACAAAATTGAATTAAAATGTGGTGGGAACACAGTTCCTGTGACATTGTCATGGTCCCCTTTGAACTCACAACTGTCCCCTAAAAAATACACACAGACATGGAATATACAGTTACACATTTTAAAGATGACCTGAAACTATTTAGGGTTACTTAAGTAAATGTCATCAAATTTCAGGCTAAAAGTTTTACATTTAGGGTATTTTTTACTGCTGTCAAATGTTCAAATTTGACCCAAACAGCATGTAGGGTTGAAAAGCAGATACAAAATACCACTGTAATTACATTTTTGGGAGACTGGAAAAGGGAATTGACGAAGTGATCGCTACTGTGCACAATCACTAATGTTGAAATTTAAATTTCGCTCGGGATCATTAAAGTATTCAGCTATCTGTCATCTATATCTTGTATGACAGGATCCACCATTAAAACCACAGAAAAAAAACTGTATGTTTTGTTGACATAACAGACACATTAGCACAAAGTACATTTCCATAGTAACAACAGGTTTAACTCTCATGTGGTGTTTGGGTCTGTGGGACCCGTTAACAATGTTTGCTCAAAGTAAGATGATACAATTAATTCTTTTTTCAACCTGAGACTCACCGGCCTTGGCTCATTTTCTGTGAAGAACATATAACAGAACACATTTTCAATGAGTGCCCACTGTGGGCATCCTCTTGTAAGCTTCAGAAGGACGTCTTACTGATGCAGCGCAGGTTGTTATGATCAAATACTTTGAAACAGATCTTCCACAACCTGTGATTTATGAGAAATTATATAAAGAACTTGTGTTCCTACAATTCCCAGTCTGTCCTCAGCCCATGAGCCATGCTGGAGATATTAAGAGTGAGTTCACCTCCTCCAGCGTGGCTTTAAAAAACGTTTGTCCCATTGTCTTCATGCAGAGTCATTACTTTGTTGCAATTTAATTAAAAACAACTAATGACACACTTTAATTGTGATTAAATGTCACCGCCTACTTATTACTTCCATTAACTCTATTATCAAGAAATGTGATTTCATGCGAATCATCTAAACCCTCTTCTGCCCGTTCCCTGGCAAATCCAGACGGATCCCAGAGGAGGAACCGGGGGGGTTGCCGTGGTTTCACAGACCGGGATGATGAAACGGGCTCCTACATCAAACATCAGGGGAACCGTTTACTTTATTCAATTATCCCCAAAACAAAAAACACCATTTTATTCATCATATGAGGGCTGGACATAACGTTAATAATAAAATAATAATGTTAATAAACTGATGACCACTGTATTGAGTTTACAGTAATAGGATAAACAAAAACACAATAATCAGTAGGGTTTTTTTTGTTTGTAGACTTTAATAACAGGATACTGACAAAGATATTTTCCGTAACTTTAGTCTGTCCTGCATTTCTTTCATGTGTAAAACCTTTCCTCTAATTTAAAATGTGCCGTTCTTAATAGTTTCTGTTTGATTCTTTAATTGCATTCTGAAACAGTCAGTATTTGCATGTCTTCACCTTATATTATATTATTATATTATATTGATTACAAATTGTAATCAGACCTATGAAATCTTATAACATAATCAATATTACAGTCTTATGAAGGCAGATTTCAGTCTGAGGTTACTGCTCTTCATAAAGCTCTCCAATTCGACTTTGTAAAGTGTGAAAATGCAGCAAAGCTATTTATTCCATTAATGCCATACCTTTTTTAATTGTTGTATTGTGTGTGAATTTCACATTGGTTGGTTTACTACAGCAGTATAAACCCAAAATAAACAATTTTGTTAATTGCAATAAACAGATAAAAAAAAGGATGCTGAAATAATTACATAATGAAGACAAAAGGCAACATTTAAAACTTGTTTTTGGAGTAGAAAAGAAAGAAGGGTTTGGATCTATAGGAGCTAGACTATAATAACACTGCAGCTGCTCCATCAACACTAAGAATCAAGTAATCTAAACATAAATCTGGCAGCGACCTTGTTGTTTGTACCATAGAGAGTCTCCTATATTTTACACATCGTTTGGTTGGGTCTCTGTACTAAAGTGAGGTTCTATCGTAGACCTCTGGGAGACCACAGACTGCTATGATGTGTTTTGTCATTTCTGATTCAGTGTCGACAGAAAGAGAATCTCAACGCTGACACTCTTTCGCGTCATGTGGCGAATTAGGCACCTCAATGCCGGAGCACGAACTGGCACCACAGAAGGCATGTCTTCCCCTATAAGGGAGATCAAGGGTCACAAAAGACAGAAAAGAAGCAAACTGAGGGAAAACAACTAACTTGGAGTATTGACATAATTTAAACAATATCACAAATGAATCAGCATACCTACAATGTCATATGACATTATATCTTTGAAATGAATAAAATACAAAGCCTCACATCATGAGACACATGGACCTTAGTGTCAGAGAGGAGCAGCAGATCTCCTCATGTTACTGAGGATGTGAGACACGTGAGCGAATATAGTGGTAAAGTTATTCAAAGCAGCATCACTTGTACTTTAAACTGAAAGGAGCTTAACAACACTAACATCCAGTAGCATGTGTTATTGTATGTTGGGCTATAAGCAGGTTGAGAGGCTGCATGCTTCGTGCTTGTAGAGGGCTCTGTCCCTGTATTTGTAATAACAAATAAAAGATGTTTTAATGATTTGTGAGATGCATGGATGAAGAGAGGGCGGGGGTTAATTGTATGCTATTATGTAATGATTTTACCGGGCTAGTCCACTTTAAATTTTGGCTGTAAGTGGCCCATGAACTAAAAAGAGTTTGACCCCCCTGTAGCTCGTTCAAATGAGTAATTAGTTAAGTGGCATTATTAAAAATCAAGACTTTAGTAATGTGTACATTAGACTTTTAGTCTCATCAAACGCATCAGCTTTTTACTGATAAAAAGCAACATTTTTATTGGGCCAAATATATGAAAATTACCAGAAAAATACATATTTGTGTTATTTATATTTTAACACACAGAGGCATAAGCTTGTATCCGATCAAGCTAGCTAACCTAGCCAATGTTATGTTGTTTCATTTAAGCTAACAGTATCAGCATAATGTTTTATAATTTGAGCTCTGCTGGGTAAAGCTTTGGGAAAATAAATTCCCCAAAAGTTTTCGTCATGATTAAACAACAGAAATTGTCAGAAATCAACTTTAATTATCACCTATTTTCCTCTCCAGTTTAAACGGGTGCTATTAACAAGCTAATGTTCCTTTTATTGTTACAGCTACACCTGGGAGTTACTGGATGTTAATATTTATATTAACTCATCTCTAGAAACGTCAATATCTTTATGTTGCATATTGTTTTGTGTGTCGTGTTTATTTTTGAATACGCCAAAATAAGAATCACACTTTTCTCATTTTTATTTCACACAAAAATATCAAAACACAAATCACAAAACAGCATTTGAATGTTAAGATTATTTGATGTTATTAAAAAAATAATACAAAAACAGCATGAATGTTTAGCAGTTCAGCCAAATGAAAGGAGAGAGAAATAAAAACAATAAAAACGCTTTGGGCCAAAACAAAAGACCAGCGTCACGATGCAGCAGCAGCAGAACATAACAGGTAGGTGGGAGGTTTCTGTGAGGGTCAACTGATTCTACACGTAGTCAAATCTCTGGTTGGACTGCCTGCCCTCCATACTCTGGGCCTTGTAGGAGTCATTGTAGGCTGGATGGGGTCTGGGCTCCGACTTGTAGGCGGTGTGGTGGGAGGCGGCCTTGTAGGCCATCCCGTCATACCTGAAGAAGAGCAGCACATTCTTTTAAATAAAGCAGAGAGAGGCAGGTTTGACATCATCTCTAGCTGCTGGAGAATATTAACAAACATAAGGAATATTGTGACCAAGAGAAGAATTTAAGGACTTCCATGTATTGTTTTGCAAGCAGCCTCGTAAGCATTTGCATTTGCTTTATATATGCAGAGGAACAAAAACATACACACCTAAACTTGCATTTACATTTTCGCTGAGTACGTATCCTTAACTTTCAAAGGAACACATTTTTTATCGTTATTGCCCCACAGCATAACAGAAAACATCCAGGGGCGCTTTTTGTTGTTGTTCAGCTTTGTCAGAAGCCCAGACTTCATTTGACAGCAGCCGACATACAATCGCCACTCCGATTTTGCAAGTAGCAGCTGTTTCCTCGACGTTTCTGTTGGATCTCTCCTGCATTTAGAAGCATACTCATCTCTCCCCCCCCCCCCCCAACAGCTCTGTTAAAGGTTGGAAAAGGTCACGGATGATGGAACGCACCGTTGCTTATTATCCGGAGACATACCGCGGCAGGCCAGACACATCATAACGCCTCCAATGAACAGGATGGCTCCGCCGATCCAGCCCACGAAAAGAGCGGGGCCAAAAGTGTACCTGAAAGAAAACGGCGGTCAGTAAAACATAAAGCGCTGCAGCAGCAGATAAAACATCATCTTCATTGGACTTCACCTTGGAGTCAGAGATCCTGTGAGCCCGCCGATACCCCCTCCAACCTGCTGGCTGATCTCGCTGAACGTTGTGAAGCGGAAACTTTGCACAATCAGGTTAGCGAAGGCCGACACGCCGGCGATGCCGCAGACACCTGCACATGGAGAGCACATGATGGGATTAGACGAGGGGTTGGGCTGTAATAAGGAAGCAGACATCGCTAACGTCACCGCACCTGCCAGAACAAACATGATCCCAGACGTCAGGGTCATCGTGGCTTTGATGCTGTCCTCCATGTTCCCCATTTTCAAGCACTTCATTGAAAAGATGGCGATCAGGCAGCCGATGGCGCCGAGGACGATGCCAACGATCATCAAGGCCCTCACAGCTTGGAGCAGAGCTGGGAGATTTGGAGATGAAACGTTTTTGTTATATTGTTGTCTCATAAAATTTGAACGCTGTCAAAGTAGAGTTATGCAAATATACAAGTACTGTACATGTTTGTGGTACTTTAACTCTGCTGCGTTTCAGAGGAAACTATCCTTACTTTTTTACGAAAACTTCCAACAGGATATAAACTATTGAACAATTATTTAAATGATAATCCTTTATATGAAATCTCATAATATAACTGTTCTTTTCTTACTGTAAGTTCATTTATCTGATAATTCTCTACTTTTACTACTAGATGTGAGTACTTCTCACTGCCGATGTACAAATCACACATTAGAAATGACATCATTAACATTTTCAGGTATTCCACTAAAGATATAATCTGACTTACAGGAAACAAGCGTCATTTCATTTAAAAAAATCCCCTCTGATATGAAAGCAAATGTTAATCTTAAATAAAAAAGTAAATTAAGAAAGACTAAATACAGGTGTGCCCCCCCCCCCCCTTCAGCAGCAGTGATATATAAAAACCCATAAATCAAGGCACCATGTAGTCAAACACATTGACCCAAATGCCATCTTTCAATGGCCTGAAATATTCTACCTGTATTATTCTAGATTTAAGCCTTTAAGACCTTATGTACAATATGCTCTACACTACATTCAGCCGTTAAGTACAGAGTGTGGAAATGTACTTTACATTGTGTGACACCGCCTGTAAAGCTTGTGCTTGCTCAGCTAAGCTTTGGATGTCTCATCAAATTTCCATTTGATTCCGGAGAGACACCATCTTTTCTGCAGTCCGCTGCATTTTTATGCAGCAGGGAAGTGGAGAAAATCTGCCCTAAAACCTCCCTGAATATTCTAAAGTACTTTCTGGGGTCCTTTTGGAAAATGTTCTCCTTAATCCGACATGTGGAGAAACATTCGATAAACGTCTTTTTTTCTCTCTCTTACCTGGCAGCCCCAGGATGGTATAGTACGGCCGGCACTGCGTTGTGCCGTACGACGTCCCGACACACGAGTTCCACAAGCCCGAATATGTGAAAAAGTTGGTCACGACCGCGAACGACCGGTCCTGCAAGCTCCACATGTCCATCGCCGTCGCGGCTGATATCAAGAACAGGCCCAACGCTGACAACATGAACCCTATCAACTGAATCATCGAGGCCGCCATTTTAGAAGTCCCGCTCAAACAAAAGCAACCGCCAAGTTCACGCAGTCGTGAAATGGCAAAGCTGAGCTGCTGCTTATCTTTATGTACGCGTCGACAAGGAACCGCTCTTATCACATGTTTACCACGTTTTTTCATGAGTTTCGGGGAAACGGTGGCGATGACGATGTCCACCCCTCATTACCGAAGGGCGTGGTTTGACCTTTCATCATTATTTCCCCATCATTCTAAGGAAACGCTGAACTGAAATGGTTCGAAGTATTATTCATTATTTACCAACGACATCTCGACGGCTAATTCAAACTTCCCCCAACAATTAACCAATATTCTAGTTTAACGCAAATACGTAACCATATTGACCTGATACTTCGTAGTTACACTTTCTTACTTTCCGATTTTTTGCTGTCAACAAACAAAACAGAACATTTGAGTTATTTTTAATGGTGTTTGCTGTTTTTCGTCCATGTTCCCTCCATGCTGCTCGGGACTAATGGAAGCGTACCTGGCAGTCCCAGAATGGTGAAGTACGGTCGGCACTCGGTGAAGCCGGAGCTCTGCCGGACGCAAGAGTTCCACAGGCCCGAGTACGTGAACACGGCCGTCACGGGGTTGTCGAAGAGGTCCTGCGTGGCCCACTGGTCCATCCCCGTCGCCGCGACGATTCCCGCCACCCCGAGCAAACTCAGAAGGAAGCCCATCACCTGACAGAGAGTGGCCACCATGGTACTGTCTTTGAAAAAGAAATAGGTTGCAGTGAATTCAGGAGCTGACGGCCTTTCCTCGGCTCTGCGGCTGTGTGTTTGAATATGATATCGGCGGGTGTGAAGTCAAGGAGGACTTCACCAATGACCCTGTTTGTTTGCACACGGCCCAGCATGTACAGAAGGAGTTGGGTGGAGCGTATTAGGCCCATATGATTAATGTGGCGTGTTAACTGGTCAGTAAAGGGTGAACATGATGTGCTTTTCTAATTATGCAGAGTCACTTCAGTGTTTTTCTATGAAACAGGTGTTTGTCAAACACCTGCACAGCTGTTGCTTATGTTTTAAAGGCAGCCTACTTATGTATTACTGCTTTAAATGCCCAATGTTGTTGGTAGAAGCTGTTTTGAATTCAAACCATCAAGCGTAAGAATCTTTTTCCTCAATCACAAGAGATCACAAGAGAGAAGAAATACAAATGTGTTTGATGGTCTCTGTTTGGTTTGAGTCAGTTCGAAAAATTAGGTGTCAAATACGCCAACGCAGTCAATCAAGATTCAGCAATGTATGAAAAATAAAATCACCTCTGATAGGAATGCAAATGTTAATCTTAGATAAAAAGTAAATTAAGAAAGACTAAAAAAAATGTCATGACCCTTGCATGTTCTCGATGATGAAGCAGTTTAAAAGCAGATTTTTTGTGCTCTTTTTGTGCTTACTTGTTTAGCCTGGTTCTGTGTGTGAATGGAACAAAGTCCAGCATCTCTAAAGCTTATATACATCTAATCTGTTACAGCAGCACAGAACCGTGAGTGCAGAAACTATCAGAACTATGGTGGTGATTTAATAAATGAGCGTATGTGAACGTTAGAAGTGCTGAAAGGGGGTTTTTGTTCCCTTCTTACAGAACCTGGCTAGCTGTTTCCCTCCGTCTCCAGTCTTTGTGCTAAGCTAAGCTAACCACCCGGTATTTATCTGACAGGAATGATATCTTTCACATATGACCTCATTTAACTCTCCACCAGAAAGTGAATAAGCATATTTTTCAAAATGTCATACTATTTTGTAAAATAACATTTGTTTTTGTTAACTTTTTCCTTAATTGTTGTTTGTTTAGTCGTGAATATTTAGAGAAATCAGTTTAAAGAGATTTTCTTGCCTGAACTTTTGCTGCTGTTCATGATTCATTGTCAACTGACATTCAACATTCGGTCTCATTGCTTGAGTCCTAATGATGGAGGACAACAATGAGTAAATAGCAGGCAGGCTACTCAGACATGTAAATATTTTCTCTCATTTAAAGCTGTTTTTTTCTGTCTGTCTACTGATCCAGAATATGAAAATGTATAGAAACACCCTGAAATAAGGCTTTGATTTGAGCTTGACACTATAAAAACATCTGCTTGCATTAACTCAGGTGTGTTTATGCCTCTTGTTGTCATAGGGTTTGTTTAGAATATGTTATTTTCATCATTGTTATGTACAAACGTGAGGGTTAAACTAAATCACTTTTAGATTTTCAGGTTCTTCTCCTGTATGTCTAATGGGGCTGAAGCGATACTAGATGACACTGTTGTTGGGCTGGGTGCTCTGTATCGTTGTGGCACCGGCAGCCAGTCAGGCAAAAGTAAATACTGATATGATTGTAGTGAACTGAAACTGATTTGCCTGTGACCGATACGTCCAGGAGGACTTGAAACACCAGGACTGACTCGAAACTTGGCTGAGGCCTGGTTTCCCTTTGAAACATAGCCTGTATTATTATACTACAGTCAAATTTCTCAGGAACTGTTTTCTGGCCCCGTTTACATGTTTTATTTAAACATGAACAGTAACAATACTGTGACTGTTAAATAAGACGAAAACCTATCTTTATTTCCTCTTAATGATGCTGGTTAAAAAAACATTGTCAGACACCAACAATTCACTTTTTACTTTTTCATTCACTGTTAAAGATGGCTATTATTATTATAAATGATTACCGTACTTTATTTTAAATAATCAATCATGAGCCAAAGACAAGCAGCAAATAAGGTCAAATAAACATGTCTCAAGGCAGACAGGTAGCAGAGTAAATGAAAGGATTGTGAAAGTAGACCCACCCAGGGAAGCACACACTTAGCGACCTGATTTGATCACTGCCAATAGAAATACCAGTAGCATGCAGCGCTAATGATTTTTGCTGTCTGCTGTGCAAAGCCATTCGTCCCCCAGCAGGCTGAACCTTAAGCAAACAACTTTTCCAGCATCTGTAGGAGCCATTGTTTGCTTACCATGAGCTGCCCTTACAAACACACATGAAACAGGAAGCGGTGCCACACACGTAGCTATTTTAGCTATTTATTCTTCACCCAAATGTTGGGTAAACCAGCAGAACTATCTTTTTATGACTGAAATTCTCATGCTGAATTTGAGAGAAATGTTTACAAATGTATAAGATGCGAGGGAATATTTCCTGTAGATTTGAATATTTCCCACTGGGTCAACATTAAACATCATACAGCCGAGCTCCAGTGAAACGTTGGAACGAGACGACACAGAATGCATGCAGATGATATGGAATAAGGTCATTTTAACAATCTTTACTGTATATTCATTGCTTTTTGGGCGCAGCCATCTTATAAAATGACCAGCCCATTCTCATTCCACGGGTGTCAAATGCTCTGTCTCGCCCCTCGGTGCCTAATAGTGACATTAAATCCTAAAAAGTAGTTTTGTTGCCTAAACCAAAGGAAGCGGTTTTTGTTTGTTTTTGAATTCACAATGTTTACAACGTGAGTATTGAGTGTGTTGGAAAGTGACGCCAGGGGTTCTAACAGATCTGATGGAGTTGGAACGAGAACGTGTTGTATGAAAGTCCAACGTTCACTTTCAACTCCGCTTGGGTCTCCTTCAGCTCCCGAGGGAAATGTATGTATGTGACACTTCGACAGACTGTGTCACATGACGGGTGGGGTTATCCTGGCTAGCATGCCTGCTAGCAAGCTAAACTGTTAGCATGTTTACTGCTGAATGACAAGCTATTGTTATGGTGTTTTTTGTGGACTTTAACCAGCATGCCGTTGTAAAGGTGTTCAGACAGGAAAGAGAAGAAGATCTTCATCCTCATCATTTGTGATAAAGTGACTGGATGTTTGTATTTATTCTTCCTCCACAGCTAGCTAGCGACACTTGCTTGATCATTTGCAGTGTGTGAGAGTGAGAGTGTGTGTGTGTGTGTGTGTCAGCCCCAGGCCAATTTGACTCTAATTGTAGTTTTCCAATGACTTAAAATTTGTTTTGCGTTCAGTTTGAACGTTTTTTTAATCAACAGATGTTACAATGGATACATTTCAGAAGATTGGGCGTTATTTGTTGTCTATGGCAGTGAGTTGTGTCCTCTTCATTATCTCATTTTTTCAGCAGTCACTGAACAGAGCTGCTGGATGTGCGTTTTTTTTCTGGGCAACCACATGTTCAAGAATTTAAGGGAAAATTGAAAAAATAATAAAAAATCTTATATTGATGAGAATGTTTAGTTCTTTAGATATCACAAAACTTAAGATTTTTTCCTCACAATTATCGCTTTATATCTAGAAAAAACATGGCAGTTCATTAACTAAATTCTCTGTGTTTTGCCTTTGCAACAAAACAGCAAAGCTTGGCCAGGTACGTTATCGCTGAATCGCCGGAAGTGAAGCTCAAACGTTTCCTGATGTAGTTAAATATCACTAGGAAATAGAGAACGGCATTTATTTTTGATGAAACGGGAAAGGGTGAAACACAAGCATGTGATTGGCTGACGCCTCACCGCCTTATGAACGCATTGATAAAAGTTGAGGCCAGCTCAACATTGACTTGCAGCCGTGACACACAACAACGTATGTATCCTGAAGGCACAGCCTTCGGGGCCAATTTGGGGTTCCCTAAAACCAGTCAACATCTGGCATGGATTGGACCCCCAATTTTAGGACACCCAGAATGTCATTCCAGTATAAACATCATTACAAGGCAATTGTTCAATAGTTGTTATAGACATATTTTGGTTTGGATCAAGGTGGTGGACGGACCAACGTGGAGCCGGCAGTAGTGCTATAGAGCTTTAAAGCTGATTCAGTGGAAACAGTTCAAACAAGCTGTAGTCCTCCCTGACGCAGCCCCACAGACAGCATGTCATATAGCAGGGCTGGTAGCATAATCTGCTGTCATTTTCTCTGACTTTGTTAAAAAAAAAAAAAAAAAAAGTAAAAGTTTGGGTAACAGAGCTTGAAAGAAAATGTCCACACCAACTTCTGTTTTGAACTCCAGTCCAGAGCTCCATTATTTCTCAGGCTACAATAAGAAAACACTGGAGAGAATGTACTGAAATGATGAAAGGCTGCCTCGGAAAAATTGTGGTAAAATGGCCCATTTACTTTCTTCCACCTTTTGGGTTTCTAAATGGACTTTTATTCAGTAATCAGTGCACTGCTGCCTGGTGGACACTAGAGGGCAGAGTGAGCGCAGACAACCGGGCAGCTGTCTCAGCAGGGCGCAGACTTGCTGGGAGTGTGATAAGACATCCTGGAGTGTATATGCTGCTTCTCTCAGGGCATCAGGAACTTCTACTAAATATGAGCAGGTCAGCAGGACAATCAGGAGTTCAGTCCATATTTCCTTCTGCGCATTTGGGTGCATGTGAGAGAAATCAGTAGGAATGAACGCCGTTCGAACATTTAGTTAATAAAACGAACAACACAAAAGCAGGATTAATGTGAGCCAGAAGGCAGACCAAGTGATCTCGTTGTGCTAAATGAGTTCCAGCTCTCACCCACTTCAAACAATGAACGCTACCTGGGCAGCTGGGGAGACGAACCCCCCCCCCCCACACACACACACACACAAATCTGTTACATATGAAGAATGAGAGAAAACTTCAAAAATCCCTGAGCAATTAACCAATCACAGTCCAGCAGGACAGTGTGACAGAGTGCACACATCATTGGTCGACAGGCTCGCATCCGTTATGCTTTCAGTGGGGCGAGATCTAAATTAGAGAGCCAATTAACTCTGCTAATAGCTCTCTCCTATTTAATCTGGAAGACAATGGGGATTGAAGAAGAAGCTTTTACAATATCCTCTTTCTGCCACGATTCTGAGGGTCTGCGTTTGCCTCCTTGTTTTCACTTCAATTAGCCCAGTGCTTTCTATGATTAAGTACCTATAATTATTTTTCAATTAAGGCTTTGATCTGGTGTGTACTGTATACAGCTCCTCGGCGCGCCTGGAAGAATGAGGATGAAACAGTAAATTTGTTCCCTTCTGTGTTGTGTTGATGAGGGTGCAAGTGAGATTAAGCTTGCAGAGCTGCTGGGAGAGCGGCTGCAGCCGCAGAACTTGGTCAAACACTGACGAGATTTTTTACTCTTTCTGGCTTCAAACTTTCTTTTATTTTCTTAGTTTGGTCTGCAATAACAGAGCTCCTAATGTTCAATGCATCTATGACGTTGTTGAAAGGATGAAACTACTGTGACCCGACATTATTTCCATAACTATCCTGTTTTTGTTAATGCATTTCTAATATGATCAACCATCATAATTTGACACAATTTCCCAGAAAGCATTTTAAAAATCAATGTGAAATGACCAAAGTTTATTTATTCATTTGCAAATGTATGTCTATGTATACTGTATGTGATATATATATATATATATATATATATATATATATATATATATATATATATATATATATATATATTTCAAATTCATCAAATAGTTTTTAAGCATATAATTGCTTGCAGTTCTGTTGTGTGTGTGTGTGTGTGTGTGTGCGTGTGTGTGTGTGTATGTTGACCTGGTTGGCACGCTGCTGCACAAACCTGCAGGTATAAATAAAGTTGCACTCAATCAAACTGAATTGAGTTGAATTGACATCCATCAGTTTTTTTGTATGTAATATTTTTAAAGGTACAAGAGTAAAAGTATTAAAAAAGATACATGAAAAAACGAATTGTACTTCAGTGCAGTAACTGCATTTTTAACAGGGGGGCCAGACGTGTTTTGTTTCATTACTTCAGCACCACAGACAGCGCCATGAATTCATCAATACACAGCACTACGAGAGTTTAAGATTCTAAGTTGCACAAAACCTCAGTGAGATAAAGAATCTATGAGTCAGGCAGACTAACTAACATATTCAACTAAACTCAAATTTTGTACTCTCACACTTCCCTAAAGCACCACAGTGCACTCTTGGGTGATGTGCCGAGGCAGAGGTAAAGATCAATCCTCAAAACAAAGCTAAACGCACCAGTAAAACAAGCAGAAGTGCTTGATCCTCTCAACCACATCGTGGTACTTTTCAGGCTATTATAATTCTTCTGTTTACCTACCTGACCTGGAACGTAGATCAAAAGCACAGTGATGTGCAGGGTAAGATGACAGTCTGGGTTAATTATCTATAAAGCTGCAAGGATTAAAGGAATTGGAAATAAAAATACAACCCAGAGGATGGTGGAGAGGTAAAATATGCCTTTTCAGGTGAAGGCCTTAAAAGGCCTATTATAAGTTTTCAACAAAAAAAGTCCATTCCTTTCATTTGTAAGCATGTCAGAGGATTTTTCTTTTTTATTTAAGAATACTTCCTGTATGTGAAACTTGGACTCATCCTAGCAAGCGGAGGGTGGGAAACAGAAATCCACTGAGAGGCCAGTAATTAACTCCTTTACTGTAATTAAAACACTGGAGTCTCTTAAGGGTGTCAGGCTCCTAATGAGTTGTGACATTTTAGAGGCTCCGTGTACCCAAAACTGTACTGTCACTGTGCGTTACCTTTCCTCACACAGTTCTGTGTGAGGAAAGTGTTCACAGCTGGGCGAGGAAGAAGAAGAAAATACAAGGAGGGAGGAAGAAAGAGGGAGATGGGACGCTTTCATTGCCCTGGAAGGGTAGAGAGAGGAGGGAATAATGAAATATCAGGGCTTTGTGAAAAATAGAAAAATAAAAAAAGGGGGGGTGCAGGTAGGGGTGCGGTTGGGAGGAAGGGTAGGGGTGGGAGGGGGTTAGGAATTGTGTCTGAAACATTTTGTATGACCTCCTCCCTCGCCCATCCATCAGGCAGGCCGGCTCATTATTCTAACTAGCCAGTTCTTTTCTTCTGTTGTGGGACGCCATCAGCTGCAATCTGCATGCCAATTATCGGCCAGACCCCCTGATACCCCTGCATGGAAAATGATCTGTCAAGGAAAAAAAAAAAAGGAAACGAAAAAGCGAGAAGGCTTGTGCACTGTAGCCCCAATCTCTCCACCCCCCCACCCCCCTCTTCCCATCTCCCCCCTTTTACACTCTATTCCTCTCTCTCCGCTTTCCTGTACAGCAGTGACAGGGCTTCGTAGAAAATTAATCTATGGAAAGAGAAGAAAAAAATTATAAATGTAGCTATTCTCCCACTCCGGCCGCTCAGTTCTCTGGGCTCCGGAGGGCAGGGGAAGTGGAGTTTGTGATAATTGCCAAGGAGAGGGGGGCGATAACAAAGGGACACTCTTCCCCTGAATGTTACACTAAGGGCAAGAGGAGCGGTCATGAAGCAACCATCATGCTTTTGACGCTCCCAGGTATGCTCCCTTTTTTCCTTTCATTCCCATCTATTTCACCATCAAATTACAGATGAGATGAGCTGCCATTTCTGATCACACTCTTGATCTCTTAACTGTGCCGGATCTGCAGCGTGAGGAATAAAGAAATGTGATGTCAGCGGGCCATCTGGTAATCGCTATAACCACATGAACTACGCCCGATCAGCATAAACAAAGCCTGAATACATTTAAAAGTCACAATTGACCATTCGCTCTTGGTTATGGTTGCTAAGCCTGTCAAGCTTCCTCAGTATTCCACAAATTTGCAGTGATAATGGTATTACTTAAAAAAATTGTAGTTTTCAAACACAAGGTCCTTAATTCAGATAGAGGTGGGCGAAAGCAGGCTTCTCACAGCTATAGTTAGCTAAAGCTAAACAGGAGTTGGTTGGAAAAGCCGTCTTTGAACGTCTCTTTAATGTTCCCAACTGACTCACTTCAAAAACCTAAACAAGGGTCACACTGAACCCCCACTTATGTTACAATATTTATTTGGTGTCTTAACATAAAAGTTAATCCGACCTTTGAAAAAGAAACTTTGCCTGCCTTAAATTCACCCTCTCTCTTCTGGCCATCAGGGGGCGACTCCTCTGATTGTTCCTTTAAATCGACCATGAAGCAGGGTATGCTTTAGGGCGTGGCTACCTTGTGATTGACAGGTCGCTACCATGGTGTCTACTGTGGCCTTGTTACTGTTGCAATGCAATAAGCTACTAACATGACTTCAACAACTAACTGTATATTTGACCTTGAATTGTGAAGCTCACTTTGTTAACAGCTTCACCCCAGAAGTTGTAAGTCTGGGCTGGGAGGTTTGGGGATCCTTCCCGCAATACATTCTGAAGATTTTTGCCTTGCTATTTCTAATTATTTTGGACCACTGTTATTACTCAGTCCACATAATTTGATATAGTTAATCATTTTTTATGATTTACACATGTCATAGCCTTCATCTAATTTATTTTTGCAATGTTTGCCCTGTGAAATCCTATTCTTTTAACCAAAACAGCAGTTAAAATACAAAACATTAAATAACGTTTAATTAATTATATAGTTTCACAAATTAAGTTTTTACGATGAACAGTTATAATTTGTCCCACAAAAAGGAGCTTGCTGATGATAATAATTATAATTACGATAAAAGCCTCTATTAGCTGCCCATTTCCCACTTCTCAGTGCTCTGACACACCTGAACCAGCTGTTGTTCAGAGTTGCATCAGGCGTGTTCACAACATAACACCATGACTATGTTATTAACTTCTATTGTTGGGTTATTGATTTAGGGCCAATAAACTGAAGACGGTGACAGGAGTGCTACTGCGACAACACAACAAAAACGACATGTTCACGTTATGGATTCACAGTCTATTGAAACTTAACATTCAACAAAGGCAGCTACATTCTTCTTGTAATTATATGCTACCAGCTATTTGGCACTTAATTAGTGGGATCAGTGCTCATCATAACGCATTAGTAAGCAACCAGTTCCAACCCGGCTTTATAACGGAATGACTCAGGTGATTGGTTGTAATCGGCTTCGCCTGAGCTGTATGAGGGCAGGAAACACTTTCTCATCATGAACGGGACTATTTTGTACCGCAAAATGTAACGTTACAAAGTAATGCAACCTAGTGGATGAAGTACTTAGCTAAGAGAGGCCAAGTCATGCCCCTCCTGGTGGACCATCATGGACCTTATTTCTGAAAAAATATGTACGGCAGTAAATGGAGAGAGACAAATGTTTGGCAATTTGAAATATTATTTTACACGTCCAGAAAGTCGTTTGTAGAATAACCGTTGAAGTATAACACCCACAAAAGTTCTCACTAAAAACAGGTTCTCCCTCATTCTTTTGCTTCCCGGCTGATAAAAATAGTCGCTGGATAAAACATAATAATCAGATAACGTGCCATTAGTGCATGGAACGTAGCTAGCTAGCAAGACAAGCTAACGTGCATTGTTGTTGACGTAGGTTGTGTGTGACTTTCTTTCTTGACTTTAAAACAAATTAACAGACTTCTATGTGTAATCCATGGTGAAATGATTTGTCTCTCACCGTTGACTACCAAGTTACTTTTAGCCAGACATGCTAACATTTTCAGATTAGGTTAGAGTGGACAAACGGTGTTTAATCCATTCATTACACTTCTGCTCTCGTTTGGTTTGGTTTTTGGAAAGACTTTAAAGATGCTATTCTAACTTCAGCACAATGCAGGCTGCCTCGGCACGTGGAGAAACTCTAAAGTTACATTTGCTAAGCTTTGAATGGACGATGTTCAGCCAAGATGATTAGCTAATGGTCAATTTAGTTTTAATTCTTACCTCAATTCTGACATTTCTTTTCATTCCAGCTGCAATGAATGAGGAATGAACTGAAACAGGCGGCTGGTAAATGATGACTTCTGAGTGGCTGAAGCGATCTAACAATGGGATGTAATCATGACAACATATACAAAGTTAAACTTCGCTGTCTGGTCTTTAAGCCAAATCCCTGTTGTCCGTTCCTTTAGAGATGAGGCAATAGCTCTACGTGTGAATGACAGCTGAGAAAAGAGCCTCGCGAAGCTAAACCTGATCCCCGTTTCCAGCACAGAGAGGAGAAGCACTGAAGCCAGGAGAGGAACAGTCACTCGGCAAAAGCAGCGGAGAATTGGGTTTGCTCTGTCTGCCTTTGTGGTTGCATGTGTGTGAGCTTTGATTAAAGACAGAAGATTCTTTAAGCACATTAGGGCCATTTTGTCCAATTGTTTCACGCCCTCTTCCATATCCACCCGCACAAAAAGATACAGACTGCAGCACAAAGCGATGCTCACCCTCTTTCCTCTGCTCTATCACAGTGAGCAGGCCCGGTGCAGGCACAAACAGGCGAGGACCAGAGGAATTAGGCTCTTGTGTAGTACTAGTAGCAGCAGAAGCGTCAGTGTAACGTCTTATCACTGTAAGGGCAGATGAAGCATTGACACACAAAGGCAAAGGAAACAAAAGGCACCGTGTACAGTCGTGTTTGGAGGCTCAAATTATTTATTTTTAAGTAATAGTGAGGAATCAAACGTGCACATCAGATAGAGAATTCTCACAAAGGAAAGCTGTAATATCTCGTTAATACACCGGGTTTTTGCAGCACTGATAGGGTCAGTAAGTGAGACGGCCGTGGTGCCAGAGACCCACTTCTGTAGCCTGGAGTGCACTCGCGTAAAAAAAAGCTGTGCAGCATTCAACTAACAGCACATGCATTTCATTTGCAATCATCCCCCCTAAATTCAAAGTCTTGGGGTCTGGCACGGAAACGCAGCGAACAAAACTGCATTTCGATATTCACAGAGACGAGGAAAATGACTCTGTTAGCATACTCAGTGAGAGAGCTGAACCCAGGCCAGCCAGCCACCATACCCTAGAGTAATAATTAAGAATCCTGTCGCTGAGTTGTCAGTAGTCAATTACACCTCCTGTTCACTCGGGCGCACGATCTGACTGCGAGCAATGCGAAGACACTGGAGCTGTCATCAGAGATGGAAAAAGGAGGAAAATGACTGAAATGAAGATTACTGTGGAGTGGGGATTTTGAGCAGGGTTTAACAGTCTCTGTCAGGAGGTGAGTGCTGAATGCGAGTGACCAAACGCCCTCCCAAACATGAAACCATTATTGCCGATTACACAGAACGGGGACTTTGGTGGTGCATTAATTGAAGCTTTGGCTTGCATCAGTTTCCAATTACTTTTATGCTAGCCTACGGTTAATGCGTTGACAATGGATGGTAGGAATGCGCTCCACAAGGCGGAGGACTGGGTATGAAGTGAGGGAGGTTCTTGTTGTCGTTGAGCGTGGATATAGTCAGATGTGGGAGGCAGAAAGGCTGCAGTGCTGTTCCTCTGAGCACGACTATGGAAATATTGGACAAACAGAACTGGTTTCGGTCAGACACCCACAGCTAAACACACCAAGTAGAGGACGCTCCACACTCCTATTGGACATATGCAGTTAAATATGATGGCTGTGGCCATGTAGCCCCTGGAGGCACTGCCTTGTGATTGACAGGTTGCTACCATGGCGTCGCTAACGTCGCTACCATGCTACCACTCTAGCAATCTACCACCAACGCAATCAGCTACCAAGATGACTTTAACACTAAGCTGTAAAGTTTACCTTGAATTATGAAGCTAACTTTGTTTATAGCTTCACACCAGAAACCAGATGGATCCAGATCCAGTAAGGGTGCTGCTCTGCTGCTTGTGTTCATCAGATCCACCCGTCGCTCCTCTGCAGCCCAAATATGGTCACTTCCTTCACTAAGATGGTGACGGCCAACGTGCCAAACTGGAAGCTTCAAAGCCATAGTCCACAAACCAATAGGTGACGTCACCATGACTACGTCCATTTCTTATATACAGTCTATGTTACTGACAAAGGTAACGTTAGCTTGCTTTCATATAGCTTGGTGATATTAAAGAGCAAGTACTAGGAAATATATAATATATCCGAGGCTTAATAAAACGCTGTAATCAACTTTTTTTCTCACAAAAAATAAGTCAACGGACAAAACATTGTTGTATTGACGTTAGCCTAAATGACCAAATAGTGCATACAAACTTTGTAATGGATTTATTACTTTTATTTCTGCCATTACTCTTATCACTGCTCTGATAACATGTATTAATTCTGTCATGGATGATGCTTGTAAATTCCTCCGAGGCAAATTTGTGATTTTTGACAATATGAATACAATTTGCATTGAATTCACGAGCAGTTGGTGCAACCCAATCCTGACCAGGGGCCCGTTTCACAAAGCAGGTTCAACAAACTCTGAACCTAACCCTGAACTCTGAGTTGAACAACTCTGAGATGGGCAACTCTGAGTTTTCGGTTTCAGAACAGCGGTTTTGAATTAGTTCACTCAACTCTGAGTATGTAAACTCTGAGTTACGCGCGTGCCTGCCGACTCTACAAAGCCATCATCAATGGAGCTTCGATACTACGATTCACCATGGCAACGGGGAGAGCGTCATTAGATATTACCGAGTGTTTATGTAGAAAACGAGCTCATCCTGAGAAAGCGGAGCACCGTAACTGCAGCAAAGTAGCGATAGTTGGCGTGGCAGACAATTACTGCCCGATCTAATGTGTATAACCGAATGAAACAGTCTATTGATCTAAAGGTAATAAGTCTTTATTTTCAGGCATGCATAGCAACGCTGTGGTGTAATGGTTAGCAACGCTGCCTATGGTGCAGGCGACAGCAGTTCAATTCCCGAAGTTCCCAAGTCAGCACAGAAATAAAGTGGCTTCAGTTGAAAATTAAGCATAAGAATATTGTGCAAATACGTTGACTAAGGCATATGATTTTAATAATATTTCACATATTAAACAGTAAATATAAGCAGGTATTTCAACACAGGAATGTACTTAAACATTTCATAAATCTCCCGTTCGCAAAAACACTACCTCCGCAAAGAATCTGGTTGCGGATTATGTCCGCGATATGAAATGTTGAAAATGTCGGAGAATATTGTTTAGATAATATCTAATGTGATTGAAAGGAAAGGTAATCAAAATCCTCTACCGACGCAAAGCTGCTAGAATCACTTTTATTTCCGTATCGATTAGGTTGACGATGAAAGGACGGCATATTTTTTCAGAGTTGGTTCAGATTCCGGAAAAAGGCGGAGACATGTAGGGAGAAACTCAGGGTTTGTTGAAGCAAACCTGCTAGCGAGCAGGTTAGTTTCACGGAGCATGTTACCCAGGTAACTGACTCAGATTTATGCTGAACTGGCTTTGTGAAACCGAAAAACCAGAGTTTCCCTCATCTCAGGGTTAACTAACTCAAGGTTTTCACTAAACCTGCTTTGTGAAACGGACCCCAGGTTAGAAGCCAACAGGGCGTCACATGTAAATGCATCTAAAATTCCATGAAAGCTGTGCAAACGTCCTCTGTTGAAGAAGATCATGTTATAAGATCAAAAGCTCCAGGTCAGCTGCTAATTGGTCCTCATGGTGAAAGAATAATATTCTAATCTGAAATTAATTTGAATGTCCTACCAGTCTCATATAGCCTATGAGTGACACTTTACTTCATAATAAGGAAAATGGAAAAACGCCTTCTTGTGATGCATAATAAACATAAATATACAAATTATAATTGTATATATACTGCAAAGCAGGTATTGTAGCATATCAAGACTTGGCGCTGCATAAAGGTTAGAATATTTGTATTTATTGTGGTGCAGGGTGACTTATTGAAGGTTATGTGCCTTGCTTAAGGGCACATTTACGCTGATGGAGTTGCAAGCTGTTCTCATTTACTTTCCTCTGCCGGCAAAATTCCACCAAACACCGGCGAGGCCAAGACCTGGAAGAGAAGTTATGTTTTCACACTGACCTAGTTTTGTTCATTCTTTTTTCCTTTCATTGAAAACGGAAGCTGCTGTAATTATTACCTCTATAGAGGGCCACATTTAATACCCTAATGTATTATTAGCTGGATTTGCTACAAACAGATTAAACAGGAGCAAGAAAGGCTTAGGTAATTTGATAATTGCTTTTGGCACCTGTGCTTTGTGCTGCTCTCCTGTAGCAGAGTTTTAGCTTGGTGGCGAAGGCGGAGAAGGGCTGAGGAGCAGCTCAGCACCCTGCTGGGTGACGCTGTGAAAAGGCTACGCTCTCACGTCTGCTCCACATTGCCCCTGCTCAGCATGTCTTAGATTCAACCACATCCAGATTCTTATCACAACACGAATTAAACCTTGATTTTCTGTCCACTCAGCAAGAGAGCTCTGCCACTGGTGTTGGGGATACATCATTTCACACTGTGGACAGGCAATTCGCAAAGGTATGCAAAGGAATATAAACTGACTTTCTCTTTTTTTTTTTGGGGGGGGGGGGTGATGGCCTCAAAATTGCAATAAAGGTCCTTGACACTGATTTGTACTTATTTATTTCATTCTTCGCCTATCCTCGTATTCAAAACCCCTTTCTGTTTCCACCCGGTCTCTGAGGATTCCTGCTTGCAGGAGGAAAAAAAAAAAAGAAAATTAAAATCCATCAGCTAATGTGTCGCCTGGTAATGAAATAAGAATCTGACACTCTCTCGCATTGAAATGCAAAAGAGGTGTCCTGGCGTTACCCTGGCAATTTATCATAAAAGCCAGTGAATTTCTACTTAATATACATGAGGTACAGTGAATTATTACAGGGCTTGCCATTATAACAAACTTCTCAAAGTGCACAGACAAAAGGGTCAAGTATATTATTTTCCCTTACGTCACTGGGACGGATGATCTAAATGGCTTTCTGAAGTTGGGGAATTTCATACTTTCTTTGAATATGTTTTATACTTTGTCCCATTTTGCACAATGCAACCCTTTTTACCCTCTGTTCCCTTTTTTCGCTGGAGAGAAAATGGAAGAGAGAGGGAACAGAGAGGCAGGGCGAAAAATGTCACCTGCTAGTATCAGAGTGCTTTTCCACAGCTCTAATTCATCTCTGCCAGCAGCACGTCTCTACTTTCCCTTTCTTCCCAACTGCACTAAAATGAGGCCCATAAGTCCACTGATTCATCCAGTCATCAGCCTCTCAGCTTAAAGGTAACATTAACCACAACAAGAAAAAAAATTCTGCATCACACTGATGAAACAAAAAAAAAAAAAAACTCCCATGATTAATCATTCCTTCTTAATCTCGTGATTCCGCCTGGTTAAAATAATAAATCGTTAACAATGCGCATGATTGATATATGAGCCTGTATGTTCAAAAAGTGTACTCACTGAGGGACAATGGTGAATAATGCTCAATAACATCAAAAACGCCGCACTGTATGATTTGATTGATGAGTTTTGTCAAAGCGACAGCCTAAAACAGTTTAGGCATCTGTCAGATGAATGATTAATGAACAGGCAGCTAATATCACCTCAAACAGGATCATGTTTACGCTACCTCCATAACTTAATGCATCGTTGTTGTCAATATGTCCGTCACATAATAACAAAAGTCTGATGATGTATCACGGGGAACGGAGGAGTAATCCTGTATACTAGTGAGTCGTGGTGTTCTTTAGGTGTATTATTTCCTGTCTTTGGCATTGTCGTTTGGCTACGCAGACTTCTAAACATACTTCAGTGAATAAATATGAACTCTGCGTATGATTTATAATCAAAGGCCACACTTCAGCTTTGATAGGTGACCTAACTGGCGCCGTGAAAATGCATTAAAAGCGACACATCCAAGTGTTTTGCCACAGAATGAGAACTGTCATATCAACATATGATGCATGTAGTCACTGATAATGTATAATTTATATGACACATTTTCACAGAGGCGGGCATAATGCCATTATCATATTGGAGAATGTTTTTAGTTCTCCTGGGGGACTTCTCAACAAATCACCGTGTCTCAAGCAAAGCAGGGCCAAAGATTAATGATAAACATGACAAGGACAAATTAGAATATGTAGAAGTTAGCATGTGCAGACCACGCCAAATATCCTGGGGCTAAATAAATAAACATGCATTCTGATCCTGTTGTCCAAATTTATAAATAGTCCCGTCGGCCTATTTAGGAACTTCTAGGATATGTGTTTTTTCTAAAGGGCTTCAGCCGTCATCTGTAATACTGCAGACATGGAGTGAATGATTAACCCTCCACATCCATGCTCAGTGGTGGAAGAAGTCCTCGGATCCTGTTCAAGTACTACAGTTTAATAAGGCCAGTACTTCAGTACAGTTTTATTTTTGGAAATATACTTTGACTTTCATTTGTGGAAACATCCTACACTTGTACCATAAAAAAATCTGAAGCTATTAACAGTGTATTTTTTAAAAATCTGAACAAAAACAACATTGTGTTTTCTCTGGGCTTTTGTTCCTATTTTTTGGCTAGGTGCAAGGACTTCCTGGAGTCTTGCGGTCACCTCAACTGTGTCTTCATTTTTTTGTTTGTTTACAGATTTGTATGGATTAAATGAACAAAATATAACATTTTTAATTTGTGATTTTAAAGTGCTGAGAGGTGGATTGTCTTTTTTTGTTTGTTTACATTTGAATAGATCTGGGCTAGCTGTTTCCCCATTGCTAGTCTTTATGCTAAGCTAAGCTAACAGCTTGGCTAGCATCATGTTAGGCATACAGACATCTATCTGACATGAGAGTGGGAACAGTCTGCTCATCGAACTAAAATAAATAAGTGCATTTTCCCAAAGTGTCAAACTGCTCCTTAAAGTAAAAACAGAAAAAAATTCATCAGTAAACTGTTTAGTAGTGTGTGTGTGTGTGTGTGTGTATAAGGTGTAAAAAACACACAACAGAATTATACATTATATTATTGGAATACCACTGCATTCATTTATTTAGCCTACTTCAAATACTGTCGAGTAGTTTAATCTATAATAGTGCATCATATATGATTATCCTTTATTAGATCCACAGCAGCGACATTTTCAGTGTCAGCAGCAAAGGGGATAAAGTATCAGTAAACAAACACAAAAAACAAGCTAATAAGCATAAAAAGCATAAAAATTTGAGAAATTATATTTAATATATTTTTTATTTTCATAAACATACTGAATAGTTGAGTTGACATAATTGCACATATGAATTTAAATATGAATAAATATATGTAGCTGCGTAAAAGCAGCACTGAAAACAGTTTCCCTCTGAAACATAGTGAAGTGCAAGTAAAAAAAAAATCATCAAGCCCGAGTATTTCCGTACTTGATGCAGTATTCACCACTGGGAGTCACCTCCTGTGTCTTACCGTGAGAACCTCTGTGAGTGCTGCCTGCGCTGAATCAGAGAGGAAACTTGATTGTTTTTGATGGGGAGCATAAATCCCAATAACCATCAGTAGTGAGTGCTGAGCCATTAGCCCCCCCGAGTGACTGTCACATCCAATGGAGAAGCCACTCCTCCATCTCCACCTGAGGCTCTGGAGATGGATGGCCTGCCGCTCCGTGGCACGCCGGCTCATTTCTGCCCCGGTACAGAAGTCAGTGCTGATTAAAATATCCACACTGGGTCCTTATTTCTATTACCAATTCACTCAGCCAGTCCAGACCCTCTCAATTAAAGCACTTGGGCCCAGATGAATGGAGATGAGGGGGTGAATGGTAGCTGACAGAATTACAAACGCTCACAGTCTCAATTTATCCTCCTGACAATTAGGAGCAATTTGTTTCATGCTAACTCATCCTTAGGGTTTCAGAAGGTCCTATATGATATCAACAGAGTGGCTGCGGCTGTCACAATCCCCCAAGTGCCACTCTCCATTTTGATTATACACAGCTGACTGCACTTTACAGTACGCTCAACGCTTCCCTTACACATATGACTGAAAAAGATGTTTGGCTAGGCTAAGAAAAAGTCAAGTTCTGAGGCTCTTAAGGAACATAACTCGACCTCCACCGATTCAGTCCTGCAGAACTTGAAAATCTGTGTTTCTTCATCACGTACCAAATCTTATTCCGCTGTACATTAACGCCCCACACAATTAGATCCACAATGGCAATTATCATAACAGGTTATAAGGCGATACGGAAATATGTAAGCTTTTTTCCGACAACCTTTTAACTCCAGCCGCAGCTATGAAAACGGAAAAATGATGGCGACTTTTCAACGAGAATGTCTTAGGCTCAGGCACAAAGGAGTACAGCTCTCAATGACTGAGCCACTTTCTTTAGCGGAACCACTAAACTTCTATGGCGATATTCCTTTGTGCTTTGAAAAAGGGCTTTTGAAATGCATTAGCACTACACACTTTCTGAAGAAATACCAAGCACAGCTTTGATACATAGCGAGGGAACAAAAAAAAACAGAGAGAAAAAGAAATAAATAAAGAAGAGCAGGGATGCAATCATTTTTTAAAGATTTGCCCAGCCCCCTTGAGATCGCTCCTTCATTGTTTGCTGACGACTTGATACTGCAAAGTTCTATCTATTTTTTTTTCTTCTTCTTTTTCTTCCGCCGTAACAAATTTGTTTTCAGGCTCCATAAAATAGCCTTTTCTTATTTCAAGCAGCAGTGTATGCAGTGGAAAATCTTTCACATAATATATCCTTAAAAGCACATTACTCTGTCCCATACACCGTTAAGAGTTAAGAACACAGTTAATATTTACAGTTGAAAAAAAATGGGAGAAAAGGAAAAGGATTTTGCCAGGGAATAAAACACCCCCACCCACGTATACACACTCACTCTCAGTGCCGCAGTTGAACAATTGCTATTCACAATCCTATCCTTAATGCCTAAGACCAACATAAAAGAGGGGAGTTTAAGAATATAGGGATAAGCCCTTTCAGCTTTTCTAAGTCTTAAGGCTGGTTTATGCTCCATGAATACTGAGCATCGGCAGCCAGTGCTGTTGCCACTCTAAATAGATATTACAATGATTTGGGAACAATGCATTCGACTGATTCCCTCAGACACAAAAATACATATATGTGTATATATAGTGAATAGGAGGCAAACATTAGCACTCGCTGACAATACAAGCATTTTTGATGTAGAAGGGTAGAGCAAGATTAATGTCTGAGCGAGAGAAAAGGCGAGATACCACTTTGGGTGTTTGCTGGGAAAGCTGCAGCGGGAAGATGCTTTGAGAGTCTAAATCCCCCCCTGAGTACAATGCAGGGCTGCTGATACAACCAACAGACACGGGGTCACCTCCCCTCAGGGAGACAATGGGAGCACAACAACAAACTGGAGTGAGGAAGCACCGGGGACTGTGCCGGCACAAAGGCACCGAGAGGAAGGCAAAAGGGGGGAAAGAAAGTAGGGGAAAAATGCAATTTGCCAGCGTTTTCCATCATCATTATTATTGCTAATAAGCATCGAGGGCTGCTGAATGTCAGCAGTGGAAGAAGAAAGTGACCATTCTCCCAAATCTCATCCTTTTCCTTTTGCGTTGACAACATGAGGAGCGAGAGAAAATTACACTTCTGTGCACGTCTGCTTCTATCATACTCAATGACAACATATGGGAGCATTTAATATGCTAAAAGATGATTTTGAAGAGGGCCGTCTCGCAGCACAAGAGAGGTATGGATAAACAGCCCCCCCCCCCTTTTTTTTTGCCACTTAAGCTTTCCAAACGGCCTCAGGGCTCCAGAACAACTCCGACCCTTGTGTCTCCACTCCCAATCCAAGATTAGCCTGTCTTCTTGTCTTAATCCAGCAGAAACGCTGCATCCTGACTCCAACACCTCTCCACAATTACTGCACTCCATAATCCCCTGCCTGCCTCCATTTTTCCCTACTGCTTTAAGAGGGGTAAAGATCAGGGGTGAGCACTCATCCCCGAGCCCTCCCCTGCCTCTCACCATGGCAGTTAAGTGTCTGTGGAAATCACAGAATGAGTAAGCCTTGTGACAGCTTATTAATACTTCTCTCTTCTCTGGGGTTTACCAATGGTCAGTCCTTAAGTATACTGTACTGGATTAAAAGGATTTGCTTGTAGCTCAGGTTGGCTTCCGCAAAGAGGTATTCCGGCGCCAATTCGCCCGCTCTGTTCGTACTAAGATGTCACTTGAAGGGGTCTTGAGTTGCATTGTGCGCCCGGCTGATGGTCTATGAGATATAATGTGGAACATCAGGCTAAGGTCTTTTTCATGGTCAGTGCCTCCCATGATTCCGAGTGGCACTTGATCCTCTCGGGAGCGGAAGGCACTCGAGCCTAGGTCTGAAGTACAGTAACCAGACGAACTGAGCGAGCGGCTCTTTATTCGGCAAACTTTGATAGTTTTTACTGCTGTTCCGGAGAATGACCACTGCGGTTCTCTTAAAGCTGCCGCTCGGTGCCACGTACACAGCTGAGCAACAATGACTGTGGCGCTTACAGAGACGAGAGATGTGCTTAAATGAATCATCCTGCTGGCTTAGCATAGCTTGGCTGCCTCTGTGCTCTGGATGTCTTTAATGCGTTTGTTTGCCTGCAGGCCCTCCGATTCTTTCTTCCCCGCTTTCTATGCTTTCTAGCCCGGATAGATTATACTTATTTTTTTATATATATACATTTATTTATTTCCAAAAAACCCAAATGGACTTGAATCGATCAATACCTCATTGTGAGCGTGACGAAAGCTGCAAGGGAGGAGGGGGGCAACCAATGTGACAGATGTTACAATTCAGATTTCCTTTTCATTCTTTTTCAAGTAAACACAATGGCATATCGAAAGGCATTTCAAAGGCTGTTTTAAATTGATTTAAGTTAGCTCCTTGTCATAAAGCTGTGTGTTCACAAGTATCACAAAGATGACTGGGAATGGAGAAAGAGAGTAAAAGAAAGCTGCCTCCTCCAAGGACTCTAAGCCATTGTAGGCTTCTACCCAAGCCTCAGATTTTAAAAGGGACCAGGCCTGGACAGATTTGCTCAGAAGTCTTTTCAGAAGATATTTTTCTTTTCTTTTTTTTTTTTTGAGCTGGAGATAGTCATCGTGGAGAATAAACAACTTACTTTCAGAGAAGGGAGGGACATGAAAGAATATGGTGGCAAAATGTCCCACTGGTAAGGAAATCAAGGAAAATAGAAGGGCATCAGAATCCTCTGAGCCTCCATATCAAATGTCCCACCCGATCTGGAATGCACAATAAAAAAAAAGGACAGCACTTTTGCATAATATAACGATTGACATGACATATCACTACAGCGGAAGAAATAAAATGGGGAAAGGAGAGAGGCTTTTATGTGCAGAACATATGATGTGATTAGGGCTTTTGATGCCTGAAGCTACTCCTATTTCTCTCTCGTCGCATCAAAAGGTGAGATCTTAAGTTTTTCCATATCCCCAGTTCTCCTTCGTATCGTTCAATATCTGTACAAAATGATTACTGCCGCATAACTGAATTAATCTGGGGCAGCACAATCGAGTAGGAAACCTCTGTTGCCCTAGCTACGGGACAATACCCCGGTTCCCATCCAGGCTCATCTGTTTCATTTAGTCGACATGAATTTGGGAGCTTCTAATCTGCCATGGCTCATTCCGACAGACCGGTGACCACAAATACGCTGCGTCCTCTCAAACTGTGACAGATGGCTGAGGAGGAGGAGGAGGAGGAGGGGGGAGAAGCGGAAGTTCGGCAGCGATAGCGGCTCACTACTTCTTGGAGCGGAAGCAGAGCGACGTCGTCTTGCAGGCTGCGGCGCCAACCGCGGCGAGAACAAAAACATGCAATTAGAGCGGCGACACACTGTGAAGTGGTCATTACTAGCGCTAATGAGCGCGCTATCTGTCCGCACATTAAAGTGCTCGCTAACGAGGGCTTGTTCATCATCGGCGAACACAAGTCATCGCATAATCCTATCTCCTGTCCTCTCATCCCCGTAGCGGCTAGAAGGGGCTCATTTGGGACAAAAAGGGAGCCAGACGCGGCAACGAGGCTTTGGCTCCGGGACACTTTGACACTTTAAACTTGACCAGAGAGTCCGTCTCCGGTTCGTCCGGGTCTCTCTCTCTCTCTCTCTCTCTCTCTCTCTCTCTCTCTCTCTCTCTCTCTTTGAGGACTTCTCCCAAGTTTCAGCAACAGAAGTTCCACCCGCCGCCACAAGAGGGCACTGTAGCCAAGCCTTTTGTCCTCCGCGTGCTGCTGCTGTGTGGCATCCCATAGCCGACTACTGTAAGCTGATAAAGACAAGACAGCCGATAGTTGCATCAGATAAAGGGAAAGGGAACACGCTCCATAGGATTCACAGATTCTTAAACACTTATTATCTATTTGATTCATTCCTGATTGCCAAAACATTTTCATGGGCAAATCCTCCCACAGGGCGAGCCCCCCCCCCCACGCTTTGTGTCCTTGTGTTTCTATTTACCCAAGAAAATAAGGAGTTGAAGGAGGAGGGGGGAAAGTTTAGTCTGCCACTGTCTCCCAGCAGCGCGGAAATGTGTCACAATAAGACGAAATCTTTCGCATTCAGCACCCCTATCCAGTAAATACTGCTTTAGTGTAAAAAAGAAGTCATTTTTAAAGGAGAGAGTGACACGGGAGCAAATACCTCTGTGTTCAAATAAAAGAATGAAAGAATACAAGATGAATTTAGATTTATTTTTTTCCCTGCATGTGCGTGTTTGTTTCCCTCCTGTCTCCACGGGGCAATGTTCTGGCAGTCACAATCGGATGAACAAGTTTTTCCTCCGCCATTGTTGAGTCTCTAACACTCCGCCATGACTCATTCCATACCCTGTAATTATGTTTGGGAAGAGAGAGAGAGAGAAAAAGAAGCAGACTTTAATTCTCTTTAATTGTGTAAAGCTGAGCAAACTGCTGGCTGAACACAGACATAAATGCCTTTAACCTTGGGCACCAATACCCCCACATAAACCACAGCTGTATGAGAGACGGGACGATAAACGAGAGAGAAATGGGAAATAGCACAAATAGTCAATTGCTTCGTTTTCTTCTACATGATTTGCAGTCATGTGCACAGTTTCTTGATTTTGAATTTGATTCGACGTATAAAGCAGGTACATTCAGGTCAATAAGTGTGTTTTTTCTTGACAGGGTCCATTTTAATGGAAATAATACTATTAATAAAATCATCCGGCAGCCTAATTGGGATACGGCGCTGTGGCAGACCCTGTGGAGAGAGCGTATCCGCGGTGCATCTCAAGAGTGCTTCTGATTACTTCCTCTCTATTCATCATTTTGTCGTCTGGCCCCAAGGCATCAATAAACAACTGTCATGGATCCAAGTGATGGCAAATCAGTCAGCTTTCACAGCACAAAGACACTAATGCAATTTTTATTGTTCATTACTTGATCATAATATTATATCTATTACATCTAACAGCCAGATTATGAAGTCTCGTGTTTGATTATCTCGCGAGTTTCAGGTAAAACTGTGTTTCCACGAAGGAGATTAGCATCGTACAAACCGGGTGCTATCTCAGTCTGTGTGTGTGTGTGTGTGTGCGCGATATAGTCTATCAACTGCACCTACAGTGTGTGTGTTTGTGTCCTTGTGTTGTATGCATAGATAGACACACACACACACACACACACAGAGATGTGCGATCAGAAGCATCAGAGAGTTTCGCTGCAGTTGTATTGCCCCCAAGGGACTGCTGCTGTGCCTGTGCAAACATGTGGGCCGCGCTCTGCCACCTGGGAGCCAAAAGGGGAAGACAATCAAGATCAGCAGCCCAGATAATCTCTGTTTAGGACACTACATGCATTTAGGCTGAAATGTGAGACTGCATGGGAGTCGTTTTTTTGATCTGTACATGTTTGTTCAGCGTCTGTATCAGGCAGCGGAACGTGGTGACAGGCAAAAAATAAAAAAATAGAATAAATGGAGTAAGAAAGCTGAAGTTGAAGCTGACATATTTTTACCATACACACTTGCTAGATTGAGCTCAAATAAATTCACAATTTAATGGGACTCCAGACAAAAATCTGTGCTCAGAACCAATTTCAAAGCGTCCGTTTCGGGGTCAGTCTCATCTCAGCTGTGCTGGGCAGCAATCATACTGCGTGCACACAAATGATGCTTAACCACAATTAACCTGGAGGGTGTGCCGTGTACTCGAGGACCATTCAATCTCACTTTCATATCGCCCACAAGTTAGAAGTTAAGAGATTGTCTTGGCTCCTCTCTCATCAAGCATCAATAATTGATTGAGGCTTCGGGGACACATTGTGCATTGTGTCTTCGGGGGGTGATCAGCGAACGGACCCTCCACGTGGGAAGAGAGGCCGCCCGGCGGTGCTTTGCTTGACCCGACCAATCCTCTATTATTTATTACATCCAAAAGGATCCTGGTGGATGGGTTAAGGAGGTCAGTCCAGATTTAGTGCTGCCTCGACAGACGTCCCTGTGGTTTAGATTGAGCATTTCGCGCTACGCTGCCTCTCCCACACATGCCCTGATTTGATATTAATATCAATCTTCTTTTTACCCTTCTCTTCATTGAGATTAGCACCTCTCCCCCCCCCCATTCTGACATCCATTTTGGTCTAAGGAGGACAGTGTGAAACATACTTTGCTGTAGAAGAATAAAATCCTAAATTGGTATTTTTGTGAGCGCACACGTCTAAGTTAAGCTCACATAAGTTAATGCATTGCATTACCCACACACACACACACACACACACACACAGCACAAATGTTTCAACATGACTTCTTGGCGCACTCAGCCGTCAGAGTTTATCATGTTGGGAAATAACATATGAGTGAACAATAGCTTTGTTTGAAATTTTCATCCCAAACCATTGAAAATTAAAGTGAAATCGAGAAGCAACGGTCGACTTAAAAGACAGCTTGAGGCTCTCGTTGACAGCAACGCCGGCCGAGCATTAGCCCAAAGGCCTGCGGCAACGTCGTGGACAACACAGTATCAGTGTGTCCTGTCACCCTGCCATTGTTCAACGCTGACACCGGCATCCCACTCAGACATAAGCGGGGTCAGAGTTCAGACCTCCAACACTTACGCAGACGCTAACAAACAGCATCTAAACGTGACCTTGGGCCCCGAGGCTGAGGCCACAACATGGCCTCTCCCGGGTTCCTTACACACACTTTGTGCTCGACTGTGACAATAAGTCTGCATGAAAAGTTACCCTGTGAAACAATGACACTAAACCATCCATCAAAGGCTAACAAAGCCCAGGCCGAAGCACTGGAAGGGAGACGAGGAGAACAAACCTTAAAGTCCCTTATCAGCCGATGAAGGGAATTACACGGCTGCAACCCTGAAACATTTAATTAGCAGTTTATGTACTATCATGCTATATCACATCTCCGCCACCGCTTCCCTACAATTGCTCTAAACGCCTCGAGCAGTTTGCAGTCAGTTTGATACCGAACACTCCTTTCATGCCTTTTGTTTCTGTTGGGCGTTCTCGGTCCTGCCTCCGTCTCATTGTCAGGCCTCACCTAACGTCGATGCTTGTCTCAGATATCCTGGTTTCAGAATAACTCATAGCCCCCACGACAAGCGAGAGGGCGCAACAAATCACATTCATCTCCAACAATGTGACCGATTAGGAACATTTTCAGAGAGGAAGATCCCTACTTTACAGCATAGCTTTCTTTTTGCCCGCGATCACAATCAAAAGTGTGTCTCTTTGTGTCCCAGGGTTTCTCCTCCCCGCGAGTGTCTACGCGAGTGTCTACGCGAGTGTGCGGTCGGTGCAATTTGTGTTGCCGGGTCACCTTCAGCAGTTTGGTGCACATGGCATGAGGGTCCTGTCGCTGTCTCTGGCGCGCTTCGCTGAGCACTTCCTCAAGCGCGACACTCCCACTCCAGCAGGGATTTCCACACACCAATGGTTGAATCTTCCTCTGGGCCTCCATTGCTAACCATTAGCGGCGGATTAGGAAAGCGGGTAAACGGAAGAGGAAGGTTCTCCGGAGGCCAGCTATCAGGTGGATTTCATAACTGACGTCCTCGGGTGACCATCCAGGGTCAGAAACCGGCTCAGCTCTCCGTTTAAACTTGCTTATCAAACTGTATTTAAGATTTGAAATGTATACAGAAAACAAAAGTAAATATAATTGATTTTATTTCAAATAACTGTCAAAGCTTTGAAGTCACTTTGAGAGCGGACGGCTTTGCCTCGACAGGAAGTGGCTGTCTTCCACCTCTGCATTTACTATCCCTGCATTGACAGAGCCGATACATTATCAGAGCATAAAAGTAAAGTGGGAGGCTGAATTGATGGTCATGGCTTCACTCCATTAAACAAGTTAAGTCCCTTCCCAGACTTACTGGACAAACACCCCCGGCTTCCTCTTAATAATAAAATAAAAACTATCACCACCTGCTGGTAAACAAGCCAATCTTGCTCATATATATTTCTCAGACTTTTAATCAGGGAATGGATTGAAAGCTTTATGAAAGAACTCATTTGGGAAAGGAAATAATGAGTCTCCCTTTAAATGATTTGAGGAGCTGCCAAATGAAGTGAGCACAATAAAGAAGTAGGTGCAATGACACATTTAAAGTCCTGTGAAACGACATTATCTTCTGTAATGTGACGTCATTCCGTGTGAAACCTGTTACATCTGAAGAGTAACGACAGCGGAGAAATGATTCAAATAAATATTAAATTAGACCTCAACCACATTCTTCATAAACACAAACAAAGTGTTTTGGCAACAGATATCCAAATACACATCTCTGATTTGGAGACATAATATCAGTAAATTACTGCAACCGATGAGTTCACAGTCAGCGTGGTTTTATCTGACGGGAGTTAAAGATAGTTGTTAGTTTGGATAAAATAATGTTAGATGAGGAAAAAAGAGGGATTTTCTATATAGCATATAGCAGTCCATAACAACAAACAAATTAATGCAGGGGCGCAGGAACTTGGAACTTTTATTTCTCATACAAACCTTTGCTTGAATGTTTGACTTTGTAAATATCGACATATAAGCTAATGTGAACATCGTAACTTATTTATACAGTAGTTTTTCTGGTCATATGGAGAATCAATTTCATGCAATATTCACTCTTGATTTAGCTGTTTTTGGTCTCCACCAATTATTTAGCTCTTAAGCAGCTAAGTGCTTAATAATGTTGACCTGCAATGTCTCTAATCTCTAATAGCCAAAATGACCTCCCTGTTGGATCTGAAAATGACACTGATGCGGTTGTGGGCTGTAAAACCAAAGCGGGTGCTAGCTCTGAAAGCTGTTTTCTCCGTGGTTAACATCTCTTACATTACTCATTCTCTACTAATTCATAGATGAAAGCAGCTTTTAAAATCATGAACGATTATTCCTCCAGACTGAAGAATTGGGTTGAATACTTACATGTACCTGGGGTTTTAGGGTATGCTGCTCGAACCTCTAGACCTGATCAAAACATCCAGGTATATCTTCAGCAGAGGCTAACATTGTGACCACATAAGGAGCCTGCGGGCCCCGCAGCTAGGGGCCACTGAGGTGTAACCAAGCGAATCTGAACGTTGAGCCTCTATTTGTCAACGAGACAAAGGTCTGGTTTTCACAGCGAGGTCACAGTTGCATGGAGAAGAAAGCCGGACCCCACCAGGTAAATAGGAAGTCATTGTCCCGCAACAAAAGCATAGTCTTAACCCTGTGACCTCATCAGCTTTGGGGAATGCTTCTCTATTCTCACTCAGTCATCAGGAGAGGGAGCCTGCCTCTTTTGAAGACACTGCCCAGACACCACAGGTATTAGTTCCCTCGGGGCCCACCGGTGCACTTGCAGAACAGGATACGAGCAACTGCAACCTGTGGCTGTGAAGAAAATGCGAGTGCTTTCCTATGGATCAGATAGTTAAACAGTTCATGAACCATGAGTACATGTGCAGCTACCATGTACACTAACTATTAGATAAGAATGACGACTTTTTGAAGGTTACACAGAAAAACAGCACATTAGAAACGTCCCACGGCCCGTCTGTTTTCCTGTTCCTTCACTGCCCCACTTTCCCTTCAAAATCCATCAAAACCACTTTCAGAAATATGCAGTATCACTTGTTCTGCGATCACGCTAATCTGAACGCTTTAGCAGATTGAGAGCTTCGAGTGCTGAATGCAAAGGCAACTCAATCTTCAAATTTAAAAGGCTTTTTTTTTTTGCCTCATACAGCCTGCAGCCAAATGGCACTTGTGTTCTGACACGGCACATAAACACACACAAAAGAAGTTATTAGCGTAGATGCAAATCAAATTACTAGCAGTGTAAACTGCTATTTCTCCCTGCACTTGGGCCTGTAATTACTCTGGCTTATAGGACTATAATGAATGCTAATGACACACCACTGCAAGGCCATCAGCCTCACACTTGTGTGAGGTTGGGTGATTTTCACTTAAGTTATGAAAGCCCATTTTGGTCGGTGTAGTTTTCCCTTCATTCCATACTCTGTGTGCAAGATTAAAGAGAACAAGCATTTTTAGTGAGGAACACTTGCCTGGAATACGTTTCAAGAGCAAATCATTTAAAAATTAAAGGCCATAATTGGATGCATTCAACCATATCATCTATAAAGCATATTTTTGCATTTCAAAAGGGATTACAAATTCAACTACACAATGAGTCCTTGTGGAAATGACAACAGCTGCACATGCCTCAGAACATGAATTCTTCGCTGAATCTCATTTTTGCTGCTGGGAAATCAATACACAAACAAATTTCAATACTGTAACTCTACAATATAGATTGGCCTTGAAACTTCTGCATGTTAACTAAAACCTATGGTCAGGGTGTTTGGGTCTGCTGCATAATAGATAGCTGGCACAAACAAGTCGGCACAACTATAATTAAAATGACCCCTGCTGTTGAAAAGACCAAGTTGACAGTAAGACAAACAAGTCGGAGTTTGAAAAGGAAGAATATTTTTATTTTTGTGACTTGCCACATTATAAAATATTCGCACAGAATCTCACGTCAAGGACCAGGAGCTGTTATGGAGCTTTCAATCGTTTGCTCAGTTATCATAGAAGTGTAGATGTTCAAATGTCCATTTATTCTGAGCAGAAATGTTCACAAGTCATTTTTTTGCAGGTCCAAATTCAACTCTCTAATGTAAAGAACGTTCTATCATCTGCTGCATGTCATCCGTTCTGCTTCGAACACGACATTGCTGGAATTCAAAGAATATTCTTTATGATCACTTCTTTATGATCACTTCTTTATGTGTTGAATACAGTATCGGCGTTAATTAGATGTCTGGTATATGATCACTTTAAACAGGCTATTGCAATACTAGAAAAACAACACACAATGAAAACTTTACTTTAAATAACTGTATTTTCCGCCTAAAAATCATGTATACAGGATAAAAGAACAAAATTGCTAACATTATTAACCATCACCTATTTTGCAATACCAGTTAGAATACAACCATAATGTATAATAACACTGGGTCTCCTGATGACAGCTTAACATCCTGTAATTGAACACATACCTCTAGCCTAAATAATCTCACTTCAAGGCCCATGTAATAGCTGTGTGGAGCTTTTTATCACATTTCATGATGTTTATCATCAAAATCAATCATTGATCAATTATCAGTGGCATCCCGCAGGGCTACGTTCTTGGCCCTCTCTTGAACTCCTTGTTCATGCACGACTGTGTAGCCAAACACAGTTCCAACAACAACACTTAGTTTGCTGACGACACAACCGCCATCAGCCTGATCGCCAACGGCGATGAGACAGCCCGCAGAGAGGTCAAGTCGTGACATATTGGTGCCAGAACAACAACCTCTATCTCAATGTCCACTAAACTAAGGAGCTAATTGTGGACTACAGGAAGAGACAGGGAGAAAGACTTTCCCCCATCTCCATCAGAGGGACTATGCTGGAGGGATTCCACAGCTTCAGGTTCCTCTGGGTTCACCTCCTTCAGGACCTGACCCGGACTAACTGACATTCCCGTTTACATTCAGCTCATTCATTTTTAATTTAAGCTATTTTCTTTCTAATATGTTTTAGAGATTAAAATTCACAGAAGTTCACAAGTAAAAGCCAAATGATAGAATGCACATCAGCCTGTTTTTGTCGAGCATAAATATCATCTTGTTAATCATCTTGTGACCTATTCGATTAACTTAACTCTTGACAAATCGAATGCATTGTGTTGTTAAGAAGCCAATATCGGGACTCTTTAGGGAAAAAACGGCATAATCTAAGAAGTTTAAAAAGCCATCAAATACAGGAGTATTTGGAACATATCCAAGGTCTTAGAACAGACTATGCTTTTATGCAGCTGTCTGGCTGTCAGTCTTTATGCCTGAACAGCAGATTAGTTTATCTTAGTGAATGGCACTGTAGACTTACCCGTATATCAGCCAAGACCTGGATTTCCCACCCTCTCAAACAGAAGAGCTCTCTGAATAAGGAATTTCTGATGACCTGTGCTAAAGGTCAGCAGTGCAAACGCTGCAGTAGAGGAAATCTAGGACAGCTCAAGTCTGTGTGGATGACCAAGAGATAAGGACTGAGAGGAAGTGGAGAGGACAAGGAGCATTCTGCATCACTTTTTGCTATAGCGGCATAAACAACTGGGAGCTTTCTAGTATGCTGTTACCAAGAGGGATGAAGATAGTCATGACTGGTCAGCGAGAAGCACATTCTCAGCTATTAAAGAAGATGAAAGCTTTGGAAAACAGCCTTTCTCTCCAGAGCCTTAATAATGACCTAACACACCCTGACAATTACAAATACATTCTGTGTTCCACACAAACAGACACACATGTACACAACGAAGGTAAAGCCTGAAAATGGAATGCAATTGTATGTAAGTTTGAGTTTTAACTAATAAATTTAAGTTATTTATATAACCAACACCTAATTCAAACATATTTTTCCCATTACATACAACACAATATGTCTAATATGTGACTTCATAATCTGATTTGTAACATTATTGCTTATTATTGAATAGTTCAACATTTTGGGGGGTTATATGCTTATTTGATTTATTGTGACAGCCAGCAGTTGGTTAGCTAAGCTTAGCATAAACGCTGGAAACAGCTAGCTTACTTTAAAAGCATATAGGAGATATTTTTTTTATTATCTAACTTTGTGTAGTGTTTTTTTTTTTTTTGGCAAATAGTTTTCCTCTAACTGTGGATGTAGATGATTTCAACATTTTGAAAGCTACATTTCAGAAATCATGATTCCTGAGTTTGTAAATGATCTTTAACATTTCCTGGCTTATTGTTGGTGAAAAGTTTTTTCATTGGTTGATCTTCTCAGGGAGTCTGAGATGTGCTTGGTAGAGTAAAACAAATGCAATTAAGCTTGGGTTTTTCTTGTATATTTCTAAATTGTATTGTTATTTTGAAATATTTGTATTAATAATGTCAGTGAATGACCTTTAAATTAGACAGCGCTGACAACTGCTGTTGAGTTGTTCTCCAGCCTTTTTTTTCACCCTCAGGTCTCGTGTCATACGATGTATGGAAAGGATCCGGATCCACAACACTGCAGTATGTTGACAACAATCTACTGACACTTTACTGGATTTTCTCTCTTTAATCAGTAACCATAGAAGTGCAATAGCCTACAGTACATTTAACAATCATCTTCAAGCTTAGCGACTGAGTAGCTGCTATTATGTCTATTATAGTTGAGCTACAAAGTTATTATAGCGAAACAATTATATATTAAGTATAGGTTTTGAATAATGATGTGACATGTTGCCTCTTGAAAATGTTTAACATCATTAACAACTATTAAATCTATGCATGCTGAGGCAAAATTAATCATATTTTAAAGTGGCATTTCAGAAACCTAAGTCAGGTGAAGACATCTTACAATTAACATTTTTTTTTTTGTTTGTTTTAAAATTGGCCATTATTCTCAGTAACTTCATCCATGGAGCTGCATAGAAACATATCAAACATATCAGGCTCTTATGCACCCAAAATGTTAAACTGTAAAAGAAGTGAATACAGGACTTCAAGAGTCATTTTGGCATGAACCGTTTGCCAATGCATAATTCTATACAATACATAGACTAATAAAGACCCAGTTATGCGTGTTGACAGACGCTCCAGCAGTTTGCAGTTTTGTTTAAGCCACAGGAAAGATAATTGAGTCGTTGTGAAAGGGTAATTGTGTTGTTTAATTCAGTATTTGCAAAAGGAATAATGCTGAATATATGAAGGTCGTTGACTTTGTTTGTTTGTCGCTCTATTTTTATGGCCTACAAATTTGACAGGGACTCCTCGGATGAGGAGTAGCCCTCTGGAGAGCCCCTCTACCCCCTGCAAGGACCCTTAAGAACGACATTGCAGTCAGCACCTTAAGGTCCCAAAACGGTCCCTCTCATAGAAGTGTAATAAAAATGTAATAAATATTTGTTTGTATTCGCCAGTCCAGTACTGTTTCTGGACCGCCACAAATTTACATCATCATACAAGAAATGTTAAGCCCTCCCTCATTCAGTATGATATAATAACTAGCTACTAATGTAACTAACACTGTGAGCAATGGAAGTGTTAAGCACAACTTCTAGTTCTTGTTCAGTTATAAAAGGACCCATTCATATCAAGGTGAAAATCGTAGGACAAACAAAAACAAAGATTTGACAACAAGAAGTTTTACTTCTCTCATTAAAAACACTGTTTCACCTTCTTTTATGGGTGATAATACACTTAGCACGTTTAGATGAATAGCCAAGGCTAGTAGCTCCAACTGCTGGGGAACAGGATGACTTTTTTAGACCTCAGTGGACAAACCATTTGGAGTAAATCTCAGATCAAACAACATGTTGAAAAGTTGGATCTCAAAATAAAAAGCCAACGTCAAAGGGGTAGCAGAGAGAAGAGAAGATTGTCTCAAATGAAAGACACCCCATTGAAATCCTATTGAGCTATTTTCAGTGAGGCACAAAAAAAAAAAAAAACGAGAGAAAAGAGTGCACTGGTAAAGGTCAGCGTGAACCCAGATCATAGAGCCTGAAACATGGCACAAAGATAAAGGGCACAGTGAGAAATATATCAATTACGCCTTGACATTTTCCAGAGAGACAAAAGGCACCCGTATAATACGCCGGTGTGGTGCTGTGGCCGCTGCAGCCTCTTCAGAAGTCACCAACACTTTGGGATGGGTTGCAGAGTTACATCCCTACTGTATACCAAAGATGTCTCAGTGTAAATCAAGAAATGAAAAGACTTTATATTCACACAATTATCGGATCTTCCAATTTATGTATTAAATATCGCAGGAGCCAGAACGGTTGTAGCGAATACGAAACACACATAGTAATCAAATATGCGACTTTTGGATGGGTTGTTTTTATAATTATGCATTTTCACAGTTTATACTCATTTATACTTTATACAAAATGCAACTTTCTTTAAACATAAAATGATTTTCTAAATTAAAAAAAATGTCATAGGCCTATGTGTAATTCACATTGCGCTATCACGTAATGCGTTGTTAAGAGGTTGCGGTCATTTCACTTTTTTTTTAGATCAGGCTGGACTGGGTTTTAACATATTTAACATCAAGCCTACTAATATTTGGAAATTATGTGATTTGTGTTTGAACAGCATAAAGAAGAACTCCAGGTTTCCATCTTATATTTATCATGTGTGGTTATTTTACCGTTGTCACTCGAAACTGAGGTCAACTTTGAAACCAAAACTCTTTCTGGATAGTCTGCTTTCCTTAGTACTGTTTCTGGATAGTCTGCTTTCCATAGTACTGTTTCTGGACTGTCTGCTTTCCTTAGTACTGTTTCTGGATAGTCTGCTTTCCATTGTACTGTTTCTGGACAGTTTGCTCTCCATAGTACTGTTTCTGGACTGTTTTCTTTCCATAGTACTGTTTCTGGACCGTCTGCTCTCAATAGTACTGTTTCTGGACCGTCTGCTTTCCTTAGTACTGTTTCTGGACCGTCTGCTCTCCATAGTACTGTTTCTGGACCGTCTGCTCTCCATAGTACTGTTTCTGGACCGTCTGCTCTCCATAGTACTGTTTCTGGACCGTCTGCTTTCCATAGTACTGTTTCTGGACTGTTTTCTTTCCATAGTACTGTTTCTGGACCGTCTGCTCTCAATAGTACTGTTTCTGGACCGTCTGCTTTCCATGGTACTGTTTCTGGACCGTCTGCTCTCCATAGTACTGTTTCTGGACCGTCTGCTTTCCTTAGTACTGTTTCTGGAACGTCTGCTCTCCATAGTACTGTTTCTGGACCGTCTGCTCTCCATAGTACTGTTTCTGGACCGTCTGCTTTCCACGGTACTGTTTCTGGACCGTCTGATTTCCATAGTACTGTTTCTGGACCGTCTGCTTTCCTTAGTACTGTTTCTGGACCGTCTGATTTCCATAGTACTGTTTCTGGACCGTCTGCTTTCCTTAGTACGGTTTCTGGACCGTCTGCTCTCCATAGTACTGTTTCTGGACCGTCTGCTTTCCTTAGTACTGTTTCTGGACCGTCTGCTCTCCATAGTACTGTTTCTGGACCGTCTGCTTTCCTTAGTACTGTTTCTGGACTGTGCTGTGACAGCTTCCACCAATAATAGGTAAGTGAATTTAAAAGCTTCTCAGTCTTTGTTTGCTTGCTTGTTGGATGTTAGCGTTCACAGCATATTCATACTCACATTGATTTTTCATGTTTGTGGCAGGCTTGTAGATCGCATATTTTTTGCTCATCCATTGGTCACGCAGAATATCTATGTCACTGCTGATCTCATTTTGACAGAACATGCTGCAATTATGTATCTCGCCAATGCATGTGACATACTGGATTTGTCTGCCCAGATGAGTTCTGCTGTATTTAAAAGGGGGGACATGTGCACTTTTACCGGCAACATTTCCAAGGATCAAAATAAAATGTAATTTAAAAAACAAGCATTCCTCAATAGAAGTACAGTTTTCTTGGTTATATAATAAGCAATCTGAAAAAGTCTGACCTGACTAACCTAAATGAGAAGCAGACATGGAGTTAGATTGTCTGGGTCATGTAATAGCGAAGGTTTACCGGCGTTCACTGACATCTGAAGGAACAACACGGAGTATATGTGTAGATGTTGAACATGACACGCGCTTTGAAGGTTGCGATATGATGATTTGACCTGTAAGAACAATGTAACAATCGAAGCAATGCACAATCACCCGAGCATCGTATATGATGCTCGCTATCATGTCAGGTACTGGGAGGCACCTGAATGTTACATTATTCAACAATACAGCAAATCAAGCCTCTCTACAAGCCTGATATCTTATTCATCTGCTGCTCTGCGCCTCCTCAAGTATTGGCTGGCATAATTAGTTGGCATAATCAACACTGTAATGCTTTGTGGCGATAACAATGTCGTACAGTGCACATGGTTTTGCGTTTCTATAGACTGAATGGAGAGTGAAGGAGGCACCTCTCATTCAGACTCTTGTTCCTCGAGCCAAGGTAAATCAATACAGCAAACCAAAAGATTACAGTGATGTTCGCACAAGGTCTCCTGCAAATTATCTTAATTGCATGCAAATTCTTTTTTGTTAAATATGTTTAAGAATTTAAAAACAATGATGAACCACAGCTGTAAGGTCAATCTTCCGGTTCCATCTGGCCCTGACCACTTGTATTCATTTAGATTTACGGCATAAATAGGGAAGAACAAAGTCAAGTTACCACATGAAAACAGTTTGGAGGGCCGTTCCATTTATTTGTGGATTAGAATGTTTAATATTATTGCTGCACCGTCATGTTGGCAAATGTTCAAAACATAAGAACAACATCTACTAGAAAATGTTCTATTACTAAATGTTCCAATTTAAATTGTGATGGCAAACATAATCCCTGCCTGGATTATTATGGCAACATTATTGTGTGTGCATGTATGACTACATTCATGTCATGCTTCGGAGAAGCAAGGAGATGGTTGGGGAGACGGGGGAAAGTGGTTTAGACACCGGAGACCAGAATTCACATCCAGAGAGGTGAGAAGCACTGTAGTGACAGGTGGTGTTCTCTGTTAGAATTTAATACACAATTTAAAGTAGACTTTTTCTGCATTAGATCACAATCTTTCCCCAATGTTGTGCCTAAATATGCCCATTTAAAAGTTTATTTATGCTGTTATTGCTGAGCAGATATTTTATTGCAGAAATACGTTGTCAGTGAATGTTCAGCATCAATATTGTTGTGATTTACCGGGTATGTTGCTTAAAAACATGTCGTCATTATGTTATTGAAGCATAATCCAGCCTCAAATATGTTTTCTATTATCATATTTTTTGCAAAAAAAATGCATATATATGTAATTTCTTGGAGCAGACTGGCTAATAAAATATGTGATCCCTGAAAATATAGACTCAAAAGGAAAAATTCCTTTTTTGTTTTTGTATTTATTGACATTTAGTTCATATAAACGGTTTAAAGCTGCTCTGTATGGAGTTAAGCGATATAAATTGCCTCAACGTGGCTCTCAACACTGACACGATCAGCTAACGAAAAGTGCAAACATCTCCAACAGTGTAGACAGAGCAGTGTTTCTGGGGAAGGAAGCCATGAGTCAGGATGGCGTTATCAGTGGGAGCTGTCACATCAGAGCCACATCAGATCATCATAGTCATAAAGATGACTCTCATATGGTTTTTAGCATTAGCTACATTAACATTAGCCGCCATTAGCTACTGGTCATACCAGAACAAGTTAAGGTTTAGCAGTAAAGCCCTTGAGTGTATTGATTGAGCAATGATTGGTTTTATTGCTCATTTATTGAAGGTGTCACTTATAAGAGAGAGATGTTTTTCTTTCTCCTTTCAAAAATTGCATCAGCTTTAAAATACAGACGTTTGGAATTTAGAGAGAAGCCTCATCTAATAATAAATGATAAACTATAGAGTCATAACTGATACATCAAAAGGTCTCACTTCAATCGTAGTTTGGAGTTTTGTAAAATACTTTTAGTAATCCAGTATTCTAGCCTTTTCTACACGTGCTCTCATTAAAACCTACAATTGTTTTTGGATTATTTTGTCAAACAAGTAGCTGAAACTTGGATTAAATAACTTTTTTAATCGAGAAATGAAAGATATGCTAGTCAAATATCCCACATCCCTTCAAGAAATGGAGATTAATTTGAAGGTAATCATAAGTGTGAAAATTGCTGTTATCTTCTCACTATTCCTTTGACTGCTAACGGCCTGTCTGGCTCTGAAGTCGTCCCGGTAATAAATATTCATATACCTTTCAGGGTCTTTGTTATGTTGACTACCTTCCATCACTCTGATCTGTTGTGGCACGAGAAACACAAATGGTGCAAATAAATTAAGAAAAAAATCACAGTAAATATATAAATAATAATGACAATGAGTGAACGGGGGGAAATTTGGAACATCAAAGGCTCCTCTATCTTTGTAGCATGTAAACAGTGCATGCCTTCACTGAGTGGAAGACCCTTTTAATGATTCCATGGAAGATTGCCACATTGACAAGCATCCTGTAATAAATAAAATTAACAAACATTTCTGTAGGGTCTTTTCAAAGGGAAAGAGAGCCCAATGTTTTTTTTTCAGATAAGTGGTCTATACATCCCCTGCTCCTTCCTGATTAGTCTAATCCAGTGAGAAGTGCGTGCAGGGTTTTGATTGAGTCAGCCGTCGAGGACCCCGAGGGGAACCCTCCTGATAAGTGCCTTTACCTTTCACCTCCAGAACCCCACGCACGTCGCTTCGCCATATCCCACTCCCTCTAATCTCATTTGGCCCAGGAAGACATGCTCAGGCACAAGAAGCTACGATTAGCATCCTCTTTACCAAGGGATTCCATTGGCTTGGACTGCCAGTGCTGCCCTCAACCTGAGACGCTGAAGGCACTGAATCAGCTAGGTAGTTATGTGTGTGTGTGTGTGTGTGTGTGTGTGTGTGTGTGTGAGTGTGTGTGTGTGTGTTTCTGCATCTGCCCTTCATCAATGTGTGCTTGACAACTATGAGAAGTTGTGTTTCCTCTTTGTGTGCTTAAATATTCTCGATTGGCAGTTTTGCCTTTATTTTATGACCTGACCCCAATGTGGGATCTTAGAAATTCTGAGGTCATGAGTTCAAATTCCCCCATGCCGGTATATTTAAAACGTTCCCCATATGTGTGGGTGCCAAAAACTAAATCTCTCTTGTGTATTAACTCAGTCACATTTTAAAGCATTAAGTGTGAAAAATCTTGAAAAACTCCAACATGAGCACTATTCAATCATAGGATGTAAACTCCCCTTTGTGTCAATACACAATACCCACAATACATCAGTATATTAGCACGGCTGTGACCTCGGTGTCCTCCATGTCCCCTGCAGCTACAGTGTATGTAAGTGTAAGGCAGCGTTTACACTGCAATCAGCTACGGACATAAACGGAGGAATTCATTCAAGTTTGGATCTTGTTGATCTGATTACGATTGTTGTATTCAGCATTCACCATGATGCTGTGTTTGATTTGGAGCAGGGAGTGTCCTCTGGTATGATACATCATTTAGTTTGGTATTTTGTGAAGCTTTTGTTGAAGAAGTTGTTTTGTGAAAGCCGTAACCTGTGATTAAGGAGTCAAGTGATCTGATGAGCTCATAGAGGCCCAACATGGTTCCACTGTTGGACTAATGTGTGACTCAAACTAACTAAATCATATCACCCCAAAATAATACAAAACTAGTCTCGATGGATCTAATAAAGACAACATATCAATGTGAATAGTTTCTGAGGAAAAATAACTTTATTTATTGAAATATGGATAAATATGGATAAATGTTCTTTCAACACCCGCAGCCTTAATTAAGCTTGACTTTCAATAGAGCTCCAGTGTTCTGAATAGAAATGTCTTACTGTCATAAATACACTGACATTAAATAGAGCTCAAATGTTACTGAATATGTGCAAGTCTGCAGTATTTAATATCACAAAACAACTACTGTACACCAACAAGACGCTTATTAGAATTGTATAACTTCAACTAAGACAATATGTTAATGTAAAAAATCAGTGACTTTATGACGCCTCAACTCTGCTGAGTAGTTTGCAATTCTTTATTTTTGGCATGCGAATGCAGCAGATGCTTGTAAATGCATGTTAAAAAAAACAATCAAGAGGCATGCAGAGTATTAATGAGCAGAGACAGCGGCGAAAAACTCCTTCGTGGGCATTATTTGATGTATGGAGAGTTTATGCCACATGGAAATTCAGGAAACGCATATGCAACAAAGACGCAGCACAATAACTCAAAAGTGTGAGATGAAGCACACATACATTCACACAAGCACACGTGACGTCTCACACGCCCACGCATACTGTAAATTATGACACACATTTTAATGTATGGAAGGTGTCTGAGCAAGCATATGGATGCATGAGAGAATCAAGCAGACTGATACTCTTTGAGTGTGTGGTCACAAAAAAGTTAAAGTAGGAAGTAGGGCTGCTTAGTGAGGCAGCTGGTTTGATGGGGAAAATGCTTATCTTGCCTAAATGTAGAAGATATATGGGATATGAACAGCAGTTCCCATCCTGGGGGTCAGGGCCCCTAAAGGGGTCACAAGATAAGGAGTTGTAAGGAAGAAGATTATTCTTCTTCTGGAACATTTTTTACTGGATTATCGTATCCCTGTGTGACTATTCAAATAAATTCAGATATGTTGTGGAAATAAACAAAGGTCGGTGGATTTTCAACATGTGAGAGTCACACGTATTTGGCCAATATGACAAATAGTTACAAAATAAAAATCTTGAAAAACCACCAATCCTTTATCTCTATAAAAGTTATCTGAATTGTTTTAAATTATATTTAAAGCATGTTTTAATACTTGGACAAGTACATTCTAATAAGAATTTAAAATACAATTGAAAATGTTACTTTAAATATGTGCTTATTTTATTTTAATAACGTGCAAGATATGTGAGACACGTTTGCAACTTATGGAAATATGAGCATTACTCATTTATAAATATGAATATATATATATATATATATACTTTTTTTAAGTGGCAATTTTACGAAATTGCGTTGTTGAAAGTCATGAAACACGTGCGGCGTTCACTGTCCGGCGCAGAGAACTGAACGTGATGGAAGCGAGCGGAACGTAATGGTCGATGCTCTCCATATCTGGATCCGATGAACTCCAGAAAATTGACCACGCGGGCCCACACATGCATGCGGGCCGTGCGCGCGCGCGAGTGCGTGGCCGACAAATAAAACAGACACGTGCACTGTCTTTAAATGTGTCGGGGGGAATAAAGTCTCGGTGTAAATCACTTTCCCGACTGGCACAGCACATTAAACAAACCGTGGCATGATTCCTTTTCTCTCAGCTCATCCGTTCCCTTTTTTCTTTATCAGCTCGTTCACCATTTCATTTCTTTCAAATGAGAATTTCAGGGACCCCCAAATTCAAGCCCCCGCGTCTTCAAACAACACAACTGTACGGTTTCACTTTTCCCCCGTCAAAATGCTATCCCAGATTCAATTTTAGATAGACTAAGGATTTAGCCAGTGATGATTTTTGTGGGGTGGGATGGAGGGTTGTCTTTCGGAGACAATATTTAATATGCTGGAATGAGATCAGTTTTGCAGCCCCCCCACCCCCATTAAAAAAAAAATACAAAATTATTTTTCGATATATATTTGAGGTCAAATCTCGCGTTGACACGTGCAACAGTGAACGCATCTCTGGCAGGCGAGCATGTGTTTGGTATATAATCTTTTTTTCTCAACCATCATCATCAATGACACTGTCATCATCATCACCATCATCATCATCAATTGTATTTTTTTTTTTCAACTGTCCTCGAGGGGTTCCCCCCTCCCCCATTTTTTTTTTTTTTTTTTTTTTTTTGATTTAGGAAATTAGTACGCCTAAATACAAAACCACATTCTCAACAGCTACTTATCAAACTCCATTTACAGAAGATGATTTCAGGGTAACATTAAAAGACAATAATGTAAATGACCCATGGCTTTTAATTAAAAATCCCCCCGCACACACACACACACACACACACACACACACACACACACACACACACACACACACACACTCCTTTTCACTATTTTTGTTTCATCTGTGTACAATTTTTTGGGGGGTGACTTGAAGTGTTGTGGAGGAAAGAGTAAGAGCGCGTGCTTTACTCGGTGTCCCCCTCCTCGTTGACTTTTATCACTAAATGAAGCATATAAATGACCTGAATTAAATAAAATACAGAACAATTATCCTCTCCTTTTTCTCTGATCTCGCGCTGAAAGGGAGTCCTGGAGAGATAAGGCAGATTGAATTCTCTCTGTTGTGCTCCAATAAAAACGTCAAGGGGGGTGCGGGGGGAGAGGGAGGGGGTGTTAAAGAGAGATTTAAAAGCCTCCCTATAATTTCAAATCATAATTTCCCTCCCATTATACCTTTCAAATGCCGTTTATCGTTGAGGTTATTTATTTATTTCCAGGGCGTTGTAACCACGGTCAATTTCCGTGACTAAGCTGGATAATTACAGGTGGAGTGAGCGCAAAACTCGCAACAGCTTGGCTAAAATGTAGAAAGTGTAAAAGCAGTGATTTAAAACGGCTATACGCAGAGAAGGACCTATTTGCTTTATTTTTTTTAATCATAGACAAAATATATATCCACGCCTGCTGTTACTCCTGAAAGTAATTATAACTGTCTAATTTCAAAGTTGAATTAGGATATGCTTTAGGGGGTTGATGTAAAACTTCACATTCGGTTCAATGAAGTATCACCCTAATTTACAGCTCTAGATAAGGGCTAAGTCTGTCATAAAAATCTACCCCCCCTTCCCTCCCTTCCTTCCCCAGGATTGAATTGCACCTTGGGCAATAGTGCAGAATCGTGAATCTTAACTTCTCTCAGCATATGTTCCTGGCAGATAAGTAAACAATTTGGATGTGGAATGAAAATTTTAATTAATACTACAGTCGTCTAATATGAGGCGATACACCGCGCTCTGCAAATCCTGATCTCCATTAACAAGAGTGGAGAGAGGAGGAGGAGGGGTGAAAAAAACAGGGCACATAAAATCTTTAAATTCTTCTATAATTCCTCCTGTAAGCTGTTTTCATTCAGCATTGTCTTAATGGGAGTCAGACCCATCATTCGCAAGTTTAGACGGGTTTAAACACGAGTGACTGACTTGATGATAATAAGCTTCAGCGGGTTTCTTTCTCTCTTTTTTGGCTGCAGCACCTTTTTTTTTTCTTTCTTTCTTTTTTTCAGTAAACACACGCAGTGGTGTTTAAACCGCACTGATGGGCCGCTTCACAGGCAGCCAGCGAAAAGAAATCACATCACGTTGAGTTTGTTCCATTAGGTGAACCTATAATTAAGAAGAAGGTTCCCTCCTTGAAGTGATTAAGCAGTCAGACGAGTCGGACGGGCGGAATCCCTCGAGGGAGGCTTCTCGTGAACTGTCAAACATCAAAAGATCACAACAGGTTCACCCCGGTGTCACCAACGCAGCCTGGTTCACACTATATAATAATAATAATAATAATAATAATAATAATAATAATAATAATAATAATAATAATAATAATAATAATAAGCAGCCAGGCGCGGAGGGAAAGCAGCCTCGATGGGAAACACCGATCACGTCGGAGGAGTTTGCTTAAATATTAAAGAAAAGACACACAAGGGAAATTATCGATTTGAGGAAATAAAAAGAGGATTGATGTTATTGTTTCTCTGTCTTTAACCGATCAACAGTATTGATTAGTTTAGGGTCAAGTTGGGCCTAATATTTGCAATGTAAAACATTTTTAACATTATTAAAAAAGTGTTTCAACCTTGCATGCGCTTTTTTGGTGAATTATTAGCCTATTTCCGTTTAAACGGCATCCTAATTATTATTATTATTTAAAAATTAAAATGTATTTAATGTCAGGTTCAACTGCCTGCACCGCCTACACACAGTGTCCCACTATCTTCGTCATCTCAAGTACCCAATAACCTACAAATACAGGAAATTGATAGCGTTGAAGACAGATTGTCTTTATTCGAAATGTCTTTGCTCAGCAGTTGAACAAAGAGCAGGAGGTATCAACCTTCTAGATACATTATCCTTTCCATAACATGACAGCTTTTTAATTACCATCTTAGATGATAATACACATTTAACTCCTTGAATTCAAATAGAAGGTATCCTTAAAAAACGAAAACAAAACCAAACAAAACAAAAAAACTAAAGAAATGACGCGTGTGACTATATTAGCACTGAACCACAGGTAAAAATGCAAAATAAAACATTTGGATGTTAAGTATTTTTTTTCCTTTTTTGTTGTCATCTTAAATAGACCGTCTAGTTTGATGTGCCAGTTTTTGATAAACATAAACAGTATGACCCGTATATAATCCGGCCTATAGGTCCTGATTCCGACCCTACCCAGAACTTCATAATTACGAGTGCCAAAATGTAGACTACTTAGGCCTATACAGGAAATAAGAATGCTAATTGTGCAAGCCAATTTTTTTTTTCAAAATAAAAGAGCACCCTATCAATAAATCAACACAAATCAGCATATCAGCATTGAAATGTACACAATAAATAAAGTTAAAGGCCTCCCTTTTTCTGGTTGCCATAAACGTTATAACATTTACATTTCTTACAGTTCACAGGGCACCGTCCTTGACACCAAACCCCAGCTCCTCTGCTCGGGTCCGGAACTTGGTGGGTTTCTGGAAAAGTTTGTTGTTTTCTCTCTTTTTTGTTTGTTTGTTTGTTGCCATAACAAGTCCAAGGCAATTAATACTGTTCGTGCCTTTTTAACGGGGCGCGCTGTCCATAATATATTTACATGCATTTCAGTATTCAAGTGAATTTAAAAAAAAGAAAAAAAGGAAAAGAGTCTCGAGGGTTACATGGCAGCGGCGTGTGCGGATGAATATGGGTCTAGCCCAGTCTTGGTCATACCTGGAAAAAGTATGTAGGCCACCGGGGGCTGTAAACTTGACGCTGACCAGGCCGTGCAGTTACACGGGACGACGTAGCCCGGGTTCGTGGGCGACGGGTGGGTGTGGGTGTGCTGACTGGGGCACCCGAGGGTGCCGAACGCGCCGTTCTGGTATCCCAAAGAGGACGCGTACGGCAAAGTGCTGGCGCTCAACGCGTGGGGCATCTCCGTCATCTTCTGGATGGCGCTGGTGCTGAACTGGCTCGGGTCGAGGAAGGAGTACGAGCTCGTCGGCGGCAGAAACGCTCTGGCTTTCTCCGAGTGGCTGAGAAGAGAGTCCGCGGCCGACACGGGCAGCCCCTTCAAGTGGTCGCTGTCCCCGAGGTAAGGCAAAGGGAAGACGTACCTGTCCTTCTTCAGCAGGTTTTTGGGTTTGCGCCGGGGTCTGTACTTGTAGTCGGGGTGCTCCTTCATGTGCTGAGCGCGCAGCCTCTTGGCCTCGTCGATGTAAGGTCTCTTCTCGGACTCGGAGAGCAGCTTCCACTCGGCGCCCAGTCTTTTGCTGATCTCCGAGTTGTGCATTTTGGGATTCTCCTGTGCCATTTTCCTCCTCTGGCCCCGGGACCAGACCATGAACGCGTTCATGGGTCTCTTGATGTGGTCGGCAGGCTTTGACATCTTTTCTGTTTAGAAAGTGTACTTTTCTTTTTTATCCCCGATGTTAATGACGAGGGGGAAAAAGTTGTTATCGGGAGGAAGGGAAGCTATTCACCTGTCTAGATGCCAGAAACCAGTCATGCCACGTCTGGGCTGTTGTTGAGTGTGGAAAACAGCAAACATACAAATAGAATAAAATAAAAATCCAGCGCCCGGTTCGCTTCTTTTTTTTTTTTTCTTATCCCCCCAGAGTTAAAAGCACTGATGCGCGTTCGCTCAAGTCCGCTCGCAACTCTCTTTCAAACACGCGGCGGGCGAAAACACATGGAAGCTGCGCACACGTAAAGAAATCCACAAAGGTGAAAGCAATGTTCCGCAGTCGGTTTGCAGGAGTCGTAAAAAAAAAAGTCTTATTTTTTTTCTCTGCGACACGCTCTCCTCCTCTGTCTCTCTCTCTCTCGCTCTCTCTCACTCTCTCTCTCTCTCTCTGAGGTTTGTCGTCAAGCACCTGGCTTGGAAATGAGCGGAAGAGCGTGAATACGAGCCAAAAGCGGTGAAGTTCAAAGGCTGGGCTGGTTTGGTTTCCGCACGCAATCTGACATAATCTGCAGGGCGTTCACTCACCAACCTGAGCGCCCAATCAGCACCCAGACCGGCTGCTGGAATACCTTCAGCCCAAATATATGTACATTACAACATAAACAAAGAGCGGCTGGTAGTGGGAGAAGGGAAATAAATAATAATAGTAAAAGGAAAGAGGGGTGTGTGTGTGTGTGTGTAAGTGGGGGGTAATACTCAGGATCCCTCCTCAATTCCGTTTAATGTAATGAATCGCAACAAACATCTTCAACCTCTTTTTAAAAGCTGACTTAAATCCAGAGAGGTGACTTCACCGAGCAGCACTGTACAGCTGTAGACGCGTGTGTGGGGTTTGTCAACAGAATACACATGGACGGGCCCTAATAGAGCTATACTTGTTTATTAGTGACAGTATAATAATACATAAATAAGTAAATGCTCCTTCCCTCCTATAAAACACAACATGGATGCTCTCTGTCTTGCTCAATGACACTTCGGCAGGATTTTAACCCCTCGTCTCTCATGGTGGTCACAACAACCACAACGTGAAATGGATCAGTGTAGGGAGGGAAACAATCAAGGGGGAGTCAAATTTAGCAGGTGTAACCCTTCCCTCAAACATTTCACTGCAGGATGCCACGACAGTGTTTTATTTAAAGCCACCGACACTGAAGCTTACGGCTAAGCTCAACTGTGTAGCGACAGCATTACAAACAGCAAGAAAATGTTACATCAACTGTAAACGTTCAGGGAGCCGCCATTGTGAGCCCATAATTGTTGCATTAGCTCCCATCAATTTGACAGTGTGGTTTTAAGGAGGCACAGAGTGATCGTTTTAAAATGCAAATTTCAACGAGGACCACTGCCTAATAGCCCTCGGGCTAATGTGGGTGATGTATGATTCCGTCAGCTGTGATTATTAAACGGAACGACAGATGATTTTTTTTCTTTCTTTCACACAGCCAAAATGATTGGGAAATAGTCGTCTCCACGTAGTTACACTGTTAACTAGGTGTATTTAATGTTGTCTTTGCCTCTATAGGCCTATATAGATATACGCACGTGCCCACACGCGGATGTCCTGGACCACATCCTATTGCGTTTATCCTCTCATCTCTCTGTGTGCGTTACTCAAATAGGCTGCACGCGCCACTTCAAAGAAGATGCTGGTCCCTTCAACATGTCACCACATACCTTTGGCATATTATAGCAGCATAACAAATACATTTCAGATACTTGGACAGCTGGACATGTTGAATCTCGCCCGTGTGCACGTGCATGTTTTCAGTGCTGACATTTAACATGTTTTATTATTTAGAGAGGACAAATACTGAGTTGTACAGGCCAAAGTCACTTTATTTGTTCTGTCCCAAATAGGACAAAATGGAGTTATTTCTCTGCCTCTGATATTCCCATATTTCAACACCACCTTTCTCTTTCTCACGCTCTCTCTCCGCTCCCCGTCTCCCCGCACACGCATGCGTCAATCGGCGGCTTGTAACCAGAGAGATTTTCATCATATCTTTCTTTGCAAAGCCTGAAATTATCGGTGATAAAATACCCGTTTTTTGGAGGAAAAATCCTCCTCCGGCCTGCAGAACAATGTAGCCCACAGCTGAGGACGCCCCCGACTTTTTTTAAAAATTCTCAACACAAGCGCCGACCGGATCCCTGCGAAAGGAGGGAAAAAAGCTCCTCAAATCCTCCCAATCGGCAGACTATGATGTTCATCAGCAACCACGAGGTAGTATACTGCATGTTCGGATTGTATTTCAGCGTATTTTGAAGTTTGAAATGATGTTGTGCTATCTTTCACCGAACAGCGTAATGCAATTTGACACGTCGCGTTTATAGGCTGCCATATACATACACCAGCTTAGGCTTCATTTAGAGATCAATGAATTAGATAACAGGGAATTATTTTAGGGGCTGAGCCTTCTGCTCACGAGGGGGGGAAGTCGACTATGTTTCTCATTCAAAACCGGATTGTCTAATGAACGCGCGCCCGAAAGTTCCCTCGACAATTTAACGGGATAATGAGAAATGCAATAGGTTTTTGATTTTGTCGAGGATTGAGATATTTGTTTTTCCAACGGCATATTTCCTCAAATTCAAATTATAATCGCTAGTTCATTTGATAGAGCTGCAGCCTAATGTCTGAGATACAAAGGTAAAGAAAATACAGTTATATACCTTTATTAATATATATTTCAGAATAAAATAGGTGCTCCTCAGTATGTAAAAAAACTTATCTCCATCTGCAAACTTCAGGCATTTTGGAAATGTGTAAGGATTTGATTGTTAAAACAAACAATAAGCAACAAAAAAAATAAAACATAGAAAATGGAATAAGTAAAAAAAAAATGCATACTCTATTTATTTGGTTTATTTGGTAATGGCTGTAACAGTGGAAGCAAAGGGTCAACCACATCTGTTAGCATTAATAATACAGTTAACGACTGGTGAAAGTTTACTGTAATCTATTGTTACTCCAAATAAATACTTATTGTGATAAACAAAACAAAAAATCATAAAGACGACAACAAGCACAGACACGCATTGGCGCGCGCGAGACCCCACCACCACCCCCGAACCCCATACCCCCCCCCCCCCCCCCACACACACACACACACACACACACACGCCGCACACAAGACCAGGATTATCTAAGGACACATGTCCATCCATCTCGCCTTAAAAAGTGAATGGGGAGCGGCCTGACACACAGAGAGCCTATTAGTCAACTTGGGCTCCCGCGGAGAGCACAGAGGTAAGCTCTCCTACCGGAACTGTCCATGGTGCTGAAGCGGTAAGAGGGTTTCTTTACTGCACACTTGCGTCCGCCCTCAAAAACTCTTAAAAGCTAGGGTTGACATTTCAATGCCTTTTATTGTATTTCCATCCTATTTAGCGATGGTTCTCTGTAAAAAAAAAAAAAAAAAAAAAAAAAAAAAAAAGTATAAATATATAGAAATATTGGAAAGACACAACTCACATGGTGTATAACTTTCCTAACTTTTTTTCCCCAGCAGAAGGTTTTTAAGCCTGTTTTTCACACACTGTGGAAAAACCACTACACATTTGGAACTAATACATTATGGCACCATGAATTATAATAAACACATTTTTATGTTGTCAAAATATGCCCCAATGTCAGCCCTCTATTTGTATGGACTTTACTGTAAAAAAATATTATTATTATTATTATTATTATTATTATTATTATAGGGTTAACTATTATGCTGCTGTATCTAATTATTATTTACAAGATGAACTGTGATAGGTGGGTAATATTTCAGATAATGCTCTTTGATAACTTTGCAAAGTTTTCAAAGAGCGCCACAACGATGATTTAAATTCACTCAGTCATTGAACAGAACGGTGGACTCTAGCCCACACAGGTCACTGCTCAGCTTCCTCTCTGAAAATGCTCAATTCAAACCTAAAACAAATTATTGGCTAAAGCACATAACAACCTTTTATTCACTCGTGTTTACAGGAAGTTTTCTATCTGCCTTGTTTATATTTTCACACGGTTTAATAATTGGTGCTCATGGTCAAGTCCCCAGTTTAGACTGATACCACATTGTGCCTGGAAATGGTACAAAAACCTACATGTACCCTTGAATTGCAGATAGTTATACTCACAATGTTAAGTATACAAAAAGGCTTTATTTCAGCCGAATGGAAATTACTCTAAAAATTCAGCTCATAATACTATAAATCTTTTCAAATTATCTCCTTACAAGTACCATTCACTGACACTGAGAAGCAATCAAAACAGCAATGAGCAGGATGTGAGATGTATCGCCAACATGGGGCGTACACACATTAGAGAAAATATCCACATATATCATATCTTTGTGGGTACAATTTCTCAGTAAGACAGTAAAGCCAGACTTGAATAAAATCTTTTGAAACGGCTAAACGTAAGCTGTTCCCTCTTTTATTCTGCAACACTGGATAGTACAGAGCAGAGCAGAGGAAAATTAACAAAGGTTCAAGGCATCAGGTAATATTGAAAGGATAGGGGCAATACTTCAAAGACCGCGAGGTGCACATCACACAATTATACAATACAATTAGGATTAAAGGGGCAAAAGAGATAACAGGAGATAGGGATAAATTATCACAAAAGGAAAGATGTGACTCTCTCCTGACCTTCATTAAGAGGGAAAAAAACTCATTTAGAGCTGGCCTTCCTTGCAGGGGGATTTGAGCCTCGCACATGAGACTGTGACTCACTAGATAACATTTACGGAGTTTAAATGAGAATCTGAACTACCGCTAAACAATAATGTATATCCAGAATAAAACAATAAATAGTGATACACACACACACACGTCAAAAAAATCATGAGACCTAAATATCCAATCAACAACTCGACTGTATGAACAAACCAATAAATGTAAAACTGTTGCTTTGGTCTGTAAACTCTGCTTGATCGACTTATTCCCTGAAGTCAAAATACATTCAGCGTCCCCATAAAAACAAAGAACACAATAAAATTGAAAGGCGAAAAGAGTAAATTACTTCCACCTTCCCTGATATAGATACACACACACACACACACACACACACACACACACACACACACACACACACACATATTATTTTGGGGGCATTGTTTTCATTTTCCTCCTTGACAGGATCTGGTTTGGCTGATGTTGTGTTGAGAGTGATCAACAGATACAGTTTGATCCCACAGTGATCCAAAGTTGAGCGTGTCTACAAGGCATGCCAGGCCCTGCAGTTCCTTGTACTTGTAGTTTGATTGAGTCTCGACTGTCTTTTCAATGGTTACATGATTTCTGAGATGGTTTATGATTAAATGAATACAATGTCTTCACAACTAAAACGATTCAAAAGAAGAGCTAATAAAGCTTCCCCACCCAACTCACCAAATATCGACGTGCAGGTCAATGGACCAAGCAGTATGGACATGTCAAGCACATGAACAGTGAAGACAGACAGACAGACAGACAGACAGACAGACAGACAGACATTGTTCTCCGGGACGAAAGTCTGTTCTTTGTTTAGTGCAACGTCAGTATTGCTGCTTGGTTTTGTATGTTGTGTAATGACAAAGGGGATCTATTTTTTATGTTTTGTTGGTCTTTTGCCCTTTTACTAGAGCCTGTGGAGACTCAATGATTCTTCAGTAGTACAAAGGGACAGAGAGAGCATATGGCAGCCTTTGCAGGAGGACCTGGAATGATGGAAGCACTAGTTGGAAAAACAAAAATGATTGACCATAGAAAACGAAGTCTTCATCCAGACAACAGAAGCCAAACTATCTGTGAGCCATATGTGCTCTAATTCTCTTTAATTTCACACTGTCCTGTTCCTCCACCTCAGCCACAGCTGTACAAACTCGAGTCCTAAAATGGGTCACCCGTTTTATTGTGCGTTGGACATGTTCCTTCTTCCATCAACGATCCCGATGGCATTAGATGGAGGTTGAACATCCCAACATTTTGCTGCCTCTGCCTGATGTGGAAACATGATAGTCCCACATCTCCGTTGACATTCACACTTTTACTGCCATCTGGAGGACACCACCAACAGAAGCTCCTCCAAGGCTGCTTCTTCGTCCTGTACCCTAAACTTTCTCCTGCCAATGAAGAAGCCGAACCCACGGTCATCTTCTAACAGCCCTGTACTCCCGAAGACCTTGTATGCAATAGGCTCATTATTTATTTCTTGGTTCTGTAAGTCTTCTGCTAACTCTTGGGCTCTTCCACCAATCAATTTCGTTTCCAGTCCTGTACCCAGATGGGACACTCCAACAAGGGCCCTTCGGGGTACCCTCCAATTCAATTGATGTACAGGAATCTACCAAGTGGAGCAGCCAAGTCTTGAATCTACATCTTTGCTTTATTTGTTTGTCTTCCCAGAGAAGGACAAAGAAGTGGATATGAGACTTGAATTACCTCTTGTCCATGGTGTGGCAACAACCTCACTGGAGCCAACAGGCCTGTAGGACAGCACAGTCCAGAAGACATCGGCCTGCATCAAAGAGCTAGGATTTTAGCAGGTCACCAAATCTTTGTTGTTTCAAGTTCCTGCTCATGTCTGGTTGAACTCTTCAGGTCCCAAAACCAACAATGCCACCATTCCTCAGGCAGAGATTCCACTTGACTGGTGGGCCCAAAGAAAACTCCTGGATCCTTACTAATGTTCAATATCCTTCTACTAACGAGTCTTGGAGTCATCCAAGCAACCTATTATAACCTATTATAAATATAATATAACCTAACATCAAACTCTTTGCAAAGAAACACACCGTCCTTGGGAGAAGGAGTTGACTGAGCCAACAACCATTCCTCTATCTCTGTCTTCCTGCTCTGTACCCTAGAGGATGTTCATGCTATATAAGTCAAAATGACAGCTCTGTGGGTCAAAGGATTATCAAACAATCCAGAGTCCTTGTCTGTCCTTTGTGAGCTCTGGCACGCAGCTGTTTTTGTGGTGCACACAGAATTCTGAATGGTTTGATGCTGAGAAAAGGTCTGACCCAGAGAGGACATTAGAGTTCTTGCTAACTTGAGGAACTAAACTCTCAATCCAGATAATATTGATCAACGTAGATTTGTGTTAACTATTATAACAAAACATTATTTTATTTAATTCATAATCAGTTTTTACTTGAAAATTACAAAATATAGATTTCTGTAGAAGTTGCACTTTCTTAATGTCATATAGAGCTTGAAGTAATATACTAAATACTACCATGGCTGCGAAAATGATGATGTACAGGACGCACCTCTGACAACAGCTGTCCTGGAATACACTGTTGTATTACATTCTGGATTTGAAAATATTCTCAAATTAAATAACAGCTGTTCTTTAAAGTAAAATAGCCACGATAACACCTATGACACTTTTACACTCACTCATTAACTCTCATTATAGCCCAAAGCCATATCTCATCAGTGGACATAATTTGTCTGCTGGAGTGCGTGCCCAGCATTGACATTCAGGCTCTGTGCTTTTTAATAAATAGGGCACAGAATATTGTTAAATATAATGTTTTGATTAATTGGATTTGGTGGTTATATTACAGTGAAGACACCCAGAGGGGACGTGGCATTTACTTGAAAAGCACATCTTGGTTGTCAAATGTCATGTAACTGTGAAGACGTACATAAACTAAGAGTCGAGTGAAGTTCAGATCAAAATATGCCATTTGGTCAGTAATGTGAAACAAAAACATACAAATATCCAACTACTGTTTTAACATTGCTTTCTTTTACACAACCTCTCTTTTTATATCTCTATAACATATAGGCAACCAGTGCCTCCGCTGAGTCTGAGACCTGATCCTCAAGACATGGTGCAAAGCTCCCTTGAGTCAGGTGATGAATAATAAAGTGAAATTGAAAATCAATATTCCACAGTGCTACTCCTGAATGTATACGTATCACTCACACCCATCTTGTACCTTTTCTCCCCCGTTTTGTTTACAGAATTTGCACCCTGAGTCGGGAAGTGGGACGAACTTGAGAAATGGGAGCTGGACTGTAGGTATTGTAAAATCAAAGAGAGACAACTCAAATGAGAAATAACAAAAAAGAGACGGTTGAAGAATGGGAAAGCTTTTGAAGCCAGACAGACTGATGGAGGGGAAAAAAATACAATTCCACAAATCTGTATCAGTGAATGATTAATTAATTTCTGTTGAATGATCTGTTCTAGCTTTGTGAGATATCAGTTCCCATTTCTTTTACACTTTTACAGAAGATCTCAAGAGACCGCTAGTTCAAAAGACGGTTCAATTTAGAGTTCCCATCGGAAATGGTTTCAGAGAGTCTTTGCTATACATTGGGCTTTGATGTGTTTTAACTGTCGTAATCTGGCTGTGCGGAGATGGGGGAAATAAATTCTGTTTATATTTCCATTGTAAGTGCTCTTTTTTTTCTTGACTACACATTGCATTTAAAATACTTTGTAAAAACATAAAAAAGATGACCATAGATATAGCTGAAGAGAACTTAATGTTTTGTTTTGTGCTGATGAGTTTATAGTACACACTTTGTGTGAGTGCATATATAATATATTGATCATTATTATATTATTTTAAAGAGCATTATCTGGTAATTTTGTAAAAACAACTGACCTTTTCCCAGAAAGATACAGATTTTGATTGAATCCCAGCCATTCATTAGTCTATCGGGTTTGACCTCTATTATGTTTTAGCTGGAAGGTGACTTGGTGTCAAAGAGTGAAAGAATCAGCGTTCGACCCGGCAGGTCATTTATAAATGAAAGAAAAGATTGATTTGCTGTCATAGGCATTTGTCCTCATTTTTTAAAATATATATAGTAGTTGTCTTTGCAACCCACACGCTGCTTTCTAATAAGTGCCCCATTTAGATATATGCATTAGCAGATAGATCTTTGATAGCTGTTTATTGAAAAGCAAACAAAACTTGAAAAGGGGATATAACCTCGAGTCAGAACTCTGGAGGGGTGGACTAAGATTGAAATTGGTCTGACTCTCTCCCTCTCTCTCTCTTGAATGGAGGGTCCATTGTAGTACATCAAACAAAAGGTTTTTATCAGAGGCTCTTAATGTAACCCCCTCCTCTCACTCTCACGGCCACCAACTCGTTCTTCTCTTCCGCTCTTTTCTCATTCATTTATTCCACTGTGTGTGGAAATAGGCTGGGCAACAATTAATTTCAGAGTGAATTCAGGCAGGATCTATTACCCCTCTCTGCCTCTATTGCTCTAATGGAAATCTATTTCACTTCTCTTTTGTGTCCAATATAATTTAATGCCCATTTTATTAATGGCCTGAAATAATTACGGAAGGCTTTGTGATTCTTGAGTATGTTTCATTTAATTGTGTAATAAATGTCTAATCAGGGCTCCCATCTGAAGCCATTATGGCATTAAAATTAACAATTACGCCACAAATGTCTTGGTGAATGCGTTGGGGTCTATAGAAATCGTTGCTGATAACAAGACACATATAAATCATTCATGAGAATTTTTTTTCACAGAAAAGCGGAGTGAGAGATAGGAGGATGGGAGGGAGAAAAAAGAAGTGGGGGAAGAAAAGAGGAGAAGAAAGAGGCTGAGTTTTCTTTATTCCATTGAAAAACCGGGGATGGCCAAAAGATAGGGCATTTTAAAACTGTGTCACCCTCTCCAGCTCCTTTCTTCCCCTGTCTCTCTCTATCTCCCTTTAATTTGCCTTCCTCTTTATTTTTGAAGTGACAGATTTCACTTTGGGAATTCATTAACCGTTAACTTGGGCGATAAAATATCTATCAGGCCCTCTGCCCGGTTCCTTTGCTAAGCTGCGTGGCGCTCCGGTTCAACGTTGTGGGTGACCGAAGGCAATTAAAGAGGCTTCACACTCTCTCACTCTCCCAGTGTCACTTTCTCAGTGAAAACAGGAAGGCTGCTCAACGTACCAGCAAGAATTGTTTTCTTCGTAGCCAAGTATACAAATTTCATGGTATGGGGGAACTCCATCTGCCACTAAAAACCCTCGTCAGTTCCTCTGTGTCATTTCCAAGCTAATATACCACAATTGGTTTTGGTGAATCTATTTTAATAGCATAAGGTTTTGGCCTTCTTTGTTCTCTATTACCATGATGCACAAAGGGCCTCCCCGGGCCATGGATTGCACCCTGGTCCTAACCAGACCCTTTCAAGTGGCAGAGCCAAGTGAAAGTCACTTTGATGTCGCTGACATCTCATGTTAATAAGAGGGTTGATTTTATGATCCAACACCCATTTTTGAATCAAGCAATCTTGGATAAGTTGGTTGATATCGTCCATCTCTCTCTCTGCCTCAACTCTGCTGCCGGAGTTTCAATAAATCCTCCTCTGGTTCGTCGCATACAGCAGCTCCAACACGGGACAAATATGATCCGGTGAAACGATCCAATGGTTGATGCCGTAGGTTCTGTACACACACAAAAAGGTTGGTTCCTCAGTGGTTCTTTGGCATGGATTGAGGTGCTTTATAGTACCACTGTGCACAAAGAACCCTTTAACTCCTTGTATGTTTCTTTAGAGGTTCTCCACTGGTCTGCTTTAGGGTACTGTTGAACTGCATTTTTGTTGAGAGTGGAAATCCAGGTTTTTTGAATAAAAAGGAATGCATTGTATTTGTATGAAGGTCTTCTAATTACACTTTTTTACTGTAATTTAGTTTTACACATTTTATACAAATCATATTTATTTGTTCTTCTAATATAGCCTCTATCGTCGAAGGCATTGTGAATAATTCTAATACAACATTTGTGAGTTACAACTGCAACATACCTTGTAGGTATGTCATACCTTTTTTGTAAGATTTTCAGTCAAGAAGATGCAAAACTTTACAAGCTCAGTAACTACTTATTTGAAAAGTTCAGCATAAGCCTCTTATGATCAGTTATTGTAAGAATTCCATTATCGTGATATCAAAGGATACCCTTGATCAATCAGAATGATCCTTCAGCACACTAAAGATAATTAATAACCAATTTCATGTGCTAATTTCAGCCCAACTAGATGAATGTTATTGGCTGCAATGTATCACATGTTTAAAGCATATTGTCATGTGAGAAAATGTGGTCGCCGAAAAAGTGAAACATGGACAGAATGTCTTGGTAAGAGGTATCACACTGACTCTGATCCACCAATGCAATATCATCACTCAATAGCCATTTCAAAGAGCACAGACAACAATTGTGTCTGGGTTCTTTCAAGACATTTGAAAGATTTTTCTTTAATTGATGAATGAAATATATAAAATGTTCCCAAGAACCCCTGAATGCATGAGCAACGACTTTAGAAAACATGTAAACTTGTTGCAAATAAAAACAGTTGTGCTATCCTGTAGATCAAGCAAGGTTTTAGTTTCTGCAAGTGGCTTTAAAAGTGTCCTGACACAGTGGAGGTCTGAAAGGTACGATCAATTGAAACATCCACACTCTTTATGCGTTATTTACAATGACGTGCTAAAATGAATTTTGCTTAACACTGTCCACTGTCTCTGAATGAATCCACACGAGGAAGAGCTGTGTACATCCCCAGGCACTGAGCGACAAATGCTAAACTGAACACAAATCATTTTAACCATCTCAGCTATTTGCTACATTTCTCCTTATTAGGGTTTCCTTTGTCCAAACAGATCTCCTATTTAATTACGCGTTGAACTGATGTGCAAATTAACCTTGGCATTTTCACAAAGGCACTTGTGTCTTTGTGATCACACTTCACACCTTTCACCCACCCCACCCCTGTTCTTCCAGCCAATTTAATTCCAAGCTCCAGATTTCATGGTCAATTTTATCTTGCTCACTCTCAAAGAGTCCATCATCAATTCTTCACAACTTTTCTTGTCCCCTTTCTCTGCAGATTCAGTGCGAAATTGCCCATTCAGGTTATTAAATAACTGTGACTGCAATACATTTACGGCAACATCCTGCATTTTGAATAAGCATTAGGGATGCTGACCTCCAGCAGCAATTAGTCTTAGTCTTTATTAGTCCTTTATATAAATCACACAGCTCCTTTCAGTCTTTCACACTCTTTGTTTCAGCCAAGTCAGACAGAAACAGCCCGCAACCACAGACATCGGGAAGTAAGTCTTATCTTCATGCAAACTCTACCTCATAATTCATGTTGTGGTGAACTCAAGAAAATAAATAATTATAAGCATATTTCAAGAAATTATGGATAAACAGCTAAATGGTTTGCAAAGAGAACATGTTTGGCCCCAAAGAGAAACCACAAATGTGCCAATTTGTGAGAAAGGTGGTCTTCAAAAAAAAAAAACATCACATGACTGCAATAGTATCTGTCAAAAGTGTCATTAGTCTGACATTATAGGGTGCACACTTAAATGCTTACCAATTCAAAAACATCAATGACTGCAATAGTATTGTCAAGTAAGTGTATAATAGGTATGACATTATAGGGTGTAACTTAGAATGTTACTAACCTATAAGAAAACGGTAGATGTCAGTGGTTTGGGACACAGACACATTTTTATGAAGCCATTTGCAATTCTTTGCCAGACTCGCCCTGATTAGCATTCAAGCGCTAGTATTAGCCAGGCATCCAGGATTGCACGAGGTACATGCTAACCCAATTTGATTGATTTGATCAGGCCTTATACACTGACCAATGGCCATATCCTGACCCTAACCACTCCAGGATAACAGCTATCTTCGACATCTATCTCTGCTTCAACCAGCTATGTTGGGTAGCTCTTGCCAAGAAATGCGAGGTCACATAATTATGTGACACAGGCATAATTTCACACTACCTGTAGGCTTCGGGGGGGCTTTTGTACTTAGGGTTAGCGTCATTGCTAGCTGCCATTTGTCACTGAAATTGTAGGCTATGTCATGTTCTCGTTGTTCATCTATGGGCGGCTTACAAATGACTTCAGTTGAGGTATCTACCTCTCTGCGCGCATCCGTGATCGTAAACAGGAAACCCCACTATTGACACACCTTATGATGAGCCAAAAGTTTGCCTGGATGAGATTGAAGAGCTGCATATGCAGTGATCACAAATCATCTTTACAAATTTAGCATAGACAGGTTAGATGGCATTAATATGTAATACATACCAATTACAATTGTGAAATTTGACATCTGTCTGTTGTTCCTATCAAGGATGAATGCACTTATTGTAAGTCGTCCTGAACAAAGGTGTCTGCCAATGTAATCTACACCGCATTGTTGTTTGTTGCTTTGTTTTTCTGGAATAAGGTACGTTTTCATGATTTTTCCTGGTAATGCTGCTCTGTACTTCTCTACACTGGAAGAAGTAATAGAGATAAAGCAATATCTTTATGACATTAAGTCACACAGTCTGAGTCCTTTCCTTTGTCTTTAAAGGGACCATGGGCTATAATTGGAGGCCAGAGCACATCGTCTCTCAGCTGAGAGGGTAAATGAGGGATCCCTAGACTCCAGGATTACCCTATTATTGAGAAGACGTTCCACTAAGCCCCTACCACTGACACATATTCCTGTTCTATGGCCTATTCACTTTAAAATATGTCTTGTCAGGAGGCTTACAGAAATCTACATAATCCTTTTTCATCACAATTAAAGATACCACTGAACAATAAAATTGCTTGCTCTCTGGTTTGTTTCATGTTGCTTTGAGGAATAAAAGGGGGTGAGGCAAATGCAGCTGAGCATCGCTGAAGGTTGCAAAAGGCTGAAATGAATTTTGGATTGAGCCTGAGGAGAGAAAAGAACTTCATAATATCCTTTAACCTTTACAGCGCCCTACAGGAGTCCAAAATGTTATGTTGGGTGATTTGTCTAGATTTTACAATTAAATAATAAGTGATGATTATAAAAATCTTCCCTCGAGACCAAAGTCAGAACTCTTGTCAAATGTCATGAATTTGAAAAAGAAGAAAAAGGAATAAAAAAAAAAAACTTTTTTCAAGATCAGTCTTTTTGTCCTTTTTCTTTAACCACAGCTCTGACTTCACTCAACACTCAGACAGCAGCCCCTGGCGATGCTAGCTAACTCATATAGTGAGGACCTTACCGATTCAGCATCTGCCCCGGAGCAACCTGAATCCCTGCTCATTCCATTTGTAACAAATTACAGCACTTAACACGATGATGAGAAAATACAGCTTATTCATCACGTTCTGTCAAAGACTAAAAGCTTTTCTTCATGTACCTGAGATGAAGGACAACCTTCTCATTTTGGTGATGTCATGAATAAATTAAATATAAAAAGACAAGACATTATCTTGTAATTTGATCATTTATGGTAACTTTTGGGGCAAATAATGGCGGCAAACTAGTAGCTAGCTTTGCTTAGTTATTAATAAATAACATGCTGCTGTTGATTGTTAATAGGTCGTTCCTGATTGAAACATGACATTTTGACAAGCCACAGCAGGACAAGAACAGGTGTAAAAAATAATGGCATTAATGAAGGCAGAATTCCATTTAGCTGCTCCTGTTCTGAAAAATGAAGCCACGCTTAAGTGCCTTAAACTTGCATTCTATCTACTGGCCATCAGGGGGCGACTGCTCTAGTTGCAGAAAGAAGTCTGATTGCATGGAAGTCTGTGAGAAAATGACCATACTTCTTGCTTGTATTATCTCAGTAAACATTGTAAACATGAGTTTATGGTCTCAATCTCTAGTTTCAAGTCTTCTTCAATACAGCATGATGTTCATTTAGTAAATCATTTAGAGTCAAATAGACGATGAAGCATGGTATGCCTTCGACCACGGCCTCGCTAACACGCTACTAATCGATTAGCTGCTAACATTACTTTACCCCTTGGCTGTAAAGTTTACCTTGAATCATGGAAGCTAACTTTGTTATTGTTGGATTATTGTTGATGGGTGTAAACCGTAGTTTCATGCTGTTATGCATAAAATGAAAATATGCCACAACCCGTTCACAGGTATAAATAAAACATATGTCAGTGCTGAATAGGAAAATTATAGCAATCACAAAGAATAAAAACAAATCAATATTTTGATAGATCAAATCCTCATTCTCCCTTTCTTCTTTGTCCAAGTGGTCTATGCAGTGGAAACAAACAGGATTACAATGAATGCATCTATACATCATGTGTGATATGGCTGTGGTCGTGCAGAGGCCAGCTGTTCCTTTCTGCTGTATTGGCTTGTGCTGCCAATGTCGTGTGCGAGTACATAATTTTACCTACAACATTACATTATGTTTCATGTACATCAAGCACCATGAAAACATCAAAGGTTCCGTCCACACATGAAAGTCAGGAGAGATTACAGCTGGGTCACAGGTTTATGCTGCCAGCAGTGGCATTTTGTGTGAGGTGCAGAGAATTAATTGCCGTTAAATTACTTGAGAGGGTTTTAAAAGTCAATAAAATTCAGCTGATTTTTTTGGTAGACATGAATTTGTTCAGATATAAACATGCGTCCACATTGGATTGATATACCCACATGTTTTTTTTTTTTTGGGGGGGGGGGGGGTTATCTTGTAAAAACTAACATCTTGGTCACTTCCACTACTCCCATGCGGTAGCCTTCCTAACCAGTTTAGGGTCTCTTTAACCCATTATCTATGGCAGCAAAAAGCTTTGTGTCAACGAGCATTCTTCTGACTCCTCTCCAAGAGTCCTCCAATGTAATGCATATTAGGTTCATATCCACTGTTACACCCACCAAGTCACGACTGTAGAGACAAAAAAAAAAAACGTCCGTAGCCTAGTAACTTCATAGAGACTCCTCTTAGTTCCCGACTGGGCTGCTCACAGCTAACAATAGCTGCTTTCTAGCAATGATGAACCTTTAACACTAGATAAAATGTCAGGGGATCTCCAAAGTCTTAGATATATCATCTGGAACCACTAATGTCAAAGAAAACAACATTCTTATAATGATAATGAAATGGTCAGTAAACCACAACATCCACAACATAAAAATTGTATAGAAAATAAATGAAAATGGAGTCCATTTAGGTCAGTTTAGCCCTGGAGACTTTTTTTTATTTTATTTTTTTGTATTTTGTATTGAGACATTTTTATTTGAATTTATTCTATGGGCTATTTATCTTACGGGGCGATAAAATCACTGCCACAAGCTTGATCCTTATGGCCAGCTAGTTTATGTAAGCTGTGGCGTAATTATTATTGACAGAATGTCTTGTGGCTGTTGCAGTATGGTCTATTGGTGCATCTCCATCCTTTACATGAGTTTCCTTTGTATGAAGCAGTCCTTGCTCTTTGACTCTGGGGGGCCGACACCAAAACATGACATCTAACACCGATGCTCTGCTGCTTCCCTATGACCTGTAATGAAAATTTCAAAACCCAACAGTGTCAGCCGAGTTATTCACGGCAATGCTGCACTGTTGCCTTACACTTCCAAAGTTTGTGACCTTTTTTGAGGAGTAGTAGCCATAAAGTTAACAAGTAACACACAATCTACCGTCTCCTGCAGGATTTTTTGAAGTAAGGTGCCGTGAGGAGGGCACAGGGAGAAGGGCAAACATAATCTCGCTGAGAATGCCAAAAAAGCCTTGGTTTTACATCTGTTGCTTCTTTCATCTCTTGTGTCCGTATTCTCCGAGTCCTTGTATGAGGTCAGCTGATGTCATGACAGTAGCCCAGTCCCAAAGCAACAACACAGGACACACACGGCGTTCACTGTTCCCACTCCATCCCCCGTGACACCATCTTCAACATGTCTCTCAAAGTCAGCTTGTGATTCCTGCAGATGGATCCGCACACCAAATAGCTCCTGTTTCAACATGTATTCACAGTAACATTTTGAGCACCTTGGCTCAACCTCTCTGGCTTCAAAGTTCTGAGGAAGAGCCTGGTCCTCGAAACTGATGACGTATTTTTTTAAGGCCAACCCCAGAAATTAGCATCTCACTGGGTCCCTCCACAAATTGCCAATTAAACCCAATGGAAAAATCCATTGGGTTTAATGCAGATAGAGGAAAGTAGATAATCTTCACAAATGAACATCACTTTTATGATTTTTTAAATGAACTACACCAGGGTTACATGAGATCATAAACACATGAGACGGTAAAGGCAGACTAGTCAGCGAGTTGCTAGAGAATAATTCACAAGAGGGATATTTATTGACGCATTTTATATAAAAAAAACATTAACATCTCTTGAACTTGTGTTAACCACAGACCTTATTAGACATCTAACAAATAACATGAGGGAACAACTTTTTAAAATGAGGAGTACAGCTCACACCCTTACTTCACATTACAATGCTTTCCTAACTAGCCCTTTAGTCAAGCCTTTCTTCATGTAATCTCAAATGGGACAAAGTTTGAAGTTGTAGTTTTTGTGCCTGCAATCTGCAACCCTCAGGTCTTGCAAATTGCAGTTCTTGTTTTGTTGTTTCCAGTGTAATCTTGGAAAGTAAAGCTAATTATCTTCAGAAGCATGTCTTCCCAATACCAATTTGGAACTGTCTCTGCAGCTGGGTGGTGTCTAGAAGGGATGCGGGAGATTTCAGGAGGTTATCTCCATGCACACTGTGTTCTCATGGCTGCTGGTGGCTTTTGGTTCAGAGTGGATGAGAAACTCCAAAAACAGTATTTTATTCATCTGCCAGGCTGGGGGAGATTGTCAGAACAGATGTCAAGGTGTCACAGCTGCTGTCGAGCCAAATGTGAGTCATGAATCACAGGCGTTGAAATTCAAGTTTAGTCTGATTTAACGCGTTAAGCATGGACTCCTCTAATTTGCGACTTATGGATGCTACATGGAGAGTTTTCACATCAATAAACCATCATCACATCCATTTTTATACACAGCACAAGCGTCAAGTTGCTCAGCCTCAGAACACTGAAGTCTATAGCCTCCATACTGTGTTTTACAGTTACAATGACAGGTGGTGGAAAGAGTAAAAGCTGAAATAACCGTGATAAATGTATTAAACCAAACCAGGGAGGACACGTTCCTTAAAGTAATACTTCACAGACTAAATTACCATTTGTTTGCCACTTGCAATTACTCAGCAGGTGTTAACTTGAATTCTTGAACAACCAAAGAACCAAAGAGTGGCTCCTTGACTAATCGAAGTAATGGAGTCCAGGTTTAATAGCAACTATATCACAAAATCTGTTTACAAACTCTCAAACAACTTGTCCAGCAAGTCTCATTTATCCAGCTCACTATACTTCACACTTTTGCCACTATTGTTGCTGCACAAGATGTGAGTTTTGTATACAGATGTTTTCATTGTTATTTAATTAAAGTTAAAATTAATGTAATTTAATTTTTTGTTTTTAATCCTAAGGCACGATTTGACTAAACATGTATCCAGTCAGCCTAAACTAAAATAATTGATCAATTAATTGACTATTTGAAGGCCTCAGTTGCCCCATTGAGCAGCTTTGCAGCTCATTATGGCTCTGATGCTATAGAAGAGTTTGTGTTGTTATCATGTGATGTGTGTGATATGAGTTATTATTAAAGTTGAGCTGAAATGAAAAAGATCTTTTTAACCCTTTTAGGTCACATCCCCAGTCATATGTTTTTACATCATAATCCAATGATTTAGGAAAACAAAATATGACACATGCTTACATCAGCTAGTAACAACTACTTTCAACCAATGATATCATGACATCCATCCATCAGTCAATCTGGAACTACGACTCAGCAAAGAGCGGGAGAAGGTCGTGAGCTAATCTTTTCAACGATCAAATCCCATTCTCGCTGCCGATCCTGTTTCAATGGGAATAAATACTGTGTGGAAAATCGATACACTTGAACTGACGTTTCAGCTCGACTTTAAGTTCTGGGCTGAAGAACAACGGATTTATCCTTCAGTAAAACTAAACTAAATCACATCTAAGATTTGGTCTCATGTGTTTCTGTAAGCCTTCTGAAGACTTTCAGCTGCTCCAGATGTCACTATACTTCAATTTGTAAGATGAACAACGTTCATACTCTCTCCATACTCTTTCTAGGAGGATGGTTGTGCCTTTAATGCAAAGCACTTTAAATACAGTTTAGGATTACGCCAAAAAAGGACCTCAACTACTGCAAGCCAAAATGGAAGCACAGCAGGTTTGCCATTGCCGGGACTCTTTTTTTAACAGAAGTGATTGCCATTGTCACCACTGACCAGACCCTCTGGTTACGTGGGACAGGCCTCTATTTCTTTACACGCAAATATCTTGCTCAGCAAAGATGGGAAATACTATGTTGTATTTAAATGTTAAATGTATTTGAATCAGTATGAATGTTACTTCTATAAAAATCAAATAACATATCAATTACAAATAATACATTTACAAATAATGTATTTATTTGAAGACAGTTGATGACACTCATTTCAAAGCTGCCTGCTGACCAACATCTTTATTTTTCCTCCCACCTGTCCTTCATCGACGAGCCAATTCGTCAAACCGAGAAGGAAAAGGGGTGAGAACTAGAACGGTGAGGATACTTTAATTTTGTAGCTAGCAAGGAAACAAAGCATAGTTTACCCAACAACATGTTGCAGAAAATGTTGTTGCGGTCTTCATTTGATGAAGTTAGCAAACAGCAGCAATGGAATCCACATGAGAATATTCACAACTTGGATACATTTTTATAAAAAGGCAAGGAATAAATAGATCCTTGTCGACAAAGGTGTGTGGAGGTTTGGTACCATTTTCTAATAAGATTTATAGGTAGTAACGTATGCCTTTATATTTATTAATGACATTATAGGTCAGTTATAAGACATTTATTAGACCTGCTTTGGGGTTGCCAGGTGGTGAATCATTAATAGTAATGTAAGTCATAAAATCATAAATGTAAGGTATCTTACTCTAAGATCCATCACACCAGCAGTAATACATGTTTATAAGTCATTTATATCACTGTTCCATTAGACAACAGAGAGATTTTGGTCCAAAAGCTCTGTAGCATTTTACCAGGAGTTCAAAGGTCAACATACCTGATTAACGAGAGAACACAAACCACACAGAAGGGCGTTCAACACCTGCCATAGATTCTTCAGAAATCTGTTCTCATTACTGGATTACTTATCAATATAGTATTGCTTAATCATTCATCAGTCATTAGTAACTAATTATGACTTCCATGTAATGATTTAGTCGACTAATGGAGACACAACAACAGTGACGTATTTGGCAATGCTTTATTGTTAATTCATATTAAGTTTCACAGAAAGAAATGACATCATTTGGAATGGGCTTTAAATAAAACACAGACAGCGTTCAATTGGCACACGACCAAGAAATAATTCCAAAGGTGCCGTTCTCTGCCAGGTGTGTCTGCTACAATCACTCAACATGTAATTATTGATCAGATGAATACAACCAACAAATGGCTAACGCCCTGTCTTGACCACTAATGAACATTCCTCGCACGTCACACAACAGAAATGTCTCATTTCACGGCTCAGAGGTGCGTCTCAGCTCCATTTCGTAACAGTGAGTCAAAACATTGCTTTAGACTTTAAGTCTTTCGTTAAAACAATACGCTTTAAAACGTGAGGTTGCCAATTAAAAGGCTGGGACTAACTGTGAGCAAACTGTTTTCCCTTCTGACATACAGTCTGTGGTTTTCCCCTAATGTGTCTCTGGTCTGAGTAGTGGCCAGGGGTCACGATGCACTCAGTTTGTTATCACTTGCTCCCTCTACTGGTTAAGAGTAGTGAGCGAGGCGTCAGCAGGCAATCAATGGCGGTAAAAAACAGGTAATAAAAGTTGTCTTGGGTAAGTAACATTATTAATATTATTATTATTATTATTATTATTATCATTAGTAGTAGGAGTATCAATAGTAGTAAGTCTATGCAACCATGAGACGTCCTCAAGCATCCTGCTAGAACTGGCCACCCAAAATCTGATGCAGTTTGCAACATCAGGATGTGAGATTAGCAGTGGACAGACACAGAGATGCACATTCACTCAAGGACTCAAGCAGATTGCAAACATTTCCATGATTCTCCATGGAAATGCCGATAAAAATCAAATGCAAAGATAATCTACATTTTTTCAGTCAGAACATAGCCAGTTAACTACTTTTTTAGGGAAATGCATTTGGAAATCAGCAACTGCGTTTGATCTCATCTCAATAAAAAGTGAACTGCACTAACAGCATTTTTCTCTACTAACACCCAGGAAACCATATAACAATATTCTGTTGCAGCTTCTATGTTTGTTAAATGTTGTTCAAATCTATCAGCTGTTTTGACTCGGCCAATCAGAAATGAGATCCAGAGCCGTTTGTTTTCTAGCTTGGATACAAACCAACCTGGTAGAATGTTTGCAGAACCTAATTGTCTTGTATCTTTGTTGTTTCGCTCCATCATGATACTCTTTGTCTATTTGAGCTCAGAGCCAATCAAACCGAACTGATGCCTTCTGACCTTGATAAAGGGACGCTGAACCCCTCCGGTCTCATAAGCTTTGTGTTGATGGGTCAGGGAGAGAGTTAGCTTAGCATATAATTACTGTTTAATAATAACCCCTGGTTGTTTGTCAACACTTTTCCCACTGTCTTTTCCATGCCTTATAATCTTCAGAGTGCCTGCAGGCACAGCATTCTCTGATAGCATCTTAAGCCTCTTGTTCCAATACCCTGGCCTGGCAGTAACAACACTGGCCAGTCACTCATTTACAAGCAAAGATAAATACACAGTCCTTAATCTGTCTCCAGTTAGGTCTCCAGCAACACAAGGCAGAGGCCAGGCCCACGCCTTTAACTCCTCCTCAGGCTTAGCTCTTCCATCAGCTGCCACGTCGGCTGCCTCCGCTCTCACCTCTATCACCTGCCACACAGGTACGCCGCGATAAGCACACGCACGGCCATGGGAAGGTCTCACAGTAATTAGGAGGAAGTTTTACAGCATCACTGCTGGAGACATATTGTGGAGAAATAGCCTTTGTCTTAAATAACTTACATCGTTATAATGATAATAACTTTATTATGGTCGACAGTAGAGATAGACAAAGAGCAAGTAGGACGACATGCATCAAAGATCCCACACTGTCTCCAATTATAATGAGTTGGTAAACATCTTAAACCGCCAGGTCACACAGACATGTCTGAAAATAATGGTCATGAACATTCTAATGGATTATTTGCCATATCCCACAACTGAGACTTTCCCTGTAATCACAGTTAAGCTCTAAATTATAAAGTTTCAAATTGAATCGTACATAACTGCTGGTTAAAATGTGTTGATGATATATATATAGTTGTTCAAACAAGTAAACAATCTTGTGATGTCATCACACCAGCCGCACAAGCACATCGGGCCAGTTGGGGGCCGTTGACAAAATCTGCCTACAGACATCTGCACACAAAGTCCTCTAAACCTCTCTGGTGGTTCCCCCAGTCGGTGTCCCATGATGAGTCACTCACACGGTGGAAACAATGGCTGTCGTGCCTGGTAACAATTTGTGGTTTTGTAGGGTTACAATTAGTAGATATGTCTTGTTCTGTCTTGTTGTGACTGTAAATCACAACAAAGTCGTAAATTAAAGTTGTCACTTTATCGTTTCTGTTTTGTACAAAATAAACAAACAAGTTACAACATGTTAGCTATGGAGAATCAGCAGTGGCCCAACTATAAAACATTATCATGATACGTAAATCACGATCGTTCTTATTACGATTTTTAACATTTTGCAATATGCTGAGTATTGCAATAACATATATTGCAATTTATTACATTTATTCATTATGCACTTCATCTTCTTTATTTATTCAATTACTTTTTATTTCAGCAAAATGGTTTTGTGGAGCAAACAGACCATGACTTGCAAATTTTGCATAATGCACCTGATAAACTGAGCTGTCTACATCGTCCAATCTCCCTGAATTTATGTGGCCGCATCTGGAAAATTAATCTGATAGAATGAAAATATCAAGTTTCTATAACAAAAAATCAATACTTATTTATCGATACAATATTTCCAGGCAAAATATCTCAATACGTTATTTACAATCCAATGTAATGGGTTCTTCTTTTGCCTATGCTAGACCTTCCCACCAAATTATTTTGATTTTTTAACCTTATCCTGAACAGACAGACAAAACCATCATTTTTTAACTGGACAGAATCAGTTTCCCTGCTTCAAGATTTTATGCTAAGCTATGCCATTTAACTCTAAAGAAAGCCAATACTCATATTTTCTAAAAACTATTCCTTTTAATTGTTTTTTTTTGTTTTTTTATATAAACATGGTTGCCTCCTTATTGGTTGGTTTATCAGTTACTGTCTGTTTGGTTTCTGCTTCTCATTAGAAACTGAATTTCTCGGTTTGAAATTGTGTTGGATTGTTCATATTTCTGTCTCAGTCACTCCCGAGCTCAAGTAATTTCAACTATCAGGCAAGCACAACAAAATCACTGTCAGTGCCATATAATTATTGAGGAAGAAAGAAAAAATAATTAAATGTGAGTCACTTACACAAGCTCATTAGAGCTTATGCTATCCACTCTATTTTCTTTTTGGTTTGAACGAGACAAAAGGAGAACAATATCCCATTAAAGGCTGTTTCCACATCCTATTCATTTGAATTGGTGCTGAAGTGTCAGTGTTTTTTTCCTGTGGATTAAAGTCTGATAGCACTCGCAGGAAGAATGATTCCCCCGTTTGAAGACTTGTGAATACACACAAGGAGAGTCAGACGGCGAAAGGCAGAGAAGAACACACAGAAAGAGGCTGAGAGAGAACAGAAGAGTGGGAAACATAATGGAAGAATGCTCCTAATGCACTGTCTGCAGAGGGTGAATTAGGAAGCAAATAGTGTGATTATTGTGTGATGTGGTGGTGGTAGTCGTGGCGGCGATGGTGGGATCTTGCCAGCCCCAGGATGCAGATAGAAACCACCAGGGGTACAGGAGGGGAGCAGGCAATTGTGATTTATGGGTAGCAGCGGGCTGATAAGGCGGCTCCCTTCATTTAATGCCTTATCGGCTGCGTTAAAGAAAGGCCACAATTTGCAGCATTCTTAAAAGCCCCAGATGTGACTAATCTCTGCAACCTTCCAGACAATCTGTCTCAGGGAAAACTATAGATCACACACTTGTCTTACTGATCTCGGTCTCTTCTCCCTTCAGAGGAACCCCAGAGGAACATGGTGGAGGGAAAATGTGTGCTTGTGATTTGTGTGACTCAGACCTAGAAGTATGCACTGGAAGAGAGTGGAAAAGAATAACACTACAATACCTACTTACTTATATAGACCTTTACAATATTTACTTGATAAAAAAAAAAAACTTTCGTTTGCTGAAAGTTAGATAAGAAAAGAACAATCTGGTGACGGCATGGCATTGGAAAAAGATTGAAATTTCCCATACAAAGGAACTGCATTGTTAATTACGTTTCGAAGGAAACTTATTTTCTCCTATATTAGGTGTATTTTTGATGTATTATAAATACGTTTGTTGTCTGGATTGATGGGCGAGTGAGTACAGGACCTTTTACGCAGAAGTTCACTGCTTGTGTCTCTTCTGAAACCAAACATCAGTGTTATATTATTTTAACTTACATCATAACTTATATACCATGACAAACATGCTTATTAAAAATCAAATCACTAGTTTATACTATCCCTAACCAAGCAGTTTTGTTTCACCTGATAACGTTACTGACATGTTAAAAAACACGACTCTAATCAGGCAGAAAATGCGTTTTCCTTAAAATGAAATTCAGAATTCAGTTTAGTTATATGGGAACATAATATTGTTGGAGACGTTGCTGTTGAAGCTACAGCCAGCAACTGGTTAGCTTAGCTTAGCTTAGCATAAACAGGAAACAGGGATAAATAGCTTTGCCTGCCTTGTTTGTTTTAAAGCTACAATATGTAAGAAATCTAAAGCAACTGGCCGTAAAATCATCCTAATATGTTATAGAGACTCAGGAATAATGATCATATAACAAACTGAACTCACCAACAACAACAGTACAGTCAAAATATTCGCTTTTAAAAAAATCTTTTGCGGACCGCAAATCATGTTTATGTTTTGAAAAACATGTTTTGGCACGTGACGCCACCCACCGGCGTCTACAAATCATTGCAGTCAGTAGAGTCTCAGCTGCCGAGCAACCATGGGTTGCTAGTTTCGACTGAGCTACAATGGCGGAGGCAACGAAACCCAAAAGAGCTTGTTATGATTCACAAAAACGCCAAGATAAAAACCGAGGCAAAGCGAGGGTCTATATAGGGAATGCATTTGAACGGTGGAGACAGTTGAAAGCTGAGAGGAATTTGAAATCGGATGCAGAATTGGCTACTCTTCTCCTAGACAGGTAAGTTGATGGAGGATACGACAACAGCTCTGGCAACCGCGATTCTGGAGGGGAGGGGGTGGAGGGGGAGGCGGATACGACTCGCCACAGTGTTTTGAATTTGAGTGTAGTACCGTTTTTGGCCACATTCTTACATATGGCGCCTTTAAATGTACAAATACAAATACCAGAGAGTGAAAACAAGATTTTACAGCTTTACAAAATGATGAGTCACGCTGTGTCTTGGCCAGCCAGGCACAAAACTATTTGCTGGTTGCTAGGTAACTGCTCAACGCAAAGGAAGTTGTAGGTTTGTCGTAGCACAATTTAGTTTTATGTGAAACCACCCAGTCAACTACATGTCTCGCCTTGCTGAATGCACGTCATCAACAAGGCCGGGGATTCGTAGCTAGCTAGGTAACTTGCTAGGTACTAGCTAGTGTCTTCACCACTATAGCATGGCACGAGAAACAGCAAATTCACGTTTTCACACTTTTCTACTGATGAGACAGGTATAATGTGTTTGTGACCGTGCTTTAGAGCTGGTGGATTTTGTTCCCTTTGGACATAGCCAGACTAGTTTTATCCTCCTTCTTTTCCAGTCTTTGTGCCAAACTATGCTAACCATCTCTTGGCTACAGCCCTGTTCATGTAACGCACAAAGCTGCCAACACACTGTGATGACCTGAGCATCAAACAAGGTCAATCCAACTTCTTTCAGGAGGAAGGTGCAAAACCGGTTGGACAAGTTGCACATGAACGTATAAAGCAAACTGCCAAGTATAAAGCAAACGTCTTTTCAGGACTTGTTTGCCAACATGCAGCACGAAGGAGCATGTGTCAGCCTTTCGGCTGCTCGAGCTCAATGCATGCTAGGCAGCAATACATTCGAAGTAAAAATGAGAATCACCTGAATGGCTTAAATAGATTTTCATCTCAGTCATTACATGAGAAAAGGAGGCTTTATGATTGAATTTCATCTATAGACACACAAATGTACACACCACACATACCAGCCCCACGTCAAGTGCCTCGGCACTGTTCTACCAATGAAATGGAATCTTGACATAGCTGCGCCGCTGATCAATACTAATCACAGACATAATTACTCACTGGGGCTTAGGTATGCCATTGATTTTTAAGGCAGTCGTTTGCATTACTGTCATATCTGATCTTAATAATCTTCAAGGCCTTCTTTTTTTTTTCTTGAAGTTTAAGGTCCTCAGACACGTTGTGTAAAATGTATGAATGTCATTGCAAGGTCTAATCAATGTCTACTGATGTATCGAGCACTCACTGTGTTGACTTTCATTTGCATTGTTGTGTTTTTATGATTGGACTTTCTAGGAAAAACACTGAATTCACAGCAGAGAGCGAGTGAATATTGATCAGTTCAGCCAACGTGTCAGATAAACAATGGTGCGTTTTCCCAAGCAGCCTCAAATTAACCGGACAATGCTGACACAATGGTAACCAGAAGAGATTTCACACAATGGTTTGCATATTGATATTAAACCAGTAGGTTTTTTTCCCCTCTCTTCTCCACATACTCACAAATCAAATTGGGATACACTATCAGGATGAGTTCTGCTAATAGTCGTGTGCAAATAAGTAGAAGGAAGTGGAGCAGTGTTCATCTTCAGGGCAATCATCTGCAACGTCACATCGCCTGGTAATCCCTCTTGCTCCGTCATTCACCTCTGTGGTTAGCATGAGTCGCTACAATCCTCCAAATGTATGCAATATTTGACTTTAAAGCGCTTCTCATTCTTTAAATTAAGTGCATATATTTATTTTTCATATGCCTCACTGTGTTCTACAAGTGTAATTAGTCTGGGATACTCAGCAGTTGATTTCCCCCCCTCCATTCTTAAGTATTCATGAAACCCAGTGATCTGACAAATGGAATTTTTCAGCACGGTAGCATCTTGCATCTCAGACCTTATTCCAACAGATAATCCTGTTTAAATATCCGGCCTGCTTCACACAGCCCAGGTGGGGAAAAGATCAGCAATTGCATTTAAACGCTTATACATGCACACTTATGCATGTGTGCACCCTGTGCACTCTCACAAACCTATATATAGTACATGCTAAACAGCAAACAACAGAGCACAACTGTGGCTTGGTGCGTGATCATTATTAACCTCTATATAATAAACAGAGAGGATTCCTGCTGAGCTTTGAGGTGCGTTCAGGGCTCGGCAGTCATCTGACCCCTTTGCTTCTGTGATGTGAAATGTCCTGCCAACGAACAGCATCTGCCCCCGGGCGGCTGCAGCCTTGACTTTGCTGCGTTGATCTATTCTCAGTTCGCCAGGCTAATTCATCATGAGCGCTCCTCTAATACCAAGGTCAGCTACATAATGAGGGGGGTCAGCGTGATAAAGGCAAAGCTCTGATTGGATCACAGTTAAGGTCCAAAGATGACCACCTTTCAGTTCACATTCACCCCACACAAGCGGCACAAGGTAGTCAGGACGAACCCCAGTGCATGCTAGTTAACAATGAAGTATTAGGCAGATATACAGTATTTTTACCAGTTATTTAGGATGTTTTACTGTGAAAGGTCAAATAGAAAGCTAACAGGATTAGCTACTATATATCATCACATGATCAAACAACATCAACGTACATATTACCCAGAAGTCATCAGCGCATATTGGCAATATTCGGCATGGGACAATACAAAAATGTCATGTCACGATTATCTTGCCAAAATGATTGTGAGTCACAATATTATCCCGATATTCATGAAAATATGCTTAAAACGCTTAAAATAAAACTTAAACAAGCTGGGATCACTGAACATTTTGTAAAGAGATAAATATTTAATTGCATCAACAACAAACAACAGACAAGATGCATATTTTTTAAATTAACATCCTTGTTCAAAAACAGTCAAACGATCTTAAATGAGATGATCATAAATCTCATAAATCAAGGATACATGTATTCGGTAATGTATTCTGTAGTTTTTTTTTAAATCAGGCTTCTTTTCCACACGATTTTTCACTCGTGACGATATTTATGATTATTCTGATTATGGAAACTCACCGCGATCAACTGATTGTGAAATACGATACCATGAAATCCATAATCTGTGATAAAAAATGATAGTAGTTTAATAGTTTAGGTAAAATAAGCGTATACTTTCACATATATATTGCTACTGACTATTTCACCCCCTCAAAAAAATGTAGATGGCTTGTCGTATTTAATGTATAAAAATGTGTCTTTATTCAAACACACAGAGTACATTGTGCACATTGTGCCCCCCCCCCCCCCACCCACACACACACACACACACACAGCCTGCACTGTCTATATTTATGCCCCTGACCCTGCAACTTCATTGACTTAACATGACCCACTGTCCCTGTTGCTGTTCTACTCTCCACATCCAATACACCGCCCAGCGGAGCTCTGGCAGCTTGCGTATTGTTTACTCTCCTCTCGTTGTTGTCATGGTCCACTGGGGAATATCCTACAAGTGAACTGGCATTTGACAGGGTTTGTGTGATGTGGGAGGAGGAGGGGGGTCCTGCGGTGTGTTGGGAGTCACCTATTTCCTCAGGAGGCAGGGCCTTTTGGTCTGCTGGTCCACAGCGTGAGCGCCCTATCCACTCAGCCTCCTGGCCCCTCCCCCTTCTCCCTGTGTTCCCCCACCGCTGCAGCCCGCCTGCACGCCTGACAGACAGACAGATGCTATCTGCTGTGCATCTCCAGCTCTGGGCCTCTATCACTCCCCACAAACAGCCCATTGCTTCCACACAGGCTGCAAATTTCGTCTGCCTCTCTCTCTTTAGATAAGGGGCAATATCAGTGACAGAACATATTTTATGTATGAAATGTAGCTCACAACAAGCAGTCAAGCATTAGGTTTGTTTAAATAGATGATCCTTATCGCCATTCTTTCAACACACAGTTTCGACATTGTTCTCTGTTTATTTTCCTTTGCACACATTTCTTTTTTTTTAAACACTATCTGGCACCACAATTGGCTTTTAGAGAGGCTCCTGACTGGAGGTTGAATTCATTGCTATTTTAATTATGGCCGCTCAGCACAGCAGGACAGACTGTGTGAGGAATATTTCCTGCAGTTGTAGTTCCTCCTGCTAAACCCATCCAGTCAACACAGCGGCGGATTATTTGCCGGGGATTTCTCTTGTCAAAGAAGCGACTCTTTTCCCCTACTGTTGGCTGTTGTTAGCATCAGATATTGGATGATTTCCATTTAGTGCTCAGGTTATGCTTGTCGGTTTGTGCCCAGCATTTTTGTAATGATGGAAATAAGATCTTACATATGCCACAAGTCTAGCTGACATAATAGTTTGGCTTGTGTGTGTGTCTCTGTGTATGTGTGTTTGAGAGACGATGGAGGTATCAGCCACAAAAACATATTAGGAGATTTTTATGTATTTATTTAATATTTATATACTTTTTATATTTAAACATAGACAAAATCTGTATTAAACATAGCTCCATTAATTAACCCTGTATCTTATGTTCAGTATCTCCATTCATATATAACTAACTGTACAAGAACATTGATTGGATATTTTTTTAGGCTTTGTTTTGCCATAAAAAGCCCAGCCCCAGTACGTCCTGATGGGCCTGCCCCCTGTAAACCCCCCGAAAATGAGGCCTAACCCCCACACACACACACACACACACACACACACACACACACACACACACACAGTGAGAGAGAATTGGGGGGGCATTCAGGTCATTACCATAACAAGCTGGCGTGTTTCTGAAGATACACTTGTTCAGAATAGACAGAAGCAAGAGGGGGGTAGACCGGGGTGCAACACAGGCCCAGTTTATTTCAATAACAACAGCCAGACACAAGGCCTATCTAGTCAGACTTTGAATGAAACACTTGGGCTCTGATGGAGCGATAACACACAGATGCTAAAAAGGAGGACTGCCGAAACGGCCTCGTTTTGCTTTATTATCATCGAGGAGAGCGAGTAAAACTGGAGGCAGTAAACAGCATATTGTTTCATGATTTAACTTTTTTGGCGCGTTTCATCTTTTTTGTTTTTGTAAATCATATGATTTCTGTAGTAGTATTGACATCAAGGGGGAAGAGGGGGGAGAACAGCACCCTCTCTACCAATTCACTCCTGTGTAAACCCCAACTGTTAATTACGACGTGATCATTTTCACATGAATGGCTCTGTGTTTACCGTGGGGCTGCTGATCTTTCCCCAGGGACCACCATGTCAAGTGCTTTACACATAAACAGATGTGTTTCTTTTTCTCTTCAACACAGGTAATCCTCGGGGTTAAATCTGGGCTAAACTCAACAGTGAGAAAGACCCTGTTATTTGTACAGATAGAGCGGCACACTTAGATTTAGGGGGAGATGTCCTAAATCTCAGCTTGATTTCCTATGTTAACCGTGGCTTAGCTTTGGCTGGGCTGGATGCAGGAGAGCCTGTTGAGAGTTAGTGGAGTAGTTGTAAATATGTGGTAACACTTTCAGTGGTAATCCTCCTGCACAAAGAATTGCCAGAGATTATGGACCGGTTGTCTGACAGAGAGAATCCTCCGGCACAATCAAATTCCTATGGCTGCTGAGATTTGTAGAGGGCACAATGCTGCACTGCTCGGCTCGCCAGTAATGTGAGGGCAAGCTGTTCCCTCGATGGAGAGCTGAGAAGCAAATATAGCATGAAGTGCATATTAAGTAAACAGACGTGTGGCTAAGGATATAGCATTGCAGCTGAGGACGTTATGGCGGGGTGTGTGAGTGGGTTTTTTTCTCTCTCCAAAAAGAACATGGCCGTCCATTCGAGTGCTCTTCACCGGGACGGGTTGACCTGTGACTGTCCTCTCCTGTTGATCCCCCCCGACCCTCTGTGCTGACCCCAAGCCGAGGAGACGTGAGAACCGCAGCCTCCTCCTCCTCCTCCTCGCACCACACAATCGCCCTCACTGACACATTTTGAGTGGGGTTTAAGGAAGTGAAGTGAAGAGAGAGTGTGAGGGAGCGAGAAACCCCACCACAGCCCCACAGCCCCGAGGATGAATAGAAGATAGAAGCCGTTTCATTTCAAAATCGGCCTCTGCACTTGGCTGAACCTACAATAAAAGTTGATAATTGAGAAGTGAAAGAGCAGGATCAATATGACTGTGGAGAGAAAAAAAATGGGGGGCTTGGGCTTATGTTTAATGCAGTTTAACTGATATTTAATATTTTCTGCTTTCTCTCTCTTCTTCTCCTTTTGTCCACATTAAAATACTTCAAAAAGAATTCTAATAAAGTGGAAATTAAAAGGAGCGTAGATTGGGGTTGGAAAGAGAGGCCTCTAATCCCGCTATCTCTTAATAATTCAAAGTCTCTTTTATTTTCTGAATAAAAAGCGGAATTAATCTGGCACTGTGAAGCTGTCCTCTCTTCTCACTGTTTAAATAAATCCCCGTTCGTACATTAGACGCGAGGAGGCCGGCTCTGGCTCCTCGCCAAGCTCTGTGTCAATTCCCTCCTGCCTCCTTCCTTTCTCTCCCAGCCCCTCTTTATTCCCTTTCTTTTGCTTTCTGCCAGGGAGGGACCTGTGAGAGAAGCCATGCCACCAGAGAGCTGCTATCTCCAGAACCTGCTCAGCACACAGGCCTATCACAGGCAGCTAAGACCACTTAGCTCAGGCCGCCAAAAGGCACCCTTATGAAACTTTACCCAGATATTAGGGCACTGCCAAGCCAAATGATTTATTACAAAGGCATTGTGTGAGGAGGTGACCATTTATAGTATTTATCGAAGGTCGCCCCGGCTGTCACAAGAGTTGCTAATTTTGGCCTTCCACAGAAATCGAAAGCAATAATATTTAGTTTAGAATATTTTATCCTGCTAATAGTAAATACAAACGATTCCAATAATGAGCAACATCATGGTGTGGTTTGTTTCATTTAAGATTTTGCCCAGTGTTTCTGTACAAGTGACAATTTCAACGATTCAACAATGAGTCCACTCCACAAAAGGACAGCTAAGTCGCGCAGCTTTTCACAAGACAAAAGACAAGCCTTTGAAAACTGACACCATGAAATAAAAGGAGCTTAGGCTCCGAGAGTAAAACTGAGTAAACGGAGTAAGTGGGGATATGGGAAACAGGGCTGAGCACGAGCACGAGGGCCTGCAGGCTTCTTGATTAGCACTGGCCCTCTCTATCAGTTCACAGGCTGCCTGTCTTCAGAAACCTCTCGGCAGCAGGTCTCCCCCTCCGTGTCCGTGGACTCGTCCTCTGGTGGTGCTGTGGGGCAGGAAGCTGCTACAGTCGACACGCCGGTGCTTTCCGCATCCCAGTGATGCATCTGTGGAGATGAGCTCGCGGGCTGTCCTTGCTCTGATAGACGCCTTTTGTGGCACTCTAGCATCTAAGATCCTCGGCTCGATCCTGGATCAGCCTTCCCGTCTTCTCCTCTGTGGTCAGAGATTTATGACATCGCCCCCCCCTTCTTCTTCTGCATATGCTCCGGCTCAAACTCTCCACACTTTTCGATTGTGACGATACTTCCCTCCGAGACTCGGGCTGGAAGGCAGACAATGGCTTCAGACTCTTTGCATTTTCTTCATCCGCTATTCATCCGGCGAGACGCCGTGTTTTGAAAAGCACACCAGTGTCATCCAATTGGCTGTTTCCGGCATATTGCGTAAACAATATACTGGAAAATATCAGTATCTTCTGAAGGTGAAGCCTTGTACTTCTGCACCCTATAACCAACACACGCGTGTGGTTTTATGTGTTGGAAAAACCTTTATTTTGTGAAGCTGTTGGAAATGAGATTGACATGCCTGGTCGAGGGCCAAGTCTTTCTAAAAAGCAGCACAATTATTTTTTTTTTACTGCTATATTGCTCCTTGCAGAAATCTCGACTTTATGTTATCAAATGATAAAAAACATAAATAAATAAAAAAATATCAAGAGAAGTAGGAAATAGAGGAGGCCCGGAGGGAAAGTGGAAAGGTGTGTCTTCAAGTTCCCTGAAGGCGACAAAAAGTCATTTTCACTGAGGTGTGTGCTATTTTTATTTATGTACCTCCCTCGCTCTGTTTCTTCATACATACTGTTTGTGGGGCTATCATTATACCAGACAGAAAGGTGGGGGTAAAAACCATTTGCATTAGCATCACTGTCTGACTCCAGGCACTAAGCAATGATACTTTATTCCATACCATTCAGAGGGCCATTATCACTCTACCCCCTCTGTCCCCTCTTCCAGCAGGGAGCTCACACACACACACACACACACACATGCACACACAATTACACGACGCGCCGCACACACCATCCCCATCCAGACCTATCGCGGATAGCATCTCGTGCAACACGGGCACAGAGGTACAGGACGGGGAGAGGGAAGTGGAGGGGAGGGACATTTCCGGAGGGGGGTCCTGGCATGTAATTGTCCTGGTGAGCACTCAATAGCACCTTAAACCAAGCAGGCAATCTACAAAGCTGTGCAGTGAAGGAGGGAAAGGCCCCGTGGCTATGGGGACCCTAATAGGAACTTCTTTCTCACAGAGATAAATGGAGAAAGTTCCTTTTATTTATCGGTAGCTGCTGTTTGGGACTGGGGCTATCAAAGCGCAGCAGTGCTATTTATCCCTCCAAAAAGGATTCGTCCGACACACGGCTGAGGGCGAGAGAGGGAAAGAGAAGGCTAAGGAGGGGGGGAGACCACTGGAAATTGGCAGAAACAGAAGGTCAAACTGTTTATCTTTTTATTCCCATGTCTCTCTCTCCCTCCTTCATTCTTCTACAGCTGTCCTCTCTCAGTTTACCTGTCGAGGGAAGATGCACAGCCACAGTAATACAACTCTTTGGGTTACTGTATGGAGAGCAGCTTTATGTGCACTAATATTCAGTGAAAGATCCAGAGTAATTGTTGTAAAAAATCCAAATATAGTGAAAGTCCAATGTTGGAATGCATTGCATTTTAATAAAAAAAAAAAAAAAAACCTTCCACCTATTTGCTTTGACAGCGAGTTTAACATGCTAATACATGTGTTAGCTTATCAAACCAAGAGGTGGACCCTCAGCTATTCCTCGGCTGGTTCATTAAAACAACAGCAGTGAGTGAAATGTCACATGCACAAGTGCTTTCCGCCCTCTGTGGCCTGAGCGTCGCATGGAGAACAGCTCCTCGGTGATAAAGCATTCACTTGGTCGTGGATGACTGAGCATTGTTAAACAAGCAGCTACGTGTCAGCCGTCATGACTCTGCACTCATGTTCTGCAGAGTGGATGAGCTTCAGTACAAAGAGAGGTGGAAGTCGTGCATCCATGTTGTTTTCTGAGCTAATGAAGCCGCAGATTTATTTAACAAATAAACACAAATATATCAATGAAAAGTCCTCATATCTAATCAACACGTTGACTTCCAAAACAGCCCATGTGACTCCTCAAATGTGATCCCCCTCACCCCCAAACCCATCTCAGACAAGATTACAGATTACTTTTCCATTATGGTCGACATTTTAAATATGTTCTTAATGATGTAAACAAAACAAAAACTCATCAAAAATACTCGGTTGGTTTAGTAAAAAACACGTAAATTGAGACGACTCAACATTGACATTTAATTTCACGTGGGACATGAACAGTGATGATCTGGGTGAAAGTCCCGTGTTTGTGTGATCAACCCTGACCACATGGACTTCTTGTATCTATTATTTGAAACATATTTGTGATACGTCAAAAATGAACATAATCCGGGAGTTCCCTAAAAACCTGACGATGCAGTTTTGTTGAAAGGGTATTTAATATTTAGGGGACCAGGCTAAGAAGGCAGCTGTTTTCAACAAAATGAAAGCTCTAATAGACTGACGGTAGTGTTGCCTGTCCAGTACAATAGCTGGCAGAAAGACAACGTTCATGAGTAGTTTGCAAACTAGACAGGTGAAGACCAAAACAGAGCAAAAAGGAAAGTGAACATATTGGACTTTTATTCATCAGGTGGACGAAAACTTAGTAATATGATATGGGAATGCTGTGTTTTTACTTTAAAAAATCTATTTTGAAAATGTATCGATTTTCAACAAACCTCCCAGGAAATGTCTCCTCTGTAGCGTCGTGGGTAGAGTATATGGGCTTACCGGTTTCTCTCTTTTCAATTTGCACCCACTCTGTTTTTTAATGTCATATTTCCGTGAGCTGTAATCTCTCTTGCCAACACATCCTGTCCATCCTCAGAGCTTGCCACTCGACTGGCCACAGCCCGCCAGGCTGGTGACGTTTAACCTGCAATGAGCTCGGGCTTGTGGGGAAAAAAGCTGCCTAAACCAGAAATGTTTAATAAACACCACTGTTACATCAATACAATATCAATGTGATCTAAAGTGTTTTGGCTTACTTCTGTAGCAGAGTCTGTAACGTGCAGTTTGTCCGTCTACCTCGAAATGAATAATACGTTTTCTAAATTAAATTAAAAGTTGAGTTATTGTATAAACATGAAACTTGCTAGTCCAGAATACATTAACAGATATGTGAAACAGAAAAGAGTCTCACATTATATCAGCTATGTGTCCCAATTCGGCCAACAACATGTGGAAGTGACCTCACGACACCAGTGGCTCATCAAACCAATCTCAAGTTAATGTCATCACTTCCTGGCTCATTTACATCAGTCTCATCTATCGTGGATGTCCTGGCAGAAGGAGCTCAACGGTTGGCTCTCTTTGAAGCCGAGCGTGGTTTAGGAGGTGAAGGAGGACTGGGCAAACCGCACACTGGTGATGAATGACTTCACTGATCCATTACTGTCTATTTTAGTCCCGTAATCCAAGTGGGAATGCCCACATCAAAGCCTGGCTCCTTCCTAAGAGGAATTCCCCTCATACTTGGACATGCAAATGAGCAGGGCCTCCTCCAGGCCCCCACACCTGATTGAGGCGTGCAACGCCATTGCCAACGACGTGCCATGGGAATTACATACCAAGGGATGGCGTCCAATTGGACCAAACTCTCCCTAAGCAATTTGCTTTGGCTTTATTCACTGGCATAGTCAGGCATGGCAGCACTTCCTTTATTTCACGGCCATGCCGCAAGATTTCTGGCTGGACCTCGCTTGGAAGCCATATTATGGCTGAGAAAGGAGGAAAAGAGGGATTTGGTTTTTACAAAAGAATTGAGCATGGATCTGTGTCAGTGTCTCTGCTCATTCAGGTTTTGGGGATGTTTTCACTTGTTGCCTGCAGCTTACGATGAGATGTTCGTGATTCTCTTCCTGTTCCTGATCCTATTTGAACAAAACAATTGTCGCCGCTCGGAGTGAGTGCTGCCAAACAAGTTTTCACTTCCAGGAACAAAGGGACGCTTGCATGTGATAATCTAAAGCTACCGCTACAATGCTAATTCATTTGTAGGACTCCGTGCTGGAGAAGAGCAAAACGAGAAAATGTGTGTGTCCTTCGGTCCTCACCTCAGCTCATACAAACATAGCACATGGCAAAAATAATTTAATAGGAAAAATAGTTGTTAAAGATATTAAAATGCATGTGACCAAAGGGACTGCTCCTCTAACTTTTAGTGAGTTTCACTGTCCCAGAAAGAGTCAAAAAAGAAGAAGGTCACACACAGCTCCCTGGACACCACAGCCAATGAAACGGCGAGGGAACAAGGGAAGAATAATGTATATTTCTGTGAGCAAATCTTAGCAGGAAAAGGGAATATATGTACATGCAGATGAGAGGGCAGAAACCGGGTCAGAGGCTGCGATGGATGATCTTTTTGTTGAAGAAACCTGGTGGAGGGAGCAGGAGCGCACGTTTCATGTCTGCTCAGCCGTGCGTTCAGCAGTCGGCCGTGCCTGCAGTCAAAGATCAGGGGTCTTTTCACGTCAGGGTCACAAGGTGGGGGTTTCTTTCCTTGTCGATAATGAGATAGCAAGTGGGCGAGGGCCACAGCCTTTTTCCTGGAGAGCTCTTATATGTGGCTCTTACACCTCTGTGGCTTCACGCTGTAGCTGGGCTCTGCTCACACGCCCCCGCCATAATTAATTTGTCTTAATTGCCCTGCTGCTCTGGTCGCTGTCCCAACATTATTTCTCCTCTCTCTGCAGATTTAACGTTTCAAAAAAATCTCCCCAATCAGTCGGCAGGGGGACTGCAAGAACAGTGAGCCTTTTGTGTCCCGAACAAAGTCGACAAAACAACCACAACATGAGCTTTTGTGTTGTCATCAGAGGAATTTCTTACTTTTAGAAAAGAAATGACGGACTTCTAATTAACACTGATTTATAATAGCATGTAATTATGTGTTTTGAATAGTTTAGAATATATCCAAATTGGGGTTGATTCTAAATTATGAAAAACTGATGAAAATGTATTTTTAATCAAACATAACAAAACTACAATATGAAATAATCCATTTCAAGTAAACCCTGCATTCAAAATTGGTAAAAAGGATTGGTTTCCTAAGAAAACCCTGTATCTCCAAAGAGATGAGCCAAGAAAACAGCCCTGTTTTTACGAGAAATTTCAGATAATTTCATTGTTAAATCATTAAATAAAATAGAAAAAAATAACGGTTAATCCTTCAATTTAATCTAAAAAATTCAAAATTACTAAAATTGTGATGACAGAATGTTTTGGAACTTAACAGACATCATGTTTGTAACATCAGATCAAATAAAAGCATCAAACATGCCATAAATATCCCTGTCAGTGTTAGAGAAGGACACATAATGGGATTATTATAACTGATGTGTGATCAGCGTGTTCATCAACTGTTTGCAGTCTAAATTATAACAATGTATGATATTTTGTATGAAGATCATAAAACTTAAGTACTTCTCGTAACACACTGAGGTGACACTTTCCATGATTCTAAATTCCATAATGTATTGTGAAAATAATGAATATTGTGTCAAAATCTGTTTATGCCACTATAATAATAATGGTAGTTATAAGCAATATTTAAGTTTCATTTATAAGTTTCATAATATGTATGTATGTTATAATGCCAATTCACTCACAGACATTTATTTTGCAGGGAGCATAATGTATTATAATTCCCAAAGTTGAATTATAATATTTATTTATTTATAATCAATGCTGTAATACATTATAGCACATTTAATAGTTACTTTAGTGTTTTAGGTAAAGTTAGTGATGTTTTTATCACTTAAGTTAAAGCAAACAATGACAAATTTGAGTGACTTATGATCACATTGAATGTATTACCTATTAAAAAAAGATTAAATGTATGACAATAATGGGAATTATGATCTCGGCATGAAAAGAACATTAAGTGATCATGAATTGTTGTTATAATATTGAATCATTACATTATGATACTTGACTATAAGTCATTATAAACTGCGTTATAATGTGTTATGATGTTCTGTGTCGGGAGTGCATGTGACTATAATTATACAGTGAGGAGATTATAAGACATCATAGGTATATTTATGAATCATTATAGACATGAGCATCACACAAAGCGTTGCTATATTTTGTATTGGTGTGAGCATTGCACAATTCCTGCAACTGAGAAACTATGATATTGTAATTTCAGTGAAATTAAAGAAATAATAAAATAAAATTATTATCATTATTATTATTATGAGGCATTCTCCACACCTTGTTCTTCGGCGAGATGCCCTTCTATCCCCTAGTAGGACTGCCCACCCAGAAAGCCCTGTCTGGCAGATTTGTGCCTTTCTTGTGCTCTTTTCACACAGCAGAGAATGCCGCTGAAAGGCAGGGCAGGCTTCCTCACTGCCCCGGGACCAGTCCAAATTGTAATCCTATTCCTCTGTTTATCAAAAAGAGGGAGAGAGCAGAGAGAGGGAGGCATTGAGCTGACAGCTTGATTGTGATGCTCCTGTCTGATAACTCAGCTAACCTTATCCATCTATTTCACCTCAACCTTGCAGCCATGTCCCCAACTCCCTTCCACCTGCTTCATCCTCTACCCTGTGAGAGCCACACACACACACACACATATAGGCTTACCTTTCGCACACACACACACACACACAGGCACACACACACTATTTTTCTCTCCCTCGTTCCCGTAATACACACACACACAAATAATCACTGCAGACCTCTGACCCCTTTATCGAGTGTCGGTGTTAATCCTCATCTCTCTGCTCAATGCAGAGCACAATCACAGAGACCCGGAGGACCTGCAGTTAGCGCTGTGGTTAAGTAGCCCACGGTAAAGAAGTCTGTGATAAAGGTGGCACAAAGGGTCAGTAGCTGCTAGGAGCACGGGCCCGAGCCCATGACTGGCCGTGGCCTTGAGACAGGACAAAGAGGGGGGGGGGGGGGGGGGGGTGCCGAGGACATGCCGAGTAATAGAGGGATTGGAGAGGACAAAGAGAGAGTGAGCACGGCAAGGGTTAGGCTAATATACCGGGATAAGATGCAAGCATGTTCATGAAAAATCAGTCTTTCAAGTTGTTTATTAGAAAACTCTGGTGCTGAATGTATTAAAGCCACGGTTTTCAAAGCCTGACACCGTGAGCTGGCCGGGCCACAAGACACTTTTTTGTTTCTATTTGTTCAAATTTTGAAAAAGTAGCACTATTCAAAGTATGCTGAGTCAGCTATCAGCAGGTGACAAAGTGCCAGTGAAGAAAGAGACACTGAGCAAAACGTAAAGACATGATGATTAGGCAAGTTCTGGATGATCAAGAGCATTTAATTAAAGCAGTTAGAGTATGTTAAGAAAGTGTTTTCCCACCCATATGTGTTTTGTGTGTTCAGATCGGTCTGAGTTATGACTTGGAGAAGGAGTGCCATTTCAACGCAAACTGCAGCAATCGTGTAAAAGTAATCTCTCTGGCTGCATTAAAGGTTAGGCTCCTATATCGCGCGTTGAACCATCATGTACATTAGTCAGTGTGGCAGCCGTCATATGTCAGCCAGGGTAACGGATGTTTTGCAATTAATATCATCTAATTACTGCATAATGAAAAATCACACGCTTCCCATTAAATTAAAGCTTCCGGAGGGTTTTTTCTGTTGATGGACTGTGAGGTGTTGATAAGTAACATATTTAAATCGAAGCCATTTGCAGGTTTTATGTTAACATCCAGCAACTGTGATTCGGCAAATCAATCACGCTACGGCACAGGTAGCTTTAATGATACCCTCCTATGTTCAGAAACCATTCATCTTCTCCGCTCGTTCCGCTGCCGCCCTGCTCTGACGATTGTCCTTGGGACACCCATACATGACACACGGCGACATGCGCCCAGCCGTTGCCGGGGACACGGCGGACCCACGTATACAAACACACATGCACGCTGGCGGAGACAGACACCGACGCACACACACTCTAGACAGCCTCGCTGTCAGAGATAAATGATGCCTGACACTGTGGCCTGGAGAAATGGGCTGACTGAGCAGCAGTGAGATGAAGATACTTCTCACAAAGGTTCCCTGAGCCAAACAAGTAGTGTCCCTGGGAAACCTGGGCGCTGACTTCTGTAGCTCGAGGGCCACGTGTCAGTCAAAACATCCTCCAAACAACCACTTTGAAAGCTGACGAACTTTATCGCCCAGACACAAACTTGTGGATTGACAACTTAATGGCGGGTGTGTTTAGTCCATACATAGCGTGCGTTCTAATAAAGACGCCTTCGTTCAAACACAAATCGTGAATTGTGTATTTATTTCACATTAATAGACTTATTACCGCACGTCTCTGATATTCATGAACCTTTTTTTTTATATGTAATTGCCGGAGCCAAAGCATGCCTTTGATTCTCCTGTTGACAAAGACGGATGTGAGTTCAAAACGATACAGAGGACTTTTAATGTGATGTCTGTCTTTTGTGCTGAGAAACAATAGCAGCTGTAGCTCAGGGGCTTCTCTGTGTTGTGGGAGCCCCAGACACAGACAGGAAGGAAAGACTATACACAGCGTTCGGAGACCCATCCCCTTTAGGATGATCGGATCAGTCAGTCAAAAGGGCCCCGCTGCGGGCCCCGGGGTCAAGGGCCACGCCAGTCAGAGAAGACACAACAGAGGGCCCCTGTCTCTAAGTGCGTGGCGATTGTGTAGAAAATGCACGCGGGAGAACTGCTAAAAACGGCCTTGTATGGGCTTTATCACACTAAGAAATAGGACACAAAGACAGAAAAAAAGAGAAAGAATAAAATCTCTGTAAAACTGCTCCAAGTGCCTCCTTCTAAAAATATCTGCTGAGGGAGGGAGGAGAAGAAAAAAAAAGAAAGTGAAAAGTGTGAAAAATAGAAAAAGGAAACAGGCCTTTTACAACTTTAAAGAGAAAGAGGCTGTGGAGTGAACGGGAGAAAATATTTACTCAGGGAATTAGTTCAGGATCATTGTGTGCGTGCAGGGCTTTAGTTCCCTGGCTCCATTTCAAGGCCCAAGTGGCTCAACTGGAGCTCCCTCCAGGGCAGGCCTAATTATCACAGGGCTAGGGCCATTAAAATGCTTAACTAACCTCGTTTCTCCAAAACGCACAGATTAACGCCAGCCTCCAGCAAAGTGTCGGGAATAACCCTGCTGCCTAATACCCTCTTTGATTTTTTTTTTTCTCTCGTGTGGAGAGGCGAGGCAGAGGACTGGTGTGGTAATAGTTATGGACGGATAAGAATGCTGAAAGTTGCCGTCCTATCAACCCATCCTTTCACAGGCTGCAGGAGGCAAATGAGGAAGCACGGCTAGTGGTGAAGGACGGCCGTGTACCTGCGTGTGAGCATCCGCCGCCAGTACAGAAAGGTGATACGAGTATTTTATAGTCAATGATGACATGCAAGGACATCCAGCTGCCTTCGCTCAATAGAAAGAAATCAAAGAAAGCAGAAATGAAGTTCCTTGAAACCATTCTCCACAACTATCTTATGAAACACCTTTCTTGCCATTCAAACGCAACATGTGACATGTGATGGAATCGAACCAAAACAGCAACTTCAATAGGCTTCTTGACTTGTCACAGCAGGTAAACCGCAGGTGTAATTTACCAGCTTAACAATGGCGCCATTCAATTTAAGTGCTTCATAAATTGCAGTGAGTCAACGTTCATATAGTCCAACCAGGAAGTGGTGCAGCAAAATTAATCTGTACGTCTGCAAAGTATTTGGCTCATGAAGCTTGGTGGACGACTCACAGAGCAAGTAGGAGTTACTGTAGCTGGTAAGCTAACCGCTAACACGCTAGCTAGTCGGGGCATACTCGGACTTGTCCGGATCAATATTGTTGATGATGGAAACAAGATCATTGAGCTAACAGGACAATACATTAACACGTTTCTACAAGACATATGTCATTCCTATACAGAGACAGCCAAGCTTCTCTCTGATGTAGGTTGTATAGAGATAATAACAGATATAATAACATTGAGACTGTTTCATAACACAGCTAATGAGCTTTGATAGCTTACTCTCTGGTTGAAATCCCTCACTCATTCACAACTTCTGTATAGAGGACTACACATGTGCAAACACTACTGGGGTCATTTACTTACTTAATTTGTTTTACTTTAATTACTTAATTATGTCATTGAAACGGTACAGATCAATGGCTGTTGGTGGACCATCCTTAATAAATACTTCATAATAATAATATTTTTGTAATTAATTGTAAGCTCATTTGTTGTAATTTAACTTCCCCTGGAAAACACTGATGCTCATGATAAACAGGGCTTTTATTGTAAAAGGCAAAAATGAAAGGAGCAGTTTACGCTGCTGGAGGCAATAAAGTGGTAGTAGCTTTATTGTCATTAGATTGAGGGTCAGACAACAATATCATTAAATACGAGCCATAATAACAATAGTAAATACAGTAGCTTCAGGTCAGACCAAGCGCCCATGCGTGCCACTATCTTGCCTCTAATCAAGATAGTATTTTCCCAAATTGATAAATAGATTCAAAGTACTTTGTCTGTGTTGTTTTACTCACATTAACTATAATATGTTCATGGATTTGTGTCAATGCAGCTTTCTTCTCTGGTCCATCTGTCATTCTTCCTTCCTGCAATGCATGATGGTATATAATACTCGGTTGGTGACCATCGGTACACTCGTATTTAAGATGAATCGTGGGATGCTTTGAGTAATAATGGAATAATCTCACTATACATTCAGACAGCACTACAACGTGGTGAACTCAAGTCGGTTTACTATTGTTCAATGGGGCTGATTATCAGGTCAAAGGTCACAACATTTAAACTTGAAACAGAAAATAATTCGATATATAAACTGTTAGGAAATTATTTTTGCTGCATAAATTCACCATTTTTAAATGCTGGTATGACCAGGATTTGATGCCATGGCGTCGGGATTGGTGAAGCTAAATGGAATGCAGCCATTATGAATGTTATTTTTCAAGTTTAACCACATTTCTCCTGCTGTGAAACCTCTAAATGACACCATTTATATGTATGCCTTCTGTGAAAAAGCTCTCTTGGTGTTACAATTGGTTAATAAAATATACTTAAAATATACTAAAACCAAAATTGTTACCCCAAGCAATGTAAAGTCTGATGCTGCCAGGCTTTGGCATAAAAGGTCAAAACTGGTTTCTAAAATAACTTTAGGATTACAAATACTATCTGCCTCCAATAGTCTAAAAACTCTTTTGGGAGAAAATAAAAATCCCTATTGGGAATGCGTAGTGATTCAGCTTAAAACATGATATTGAATTTTTCAGTCTGATATTGTAATACAAGAGGTGACTGTGTGAAAACCAAACATTAACTTCATGTGCATAAAGCAACTTGCATATTGGCATTTATGAGATTAAAGTAACTAAAGTCTTCTTGAGTAAGACGTAAGTACCAGTAAATCAAGTATAATATGTACTAGATTTCAGTATAGTCCGAGATAGATTCACATAGAGTGTAGTATATGTAGTATTTTTTTGATTTCACACAGTGAGCAGGTTTTGACAGGTGACACAATATAGTGATGACTACTTTTTTCTTCAATCAAAACAGCAAGAAGACACAAACCTTTTTAGACTGTGCATTCAGTACAATACAAGTCAATGCACACAATACATAAACCACAGGCACAAACCAGCAAAGAGCCGGAGTTAATGTACGTTTATATGTCTTAACAAATCTGTTCGGTACACAATATTCAAAATCAGTGCATGTATTGAACCGGAAACAAGGTCATTTGTATGCAGTGCACTGTATAATGAATATAATTAATCTTGGCAATAAGACCCCACGCCTATACAGATGCCGATCATGTTTTAGCACAGCTCTAAATGAATTTGTTGTGCTACCCACTTTGTCTTTCAGGCATTGAGCAGACATGAATGAAGTGTCTGATAGCAGGATCACGGTCTTTGTTCAGGATAACACGAGGATTCATTGGTTCATTTAAACAACTGTCTAAAAATCTGTGCAATACAGCATGATTATTTTTCAAAAAAGCATTTTTTCTGTTTTAAATAAGCAGGGTTTCTTGATCTTAAGGAAATCAAATTAAACTCAAATCCAATCTGGATGACTGGAACGATGTGGTTTATCCTTACAGCCCGATTCGAGCACAACGTGCCGGTGAAGTGTTTTGTCAGTGTTAACCCATTGCTCTCTTATCATTTCAGCTTTGTTTTGCATGGAGGTGCATATTTCCTGATTTATGGCTATTTATTGTTCTATTGAAATCATTGAATATTATCAACGTACAGCACAACCAGATTTAATTTGCATGTTGCCAGTTTCTGCACTGTACAACGGCTATGAAATTAAAATTCTTCCTTTTACAGATGGGGATTTATTAATGTGGCCTCTTCCTGTTTTTTACCCTTTACAGGTGCTCCTTTGAGGAACCACTTTATCTCCACATTCAGGCATTTTTTTAATCTTTCATCTCCAATTATATCGCACTATTCATCATTCTATCAAAGTATAATTTGTATAAACACAATGACAGGTGGCGGCTCCCTTCAGGGATTCATCACATCGTCCCAATTGAGATGCATTGAGTAGACAGTTTGAGAAAACATTGCTGGTGTAATTGGGTAGCAGATGCTAACTGGTGAGCAAAGTAAACTGGGACTGACTTTTCATTTCATTCAACTCAAGCGCTGTGAGAGAGCCTTATGTCACCAAGATTAATATTAGCAGCTCGTGCCACTGATGCTGATTTAATCTCCATAAACAGATTCTGCATCTACATGTTGCATCTGAAGAAGAAGATTTAGATCGTTCCGGTTTCCATTTGTAGTCCATGCAGTATTGACCAATCGCCTTCAAGCAGGCTCTGGTTGAGAGCAAAAGAGGCATTGGCCCAAATACAATACAGGAATCCACCTGCTATTCTGTGATGATGATTTAGCTTTTCATTGGTTGAGCTTCGCTTGTAAACTGTCAGCTGTTGAAACAATCCGGTCGTAAACATCGTCACTCGTCTCCAACTAGTCTTTATCTCAAGTTGCTGATCGGGTTGTAAACAATGAGCAGCACACAGAGTGTGCTCGACTTTTTGGATTGGACGTGGTTTTTACAGTCCTGCCACGGCCACAGATGGCATCTTTAAAAAATGTTTATGTCAAAGCATTTCATTTAGTCATTGCTATCGGCATGTTAGGAGGATTTCAAGTAATATAACAGAAAGTGTTTCTGAATAGAATCACCTACTCAACCTTTAACCTACACAAATATTTACTCATTAACTGCTCAAACTAAGATATACATTTAATGTCAAAAACACCCCATGTCTAATATATAAAACCGTGTTCATTTGATTCTAAATTCATGTGCAACATTGATTTACTACTTTACTTCTAGTAGCAGCTGAAACCACATAATTAATGTCTTCAATCTGAAATACTAAATTAAGAGTCCCACACTGCTATAATTCTCCACAATCCACCGGTTTACTCTGGCATTAACGCTGCATTCATTTATATTATACTTTAAACTAATATTTATTTATACAATTCTTTCATTTTTACACACTTAATCATAGATCTCACTTTTCAGCATTACTTGCTTTTATATACTGCAGTATACATCATTTACATGGTTCTCATTTCTAGTCTTTTCATTTGTATTGTTGTTATATTCTAGTATAAGGCACATATTATACATGCTTATTTCTTATTCATATTTTCTTATTGTTTTTTCATGTAATATTCTTCCATTAATGGGAGCAACTGTAACAAAACACAGTTTCCCCTCTGGTATCAATGAAGTATTTATGAGTCTGATATTCGTCTATAGTTTCTTTGCCTTACTTTGCATTCGATATCTGACAGAAGGGTGTGTCATTCAGCTGTGGGTTCACTCCATCATAGAGTGGGAGGGTGTTGGGACACTTTAGCACCTTGAGTCCAGTGACATCTAGTCCCATTATAGTCAGACATCTCTACAGCTGATGTCTCAGCAACTCACACCAAAACAAAGTCAACTGATAAATAACACTACAGGTAGGAAAACATTGTGATTTGTGGGTGAACTCTCCCTTTAAAATCTAAAATAACAAAATCATAAATGTCCTTGAGGTGACAAACCCATGGTTCTGAAAAATGCCTTAAATTTTCATTCTCAGCCACCAAAGGAGGTTCAATTGCATAGAAGTCTATGAGAAAATGATCCTCTCATGATTTATTATATCACTAAACATTGTAAAACATGAGTCTCATTTCAGTCTCTAGTTTCAAGTCTTCTTCAATACAACATAATCCACTAAGTGTTGATCCACCCGTCGCTCCTCCACACTCCAAATGTGGTCACTTCTTGAAACCTCTTCTCTACGTCCACTATAAAGTATAGTCTATGGCTTGTATGTGTGTTCATTCATGCTGTTGTAAATATTAGTGCTGTAATGCATTAAATGTGCAAGAATGAACTTCAAATTAAAAATATCTTCAGGATAATTCACTAAATGTTGTGAAATTAATATTTCTCCCATGCGTATGCAGATTATTATTATTATGATTATTATTATATATGCTTCTTGTCATTTACTATAAAGTCTGTCTGTGATTGATGTCCTGTAGTCTTTCTGTATCCTCTCCTTTTCTGCCCTTTTGTCAATTTCATGGTCTCTCAGCCTCTTTGTGCCTCTCACCTGCATTACAGTACACTGTCACTAATGCTGGGATTCGGGGAAAATGAAACTCTTAAAGAAGCATGAGCATTGCTAATTATTTTTAGTTATTCCACAAATAATCCTTTTAGTCAATTTTTGCCTCGGAAAAGGGGAGAAAAATACAGTAATAAATACCCCCCCTCCAATAAATAGAGACTGATTTGAATGCGGTGTCAGGGGAGATGTAGTGCAAAGACGCGATAATAGCTAAGCTAGCTTATAACATCTTTGTTTTCACTGAGCACTGTGCAGTGGTCTCTGGGGCCACAAGAGGATTTTTGGCAAAGCTGTTCTTCTCAAGGTCCACACTTTGCAAACACTCAAGGAGGCTCCTCCGTGCTATCGGTGCATCAGAATCCACTCACACTCTGGTCGGACCAGAGGTGGAGAAGGCTACTCACATTGGGAGACTCTCCCTGTGGACACGCGCTACTGTTCAAACAGTTGGGGACGGCTGATGGGAAAACAATGAAGCCAAATAGTAGTCCTTTTAGGGAGATTAGTTCCACATTTTAAGGCTGTGAATGGAGCGCTGCATCCTGGATATTATTCTGCTCCACAAGCAAACAACACTCGCCGCTAAGACACTGAGAATTTATTGTGACTCCTTTCATCCGCTGTGAATTTATTGTTGTTTTCTCAGAATTCCATTCTGCCTCCATTTTGACAGAAATACATGACTTTGGGACCTTGAAGGTTTAATTTGAAATAGCACATGTCATGCAGTCAAGACGCCCGGGTGAAACAATCGCTTTTCGGCTGGTAACCAGACATGGCGGAGGAGAAGTCGGGCATAATATTTATCTCCCTGCCCCTGGAGCTGTGGCAAACTCAATCCAATTCATCCATGTCTCCATCAGAGAAGAATGAAAGCGTGGCCACAGAAAAAAGAGAAGTCCTTTTCATTACAGCAACATGGATCATTTATCTTGTTGAGTTTGCTCCATCACATGTCATCGATTACAAGAGTTTTCTTGAAACAGAGGAGCACCAGAGTTCAGCTCTTATGTCGGAAACAACTCATCATCCAAAACGCGGGGAGGACAGCTCTGAGCTGTGTGCTCACATGGCAAAACACATATTTTAAGAACAGCAAGACATGGACAGAAGGATAACATGAGGAAAAGAGTAACGGGACACATATTTTAATCTGAAAGGCTCATCTGGCTTCCTGTAGAAACCGTTCTCTGGACATTTCTGCAGCTCAGCCTTGACTATAATTTCATCTTCAGTTCGCACACATAGCCTTTGTGGTATTGCAGCACTGACTGTTCCCTCCTATTAAATTATTAAACGTTATCCAACAACTGATAAGAGGATTCCCCTCAGCACAAATCTCTTAAAACATAGCAAGGCCTTACATGTGAGATGGGAAATGTCTGCTACTGTTCATCCTGTTGTTCATTCACATGACAGGACAGGTGATAAACAACACTGAGACATTCAGAGTCTACACACGCTCTACAGTTAATAGCATTTAACCTAACCTGTATATAAAATGTGTATAAATGTTGAACACCCATCAAATACCCACATAAGGTGAACTTGGGGTTTATCGTACCTGTGGCCATGGTCCACAATGCAAAAAGAAAATGTAATCATGTAGACCACCTTTTAATGAGTGGTTGTCCTGTGGCTCAAAGCTAACACTTGTTGTGTAAATATAACAAATGAATTGTGAGAAGAGATCTTTTGTTCATCTGGTCTTCACCGCAGTCATAAAACATTAAAACAATGAATAACAGGATCATGAAACTGTTCTCATATACTGTTCATGCCTGAAAAATCAATGCATTAATATTTGTATATAACCTTTATAATCAATTATTATGTAATTAATGCATTATGAGGCAAGACATGTGGCGTTGTATACATTCTGTGTTTAACCACCAATGACTTTCACCCAGGAGGCCGCTGTTCGTGTCCCATGTGAAACTCAGAAATCAACTCTGACTTCATTGTCACATCATTTCTGTACTTAATTAACGGCACTTCTGTGGATTCTTTAATTTAAATGTTGTTATTTGTCCCGTGGCTGAAATAAAAAATGACTTTCCCCATTAGATCATCATATTGTTCACCAGTTTAACAACATATGACAAAGTGAAATGTATTTCAGCATATCTGATACTACAACTGCACAGCGCAAGACATGGTCGTGAGCAAATACTGACAATCAAATCAAATTCCCAACATTATGTTATTTCCTGTTTCACTTGGAAATATGGAAGATAGATACTGCAATGTCGCTTCGGCTCGACTTTAAGTAACGCCACGTCTGTTCTTTTTACTTAAATGCTAGTTTATTTATACATATATATTATTTTATACTTTATATTTTTATACTTATTCAACTCTTTCTTCTCATTCTCTTATAAAGCAACTGCTGCTGTACAATTTCCCGAGGATTACTAAATTAGATATTTAGGTACAAATATAAATAAATGCGAATGTGGTCACAAACTACAAATAGCCTATAGATCACATCTAACAGGATGTAACTTTTTCTATGACTTCCTGTCAAATCTTCGAAGGCCGATGGAAACTGTCCGACTGGAGCGCAGTTTTTAGGCTCCGCCTCCTGCTTCTCCGCCTTCCCTCGTCTACTTTCCAGCGAGGCGCAGTTCATCTCCAACGAGCCAATTTTCTCGGGCCCGACTTTTTTGATCAGTCGTGGTTTTTACAGTCCTTCTACGGCCACGGATGATATTTTTTAAAACATATTTATGTCGGAGCATTTAATTTAGACATTGCTATCGGTATCTTACGAGGATTTCAAGTAATGTAACAGAAAGTGTTTCTGAATAGAACCACCTACTCAACCTTTAGGTAACAACACTGCCTAAGTTATTTTGGCCCAAATGTTGATTTATATGTTGCTTAACTTCTACATGTAAGTAACGCCACCTCCATAGTTAATTTCAACCAAAACCATCTCTTCCTGAACCAAAGCAAGCAGCTGTGTAAACACTGCAGGGCCTTGAACAGGCACAGTGATGGCTTGTGTTGCTGGACATGCGTAGGAAAAGCATGAATAGAAACCCACTTTTCTAAAGATATGTTACCGTATGAGGCTACGTTGGGATCCTGAATGGCATTTTTCTTTTCTTATCCCATTCAAATGTTCCTATACATGTTGTTGGAATTTATTAATTATTTGTCACTATGGTGCATCACCTGCAACAGCTGCTCCACAACAAAATCGTTCCTGAATATCCTTGAAATTGAGTATATTTTTGTTTCTTAAATAAAAGCAATGTCCATAGTCCTCTGATAGCTTCCTATGAAAAGGAATATGTTTATCTCTGTAGCATCAGAATAAAAACTGGAAGATGCTGTGATATTTGCTTTTTGTCAAACTGAACGCTCCTCATTTTTTACCATATTTAATTGGACTAATAAAGCAACTGCTTACGTATAAGGATGGTATAGTTTCTTGTTACCAACTTTCCCATTTGAGCGCGCTGGTGAGAATGAAAAGCTCAGCTGTCCATCTCAGCCTGTTTAGTATTCTGCCCATGAAACGGTTTAAACCTCAACCCCTATCCATCCATCTACCAAAAGATATTAGATAACTTTTTTTTCTTCTCAACAGATGATATTAAGTGCCTCCTATTATCTCAGTAGCTCTGTATCATATTAGAATCTGCAATCTCAGGTCAGAAAGTATACCGCGCTCTTGTCTCGGCCGGTGCTGCAGAATTACTTTCCTGCACACAATGGCTGAATGGGTTGAGGCTTTGTCATTTAAACTGCATAAAGAGGCCAGAAATTGATTTTTATTGTAGATCTTCATATCTAATAAAGCTCTGAGGATCTCTTTTCTTCATTGTCTGAATGGTCAGTGAATGCTTTCAATCTTCTTCTCTGTTTCATGCATAAAAGTGGTTGCTGGCATGATAGCAGAAGAATGAGAGGGAGGGGTGCTGCCATGCAAGTGAAAAGCATCCCTTCTCTTTTTCTCCTCTCCTTGGAAACGAGACCTGGGGAGGACGAGAGAGGTGAAGGAGCTGGGGGTAATTGAAAAGTGAAATGTTTTTTTCCCTTCCTCTTTAGAAAGAATGTGTCTTTTTTTAAAGGGAAAACATAACCAGGACTCATGTCTGCTAAAGAAATCCCTTTTTCCATGCATCTACAGTACAGGAAGTCCACACAGATATCAATCTTCTTTCACTGGTGGTTGGAAAGGATCTTTGCCTATTTTCTCATTACTATACTTTACATGAACAATAATAAATCTGCTGGTTGCATGGGACATCTTTCTACTATAAGCTGTATACTGCACACTGTCACAAATGTGTCTTCAGTGTTGTAAACGATAAACCGGTGCGACCGGATATTCAGTTCAAGAAGTGAGAGATACGGCTGCATCGGTAGCAGCCTCCTCAATCGATACGAATTATCAATGAATTCCTAGATGACTCGGTTACAGAGTCATGGATCGGGTATCACGGGACTTTGAAGCGGTTGGCGGCATTACACCAGCGTCTCTAAAACAACGCGAGAGCTGAAGCTGCCAGCGAAACCCCGTAGCTTGATTGCTTTTATGAGTGATAAACAAGGGACAACACGGAACATGGAGGTGGAGAGGCGGGCGCAGCACAGGTAGGCGGCTGCGACGCTGCCGTGTGACCGCAGGCACTCCACGACCGCACGTGAGAGACGGATGGCTTTGAATGTCGATCGCTTGTGTCTCAACTCGCGCCACAAGAGGCGGCCGCAGCACGGGTAGCGTCCACGACACTGTCCTGTGACCGCCAGCCAACGAGTCAGCCAGACTTTTATTTGGTCCATGTCTAAAAATGAATACATTGACATGTGATTTTGTTTTTCTGTTTTTTTTTTTTTTTTTGCCAGTGCCATACAGCCACAATGTTTGGGGATATGTGGTATTTTACATATTTGAAAAGAAACTATTGTACTGTCACTTTCATAGAATTGGCTCCTTTATTTTATAAAATATCTACAACAAATATTAACCACAAAATAGAATCGTATCGTTCTTACACTGTATGGAATCGATTCGAAAAAATTAGCACTTCTATGTTCTTACCTTCTTAGCACTGTTGTTCTAAGGTATGTTTTGCTGAACAGCTACTACTTTACTCAGACGAGGACCTAAAACTTGTTTCTATTTTGTAGCTCTTACTTTATCGGCAATGATATGTTGTGGTTTCTTTCTTTTGACACATGTATTTATTTTAAGTCGTTTTGGACAAAAGCGTCTGCTAAATGACCTAAATGTAAATGTAAATGTACTTCCTGAAACGCCTGAATTCAAAAGACAATAACAATCTGAGAAAATAGAACAATTAGCCATACAGAGCACAAACATCTGGCCCTGGTAAATGTATGCAGCCTCATTGGGCCTTCTTCCTCTTCCAAAAACATCTACGCCAAATAAGTGAATGATTTGTACAATCGGTCATCAATTATGACAAGTTCATGATGTTTTTTTAGAATGAGTGCAGCCCTGTTCTCTCAACATACTTAAGTCACTGTACATACAGTATGTATATGCTTCAATATGAGGTCTTTTTTTTTATGAGGTTCATAGATCAGATCTCACTCAACCAAACCACATGCTGAGTTGATCTGGCTTGCATCGTGTTTGGATCTCAGTGAGGTGTGGACAGCGTATGGGTACAATCCTGATCATTTATCGTATCCTAACGTAAGGATCCATTATCTTCCACCCACATTGGAGATCCTTTTCTTCAGAGAGTAAAAGGGCAGAGAGGATGAACTCCAGGGCTGTTGTTGTTTTCTGCCAGCTGAGACCTGTTGTCTGAGTCCTGTTTAGATACAGCTGATGAAAACCCAACACACTGTTTGTGCTGTTTCAAAATAAAACATTATTAATAGTATCCAGGAACATGTTTTTGATGGAACAGTCTGTCCTTTAAATCATGGAGTATAATTATGAAATAACTCAGCTGACGTTATTAAGCTTTTCTGATGGTTTAAAGCATTAAAGTCTGTATGCACAATAGTAAAATGGCAAATAACTATTTTTCCCTAGTCTGGAAGTAAAACTCTTTTACATGACCGACCCAGAAGGTGTAATTCCACAGTAAAATTAGCTTCAAAGATTCCTGGTGGCTTGGTCTCAGGGAGGAAGATCTAGCCCGACAACTCAAAATTAGTACAAATTTTGAAATAGCAGCTGCCATCATTTAATTGCGTACACATAGCATGCATGTTCTCCCGGGTCAGACGACTCTCAATGACTCCAAATTGCCCGTAGATGTGAATGTGAGTGTGAATGATTGTCTGTCTGTACATGTCAGCCCTGTGAAAGACTGGTGGACTAACTGTCAGCTGGGATCGGCTTTTAGGATCTCAATATCTCGTTTCAAGTCTTCTTCAATCCAGCATGATGTTCATTTAGTAAACTAAGGTCCATTTAGAGTCAAATAGACCAGAAAGCAAGGGATGCTTTAGGGCGGGGCTACCTGTTTACCATAACTACCATGTAATTACTACGATGACTTAAACATAAACTTACATTTTACCTTGACTTATGAAGTTAAGTTTGTTAACAGTTTCCAAGACTCCCGATGGATCCAGATCTGCTCTGCTGCTTTTGTTCATCAGATCCACCTGTCGCTCCTCTACAGTCCAAATATGGTCACAAAAAAATCCAAGATGGCAACAGCCTAAATGCCGAATTTGAGCCCTTAAAACCTGAGTCCACAACAAAGGGTTGACATCATCATAACTACCTCCACTTCTCCTTTAAAGTCTATGGAACTGCCTGACTGATCACAACATAGTGAGTTGTTATGAAGACAACATGAGGACGTACAATGTAAATGTTATGCACCAGTAGCCACTGCACAATGTGTCTGTGCACCACTGTTCTAACTTTTCCATAACCTGCAAGGAGAGGAATGACAATAAACCTAGAGTTGATATGCAGCATATTTGGGATAGTCAGTGTGTAGCAATGGAGCATAAGCCTTTATTATGAGATAATTCAATGCATGAAATCAGAGCAGAAGTGTAATTACTCCAAAAGCACACAAGGATTAGTTGACTGCACAAAAACTGAATTGCATTGACTTGACTCAACAAATATGTAAGTTATGAAACAAAAACTACCCCCTGTTGCTCGTGTGATAAAGCAGATTAACTTTGCCCGCCTTTGGTGCAACACTGTAGAATACCATTTGCATTCAGCCCATCTAAATGCATAAGAAATCATTGCTGGGGTTTGTTGACGGCGGGTTCATTTCTTAAATGAACATAACCTGTCAAATTAATGACTCTGCCTGTAAGAAATATAATAAGTAACATAAAATGCTCTGATCTGAATATGATTTGAATGAAAAATGAAGGACGCCCATGCCGTGTTCAACCCAGTGCTGCTCCAAACAAATCATCCTCTGCTCGCTTGTTTGAACTAAATGTTATGCAAATGCACAGTCTCACCTAACTCGCGGGGCTGCACACTCCCTCCCTCGTTTTTCTCATTTGAGGTGATCGCAAATATGTAAACAAAATTTGTTTTTCATGCATTTGAATATGATTAATTATCACAGAGTAATCCAGCCGCACTTGTAAAGACTTTTCAGACGAGATTAGGAATTTCAAAGTGACAACCATGATAGATGGGAGCATTCTGTAAGTCGTAGATTAAAGGTCACAGAGATGAACTGAAAAAAACTCACAAGGCATCATTTAAGTTGAGGCAGATGCAATCAAAGGCGTGCAGCAAATAGACGAGCGCCTCGAACAAGCAAAAATGATTATGGGTATCTGCACACAACTAAACATATGGCAGCGCCTAATGCCATATAACACTAGGGGCTGGGTTTAATCAAACTTCACCAATTAAAAATACAAATGATATGCAAACATCTGAAAGTCTGAGGAGAAAATGAAGAGGATTGTTATTAATGATATGGAAGGAATCAGTCTCCACTAATTCTCTGAATGTTTCCTCCACTGCTCTCCTTTTTACAGATAAGACTGATCGTCATCACTGAATACTTTTAACAAGCACCGCTTCAACACTCAGTGGAAAAATGGCACTGTGTCAAAAATATAAGTATGGACATATTTGCAAAAAAAATAATAAAATATATTCCAATTTTTGAAGATTTGCTGTTTGTAGATTAGCTTACTAACGAGGGCCCCAAAATATTTGATGCTTAAACATCTGCACCACTAAAGTACAACATTAACACAGAAAGGTCCTCCATTATCTGATCTTGGTGTTGTAAAGGCATCAATCTGCTTCCTGTGGCCACCGAGTCTGATCAGGTCTCTCTTCAGAGTCAGTTCTTCATGAGATCACAACAAAACAAAGCACAAAATTGATCATGTGTGTGTTATTGGCATGGTCGTGCTAGTCGTGCTGGAGGGGGTTAGAGCTAGAAGTAGGTCTCATCCATTATGGCTGAAATAACCGTCGGTGCTTTGTACATGTTGTGAAGTCCCAGAACGCCGTCCTGTCTGAGGTCATAACCTCATCCAGAGGTGTCTCCTCGCTAACGCTGTAACAAGCCACAGGTCGGCTGGTTTACCACCGTGGTTTGAACCCAAAGAAAACAATTTTGCTGTGATTTAGTTGCAATAAAGAGATAAAAAAAAAAGAATGCTGAATTGACTCCATAATGATGACTAAAAATAAAAGATGATGTTAAAACTCTGAAGCCGTGCTTTGGTAGATCTGTCCGCAACACGACAAGTGAACATTTTTTTAGTTCGGAGTTCGGTTCGATCGTAGGTAAGCGATGCTAACACTATAGTTGCTAAATGTAGCATGAATACGGCAGCGACCTTGTTGTTTGGATCATAGAAACTCACTCTGGGGTCGGTGTGAACACAACAATATGAGAGACTCAGTTTGAATTCACTGTTTTCTCCTGGAATGTCCTAAATGGCTGTGAGCTACGCGGCACGCTGCTTCAGCTGAACTTTGGTCCAGCTGGTTATTTGTGTTCCTGCTCGCTTTGAAAGTGCCACAGCAGACAAAACTGCTGATTCATGAAGTTGAAATGAGGAGTTATAGATACCTTTCATTTCCCTTCAAAGACATATACTCAATAAGGTAGCAACTGGCCATCGTTACTAACAGCCTTGCTGTTTGCTACATTGTATGGCATTTTCAGTAAATATCGCAAAATACTTTTAAAACTACTAAACATAGGAAGAGAGCAGGTCCCACCCACCTTTGTAGTGGTTCCATCATCAGTCTGATCTCGAGCACATTGCTGATAAGTATGCGGTTTCTAGGAGAAAAAGTACAGTATTGTTGGCAATGTTGTATTGATTCATGGATGCCTGGTATGTAAATGTTATTGCAAATACAAGTTAAACCCTTTGGTAGCAGAATAGTTACATGGTTCTCGGTTTTTACTGGTGTGGTCTTGAGTAAAGTCAGCTGGGTTTTCATTTAGGCTAAAATCTACGTTGGCCACTGGTTGTTTTCAAACTGGATGTCATTTAAGTGAATTTACTACAAGACATATCATTCCTATCCGATGCCGAGGCCGGGTCTTCTATGTCAATCAAACTGTTTGCTTGTGTTTGAAATTGTACTATGAATTGCTCGTACCTCTTGTAGTACAAGTATGTTTAGCTGTTTATCCCCTTACTTGCTTGCTAACTAGTTTTCCTACTCTACTACAGTTATTGTGGCATGGTGGTGTTATTCCAGTTCTGTAAAACTATTTTATTTGTTGATTAGTCTGCAGATTATTTTCTTTATTAATGAATCATCCAATTTTAATTTAGCAGAAAATAGATAATGTCCATTACAGCCATAAAGAATCGGGGGTTATGAACGCCTTAGGGACATAATTAATGAAGTCAATTAATGACAAGTCAAATGCCCATTACAATTCAGTTAAGAAAATTAACCGTCAAAAACCCAAAGACATGAAGTGTGCTATCAGAGATAATGAATATTCATATTTGAGAAGCCAGAATGAAATGACACAGAATGTTTGGCATTTTTGCTTTAAAGTAAAACTATAAGTACAGGATGACAAATGTTTTGCTATCCCTGATATGCATCACACCAAAGGAGGTCATAAAGCAGGAGTGTGTGATGACCTCAAGGGCAGAGAGGAATTATTCATACGCTGATCTGCATATCTGTCCACCTTCCGAAACCCAGCACTCCATGTGGCCGGGGTGCTGTCGCTGACACCGGGGAGGACGAGGACGCAGACTGGGATCCACCCACGGCGCCATCGGCAGGACGACAAGACGAGCACAACGGCAAAGTTAATGCCATCAAATGATTGTTCATATACAGTGTGAGCTTACTTTGATAAAGTGCAATGAAGCAAACGTGTGACGTCCGTATGATGAGATCTTATTAAAAGTTAACAAGTTTGAGGGAAGGAAACAGAAGGGAAAGTTGCTAAGTGGCATGTTAGTCTGCAGGTATCTCTCCTGTTACACTACACCTTATTTTTGCCTCCACAAATGTGCACCATTCCAATAAACATTTAAGTTGATATTGCTCCTTTTTTTTTTAGGGAAACGGTTGCCTGCGACTCAGTGTGTCAGCATGGAGTCATGGGTGTTTGTGAAGAATTTGGATCCCTTAATGACATGCGACTTGATTCAGGTGTCTGCCTCCATATCTGCACTGATGTCAGTATTACTCTAGCAGCAGCAATACACACACACACACACACACACACACACACAGTATCAAGCTCAATCATCGCTCCCTGAATGAACAGTGTTGTTATTCCATCAGCTGTTATAGTGTGTATACAAGCCAAATCCATTTAAAATCCTGCAATACTTTCACAAAAATATAGACTTACAGTATATAGTATTGCATTTGCTTTATGGTCACACAGGTTAAGTGAATGTGGGTATATATGGATGGAAAAAATACACATTTTGGTGGCTTTCCTGAAGCTTACTGGAAGTGGAAATCAGTTCAACAGCAATTTTAAATGTACTCATTTATTTGTGTTTATGAAGAGAATTAAGAAAGACGCTCCACAGGGCAATTTGTTTTGTGATGTTTACAAGACTGTGAATGCATTTCTTTCTTTTTCTATCATGTCAGCATTACATTACTTTACTTATCCTCGGTGACTTACTGTAAGCTTTAATGTATGTGAACATCACCAAGTAAATCAGAATATTTTCACTCTTAAGCTCCACAGGCAAAGGTGAACCTGCCACTTGTCCATTATAGACATGACACGGGTATCCCCCCCTCGCTCCCTCAGGAGAAGGTAGGGATGTAGGGTGTGGAGGGGGGAGGGAGGCGGGGGGGGGGGGTAGGGAGGGAGGGGGGTGCTTTGAGAGGATTCTTTATGCAGCTCTGTGTATTGCTTTCATGTTGTCCAGCCGGTAACTAAGTTGGGTTGCCCGGGGCAATGGCTAATTCACACCCTCAGATCACGAGCATGAAATGAGAGAGCAGGGAGCGCTAAAGCCCTGAGGTTAATGATAGCTCCCCGGCACCCAACACCCCTCCATATAAATCTGGCCAAACGGTTTCATTTTAGATGATCCCCAGAATCTCCTGCACACACTGAAGCAAGGGGAAGGAAGCTAAACCGGACCCACCTGAGATAGATAGGAGGTGGGATTTCAGTGCTGGTGGAGAAACAAATAAAAGAAATCAGGCCGTCCAGATTTGTTTGTTCTTTTTATTTTTTTTTTAAACTGCTTTCTTACACACACTTACTGGTGTAAGTGAAGCATGCGCAGCGTTCTTTGTGTTATCCTAATGCGAGCAGCATGAATGGACCCAGCAGACAGCCCACACACAATTTTGTCATGATGGAAGCCCTTTTTTTTTCTACGGAGATCAGCAAAATAAATAAATAAATATTTAAAAGAAGAATACAACTGTGAAGGACTTTAAAATCTTTTACTCCTCAGTCGAACAAGCTTGTGGATGAAGACCCCCCCCTTCCTCTTCCCCTTCCACCACCCCTTTTCCCCCAAAACCCCTCTTTAAAGTTATTTCAAATTTCCCAGCAAGGCTTTGAGAAATCTGTTTGTTTGAGGGCAGCATTAGATGTGACCAGCGTTTTATTGTGACATAAAACCGCATTTCTTCCTTGGCAGATTAAAAATAAAATCGGTTAATAAGAAAAGCTGTCAGCAGCAGAAAATGGCTGACATAATCCGTTTATCCTCCAAGCAATAAAGATATTGGTCCTTGGGAGTCTATCTTTCCTCTTATGTTATTTCGCCCAAAACATTATCTTCTATGCATTCAGATGGATTAAGAAGTCATATGGGAGATAGAAAGAAAAATGACAGATACAAAAAAAATATAATATCCCTTTCATTCCACATCACACACATTCACAGGAGGCTACGAATGTGATCCCGCGTTGACTTAATGAATAAATAAAAAAATAAAAAACAGAGCAGAGGAAGAAAGGGAAGCAGGTCATGAGTAGCCATCCCGAAGCGTGATGGGGGAGATTACGGGCAACTAGAGGGGTCAGCGGGGCAAAAGAAGCGAGTGGAATCAAACCCAACTCGGGCTGAGACGGGAGCGTCTCGCTCTCTGCTCGCCCAGACAAATACAGATATTAATTGTGGCATCGCAGGCGAGCGAACGCGGGCGAAGGAGAACTGCTGCGAAGGAGAGGAAGCTCTGATGCAGAGTGTTTAACATCAGAAACAGCATTCACTGTGAGGCACTGATCAAGAGTCTCACAGGCTTATCTCACCTAATGCTACATGGCATGAATCACGCTCTTACACCAGACGGATTCAGTAAGAAGGAAAAATCTCAGTTTATGATATTTAATTTCACATATTTTATAGTGTATTGTGGTATTTTATCATCATGTAGGACATGACGCGAGGCAGGTATTCACAGTACCACCGTTGTCTTTAAATAGACAGAAACACGCCATCCACCCAGGTTTCCAAGGGAGGCCGTGGACGGCAGAATCTCCAGACGAGCCGCTCCTCGGGGACTCGCATGACTGACAGATAAAGGCACGGACGTGTGGTCAGAGATGTGAGGCCGGTCATGAAATACTGATTCGGATCTGTGTGCGCCAGCGGGGCCACGGCGGGGCGAAAAGGGGTGGGGTGAGAGGGGACGTGGCGGGTGAATGATGAAGGGGGAGGAGACGCCTCTGAGTGGCGGCCAACGTGTGCCGCAGTGTGAGGCTCTGAACTCAGACTCTGTTCTGTTTAATCATGTCGGTTTGGCTGGTAATGAAATTTGATTATGCCTCTAAAGGCAGCAACGTCGAGCAGGGGAAGAGGGTGGGACGGAGATATTAATATCTTCCGAGATTATGCATGAAACCCCGGTGTGTAATTTTCCCTCTCTCCTTGTCCGCCACCAAATTGTTAGTAGTTCATCATTAGCGTGGAACTTTTGCATTTCCATCCGTCTTTCCGCGCGGGCTGCGATGTGATTAATGTGGACCGTGATTCATTAGTTTATCATCAATGTAGTTTTAACTGATCACTGCAGATCCATCATGCCCTCCACGGGGCCCCTGCAGTGTAGATAAACACTCAGCGTGCTCAGAAAGGCTATCTACACATCTATTTTGGTCGGCTCTTATGGGGGGCGGGGGCCCATAACTCACAATGGCACCGGCCCCGGCCCACCACACTCAATGAGCAGCCATTGTACGTCTATGCCTGAGAACACCCAGCTATTAAAGTGTCATCATATTCATTTGTTTTAAAAAAAAATAACTAACTACTAACTACCACAGCAGCACCACCAACCCGCTGCCCCCAAAAATATGCTGAGATAGAAAAAGAGGGCATATAATTAAGTACTCATGATCCGGTGAAGGGAAGTTGCTCCGCGGGGCTTCATAATAATAATAATTGGTGCTGAGTAGAAGAGTAAAAGCATGGGAAACATCAGCTTAAGAAGTCTAAAATGCCGGGACAACTGTGCATGTCAAAATGACTGAAACTTCATGTTTAGTTTAACCATCAAATGTTATAATGTGGAGGAGTGTCTTGTTAGCAGCATATGATTAAATTCCTAGTAGTTTGACAAGTAGCTAGATGAGTCAAGCTAGTGGACTTGCTGGTCACTTTAGATCATACCGACTAGCTAACATGTTGCCACATCATTGGTCCAACAACTCATTATTACAAACAGTCTGAAAAATGTCCAGTTTGGACCAAAAGCAGTGATACCACAATAAAAACCCCATTACTCTACTGCTCAGAATGATTATGTAAAATGATGACGTATTCAGATATTGCGGGTCATTCGATATTTTCTGTCCTACCATGGCGACCTAACTAATCTCACTCCTCATGCCTAAATCTAACCAGCCCAACCATCGAAGGCAACACGTAATAAAAGGTTGTGGTGGTTCATGCCTTTGCTAGAGGGAGCCTGTTATTTCTCTTGAAATAACAGGCTGTCGGAACAATTTTATTTTTTAGTTCAATCAAACATTTACTGGAATTTAAGGAATCGTTGGACATTTTTCTTGGGGCTTTGTCTTTGGGGCTGTGTCTTTGGCCACCTGTCGAATATCGAAAGTCTAATATTAACTCTCCTTTAAACTCTGTTTTTGTCTCCACCATCACCTGAGAAAGAAAAAAAATGCTCTTTCGGTACTAAATGCTCCACTATGTTCACCAGCTTGTTGCTAAGTTGCATATATGATAAGGCATATAGCATTAAATATGTTTATCAGAGCTTTTCACCTGAAAATAAATCAGGTTGATGGGAGCATTTTATTTTATTTGTTGTAGTTTAACTGAAGCTCTCTGTTCTTCAGATAAGTCATTCTAATATTTGATTAAACTTACATATCGTTGAATTTATTTACACCATGTAGATTTCAGCTGTGCTTTGATGCATTCAAATACATGGTGTGAGATGCTGATTTTGCTTTGTTAACAACAAAAGGTAGAACAGGGCCAACCAACCTTTCCCAGCATGGAGCGAGTCTCCAGCTGCCATGTTAATTATGCCATTTTTGAAAGGGGAGGGTGATGTGGACTCCATATTGATCAGCTGTAATTGTTGCTACTATCAGGAAACAGCATGATGCGGCTCAGTCTGGCCTGATCGGCGCTACAGATCAAAGCAATGTGATTCACATATATAGAGATAATACTTCTATAATTATTCTTTTTAAATAAGCATTGTTTTCAAATTGCAATAGCAGATATGATCAATAATAAATCATCTCAACTCAGCTTCCCGCTCTGTGGATCTGATCTTCACCTCTGGAAGACTGCATGCCCTTGAAGACCTCCATACAGCTGTTAGAGTTTGTAGTTTCAAAGACAAATATGTCTTTATTTATACAAACATTATATCAGATACGTTGAGTCATAATATGTTGGCAACAATTTCACATCGTCAGAAAAAACTTGAGCAGGCTAGACTTGGCTGAGATTTAAACGTCTAAGAAGGTTTACTTGAGGAACAGCAAAGGGATAACCATATATGGCCCATAAATAATATTGCAATATTTTTAGTTTACATCATGATACACAATATATAGTATATTGCAGTGTTTTGAATATCCTCTAAAGCACTTCATTAATGCACAATGTAACCCTTTGATGCATATGATGATTGAGGAACAACAACGAGAAACACTACAGCACCGACTAGTAGTTAGAAGTGAGAGTCCGATGATAAAACAATCCACTCCATTAATCCAGCTCCGTTTAATAGACGTAGCCCATTACTCCATGATTCCTGGTTTTATGGGACAGTCGCCAAGACCATGTGGGCGAGACCGACCGACTTGCCTCCGCAGCAGTCCCTTTGCTAGCACCAACCCACTACATACCTTTAAAACACGGATGTGTTGTTTGCTAGCCAGCCGTTAAAGTAGCAGTTTGTCACAGACATTGATTTGCAACTTGTTAGCTCGCTACCGAGAAGCAAACGGATCCTCAAAACGGCAACGTGAACAGCGAGGCGAAGATGTTGTTGAACCACGCTATGAGTCTTCGTGTCCGTGCTCACAGCGAAGAGGTAAGATAATCCAACGTTAACGCCTGTCGAATTTAAGCTAATTTGAATAGCTAACTAGTGGTTCAAGTGCGTTGCAGAGGGCTTTACACCATGCAACCGACCTACAAAGACTGAAAAGACCGTGTTGGGCGGCGAGGGTGCACCTCATTCAACGAAGGGCGATTTTGCCATTAACACAGAACATCAGTTCACAATCGTTCTGATTATGAGAAAAGACGAACCTTCAAAACGCAATACTTGTGCCAAAAAGGAAATTAATTTGTAGACGGAGTTTATGAATCGCATGAAATTAAATAAGCGTCCATAGATTGTTTGCTGCGAAGGAAGAATCTAGAGGCCAATGAGAGAGCAGGAGAAGCTTCAGTTATCACAAACCTCGCCTCAGAAGTCAAGATGAATGTGAAGAATGAGGAAGATCCAATATAATTAGGCATAACAGAAAGTCCTTGGGTATTTTGTCTCTAAAAGCCAGCCAAATGAATGTGGCGCTTTGAATCAGAAGGGTTCATCTGCTCCATATCTGCTTTCACTGCCTTATCTTTTATCTCAACCTTGTGTGAAAAGGATTTAATTGATTTTAGAAGCCAAATTTTCTGATGAATGTCTATACAGGATAAACACAGAATGCGGTGCCCTCGCCTTATTTATAGTTGCCCCTTGAAAGGATGAAGCCTCTGAGGAGTGCATGTTGACAAGTTCACGGGGTGAACATCGGAGAGGTTACATGTGGATGTGAAGGTGAATATTCAACGCCGCCACAATAGCCTTCTCCGTTTCTAATGAAATGTTGGAGGGAGGATATCGTCTCTGCGGAGGGGAAGTGGCTAGTCAGGTGAGAACGTTCCACATGAAAACACAAGAAGCAGGAAAGGCTTAATGGGAAATTCAAATATGGCCAATCGTTGCACAGTCATGACAATGTTGCGTATTAACTGAGGACCCGCTGATAACCGGGTCTAAGTCCAGCGCAAATCCACCCGCGTTCATTTACTGTGGCCTAGCAACCCGTATCAGCCCCGACCGGAACAGACAGACTTAGAGCATCAGAAACTTAATAACCACTTGGTCCCACTTAACACTAAGTGCTAACAGATATGCGTTTAATATCTGCTAGTCCAGGTAGTCGGGAGTTTAAGCTATAAAAAATGTAATTTTACATCTGTAATCCTGGTTATTAGTCGGAGGTTTTAGGGGTCTAAATGTTGGGTGACGACCGCCACATGAAGCGAACTGAACCCGGCTGTACACATGTTCAGCATGAAGGGAGACGCAGCATCCCTTCATGCTGCAATCAAATACATCTTTAGTTCATGGCTGTGTGAGTGCTCAAAGACGCAGAAGGTTTAAAAACATAAGATTTCTTCAAGTTAATTATACATTTAGAAGGGAAAGTATTGGCTGAGAAAAATAACTCAACTAGCACATACTGTAATATGTGTTTTAGGGACTGTATGAAGGTTATCAGTAGGGGAGGGACGGTCAGAGAAGATACTAAAGAAAATGTTTAAAGGTACGCTGTTTGCATACAACGCTGTGTTGTATACAACACAGACATAACGTGATTGGTTTTGTTCTGACAGACAGTTTGAAATCTGATTTATCTGTTATAACACAAACTCATCTTTATATGTTAAGATTTTGGAATAGAGTGGCTCAGAAATTTGGGAAATATTGTCTTAAATTCTTGAGGCACTTTTAGGTATTAGAACTGTACGAATCTAACTTTGATATTATTTTTTAAATATTGTTGGGGAAGGCGTTGCGATTTGTATTATTATTATAAAAATAATAATAGAGATGGTCTTGTGTCTGACGTGGCTAATCCAAAACCTTTACACATGTGGTTCAAATGGACAAATAAAACCTTTCCATCTTCTAGGTAAAAAAAAAAAAAAAGAAAAAAGCTTGCATCGTTGCAAACAAAACGTCCGCTTCGCTGCCATTTAAAAAGCGACGGAGGGTTGAAATTCCTGTTCTTTCAGACCAGACATCCACAAACAGTGACGCTCCCTTGCTGCATCTCTCCCCTTCTCCAGCGAGCCTCTAATGCGTCCTAATCCTGGCTGAAGACAGACGCGGGTTGTGTGTGTAAGAAATATCTCTTTGCTTTTTCTGCCTCAGTTCATTATTTTTCTTTCTTGTCACTTAGTGTGATAGGTTGGACAGAGGCGCACAGATGAGCACTGAAGACACAGTCACAAGGCCTTAATCTAGTCTTTAATGCGTGACTTCAGAGATGTCATTTATCTTGTGACTGCAGCAGGCGTCCACAAAACTTTATCTCTAATAATATATTGATGGATTAAAGGGGTCAGGCAGGAGACCAGGCAAGAAAAATTGCTTATTGACATCAAAATACAGTGCCCCAAAACCTGATAAACATAGGGACAGGAGAGTGGAAGTCAGGGAGAGAAGGAAAGGAGAGAGATGAGGGAGGGGGAATTGAGTTGGGGTATTGTGAATGTTTGCACCCGGTAATTTCCTTCCTTCACAAGAGCCTCTGGTGGTCTGAGCCCTCGGCTTGATAAAAACCCCAGCCTCTCCTGCTCGCGAGCTCGGCACTGTGCGGTTGCCAAAAGGAAAAAGCCGGTGACTGCTAGGTCATTTCCACGTTTATCTTGACATAAACTCCCCCACCACCACCACCTCAACCCCCCCTACACACACACACACACCTTATTAATCACACTTAAGTGCCGTGTGAGACTGGAGCACTCGTGCAAGAGGCTACTGAAAGCAGAAACCCCGAATGTGTGGCATTATCAGGAGAAGCACTGCTGTACAAACTTGGGCGACCACCGGTACTCTCCTCCATTATTTTGCCATTTCCTCACAGCTTAGAGACGAGTGTATAGTGTGTTTTTATCAGAGCAAATAGAAGACTCTTTAGTCAGCGTGATTTTAGGATCAACTTTAAACGCTTTGTATGGAGTGAACTTATTTATGTTTATACACCGATGACAATAATTATTCAGATTTATTAAAAAAAGCTAAATATAAAGCAGAAAATATATGTATTTCCAATTTCTGTGTGTTATTTTCTAGATTTTTTAAAAATTTTTAAAGGCGGCCGACAAAGAAACTTTCCTTGAAGTCTTCACTGCTTGAAGTGACATTTGTGTAAACGCGCTTTTATTGGCTCGTTTTGTCAGCATAAGCCAATCACAAAAAAGGTGTGAGGATGATTCTCTTGCATGCAAATCAAATGGTGTAAAGCACGCAGCTGTGAGGGACTTTTTCACCGTTTTTACCAACAGCTAACATGAAGTCACACCATCTCCATTTATCGCACACAGTCACAGTCGGCTGCTGTGCTGTGTGACCAACACACTGGCCTCTACTGTGACTGAGAATAGCTCTCCCCCATTATACAGTGAATTAGTCTGAAGCACGCCTCGTAGGTGAATCCCTCTCGATGACCATGCTAAGTGGACTTTCAACTCCAATTTCAAGAATGGCACTCCTGGAAAAGTCTTTAATTACTCAGATCCCCACTCCTCGTGATGGATTGTGATAAACCGCTCGGCTTACTTAAGGAATCTACCAATTGAAAGCAAGTTTTTTTTATATTTCTTTCCCCGCCGCGCTTCATCTTTTGCAGTCCTTGCGTGAAAAAACGCGTTTGGAGTCGGTGGCAAGTCGCTCCAATCCCAAATAGAGTCAATTCTAACCCTTCACACACTCCTTCCAGTCCGAGAAAATTAATACACTTTACTATTACAAGATAAAGCTATAGGGACATATTACACCAGGCATATCTGCAAGCCTGTAATACTACAGAGTCAGCATTCAATAAAAAGACATTTGCAACCAGGCATTTCTCACAACAACACTCGCGAAAGATTTAAAAGCTTCCAAATTAGGTGCAGCTCACGCGCGAAAGGTGCCTGGTAAGCAGGGCGATGCTTACTTAAAATGACAGAGTTGTTTATGAAGGGGGTGACTCGCTCGCTTCAAGGTGGCATGCAAGAGGAACAGTTTATGATCCACACACTGGGTTATTTAGCCTCAAACAGTGTGCATAATGCCGGGTGACAATCAGCGCACATAACTCACATCAGGCTTCGAGTGATCCCCCACTTCCTAACATCACCCCTTGAATACTGATTGCCCTCTTATCGTTTATCTGATGCAAACTTGTGTTTTGCTGATCTGGAGTTCATCCAGACAGCTTTCTAATTCGCAGCAACGGTATTAGGAAGTTGCACAAAAAAAGAAAGAGGAAACGGTTGTGGCGCGGGTGTTTAACAATCCCTTTGAGAGGAGAACAGGAATGTGTTCACACTGTTGCAGCAGGTTTGTTTTTTTTACGGCCAGAAGAACTGCCCTTGGAGCCATTAAAAATGTAATCCAGCCAGCGTGCACTCATATAACACATCACCCATTATAAAAGACAGGAAAAGTGGAGAAAAAAGAAAACAGAGTGAGGATGAGGTCGTTTCTCATCCCGTAATGAATCTCATCCCCCCAAAAAAAGATCTTTACCGCCGGCACACTTTTAGGACAACAGCAGCGTTTGTGTCTGAGACACCGACTGAAATGACTCTGCTGCTTTTTCTAATGAGCTCACAGATGACCACTCGCTCTCGTATTTACTGAGAGATGGCAGTAAAGTGCGATACGAGTTTGGGTTGTGGTGTGTGTGTCACCTGAAGGACAGGCAGTGCTCATCAGTTAATCCCCCTCCGGACAAAAAGCCAGGGGGGTTGTAAAGCAGGTTTTACAAGCGCGTTTGTTGCAAACTAAAATCGGCTGCATTAAACCTGGTAAATCTGTCTCCTGCTGCGACAATAGCAATAAAACAGTGGAGTTTACCTCGCCGCCTCAAGGTTGCACACCGCCGTAACACCACATATACTCAGTATTCAAAAGTAACAATGATAATAGTCGAAACAGCTGCTGTTTCCAAAGTGACAAAGTCATTGTGAGATGATTACATTCTGCCTGGAATCCTCACAGCGCTCGGCATCTTTATCGCAATCATAACTCACTGCTGGATGCGCATCGCTCCCAAAACCACAATATGAACTGGCCAGACACGAGGAAGATGATGGAGACATTACACCCCGATGCACTGTATTGAAATGACCTACTGCATCGAAATAATAAAAAGGGAAAAAAAAGCATCATACATCTCAAATTCCACCAGGGAGTAATAAACACACCCATTTCTGTGATGACTAAAACGTTTCTCTTTTTGTTGTTGGTCCCAAACAGAGGGCCAAAAGGGTTGCTACGATGTAATCTACCTTTGGGCGTTGGTACATTAATTCCATTTTCATATTCAGTGACTCCCCTCCCTCCTCACGCTCAGCCCTCTGCTCCTCAGAGCAGCAGCCACCGAGGAGGAGGCCCGGGCCACTCCGAGGCCTGGGAATACCCCAGAGCCCCTACGCCAGCACCACATAATTCCAGCCCGCCTCATTATTTAGCATGTCACCACTATTTTACATGTTAAAGCCCCTGCACCGCCATCTAATTTATTATAGGCATATAGAATGGGCTGGAATGGGGTCACTTGCTTTCACGCGGCGCCGGAAATAAAAAAAAAAAATCCACACAAAGTCAGTCAAGTCAAGGTGAAAACCCTTGTCAGCACGATGCATTTTGTCATTCTTTGGAACAAGAGCGTTTGAAAGCAGCGAGACGGTTCCTCCAGCCCATCGACGTCGCCTCAGTTTCCCCCCTCAGTTCACCGCGAGTATTTAACTACTTTAATCTTCACTTTCATGCAGGGGAGACTCAGGTTCCTCGCTGAAAGAGGAAAAAGAAAAAAGGGAAAAAACTGAGCAGAGTCCTGCCAAGAGTTGAATTGGCTTTGATGAGATTCAGCTGTAATTATTTCTCAGCAACAACAATAAGGACAACAACAACAGAAGACTTAATCCGCCAGTGAGAGGGCCTGATTCTGCTTCCTGGTGACAGTGATTAGGCCTAATCTCGGGTTTTGGTGTGTTCATTGGAGAAATGCGATTTTTAATGGCAGCGTGTTTTGTTTTGTGTGAGTTTTATTCACACTAAATATATAAATTTAGAGAGCACTGTTGAAGTGCAATCCACATCTTTTGTGGTATTGATATTCAGCAGAAGGAGGAGAAGAGCTGCAACTACAGATTACTGTCATTATCAGTCAATGTGCTGATCATTTTCTCCATCAATCGATTAACTGAAATGAAAAATGCAGTTTGCCAAACACCCTCAAATCTCTTATTTTGTCCAACTAACAGTGACAGAGCCAAATGTTTATACTGCTGTATAGAAATGACAAGACAAGTTTCGAATCCACACTGTTGAAAAACAGCTGCTATTCCCTGTTTAATCGTTATTTCAATGGAGGGTTGACTTAAAAATGTCAGGTTGCGTCTGTAGATTAAATGATCTAATAATCACTGCAGCTGTAACAGCAAGTTTAGTGCCCATTACAATGGTTTGCCTTTGATTATATCATTCATTAGATCAGCAACTAAATATTATTCTCATTATTAATCCATGGCGTCGGTGACGTCTTAGCATGTCTTATTTGGTCCGAGAGTCCGTAACTAGAGATGCACAGATATCAGGTATGGGGATTGAAAAAGTCAGATCAGTGCATCTCTATACAGAAGTCAAAGGGTTAGGGGTTTAACCTCATAGAAGACGAAGAAGATTTTCTCATTTGAGCTGGAACAACAAGGAATTTGAGTACATTTACTTCTCTCTGCTTTAAATAAGTTTTTGCCTGAGAAAAGAGCTGAAATGATACTGGAAGATCAGTTAGTTGACAGAAAAATAACTGGCAACTTTCTTTGAAAACTGATTCATCATTTAGCTTTTGTCAAGGAAAAATGTTAAATATTCCCAAAAGCCTGCTTGTTATTTGTAAATGTCTGCTGATATTCTGCTCTGTAAATGAAAACAAACAGATTATATTAAGATTTTGAACAGTTGGTTGGACAAAACGAGACTTGTGGAGACGCCATCTTTGGATTCCAGAAATTGCGATGTTACAATGCTATTGATTTAACGATTAATCGATGAATTGAGCAGATTGTTAGATCATGACAATAACTCCAAGCATGCGGCAGCCCCACCTCATATAATATCATTCATCTTGGAAAGGAGAAAAGAACCAGACACACGACAACAAAAACACAATCACAGCCCAAAATACCTATTTGAAAACCAATCATTGTATTTCAAAGCCGGGCCGACCATTTTTTATCTCGGAAAAAAAAAAAAGACTTTTATTTAACATTACAAGAGCAGTAAAGCACCGGTTTGTGTTGGTGATAATTTCCTTTCACAACCCCACAGTACCAGCCCTCAATTCCCCCCAAAACCAAGTGAGAAGCAAAGAGGACGGACTGGAAGTGGGAGAAGGGAAGAAGGAGAAAGGCCAGATGTCAGGGCGCTCCAGGAAGAGGATTGCTAAGCGGTGTGAACATTTTTCAAAAATGATGTTTTGTGCCTCAAACATCTTGCTTACAGCAGCAGGGTCTGATCCAAGCATTATGTGCGAATACATCAGTAGCCCTGGACCCCCCTCTCCACAGGCATACAAGCACACACACACGTGCACACAAACACACACACATTTCCTAGTAACTGAAGCTCCCCCCATCCCCCCGCCACCCTTCTTCTTCTTCTTCTTCTACAGAAGTAAATTATCAAAACTGTGTTTGAAAGTGAATGAAGGGTGACTCGCTCTCTCTCTCCCTTTCTCTCGCTCTCTCTCCCCTTCCCGCTTTGACATCTCAGTTTTTTTTTCCTTTTTTTCCCCCCTTACTTGCCACCGTTTCTGGGCTAGGTGATAACTGCCGGTAATAGGATTAACATTGATTTCTTTTTGCAAGAACAGAGATGTGCCAGTTCCAGCTATTTATTGAACTGCCAGCTTTGAACTATGAAAACTGACTGCAGGAAAAGACCTAATGCAGCATTTTAAAGAAAAGAAAAGCCTCTGTGCAATTCTTTCTCTCTCTCTCTCCTCTCTCACTCTCTCTCTCTCTCTCTCTTTTTTGTTATTTCTTCCTTCTCTGTCTTCTTCTTCTTTTTGTTGTTGCAGGATAAAAGAGAAAATCGGGTGCCACTGTTCTAAGCTCTGGTAATGACTTTATTTATTTACTTTGTTGTTGCTTTTTTTTTTTTTTTAACCTCAGCAGTCAATATATGCATATGTATTATGTATTGATTGGATCTATAATGTGTCCGTCTCTTTCACCTTGGAATAAAGACATGCATCTCCTTTGTGGAGGCCGGATCCAAAGCATTTCTCTTAAACTCCGCTCTGATATATTAGAGATCAAATGTGAATATTTTAGTAAGTGAACGCCACGGTGATGAAATGAACCAGGTTTCATTAGTAATAGAATAATAATAACCCTAACACTCAAGTTCATATACACAGACAGGTAATTCTCAACAGTATGAATTTGTTTTATTTGCCAGATAAATCATCCATATATGGTCATATTTTACTCCTTGAGTGCGACTCTCTTAATTAGCTCTGAATGGGTTCATTGATTACTGAGCCATGTCTATTGATGACACTACTTAAGCAGCTAACAGCTAAAGCCACACAAGTAGTGACTGCTCTCTAATTAGTGACACGGCGTCATTATACGCCGCCATTATATTATGTAGTTCAAGCAGTCAGTCGTGTACACTCGGCTTCCTGTTACCATGTAGCTTAATGATCGAGGTATGATAGACGTGGTTATGATGTCACGTTGTTTGGGATGGATCCGGTGTTCAGGTTAATGTATTTGTCCGTATGAAGTATAAGAGTGGCCGAATAATCCGAAGCACTTTGTGAGATAATAATAATAATATTAACATTGAGGATTTTGACGATGCCTTTTTTGTTTGTTAATGAATGGCTTTGTCCTTATAATATCAGTAAAGTGTTAGGTTCATAGTTTTCGTTTTATACAAACGACAATTTGGGTCTTTTTGCAAGATTAAAAACACCAAAACAATGAACAGATGATCAAAACATTTGCTGATTAATATCACAATGTCACATTACTCATCAATTAATCAACTAGTAGGGTCTAATCATTTCTGTCCACAAAACAAAAGGGTTATGCCAAATCAAAAGCAGTCTTGGATTGCATTAAAAATGCAATTCTACTCATTTACTAAACATCAGAGTAGAAAAGATCTGACTAATTGTACTTGATGACTCCGCTGCTCAGATTAAGTATAAGGCTCCGATAATTAATCATAGTCAATGATTTATATACAGTATAGATACATATAGTGTATATAAAGCATGTGTGCGGTAGAAGCCTGAGACGGAGTGAAGGGTTGTGATGACAGCAGCTCCCCCACACACGTCTCCTAATATCAGCTCAGCTGAAACAAGGAACAACTACCACTGTCACTACCAATGCAGCCCCCATCCCAAGCAGACGCCTGTCAGCCACCTAATGTCCCCTGACAAAACACGCTGTGAATTAGAATGGCCATAAAGAAGTGTGTGTGTGTGTGTGTGTGTGTGTGTGTGTGTCAGTGTGAGAGAGAGAGGGAGCGAGACAGGTGGAGGGAGGGGCGGGCAATAGAGAGAGTGAGGGAAAGAACTCATCTGTGTCACAGTCTATCCCCTCGGGCAATCAAGGAAGAAAAAAAAACAGTCATTAGCAACTGGTGGTGCTTGCTCCAGCAAATCGCCGTTTGAGTGAAGATTTATGCAGACTCCTGACTGGAAATGATTTATTTATTTTAGCAGAGGCTGTGAGATCATTAACCTCCGCTGTGTCTCTGGGGAACGACATCTGCGGCCCCCCACACCGCTCAGACAAAAAGCCCCACGCGTCCCCTGGCTTCACAGGGGGGAGGGGCTCTCTGTGGGCCAGAGGGGGACGAGGCCTCCGGGGTACAAGCTGGATCTTTTAGCAATGATCAGTCTCACTTGTTGACACTGCTTTGACGTCTGAGGACACTTTTGTGTTTGATATCGTCTGACGTCAATGACACCGCAACACGTAGGTTCTGATTTTAGCTTGGAGTGTCAGATAAAAAGAAACTCATTAAAATGTATTTTAAAACATGCAAAAACACTCAAATGTTTAAAGTCGAACTGAATTTAGAATTATATTTTTAAGAAATGATTATGTATATCATATTATATATCTTGGTGCATATATCTGGTCCAAATTATAGCGCCCCCTATATTAGTGTCCTCTACACTCAGAGAGTGACTTTTCTGGTCGACATGGAAGTGCTGTCATTTGGTTTTCTACAATATTTCTGTTGGCGGCACCGAAAATACTTTGTGTATCACTTCTGTTTGAACGACCACAAGGATAGCAGGCGGACGACCTCCGATTCCCCCTCCGTACGTTTCTACGTGACTCACGGTGTAACGTATGGGCTGCTCGGGTTACAGGAGTATTGAAGGTCTGCATTTGCCGTCACCACGTTTGGTCTATCAAAGAAAACTAGAGTAAACAAACTACTCTTCACTGTGGGACAAACACGACGAAGTTTCAAACTGCTGACTCAGCATGTGTAGATAAAGCACAAAGGAAAAGTATGTAGTTGGAACCACCCCAAAGTTAGCAAGCTAGGCTAACTATGTTCTTCTTTCCTAGTGGACTATAAACAAAGATGGTTGCTCACAAATGTTGTAAAGGAACAGTTTTCTTAAATAGCGACCAGTACATCTAACCAACGCTGCCTTGGCTTGTTGAAAATAGGACATTGTGTCTGGTGTAGGTCCGATACTGTGCTCATCGACACATGTCATTTTCTGTCAGGGTTCCCGCTGTGGAAGAAAACTCTTCAGGTCCAATTCTCTGGCTGGTTCAAATGAGGTTTAATCACTGACAGTGGAGAACAGACAATGTTGCAGGAGCTACAGAGTCCATTCTGCCATATGTGAGTTGAGGGATAACTTGAGGGAGAACCAAAGGGGCAGGTCTAAACAGTGGATTTACATAGATTCAATACACGTCTCTCCCAAGTGGAAGAGATGTCCTGAGACAACATAAAGGTGTGACTTCCCTCGGAACAGCTGGGTTCTTTCTACATAGTGTCAAAACAAGGGGCAATTCATGAAGGCCTTGATCAAGTATGTAAGATGAAGGTGTTTCGGAGACGGTCCAGGAAGGGGGACAGACCAGAGGTTCTTTTCATCAACATGACAAGGCTTACATACAATGAATGCAGCTCAGCAAGACATTTGATGTTCCCGAGAGAAAGTAACATTATACCAAAACCAAATAAGAATTGTAAGGTAACACATTTTCTTCTACACCGCCAATGTACTATTATCTTATATTACCAATAAGGGATGGTAACTTATTATTAATATCCACACTGCAAATTCTGCTGTTTGTATCAGGAAAACACAAAGTTGGATGTTAAAATGTCAGCAACAACATCATGTTGTATATTTAATTTGTTGCAGTCAGAAAGTGAGGATTATCTGATGAAAATAAAATGTGTTTTCAAAGTGTTAGAACTCTTTTATTAAGAAATTATTAACATCAGTACTCGGTATCTGAAATGTAAGTACCTGTTCTGAAGAAAGTGGTATCAGGGCATCCCTAGCTATATATTACCTTCCACATAAAGTGAGGAACATATGAGTATAATTTTGACTTAAATCACAGAAACCACACTTCTCTCCTGTGCACTTCATGCTCAACCAGCCCTGATGAAATGACCAAATGAGATGAAATTTCACTTACATTAAGAGCATTAATGAGCAAGTTCGATGATCCAATGCATATTTTTGCATGCTTTAACTTGACGCAAGTTCAGGAACATGGTCTCTTGACATTCAAAACATTACGGATCAGTCGGTCTCCGGGCGCCATTACAGTCCCAGCGCTTCCTGTACATCAATACACTGTTAATGACATGTACCACTATATTCATGTCCATCTAATTAGAAAAGTTGAGGAGGTCCCGGACAACTCCAAACTCATTGCTCGTGGCAGGAGAAATTAGAAGGGTGAAGCGAATGACAGTATAAATCTGAAATTAATCAGGACTTGAACCGAGCGCTGGGCAACACGTGGCCTCACCCGTGCCTTTGTAAGGACGTGTAATTGGACACTTATGGCAATCTCAAAGCTGCGGCAAAGAGCATCGGCATTAACCCACTGCACCTGGAGTGGAGGAGGCCAGATTAATTAAATAATTTCCCCCCCATTCCCATCCCCAAGCGTTGTGATCCTTTAATTTCATGTGATTTCCGACGATCAGAATGGTGGTTTCTTTAAGGCGGTATGGAAATACATGAAGACAAGCGGGAGGGAGGCGTAGGTGTGTCAGTTCACTGGAAGTGATGACTGTGCTGCAACCTTATCAAGCAAACACTTGAGAGCACAACAAATCAAGATTTTTATTGGGGGTAATAAACTCCGGCATCCAATTGAAGATGAAGAGTAGAAATTTATGAGAAATGTTAACGGTGGCATAATTTCCTCCCCAGATGGTATGATGCTTTTCGATTTAAGGTGATATAACCATCTAAATATGTACTTTAAATAAATATTTAATCCTAAGTATGTCACCAGTAGAAACTTTATTAACATCTTTGTAATAAATGACCATTTGTCTCTCAAAAAAGACCATCAAAGGGATTGATTTCATTGCAGAAATCCTAAATATTCACTTGGAAAATGGCATTAGTATGCCAATAAAGCATAAAGAAAGTCCTAAAACAAAAGACACTAACTTATTTTTGGAGGTTACTGTGTGTGCTTTTCTAAACTGCTGCACGGAGCGAAAAAATACAGAGAACAATCAATTATCCACAAAAATGGAAGCATGTTTCAAATTAAAATAACAGCACAGTTTTTCCAATTTAATAAATGAAGTTGGAAAATATGCAGAATAAGTTAGAAAGGAGGGGGTGGGGGGATAATTTGGCATGGTGGGAAACAATATGGTGTGGTGAGGGTAGAGCGGGATCAGGGATAAACAAACAAACCTTGACAAGGGCAGCGGTGGAGAATCAGCCTGGGGAGCAGCGAGGTCTGCGGTCGGGTGCAGACAGCCCTGTTCGAGAGGGGGGCTTGCCAAGTACCGACCCTGAACTGCGGCACTCCGGTGCTGCCTGGCTGCACTAAGCAGTGGCTGCCAGCACGCGCTGATTTATCAGGGGGGCAACGCCAGCCGCCACCTCGCTCTCCCCCGTGCCCTCCCTTTATAAAGAGCCTCCCTGACGGCTCTGATAGTGCAATCAGGGCTACGGCAGAGCCAAGGCAATTTCTCCTTCACTCTTTGATAACCCCGTGCCTTATTGAAAGCCAATAGCAATGGCAGCAACAACAACTCAATTGGAAAGAGTTGCTGCATTTTGAAGGGGGAAAAAGGTTACGCCTTGACAAAACGAGGGGGGAGTAAGGGGATGTCTGTCTCACTTCATGTGAAAGAGTCATTGTCCTCCAACAGGTGGCGTGATTCCTAAGCGACCGCTGTCCCTCAGCTAGATCATCACGGGGCTGTCGAATGTTTGCTTGTTTTTTTTTTCCCCCCATCATTGAAATTCTGACAGAATGGCTGGAGTTCACACATGAACTGTCGTCCATGTGGAACAATAAATAACAGCGTCTGAAGCTGCATGCTGTGAGGTTGCACTTAGATGCACTGACTGCTATGAGACTCGCCTCACAATGCGACACGCTGCTGTTTATGGTGCGACGTTATAATGTTCACCATGTCCATGTCTTAGTTCAGTAGCACTTTCTAACCCGACTCACTCAACACAAAGTACTGCAGCAGAATGGAATATTCTTGTTTCTGCATTGCAGGTATTTGGTCATAAAGCAAAGTATTCTACTCATCAAAACCTGACGACGAGATGAAAAACCAAAGTTATTACAATTCATCTGGCGGCGACATGAATAACTGCACTGTATTGACAAACCACACACTAGTTTTTGCAAGTCACTCAAAACTACAAACGACAGCCTCACATCTAGAGGAACAGGTCATATCATGACAATCCATCAATAGTTACTGAGATTAGAGTTGCATTAAACAGCATTAGACATCCAATTTAAATTATTTCAGTTGTACATTTCTTTTATGTTTTTGTTGGCTTTCCAATAGTAACACAGGTATTCTACTAATCGCAGGATTGAGGATCTGATTCTCTTGTCCTCATGTTAAAGTGTCCTTGGGCCCAGTGGTGAGGTCAGCGTCGAGAGTCAAATTGTAAAACACTTTGGATAAAAGTGATATATTAAACTGTTTTGTTGAGGTATTTGATTGTGGACCAAAGTAGATGAGTGACCAACCTCCACCTCCACCTCTGAAGCAATGGCATGTGGCTAAATGAAGGGCAAAACTTTTGCATTACATCAGCCAAGAATTACCAAAGGATTAGCGTTTTGCTCAGTCTCTCCCAGATGCAGTTTGAAAAGGGAGACACAGATAATGGCTATTCACCAACCAAAAAAAAAATATGGCATTGTGTGAGAAGAACCACAAAAGGTTGGATTCTGCGGATGTCATATGGAGATACATCTTAACAGATATTTCTTTCAAGCAGTGAACACTTCATGAAAATGAAAAAGTGAAAGAAAAAACATTCTCCGTACACAAGCTGCCATTGGAGGGGGCCGAGGAGTCTGCTGCCAGTTCAATGGAACAACAATGACACCACCGCTTTGTGGTGAGTCTGAACATTTCTCACTTCCACGCGCGTTCGTCGATGTGGGCTTTCAGCGAAAGCAGCGGATGTCATCGTACATTGTTCCAGCAGTCAAACTTTAAATATGATGTGAGAGTGAAGGAGCCCTGAAAGACTGCTGGAAGACAAACAGGTTTGAGCGACAAGAGGAATTTACAACGGTTAAAGTTCCTCCAGAGCGTGAAGGGGCAGGGGTCAACATTTAAATGGTAAAAAAAGACCTGCATTTCTATCACACTTTACGCTACATTCAGTCTACATTTACACAGTCTCACACTGACGGCAGAGGAGCCGCCTGCACATCAGGATCTAATCTAACTCATTCACACGCCCATGGCTCAGCCTGCAGGGGCAATTTGGGGTTCAGTTCCTTGCCCAAGAACACTTCTGCATGCGGACTGGAGGAGCCAGGAGTCGACGGCTCGCTGTACCTCTGAGCCGCATTCACCCTGTTTTACACATCCCCAAGAGGATCCAGAGGAGGAGGAGGTTTCGGAGAGTCAATAAGTTCCAAATTAAGGAGAAATGACATCATTTTAAGGCATTTTCGGGGTTGCAAATGATAAAAGCATCACAGCGTCAACAGGTTACAAAGGCCAGGCAAGGTTTGAGACTGTGAAGGGCTTTCAGAGGATCAGCTTTACAAGAGGATTGAAGAAGAAGAAAAAAATGCAGCATTTTATGTTGTTGAGGCATTACTGTGAGTACACCCACAATGTACCCACTTGGCCTTTTTCTAAGGTCTCGTGTTACCGCCTGATAGCCATTACTGTATCACTGTCACTTTAGTTTTAGAGATCAAGGCTTCTGTTGGGCCAAACACTCACACAAAACATTTGATTGAAGACAGCAATGAAATATATAATGATTCAATAATAAGAGATTATATTCAAGGACGGGTTAACATGCTCAACTCTGAGAGAAGCCGAGGTCGTCTCTGTCACTGGAGTTTGATGTTTACAGATGAAGTCCCTGAATGCACCAGTAGAATCATCAGGTTCCGTCTGTTACTGTGAGGTTGTTTTTAATGCCCAGCCCACAATTATGTGCATACAGCACAGTGTGTTATTTCCTGAGAATACAGAGTGTCGTGTTGCTTTTTCCAACCAGGACCAGACTCTTCCCTCGACCTGAACCCCGCCGTTTCATTTGCACATTAACTACCTGTGTGGCCGATCAGAAGGTGTTTGAGGGCTGAGAGTGGAGTTCAATGTTCAGGTGCAGATCCATCAACCAGTCACTTTGGGAGCTGGAAAAAAAAAAAAAGTTCAATGGCATTTTGTTCTTATTTGGTTTTATTTCTACTTTTTGTATTCATGTTCTCGTGTATTTTTGTCTTTTTTTTTTTACAAAAAAGGGGTCATTGGTATATTATCAGCTGTGTTGTTTTCCACTCTCCAGATCACATTTTTAAAGTTACTTTATATGAAGTGATCTTTGTGCCCATATCTCACAATCTAAATGTCCTTCTCCCTCCTGGTAACAAAGTCAAAGCTCCTCGCTCAGATTCCTCCAAGTCAATATTGCCTTTCTTTTCCTCAAATTGAATCTTTTTCACTGGATGGTGCTTCAGGGTCTGGTATGCGAGTCAGGGACACAAGCCTTCTCTGGACAATGTGAACAGGTTTGAAACACTCTGGGTAAGTGGAAAACATGTTTCCCAAGATGAGCCCAATAAGATTTAAGGCAATATATCAAAGTCATTCGGTCACTGCAAATTTGTCCACATTGTTTTGTAAACCTGCACACAAAGGTGATTTCTCTGTTTGTATACGACATGTTGTCTCTGGTTATGAGAAGTGAAGTCGCAGGAGTCGACAGAACATTGTGCTACTACTTAGTCCAGTGTGTCCCTACCTGCTGGGTAGATAGTGTTAGCGAGCAGCTGTGTGCAGACATCAGGCTGGGGTCTTGTCAGGAAACACTGCAGGAGATGATTCGGCCTTGCAGGTGGTTAATGCTCAACTATCTTGAAACATGAAGGCCTGAAAAGCATGATATTTCAATGTTTTAGTTTAAAAATCATGAATCAGGCCGGAGCGTTGAAGAGCTTCAGATTATACAGTTTGGCCATATCACCCAGCCCTAGCTGGAATTCAGGAAACTCCAAAGTTATATTCTAAATATGGAATATAGTTGGAACTGGAACATTTTTATGAAATAAATATTTTCCACATATTACTTCAAACAGTTGCCTTCACATCACAGTCTCCGCAGCAGTAATGAGTGTTGGCACTCGCTCCTAATCGTCATACAACATGATGAGAATGTTTAATGTAGCTGGGGGCGAGACCCTAGTTAATACGTCTCATTCAGAGTGATGATAAACAGATGAAGTGGTTTGATTAACATACCTGTTTATTTTTTCCATACAGGAGTGACTTTAATGCAGACTAGATCTTGAAAATCACATTGATCGTGGCAAGTGAATAATTATTCTCAAATGCAGCACCTCCAGAGGCCTGTAAGCAGGAACTGGGGTTAACGAGGTAACTTCAGGGTTAACTTTCAGTCTTACGACGGTGGTTCACTCACTTCTTACCGGGGTACATCGCCATGGTAACTTACGCTGCAACGCTAACCTGCTCCGGAGCAGGTTATGTTCCTGATAAGAGATCAGCGTGTAGAAAAGCACCACCTACTGACCAATCAGCTCTCTTGGAAAATGGCATCACCATTTGTACAAGATCTGTGGAGCTCGGTCAGGATCGTGAGAGCCCTTCGTCTTTCTCCGACGATGTTTTATATGAGAGATACAGATGACTTATCTGTGTCAGCTCCTCAAGCCTTATGTTGCCAGGGCCACTAACAGTGCCACAGACTATGCATTGCACTGTGTTACTTTGCCATGGGTACTTTTATGTATGCTGTGAATTATGTTTTCATATTTATTTTATTTGCTCTCAAGTCCGTTTTACACCGCCGGGATTGTAGCTGAAAGAATGAGGCTGATATTGTCAAACACGCCATTAAAGAAGTTTTTGCCTTTGAGAGGACAGCGTGATTCGGATTCAAACCCGGGGCCGCTGCAGCGAGGACTTTAGCCTCGGTACATGGGGTGCCAACTCTACCACTGAGCTATCACCCACAACAGACTGACTTCATAGAATACACAAATCGTATCTAGTTGATAACCAGCATCGTGTGACCACTTATCTCTGATTACCTTTGTTAGGGTTACTAAACAGAAAGATACCATGTTCATGAGGGGCTGCACAGTGGTGTAGTGGGTAGAACTGTCGCCTCACAGTGAGAGGGTCCCGGGTTCGACACAGAAGAGTCTGCGTGGAGTCTGCATGTTCTCCCCGTGAGCTCCGGCTTCCTCCCACAGTCCAAAGACAAGCAGGATGGGGATAGGTTCATTGATGACTCTAAATTGCCCGAATTGTGAATGTGTGCGTGAATAGCGGTCTGTTTCTACATGTCAGCTCTCTGATAGACTGGTTACCTGTCCAGGGTGTGTCTTCGCCCAATGTCAGCTAGGATACAGGACAAGCGGTAGATGATGGATGGATGGACGCTGGGTCTGTTGAACTCGCTTCGTATACCAGGCCTCTCTGGTCACAATGTAAACTGTAGGGAACTTAAAAGTATGGTGGGTGGTTTATTTATCACAATCATCTGCATTAGAAAACATTATAACGTCTGTTATCTATTTGTTATTATGACAAAGTTTCATGGAGAGTGAGTCCTGACCTGAATAATTCCAGTGTGTTGGTAGGCTCTGCCTCACCAGGTCCCAGGCTAAGCACTGATCCTCAGTTATTCCTCATCTCTCTGAACTTGGCTGTCCTGCGGTGGAGCAGCCGTTATGCCGGTTTGATCGACTTCAGGGGGCCTCAAGGTCGGAGCACAATGCAATCCTGAAGTGGAAATCCTAGGTCTTATCTGCGTGACCTTCAGGACTGCTGATACTACTGATTCCACAAATACTGCAATCCTTTGCTTCCCAAACAGTGACACTGTGGCTCCAGGAATTCTGTGAAACAAGAGACTGCAGTCACGACTAATAAAACAAATCCTCTTTTTCAGTCTTCCTTTGAAGGTTCTGTCTGTCCGTGCAGGATTTAGATTCATTTGATTTACAAAGTCTTTCAAACTGCTCTTTGGATTAATGAAATTACTAATATAGATACAGTTTTGATTCGTGATCACTCATCCAACAGAGCTGGACAGATGTTAGACAAACCCACATTTCCACTTTAATTGTAGTAATAAACTTTCTTTTTAGAGATAAAACATGAACCAAGTCCAAGTCATTCTGTATGTTATTTGACTGGTGTTTATTTCACTTTAAAAGTCCCAGTCGGCTACATTTGTTTGATCATATTCACTGAAACCGACACTATGCTCCGATAGAACAACATAAATCATCCGGTTTTAGGAAAAAAAACGCCTCTATGTGCACCTAGAGCCTGTTTGTTTTGCAAAAATCCACCGCGCCCGTATCATCCTGTCCACTCAGCGCAGTTCACAGTTCATGCACACGCCACAGATCCCACCTCCCCCTCACGCATGTTATAATATCACACACGCCTCAAGCTAGCAGGGTTGCCAACTTTGGGACTTTGGCTGGAGTGAGACTCCGCACGCACGAGGCAATTTCTTTTTTGACAATTCTAGTCCAGGCACCATTACATTTGAAATTGTAAGCAGCTGCCCCTGATTTTGCCTTTTTCTTATTCTGGAAGCATCACCACTTCATTGACTTTCTCCACTCTTTCCTGCATCTAAAACAAAGGAAGACTGTGTTAAAAAAACACCTGCAGCCTTATAATGACATGGTAGCCTTATCACAATGACATGACATCTCCATTAAAATGACATGTAGGCCTAGACCTGCTAACTTTGGTAAGACAAGTTCATATTTGAGTGAGGCATCAGGTGGAGGGCACCCTGTCCATCTTTAATAAAGAGGTAGCCTGGGGTAACATTTTTCTTTTTGCTAACAAACAACTGAACATAAATCACTACGTGACCAGCTTACCTGCTGAAGCTCTGCTTGGTTCTTCTCCTCCCCATGTCCATCATCCGTTTTTCTTTTGAAATATTTCAGCAAGCTCATCTAACAAAACGTAATTTGCACCATGATCCATTTATTTAGCAATTAGCAGCTACCTAGCCCTCATAACGCACGTGAGATAACGTTAGCGACTAGTTGAAGTCTGTACTGTCTCCTCAGCACACAGTTGGACTGATATTGGGGCAGGCTACTTAAAGCACACAATTGTATAGATTATTCGATTTGTTAGGCTATTGTATCAGCTCACCTTGATTGATTGTCATCAGAGAGTTTTAATGACAATAATAAGGATCTTCGTTGTCATCCAAACTTCTGAACGCGCATCAGTTGGCTCCGACTGCGAACCTGTTTTGGACTTTTTTTCACAGGCAACTGTGACGTATCACGTGGCATGGCTTTCAGCGAATCAACGATCAGAGAATACAGGCGCATGGTTTTCAGCGAATCAACGCTCAGAGAATACGGCCGTGATGACGTTGTACGCACACGTTAGCTGCTGAGGAGGAAGATACCATAGATATCTATGGAAGATACAAGCACAGTGCTCACAGTCAAGAATAAGAAAAGGGCAAAATCAGGGGCCGCTGCTTACAATTCCAAATTTAACGGTGCCTGGACTCAAGAATTGTCAAAAAAAAAAAAATATATATATATATATATATATATATTGCGTGGGCGCGCCCACTACTGTTTTCCAGAGTCTCACTCACAGAGTCCCAAAGTTGGCAACCCTGGCTGTAGTGGCAGTGCTAGCAGTAGTAGCAGTGCTAGCAGTAGTAGTAGAAGTAGGCCTATTAGCATTAGTAGCAGTACTATCAGTAGTAGTTGCAGTAGGCCTATTAGCATTGGTAGCTGTACTATCAGTAGTAGTTGCAGTTGTAGCAGTACGATCAGTAGTAGCAGTACGATCAGTAGTAGCTATACTAGCAGTAGTAGCTGTAGTAGCTGTAAACTGCTGTCTGGATTATTGAAATTATTGATGCAGTTTTGATCCATGGTCGATGAGCCAACAGAGCTGATATTCTAAATATTTAATATATTTTGAACTTCAAAACTGGATAGAATAAAGGAAATCATTTCCCACATTTTATCTGTTTTCTTAAATAATTTTAAACAACATGTTTCACTCTCAGCAGTGGTATTAGCAGCAGTAGTAGTGATAGATGCAGATATGAGCCTAACTTTATGTTCAAGGTCCATGCTTTTGAGGAGAAGAGTGCAATAAGGAAACATTCCAACCATCAGCTGTGATGCAACTGCTTGGCTTGTTTTTTGGTATAACTTATTCATATTGTAATAACAATAGCTTTTCATTGAAGAAGCATCAGTGTCAATCCAACTATACTGTCTACACTGGAAGGGCTTACACAAGTACAACTTATCACGGAAAAAGATATTTCAAAGGCTTACACTGCACTTACACCAACTAGCAGGGTTAAGAACACTACCTGAGTTTGCCACTTAGGCGTCGGTGCAAATGCTCTGTCACCTCAACAGGTGGTTGGATAGATTAGTGGTGTTCACACAGTATGTCAGTGCAGATGTGGGAAGGCTGCACAATGCAGAAGATTTGTGTGTCATTTGGAAGCCAAACTCAGTCACAGTTAGGAGATTAGCTTCAGGGTAACACTGAAAATGGGCCTCCTCTTCTCTAGAGAAAGGTAGCTAGCAACAGTTAGAGCTCCACGATATAAAAAAAAAAAACATGGCTATGCACCCTACATTTTGTAAGCTACATTTTAAAGTTAAATTCATACATTTGGTACATTTAAATAGCGAGATAAACATTCTGTGTTAAGTTTACAATTAAATCAACACATTCATGATGATGACCAGCAATGAAGTCACATAAGGCATGCGACGGGACATCGCCACAGACCCCTGCAGGAGAGAGAGTTGCCTGTTAAATCATTAAAAACACCTTATAATTTGTTGGTACGTTCCTAATTTGTAATTTGTATCAAATGTGAAATTAGTCCTCCAACCTACTCACATCAAGAAAAAGAAAACACGTATAACATCAAGCTGCCCAGAAACAGCTTTTGGCTGAATCATGAAAAACATATCGATGTTCATGAATGTCTTGTCCCTTGATAGAAAAATTAAAGCACTCTTCTATACTAATACATTCCGTTAATCTTTAGGAAATTACTTCTTTTTTTTTTGTGATTCCCAATATCCATATGGGTGAAATATTATTTAGCACATAGCCATGTGTTTCAGGCAAGCTGTCATGTTCTGGTTTTTAATACAACATGGTGAATTGTTGCACTGACGATGTGGTTGTGTTATGTTTATTTGTGTGTGTGTGTGTGTGTGTGTGTGTGTGTGTGTGTGTGTGTGTGTGTGGCCAAGCTACACAAATAAAAATCAATCAATAATCAGAATTAAAATAGAAGCACTTCTCCTGGAGAAAACTGTTCAGAGGATCACATATTATAGGATTATCAGGTCGCTTCAAACTTGTCTGTAAAAGTTGTTAACAAACTTATTAAGAATTTTAAAAACTGATATGCCTGTGTGAGAATATTTTTAAATATTGATATTGTTCCTTTTTCTATTGAAGTTCTCCCTGAACAATGTTCAAAGAGCAAATTGATGAGCCCCTTAAAAAGTAATTAGGCTGTTCATGGCGTTAGGTGTAGCAGTGGACGGGGCTTGATGGCTGCAGTGCAGTCCTAATCCAGGGCAGCAGCTGAGCTGTTGATTTGCAGACTGTGGGCCTTGCATTGTGAGGGCTTTATGGTCCCTTTATGGTACGCCAAGAGACACCTGCATGGGCGATATGTTGCCTGGGACATTTTTCTCTCTCCCACTCTGTGGCTCCTTTGCTTTTGTATCATTAGCAGAGCAAGGGAGCCGTGAATCACTCGTCTCACCCCCTTGTCCCCCACATCTTTTTCAACCTCCTTCCACCCCCTAACAGCCCCCCTCCCCCTCCCTCCCTTCCCTCTTCTAGGGTGCTAAACGGCTTGACAGAAGGGTGCCCAGACCGTTGGCAGTAGCCATCGACTGGAAGGGAGAAGCTGCCAGGAGTCCTTGATGGATAGGCTCATTTTCCAGCCGGCAGCAAGTCTCGGCGAAGCATCCGTGTCATTTGTAATGTCAGCCAACAAAATGTAATCAAACATTCCAGCGGTTTAATCACAGAGGGCTGCTCGAGAGATGATTGTAGTGTCAATATAATGCTATTTCATTATCTGTTTGTATTTTATATTGACAGTGTCAGATAAACAGTGTGGAAAATTAAGATTAAAAATATGGTAATTTCATTTCAATCACCCCGGCTACAGTTGCTGGCCCATTATGCGATTGATTACTTCTGAATTAAATTTGGGGCTGAATGTAAAGTTTAATCTTCTTTCTTCTCTGCAATTCAGCTCCCCAAAGGCCTCTTAGTAAGTAAGTACCCATTTCATTTGATCTTTAATGAAAAGTAATGGCCCAAATGAATTGTATAAATCAGCTGTCATGTGCACCTAGTTGACATTCTGTTTCTTTTTCCCTTTCATTTTTAATCCAGCTCTTACACGTACAGTATTATGACCCAAAACTACAGGCCATACCCCTTTGGAGCTATTTATTTTTACAGTAGCATCAGGAATACTCGCTCTTACGCTATTAATGATGCAACAATCCTCATCGCACAATGATATTTGTAGTTTTGTATCACAAACTTTGGTCTTTCTTGAATCCAGTCATCCAGTGAGAGTGTTGTTTTTGTCCCCCTTAAATCAGAAAAAAAGGTCACAATATCCATTTTGCAAGGTGCTTAGTGAAGAAATTAAGAGGACTGTTTCATAGCCTAGAGTGCCACTTTAAGGAGAAAATGCAACCTCTAAACCAGCCGAGGGGTGATAGACATTTTAATTACATGGTCAATTTTGATATTTTTCCCTGTGCCCGGGAAGAACTCTTAAGCGCTGTCTTGTACTCAAGATTTGGCATTACATTCTCCCCATTTCTGCAGCTATATATGAAGTGACACAACTGTTAACGAGAGCTCAGCAAAAAAAAAGAAGGGGTTGAAAAAGGGAGCTCCTCTTTGTGAGTCCCATTCAGTGCGATTTGTCCCCCTTTGTAGTCCTAATTATGTGCCAAAGTAGGATAACAGAAGTTCTCAACTCGGCCATTATGCCAGCACAAAAAAAGAGACGCATACAAGAAGCTGATCACTTTGGAATTAGCAAACATGATACTATACGAGGAGAGAAAAAAAATCATTAATACCGTCAGGGATTAGAGGTTCTGATTAAAGGGTAGCTTCTACCGTATGCAAATTAGTGATAGGCATTTATCAGCGCCTGGGCAAGCTGTCTTAGCTGCAAAGCCACATATGTTTTTTAGCTGATTAAAAAACTGCTTGAAGTTGCAGGCTTTTTAATGGTGGGGAGGGAGAGGGCGAGAGAGAGGGAGAGAGGGAGAGAGGTTGTGAGGCAACTCATTTCCTTTTGGCCAAATTCCCACAATCGCTCAGAGCATTTGCCTTAATTCCCTCCTTTATTAGCTACATTCTTTTGTATATAATTAAAACATTTCTCAAGTGAGCATGTGCCTGCTTGTTTTATTTTTTTTGCGATATATTTTTCATCAGCAAACATATTGTATTGCACACAGCCCTTTCTTTTTCTTTTTCTTTTTTTTGCACTGTATCACCATAGCCTTGATGCTTCTCCCTGTAAGAGCCCGAGCCTAGAACGGTGGATATAAGGGCAGAATTAGGTGAGAATTTGTCAGCAGTCAGCCATTGTGTGAGGGTCTCTGTGTTATTATATTTCCTTTCATACGGAGGTGACCCCCTTTGTGTTAACAAAGAACACGGGGATGAAACTGAGCTGTGTGTGCTTCTCACCCGCCGCTGATAATGCCTCAGTAACCCAGCACCCCCTCGTCTCCTTGAGGGAGCGCTTTAATTTATGCTTTTTCATCTCCCTGGGCGCAGGACTGTTAACCTGCTCTGTGCACTACTGATTCAGGGAAGGGAAACCTCTCCTCCACGCCAGACTGCTGCGTCAAGTCTACCCTCTCACTGCGACATTACTTTGTTGGTCCTTGATGCACCCAACTACACATTCCCCCCTAAACATGTGCAATCGAGAAATTATTCATGATTCATTATGAAGATGTTACAGCAAATATCACACAGGATGGCACCGGTAACTCGGACCACCATCACCATCTAGTAGATTATTATTTTAAATCAATTAGCACGTCAATTCTTGTCTGTGACTCACAACATCAGTCAAAGTTTATTCCTCCCAACTTTTAAGGTGGCAGTGAATGATCATACTACTAAATGATGAGGGATTTCAAAGTAAAGTGTCGCCCAGCCTGACAAACAGTGATGATCCGTCTCATTTTAACATTAAAAATAATGAACTATAACCAACGCTGGAATCTAGAATTATAAAGTAGAAATAATCATGTACTGTCCTTGAGTATTGCAACTATGCCCTACCTATATATATATATATATATATACACACACACACACACACACACACACACACAGTATATAGCAAACTTACCTATAACTTCTCTCTTACTTATAACTTCTTTATTCTTGGATAGAATAAAGAAACGGTGGTGCATGTTGTCAGTCTTACTGTGACAGCTTTATGGTTTTAGTGCCAACACGGGGTAACTGCACGCATCAAGAACCAATATGAATAGTAAATAAACCTACATGATAATGAGTGAAATAATTATTCATGTTGGACCTTATTCATTCTCATTCATTCAGAAACAGAGTCCACGAGGAGGCTACATCTCGTCCCATGAGTGGACCACATACTAAACATACACATGAGTGCTGGCTTTTCCAGTCCGCTCAGCCATTACTTATTCACAGTGGACCAATAATACGGTGCAAACCAGTGATTCAATAAATTACATTGTGGCAAAGAAGCCATGTAATTGAAATATCTAGATAAGGATAACAGTGACTCTAAATTATATAAAACGATGAAGACAAAAAAAAAGGGGGGGGGGGGGGGGGTGCGGTCCAAAGATGGGCTAGCGGTTGCCTTGAATGGTCTGGAAGGAAAAGCCTAAATAGCGAAGCCATAGAAAAATGATGAAAAGATCTATTGTTGCTTTTGAAGGCAACCCCTATCTCTCAAGGACATCTAATTAACAGACAACAGCTGAGTCCATTTCAAATGGTAATATTTTTTCTCTTAAATGCTTCATTTTCAATGCCTTATTGCTGACTTCAACAGGCATTAGCAGCTCTTTTTCCCCAGAGAGGCTTTTCATGCTTTATTTACTATATATATTATTGATGCCTGTGCAGGCACTTCTCTTCAACATACAATAGTGAATTGGTAGTTAATGAAAGGTAAGCACGTCGACATGCTTTCCGTCTCTGGCACTTCACCGTATGAACTTTGAACTACTTTCATACTGTTTTAATCAGCTCTGGTTTGTCTAAAATGCAGCCTGATTAGAATCTAATCAAGTGCCAGAAGTTCACATATTCAAGAACAAATGCCGTAGTCAAGCTCTTGTTCATCATCATTCTGACCAGTGCCAGACTCCTTTGCAGGAAATACTAGTGTGATGTCGCCTTTCCTAAATGGCACAGCAGCACATGTACACCTGGTTTTAGCAGGAGGCTCACTGCCATCTAATCAAGCATTAATGCACTGAAGAAGATCACAAAAAACATTTCCTGTCATGGTCTGAGATGCATTTTACCCATATATATATATATATATATATATATATATATATATATATATATATATATATATATTTCTGAATATGTGACGCCACCAAAGAAGTCCTACTAAGATTTGATTTTATTCCAACACATTTTTAAACTCGTGAATTCGATGAAGAAATGTTTTTCAGAGACATTTCTGTTGGATCACAGAAAATTCACTGAACCGTGCAATAAAAAAGAAAATTTGATGCAGGGGGGAAAGATGGTGCATGGAATTTTAAAAGTTCCATGCAACAGTGAAAAAGAAGAAAGTTTTTCGAGCCGAGACGTGCCATTAGAAATAAAATCCCGTGATGGGTGCACCTGATGCATTCAGACGGAGGTGCTAACTGCTCACACTGTGCATCCGACGTTCTGCCTCTCCCACGGGGGGGATCTAAAATCAATAGCAGATATGTTAAAGATGTAGCTCGCCATCTGACCTGTCCTCCCCACGTCTTCATCACAGGCTTTCTGCCTTTCTCTCTCAACACCCCTCACCCCTCCCTCCTCACCCCTTAAATGATGTAACCACGTGCTCTTAACAAGGCACAAATTGTTTAAGACAGTCGGTCTGGGTGAAGTGATTCCCATGTCCTCGGGCTGATGGAGAATATATGCGAAGGAGTAGCAGGTCAGAGTTCATACAAAAGGCCTGATCCAGCCCCTCTAGTTTCCAAGGAGGGGGATCGAGTGCGCTTAAATGTCTTGGGAGTCGTTTGCCTCTTGATTTTGGAATCAATGAAGGGGGTGAAAAAGGGAGGGTGGAAGGTTTCTGTAGCAGAAAATGGCATTAGAGTTAATGACCAAGTTTGTCCCAGAGGGGTAGTCCATATTAAAGCTATTCCAGCAGCGACAGCACTCACCACATGACCTGACTGATTAATAACAAAACGGTGCTCAAATAGGAATAACAATAAGTGTCAGTCAGTATGAAGGGGAACAATTATTCAGCTGTTTGTAGATTTTTGCTGGCGTTTTAAAACAGCAGTGAGATTGTATCACATTATCGTTCAGTTGATTGGCTTTTAGTTTCACACGTTCGTATATGTTTCAGACCTGGCTGATTCTTAAAAGAAACATACAATACAGGAGGACTGCGAGTTATGATTATTGTCAGTATTGATTAATCTGTCCATTACTATGACTAATTGATGAATACTTTGGTCTTCAAAATATAACAAAGATTGTGAAGATCGCCCCTGAATTGTGTCCGAAACCCAAAGACATTCAATCTATAATTTTATAAAAGAAAAGAAAAGTAGCTCAAATATTTGCACCTCCTTCATAAATTTCTTGATCATTCAAAGTATATTTTTGTCAAACAGCTAATCAAATACGTTTGATTGTTTCAGCACTGCAATACAGTTGTCACATTTGAAAGCTATTCAACAAATTAATTTGGATTGTCATAATGCAAATAAGAAAAGAAAAGAAAATCAATACATTTTTGCTATATTGGCCATTGGGTGGTTGAGAAATTATCTACATCTGCAGTCATATGAGCTGCAACAGTTGTAACAGAGCGGTGCAGGGATGTTTGTAGGCCGACCCTGAAGTTACTGGTTTCCTAAACAAAAAGCCAATAGGTTTTCCATTGACTTTCTCATTCAGCGACTTGTTAGCAACCAAAAACCTGTTGACTTCTAGACGAAGGAACCGGAAGCACAAACGTGCTGACTCATTTGCCCCGGTTTACGACTCATTGCCGGGCTCTAGCGATGTCCAGAGCCCTTTCAGGTTCTGGAAGTCTCCTAAAGCTGCAAATGTGAGTAATAATACATTTAAAGAAAATAGATCAGTAAAATGTTCTCCTATGAATGAAAGGACAGAAGAAAGATTATTACTTCCCACACATGCAGCACGTGTGACAGAAGTTCACAACATACAGTAGATTTATATTCTGGTTTTATTGTGGAAAGTCAGAGAGTTTTTTTTTTTTTTTTTTTAATCAGTCACATCTGTGAGTCGTAGCGGTCTTTGAAAGCACTTTCAGGCCGTAACCACCAGTTGAGAAACTCCTGTTATGTGAGGTATTGTTCTGAATGGTGATTGTATCGTTGCTGTGCAGCGGCAGGGGCCCCATCTGATATTTACCACCGCCAGTCTGCTGGGGGTGACGAGGGGGCAAGGCCAAGTCCCACGTGTCCGGCTGGAGAGCAGATTAAAGTGCTCTGAAAAGCCGCACACTGCTGCCTGCGATGAGAAAAATAATAATGTGGACATGGCCTTCCCTTTATGACAGGAACAACACATTCTCCAGAGACCAATCTTTTTTTATCAATTCCAAAGGGTGACAAACAGCACACACCCAAAGGCAGGATTGTATGAGAGGATGTATGGAGTATTTATGATGCTTGTGTGGCCTGAAGGCGATGATGACAAAAGCAGTCAAACAAACTTATATTAATATCTGACTTTTTTTTTTCTTTTTATCCAAACAGGTATATAGCTTTTCTTCAAATAAATGAGCCACTAAGTACCACACAGAAAACCAAATGTGACTGTTGGAAAAAAAAAAATTTATGAATCACATGAAGAATTATGTAAAATCTTATTTGGGACCAATATCATTCAATTTATGACAAAACCTGCAGTAATGCTTTAATTTTAGTTTTTGTTTTTTTTCTTGAAAATCAAAAAAATATATAATTAAATAAAATTCCACTTACAGATCCTTTATTTGCATATAAAGAAGTAATACCAATCTATTACGATTAATTCAAAATATTATTAATTGAATCAATTAAAGTGATCATTCTTAGTGATAAATCTATAGAACATTATCATCTGAAGTGTAATTTTTCGTCATCATGGAGCATTTTTGCTTGTTTTTCAGCTCATTGTTTTATCTAACTTTACTGTTTTAGTTCAGTCACAGAGACAGGATTAAGTAAACATATAGAAATATATTTACAGTATCTGAAGTATTTTATTTTTTATTATGTATGCTTCATAGGAAGTCAATCTACAGGTCATGTGGATTGCCAATAGATATGTGGGAGAAAAAAGTTGTTTAACGTGTCTCACATCTCCAGATGGAGCTGTGCGAAATCTAATGCGTTGTGTTGTCTCATTGTGACAAGAACAAAGCATGCAGACGACATGTCTGATTGTGCTGCAGTGATTTTGATACTTGATATAAAGCAGTGAGTCCTTCATGTTATAGGCAGTGTGCAGGTTCACTATTCTCCTTGGAAATGTCATGAAGTTGATGTTGAAAGAAGCATGAAATAGAAATATTCAAATACCTCAAAATTGAACTAATTTATTTCAGAAGTTTACTTGATCATGTGATATGCACATGTGACGCATGTCCAACTTCTGTTCCACTTTGTCCGCTATGTGCCGTTCCTGATGATATTTAAAAATAAATGCCACACTTCAGCCACATCCCACAGGATCACAGAGAAGGATTCATTCTTAGAGCATGCTTTTTTCTTATATCCAAAGTTGTTAAATGTTTGTCTCGATGCCATTTAGTGTGACTGAGATAAGCCTAAACTACATTTTGTCTCATAATAGTGCGTGGCAGCTGTGTTGATCTTGATTTGTATCCTTCAAGAAGCTGTGTGTCACTGCCACGCTGCTGCTGTGTACAGTAGTCAGATAAAGAGCCTGAATCACACTGGTAATCTGGTTTGGAGGGGAATGCTTTATTTAAATGTTTCATGGTGTGTGTGTGTGTGTGAGGGGTTTGTGGATCCAGACTAATGTGACAGTTTGAAGATTACGCTGACCACGCTTTGTATTAAGAATGAAAAGTTCTTGGGAAGACCGGCATGTGAGCCCACATGCGTCGCTGACTGCAGGGGGAGCTGAGTGTGAGACTGAACCTCCTCTGTTACACTCGCGTGATGCGTTCTCACTGGTGGAGGGAAGAAGTCACATGGAATATAAGTAACAAACGTTTTGATTTTGTGTGTGTTTTAAAAAAAAAATAGAATAATAATATTAAAACATTATGAGACATGGGCATTTTTATAATGTTAAGACAAGAACCACAAATATTTAAAGACCAGAATTATACATACATTATATTATATGGGTCGATTGGGGTAAAAATCACTAGTATCGTGATAATTTCATTATCAGAATAATCATTAATACTTAACCAATGACTTGAAAAAGCTGTCTAGCCCGCATCATGGTAGACAAGTGAAAAATAGAACTTGACCTTATTAATTACAAAAATACAGTTTTTAAAATATATATATCCTGTATTTATGCAAGAAATTCTTATGATTTACGATAATCTGATTTACAATTTTTTAAACTTAAACTTAACTTAAAGATGTATAATCTGCGACACAATGCAAATATTAGTTTTTTAATAAAATTTAAAGTGATACCAGGATGTATTTAAGTGTTAAGCATGTTTGGGTGATTATCAGGATATCGTAAATCTTAATTATTTTGGCCAGAATAATGGTGAGATGAAATGTTCATAACGTCCCACATGTATGGACGCATAAAAAACTACACTTGCTCAAAAAGGGAGGAAGTCTGGATCTAGTTTCCTTACGTGACACTGAGAAATATTTCCAGCGTTTACATAAACGAACTTCATCCAGATTTAATCACAGTCATCAAGAAGACAAATGACCGAAATTGAAGAGAAGAAAAATGGTCAAATTATGTTCAAAATTGAGTTGAAGCAAGTCAAGGACCTAAAATTAAACATTCATATGAAAATATTTCCAGCAGGAAATTGTCACTACATGATAGAATAGAGCAAGAGCTCCACTCTGATGAATGTCAGCGGTGTATTGTGTATTAAAAGTGCACCGACTTCTAAATATTTTAACACAATAAATGCATATTCAAGACAAAAGCCATAAATCTCTGCGAGATCTCTGCACACTGCGCACAATAGCACTTGATCCTTTTCTCATCTCTGGCATTATGGAGCGCTGCAAAGTAAGTCGACGCCACAATGAAGGAGCAAAAAGGAGGTATAAATAGATGTTGTTATTCTCAACCATCTAATGTGAAAACAACATAATTTTCCTGACAAAGCTTCCCGGCTCCTTTTAAACCAAACACAGCCCTTTAATGCAGCCTTTTGTCTTCGCCTGTCTTCCTGCTCTTTTATTGCAGAGAATTGTTGCTCCACATCTACAGAGGAACTCACATGCTCCAGATTAAAGTGGTCACCATAATCAGGCGGCAGAATTTAATTGTAAGAGCTTCTGCTGGCACTGTTTCGCTCTCCTTTTTCTGTCCTCCTTGACAAAAATCTGACAGTGGCTTTGCATGGCAAACCTGTTTAATGAATGACTAATCCAGGAAGAGCGCATTATGGCAAACTGTCACACACACATTGTACCAATATTAACTTGAATTTACATTATCATCCTCTGGTAATGCTGGAATATTTGGATTTCCATTAATGCATGGCCTTTCTGTGTGAAAAGCAAACAGCACTGAACTAAATCTGTCCGTCCCCCCCCCTCTTTTGATTGGATGTTGGTGTTAACACTGTACAGAGGAGCTTTCTTTATTGGGATGACAGCTCCAAGGCTTCCCCACTCCTCGCAATCAAGCTCACAAACAAAAGACCCCGCTCGCATTACTCAAAACCTCTTCCCAAGCAGCAAAACCAAACTCCTATTACACCATTGTACTGGTGCTGTAAATCAACAAGAACAATGAGGAGAGGCACAATCACACAGGCCGGCACCATCATCCATATAAAAACATGAACCCGAAGAACAATGCATCAGACACTCGTGTGAAAAAGTACTTTTCCTCCTCCAGTTATTTATTGTGTTTATCTTCCAGCTCTCTATTCAATGTTTATATTTTTATTATCCTATTTCTGACACCAGACTCGGAGTAAAATGAATCCAGAAGGCAGACTTGCCTCAATTGTCGGTTCTCCACCTGGGGGTCGAGAGATCATTTCTGGGGGTCGACCAGATGGTTGTGGAGAAAAAAATAAAATATTAAAAATAAGATGCTTTAGACTGGGGAATGTCTTTTACATTACATCGCCTGTACCTGATTTTATTGAGTGTGGATTTTTTTGACGAGAAGAGAAAAAGTCACCCAACAAATCAATAATCCACAGGCCTGGAGGACGTAGACAACTCCGTTCAGACCAAACAAACCGGGGGTCGCCACCGGTAAGAACCAGTTCCCTACGTGACCATAAGCATCTATAGGAAGTAGCATACTGGACTAAAGAAGGATCTGCAAAGCAAACATCCGACACATTGTGAACACTTCTGTATAATACACGTTAGATGGCGGTGGCATTTTGACCTGCTGACAGAAAGATAAACTGGAGGTTAAAATACAGAGTAAGAGATGTAAAAGAGAGTCTTTTTTTCAACATTACAATAATATGAGGAAATGAAATGTGTAGCTGCCAGCTTTACCTCGCTGGTGTAGATTTAGCAGGGTACATCATGGTAAAGCCGTCTTATTTTGCCTTACTTTGACACACATCTATCATTTCTGTACCGCAGCAATTTGCAAAAAGTACAGTTTTCATACCACTGAATAACTAAATCTTCATGTATGAGTGCAGGACTATAATAAAACGTTGGCCAATGCTGTATATATATATAGTAGAACCTGCTACAAAATCTAAACGCAGCTTTGGCTCAGGACCAGACAAATCCACTTACTGCACATCCAAGTTCTGAAAATTAGATCTTAGATTAGATAAGTAAAACAAAGTCAGTAAAGAACATGTATTTAGTTAATTAAGTGAATAAGATCAGCTATCCTCAACCAACTGGCCTCAGATCACCATCTAGTGGGCCGCGGATGTACTGCCAGATTGTTAGATTACATTTTCTTTATTTAAAAATTGGTCATCTACAAAGCTAGTTTTTACATCTTAATGTGTTCACAAATTCACAAATTGAAAAAACGTTTGACGAACGAATCGCAACACGCAAATCACGACACACCATTAGGTACAACCTAAGAGACGACTGTGTAGCTAACGAAAAACAGTTTAACTAGAATAAGTTCAATTACAATGCAAACATACATTCAATACATCAACCACATTTTGTATTCAATATTCTTATTCTTATTCAACATATCAAACGCAACTACGTTCAAAATTACGTTTGTTCGGAATAAGTTAGGCTAGTTTGGGGGAGAGGGAAGGGATTACTAATGTGAATGAAAAATAACTATATTAGTTCATATAGTTTAGCTCACCTTGATAGACGGGGGACATGGGTGGAGCATGAGGATGGAGGAGGCCAGGAGACTTCAGGGGGGGTGGGTGGCAAAGCTGAAGCACCTTAAACTTGCATTCTCTCTGCTGGCCATTAGGGGGCGACTCATCTGGTTGGAAAAAATAAGTCTGATTCTATATATTTATATATATTCATCTAAATATTAATTGCGGTTGTATGAAATAGCATTAATAATAAATACAGTGTTCTTCAGTTATGTATCTTTTATTTTTCTGAAAGAAAAAGACACTTTCAATCGTATGACTTTACCACAGATTGTCATAAATGTACATTTGGCTTTCTAACAAATGAAATAACTATAAGCACCAAGATACCTTTCAGAAAAAACCCAGATCATACATTCCAATATGTATCTTATGTTATGCTCATAAGACGTTGTTTCCCCACACACTCCTATTTCTCCTTTGCAGTATAACTGACTGATCACCACCAGTTTTATTCATCATGTCATAATGCGCTCCACTAAAGTCAACCTGTGTACGTAGGCTGTATATATATCACAGCCGCACACAACCCACTGCTAGCACCCTATATAAATATTTGTCACCATCAATCTGCACTACTTAGTTAATAATGCTTACACTTAGTTTAGTGTGGTGGCAGCTTTTCACCAGTCACACATAATGACGAAAGAGTAGGTGTGGAGAGGACATCCATAAGCCCGAGACAAGCGGAGTGGTGCCGGGGAGACGGAAGAGCACAGCAGCAACTTTTGAATATTACTGACCCAGCACTTGGAAAAGGCAATGCACAACAAGACGAAAAATGAATGCTTTTTAGTCTGAAAATCCTTTCACCCTCTCACATTCAGCAGATCAGATTAAGAGAGAGGTTTAAGAAGATTTTGACATGCACAAAAAAAAAAAACTTCTGAGCCATGGGAGGGGGTGAGTCGGGGAAGGTGGTAGGGAGCAGTTTGTAATTCAGTGGCTTCAGGCAATTCATCACAGAAATTGAGTTTCTAATGCAGCATCTTGTGAATCCCTTTTGCCCTGTCAACGTTTTAATACATTACATTGAGAATGTAAATCATGTTGGAAATTTGGCACAAACTACGCAGCCCCCACTGCGCTCGCGCTCGCCTTGCCACACGCGCTCGCCTTGCATCACACGCACATGCAGCGTGTGCAGGGTAACACGCATGTACAGTAACTCGCCAACATGCTCACTGTGGCCACAGATCCACAGGCAGAGCCAGCACTTGATTTAATATAAAGCAAATATCAAGTTGCGGCTTTGCCTAAAACACAGTCATTATTGTTTCTCTTAATTATCACTCAGCTCTAATCACAAAAAATAAAGCAATGAAAATTGCAAATCTTATAACAGGCAAAGAGCTGTGTTGTATTGAAGCACCAACATCAGTGTCACTGCTATGATATCGCTGAGGCTCATGACCTGAAAGGTCAAATATACTGGACACACAACGGTGTACAAAGTACATGTATGAATTCGGAATATGTCGTACAAACATGTTGCTCATAGAAAACATTATCATTTCACCATATTTTTACCCAAATATTTAGTTGTTTTCATCGAATCATAACCCCATTATTAGTCTGCTGTTGCAAAGATATTACACCAATACCCCATTATTATTATTATTATTATTATTATTATTATTATTATTATTATTATTATTATTATTATTATTTCTACTATTAATATTAAGAGCCTATCATCATGACATGATCTGATGTGTTGAAAAATAAGGATCAAGCGGATCAAAAGGTGATCCTTTCATTACTCTGTAATGTGTTTGTCCACATCAGCCTGCTACAGTTTTCCTTTATTACAGCTGGTATCGTCAGGACACCTGGGTGACGTGACACCTCGGTGACGTACCTGGGTGACGTACCTGGGTGATGTACCTGGGTGACGTGACACCTGCGTGATGTGACACCTGGGTGACGTACCTGGGTGACGTGACACCTGGGTGACGTACCTGGGTGACGTACCTGGGTGATGTACCTGGGTGACGTGACACCTGGGTGACGTGACACCTGGGTGACGTGACACCTGGGTGACGTGACACCTGGGTGACGTACCTGGGTGACGTGACACCTGGGTGACATACCTGGGTGACATACCTGGGTGACGTGACACCTGGGTGACGTACCTGGGTGATGTGACACCTGGGTGACGTGACACCTGGGTGACGTGACCCCTGGGTGACGTACCTGGGTGACGTGACACCTGGGTGACATACCTGGGTGACATACCTGGGTGACGTGACACCTGGGTCACGTACCTGGGTGACGTGACACCTGGGTGACGTGACCCCTGGGTGACGTACCTGGGTGACGTACCTGGGTGACGTACCTGGGTGACATACCTGGGTGACGTGACCCCTGGGTGACGTACCTGGGTGACGTGACACCTGGGTGACGTACCTGGGTGACGTACCTGGGTGACGTACCTGGGTGACATACCTAGGTGACGTGACACCTGGGTGACGTACCTGGGTGACGTACCTGGGTGACGTACCTGGGTGACGTGACACCTGGGTGACGTACCTGGGTGACGTACCTGGGTGACGTGACACCTGGGTGACGTACCTGGGTGACGTGACACCTGGGTGACGTACCTGGGTGACGTGACACCTCGGTGACGTACCTGGGTGAAATGACACAAAAAGTTTTGTTCAATGTCATGGAAAACAAGGTGAGTGGACAGAGAGCAGCATGGAGGGCAGTAGGAATGTTACTACTGTCACTCATTCAGTCTCACTTTCAAACTCGGTGGAAGCTATGGAACGGTGTTGGAGCGCTGTGTCAAAACTAGACAATGAACAAATTATTTATTCCACCTAAAGTTGAGAAAAAATCATCCATGCTAAGTAGATCACCATCACTTACAGTGAAACTTACAGTTAAAGGGCAACTTAAAGTTTTTTTTCTGTTTTTTTTTCTGTCACATCCTTACAGCTGTATAACTTCACATTGTAAGAGCTGCTTATGTGCCATTTAAATACATTTGCACTTGGAAACTGCCCATGACACCAGTCTGCTGTTAGCAGTAGATCCATAATCCACAGGAGCATCTGGGGTTAACAGAGAGGTTAGAAGACACGCGACGGTCCTGTAGGGCAGCATTAAGGGAGCAGAAAGCATTACACATTCACTTCCCTTCCCACATTTCTACGCTGCACTGATTCTGGTCCAAAGCCTGCTTTTTCTAACCTTTAGGCCACGACAGCCCCAATTAAACTTAAGCACAACAACAACTCCTCTAACAGTAGATTTCTCAAGTCAGTCATTCTTTTTCTTTTTTTTTTGCTGCCGCTTGTGCAAATACAGCGCTGTAAGTACGTCTTCTTTGGTGGAGTGTGGCGCTCACGCTGCTCCGCGAGGTAAAGTGCACAATGAGCACATTTGCTTCAAATACAGTACTATCGTTTTCAGAGTGGGGGATCATAGTATTCAAATCCGTATTTAACCTTTCAAGGCAGGAGGATTATGCAGCAAAGTCTCCATTCCGAGCGGTTTCCTCGCCCCCTACTCCCTCGCCATAATAATGATCATTATCATCATTGTGTGAAAAGAGGATTATCATATCGTTATATAAACCCAGGAACACCCCTACTATTATGAAGTAATTTCACTCTCATCAGTGGACCAGCCCTGTGTATGACAGTCAGCTGAGCTGTCACAGGTGACCACGGCGGTCTCCCATCATCCTCTGCTGTGAAGGAGGACACAGAGACAGTGTCTCATTTCAACCTCAAAATGAAAAAGATTAGGAAGCAGAAATCCTTGTTTTAAAAAAAATGGCATCTAATGGAACATTTAGTATGTTTGGTGATAATAAATGATACCTTTCAGGAGATTTTATTTACCTCCTCTTGTGTTTGGACATTATATTAATGAGGATTGCACCAGAATGACTGTTAGAAAAAGAAGAAACACTAATGACAAAAAAGAGACTGACGCAGTTGCAGGAATGTGTTAAAATGTTTTCATTATGACGATTTACACTAGTGATGTAATAATAAGGGAGTGAAGCAGACGCATTGCTACAGCGTAGGATGAATTATAAAAGTATGGCTGTTACACAGTTTGGAACAAACTCCTACCTCGAAAGAACACCTCAAAACTTATTTTTTGAAAAATAGCTTTAAATGAATTTACACATTTGTTTGTTTTTTTAAGTCGCTTTTACTATTAATCAATATTTTCGATATTATATGAAATTTTAGCATTATTTGCTTGTTTTATTACTAGTATTATGACTATGTTAATGACTGTTTATTTGATTCTTTTTCCTCTTTTTTATACCTGTGTAAAACACTTTGAACTGCATTTTATAAAAGGTGCTGTATAAATTAAGTTTATTTATTTATTTATTTATTTTGTATTCCTGGCCCCTATCAAAGCAAGAACACAATCAATGCTGTCAGCTGTATCAACCTTTATTTTGTGAGATAACCAACATGTAAAACTGTTGGCCAATGTCTATGGTTTGGATTTTTTATTTTTCTATTTTTCTGTATCTCTATGATGATAAAGGTTGGCCTTCTCTGCGAGTCGTGATCAGAGCAGACGTTTTAAGTCAAGATGAAAATAATTTAGATCACATCCTCATTGTGGACCTTTTTAACAACATATGCATTACAAGTTGAAAAAAAAAACAATGCTCTGTGAGGCTTTAGCACGGCGCCGCTTTGTGCAGGATGCTAACATGCTAACTACGACAATGCAAACATGCTAACTACGGCAATGCTAACATGCAAACTACGGCAATGCTAACATGCAAACTACGACAATGCTAACATGCTGATGTTTAGCAGGTAATATTGTCCATGGTCACATTCTTAGTTCTGCATGTTAGCATGCTAACCTTCGTTCGTTAGCACAAAGCACAAAGAAGAACTAAAGCCGACGTAAATGCCGTAAATGTTGTTTAACAGGTATCTGGTCATAAACCAAATATTTCAATTCCCTCATATTTATATATTAAAATCCAGTTACTTGTTCTTCCTGAAAAACAAAATATGACGTGTCCTTACGTAAGCTAGCCAACCAATTTCAACCAATAATATGACATTCACCCAACAATCAATCTGCAACGTTCAGCAATGAGGGAGGTCGTGTGTGGAGTGTTGCATTCAAAGACTTTTCAGCAGTCCAATTACATGCCAAGGGTTTTATATAAATCCCTCTTGTAACTGTTCTCAATTCAATTGTTTGTTTTTTCTTATGAATACTCACAGAACAGAAGCTGAAGACCTTTAAAATCTCATTGAACTGTAGTATACTGACGTCGCAACCGCTCTCTTCTCCCATTCCCTGGAGCCCACGAGCTATGAGGCGTCCTCGACGAGGCTGCAGGAAGAACTTCAGGGGGGTCAAGTGATCGGCTGCTCCGAACCATCGTGGTCTGGCACTAGTCTGCTGATTTTACAATTTCTTAAAATTGTGTATTCTTTACTTCAATGAAAACAGGTCAAAACGTAGTAATCCACAATCCTGGCTTGAACACTGTGAGCATATAGGTTGTAGGTAGTTGCTTTGCATAGGAAAGCCTTTTCTTTCCTGAAAGGGACACTAGCACCATATTGTGGATAAAGTTTGCACTACTGGACATTGATTACAAAAAACAACCTCACACTTTTGACAAACATACAGCTGCCTCATTCAAAGGGTGCTTTTCTCTTTTCCGCTTTCCCCTTCTAATTATTTACAATGTGCTGCTTGCTGTCATTTAGAAACTCAATAGCGAGGTCAGCTCTGTCACTCCCCAGAACCCCGATGTTTCTGCCTCTCCGTAGGTGCAGTCTTAAACATATGGACTCCTTTAATTAAATCATACCTTGACTCAGTTCTCCTCTCAGTCTTACTGACAGCAAGGTCATTAAACTATTAAAGGGAGTCACAGGCAAAATTGTTGTGAGCAGATTGAAGCAGGAAAGGTTAATTAAATGGCCATTGCTTCTCCTTACCTCAAGCAAATCAGCATTCTTCTATCCCAGACAGCCCAATGTGAGAGAATGTGGCGCTTTTTTCCCTCATGCAGCACAAGATGTGTGAGCGCACGCCTATTATTTTCTGGGCTACAGGGGAAAAAATGGTTTATCTCAAATGTTTTTTTTTTCTTGCACGTTGCAGCGTGATACAAAACTGTGGCCTCTTCCTGTGAACCCTCCAACACAGTAAAACTACAGAAACAAAAGCGGTGAGATAGCACCTCCGTGTCTGCCGTGGTTAAGGACACATGTTTTCAGAGTGCGTCAGATTATTCTTAAACACCCAAACACCATGTTTGCGTCTGCCTTTTATACCAACGCTTACAGAAAAGGGTAAAAACACGCTATTATAAAGCTTTTTTCACATAATTACCTTTTCATTCAGCAGCGCTCTGAATATTAGGTAATTTTCTTTTTTGCTTGGTTTGTCCTTGAAAATTCCAAAAATGTTGCAAAACATAAACATGACTTTACAGTGGTGTGGCATGCAGCAAGCTGAAGAGTTTACTGCTCACCACTAACAGGATCTTCAGGTTTAGTGCCAACAAGGTGTGTCGACCTCAGACACTGTAGCTTTGAGACATTTTACATATACAAACATTTACTGCAAATCAAGTAGCAGATATTCATTCCTTTTCAAAGCAGCCAATCACTGACAAAATGTAATCTCAACATTCTTCTCCATCCTGCAACTTCACCTTCCTGGCACTGTTACGATTTTGCGGTAGATTGGAGGCGAGTTGGAATCTGTATTGTGGCTACAATCACAGCCCACTATTATAACCAGCTTTGTGTCAGACAATACACTGTGTTACCTGTAGACAGCTGTGATGGATTTTACAACAGCTGGAAGTGATACTTTGCAGATCTGGAGAATTTTTATCTCCTCCATACCTGCTGCTGGAATTTCACAACAACCTCACAGTGTTTTGTCTGTGAGTTATCTTCAAAAGCTAACTTAGTCTTTGTGATCATCTGCACATACGATATACAGGTTATAAATGCCAAACATTGGACATTTATTAAGTTACATGTCAATTATGGCAGGTATTTTAAAGATCAGTTAAAACAAAGTTAAAGCTTTGCACCACTGCACTCAAAAGGTAGATGCAAATAGTCATAGTGTTAAATAGTACTCGCAAATACCAGAGTTTTCTTCCTGTCCACTGGTCTTGTGATACTCAATTCAAAAGATTAGAAATGTGAAAAATGCCATACGCTGAAGGAAAACGTTCATGCTAACATGCTAACTATGATGATGCTAACATGCTAATGTTTAGCATGCTAATTATCACTAATTAGCACTCAGCAAAAATGAGAAGTGAGGCAGACATAAACTTAATGTCACTAGTTTAGGTCATGAACCACAGATTTAGACACTTCTGACCTAATGACGGTGTTGCATGAAACCAAAGTTATTACATATCTGTAACACATTTCATTTAAGCCAATACATAGAGAGGCGTTGAACTGAAAATCACAAATGAGGCACAAAAAGGAAAAATTGGGGGATCACCAAAGTCAGTGAGATACATAATCTGAAAACCCTGAATGTAGAAAATGTGTGCCAATCGATGTGTTTCACTGTATATGTGAAATTCTGAGCTGTTGATAACAAGTCAGGGGAGCACCAACGTCATTAGGTATCATCCTCTGGGGAACGTGAATGCCTGTGCAAAATTTCCCAGCAATCCATCAAACAGTTGTTGAGATTCTTCAGTTTGGAGCACAGTGACGTACGGACTGGCAGACCAACCGACACAGTGACATCACACCATTACTGTGGCTAAATAAAATTACACCAGAAATGAACAATAAATCCTTAACAGCTTCAAATTCAACACAAAAACGTTGGCAATGGGCTTTTATGAAAGCTTTTTGTCCACCACAGACCTGTCACTGAACTGTAACTTGAAGATACCAGTTACCAACAGCATGAAGCATGAAGTTAATTATTGGAGAAAAGAATCAAATAATTAAAAGGTACAGGTGAATTGGAATGAGCCATTTTGTGACTGACCCTCCAATTAATAGCTTTGGCACTTTGATACAAATGTAAAAGCAGATAAAAGGGTAAAAGCATAATTTTATGAATAAGTGTTTTTGGTGGGATTTTCTCTTGTTTTCAGTGTGAAAAGGTTGAATTGTGTCCATTTCCATTAACTGTTTTTATATTGTTGAATATAGCCCTTTGAGATTGTCACTGAGAAGTGTAAAAAATAAACCAGTCATACTTGTTTTTGATCACTTGAGTTGGTAAAGACCAGGCCAGAGCTAAAAGGACAGGGAATACTGGTGACACCACTGTGTTGATGAACGGTTTTCATTGCTCCTTCTTCCTGGATGCATTAATAGTAAACGGTTTGCAAATTGGCCATATGATTTTCACCACCATAAAAATAATTTCAACCTTCACAAAATCAGGGTGAACCTGCAAACAGGCTTAATGTTACTTTGTTATTGTCATACAAACAATTAAAATGAGTAGTAAAAGAATATTGTATTTCTATATAATATTTGCTTTGATTTAAAAGAGCTTGGTAATCATAGTTGTAATTATAAGCTGCTGAATGTTGTTCCCTCTCTTATATCTATTTTATATTATTGTGAAAACAGTTTCTTGCCAAAAACTACATTTTACAGGATTATTTTTGAACACATTTTAAAAGTTAGAATTGACCTTAGCCCCAAAACAAATTTTACTGAGTAGAGCATGAATGCATCATAACCTCCACTCAGGTTAGCAGTTAGCAGTTAGCTCCATTTTCATCAGAGAGATGCCATGCCTGGTGGTAACAAAAACAACTATTAAAAACAAAATCAAATCCTTACACAACAACAGCTTTACAGCTCTTCTTTCTTTTCTTTTCTTTTCTTTTGGATGGAAATTAGCTTCTTTCTGGCATATTCTTGAGTGTTCATTAATATGCATTGTCCTCACCAAATAAACAAACAAACTTTCTAAATTACATTGTCTGTTACAAAACAGGTAAGAGCCCAAAAACATTTGCAAGGTGGGATGTAATAAAATCAGTGGTAAATGGTGATCTTGCATTAAAGGATCAGTGTGTATGATTTAGTGGCATCTAGAGGTGAGTGAATACCTTTCCGCTGACCCTTCCCTTTCCAAGTACGTGAGAACTATGGTGGCCTTCAGGTCAAATAAAATTGCTTGCTCTAGAGCCAGTGTTTGGATTGTCCTTCCTGAGCTACTGTAGAATATGGTGTCCTCCATGAAAAAGGACCTGCTCCCTTTGGAGATATGAATGGCTCAGTCTAAACTAATGTAAACACTAGTTTCAGGTGATGATATACCAATGAAAAAAACAATGTTTATATTTTTTCCCATTTCCGCTAATAGATCCCCCTCCACTGTGACATATACTGTTAGAGTTTCTGTGCAGACTGTGAATTAAACGATGAAATAAGGATGAGCGTCCAGCCATCATCCAGCCAACATGTGCTACCAGCTAAACGAAGCTACATGAAGACAACAGTAAAGACAGAAGCAGAGTCCCAGGTGAGGTGTTACAACTTGGTGCCTGGGTAATTAAAAAGGATGAAAGTGCTGGACTCAATTATGAGATACGGCACATTGTTTAAGGCACAATGTGTTGGTCTACGATGGCTAAAATGAAATACGCATGGCCTCATCCTTTGTGTTCACATGGCATGCAAGCATGATCGGTGAATTACTTCGTCAGGTGGAGGTGCCAAGTGGGCAAAGAGCTACAGTACACAGGAGTCTCAACCTCAGGTTCGATCCCGCAGCTGCTCATACGCTGGTTAGAATTGGATTCAAGGACTCAAAAATGGACTGATTTGGATTTCATTTGACAAACAGGTAAAAAATACAGCATCTAAATGTCATGCATAAAACTGGATTGTTGGGCTGTCCTTGACTAAAGAAATTCTTAGTCTAACACGAATAATCAGTTGATTTAATCAAACCGAAACTTTCATCGCATGAATGCAAGACACAAGACTGCAAGAAACTTCAGCGAAAAGCAAGCTTTGTTTTCCCGCTTGTTTTTCTGGTTATCGCAAATGTCGCTCGTCCACAGCTTGTTTCTCAACGACTCCTTGACATTGAAAAGAATGCCGTGATTTCACATCAGCTTTCTGCGGGTATCTTCTCCATTGTTGGATTGTGACTGGGCCAGGCTACGTCAGATACATTTTAATTCCAATACTCTTTACACTGCTAATGGGAAGAAGTACGCTGTTGGAGAGCTGCGATAGAATTAATCGTCATCAATTTGCACAAGGGCTCTTTATCCCGCTTTCACCAGGTGTGATCATCATTACTGCATGGAGGGAATCTGCAGCACTCAATTCATTCGGTGAAACAATACGCATCGCTTATCTCGCAGCAGAACAGATAACTGCCATTCTCTTGTTGGACGACAATGTCACACCAAACTCTGTTAAAAAATGTGGCAATTTAATGTGGCCTTGATTGACCGCGTATATATTGTAATATGCCTCCTCTTTGTCATCTTGGCCTGTACAGGAGGACGAGCAATACATCTTAAACTGTTATGGTTAACCACTGTTGCTGACGTTGGGAAATGCTTACATGACGATGGTTTCAGACGTAGATTGTAAACTCTGTTGTTACTACAAGAATAGCTGAAAAGTTGATTTTTGTCATAATAAATGTGTCCAAATAGGCTTTATATTTGTTGGCCATCCTTTAAAAATCTTCCAAATGAACAAAGAAGGACTATGCTTCTTCTGTGAAAATGTGATTATGTCTTAATTCTTAGTGGTATATATGTTTCAGGGAGTTTTGAACATGGATGAGACAGCATCCCGACCAAAGCCTTTAACCCCTACGATTTACAATAGTGATAAAACGACTATTTTATCTTGGGTATTAGTTTAATGAATGCTAGCCAGCAGGAAAACCATATTTTCCATGTCAACGATATCAATTGTGAAAAAGCTCCATATAATAATTTCTAGAGTCTTTTGTGATTGATAAACTCTTAAACTCATTGTACAGGATAGGAAGACTAAGTTAGCAATGGCTGGTGAACACTGTGGTGTATTTCCCTGCTAAAGGAACAAAAATGTCTCTTTGTATTTGGTGGAGACCAAAATAGAGCTCAAAGAAAAGTAAATACTGCACCACTTGGTATGTTGCTGCGTCTACTAGACATTTAAATTGTCTGTTAGCACAGTCGCTGTGTGAATATGGTGATAGTACTTCAGTGTTTCCAGCTTGTTACCTTTTAATATTGTTATTATTTTAGGGGTCTCTTGAGCATGTGTTTCCCCTGTCTTGTGTCTCTTCTGTTATCTCTAACAATCTATCTGATCTAGTAAACAGCATCATCTACAAGTAATTTTCTTTGCAACAAGTTACCTTTCAAACACTGCAATAAAGTCAGCAATACATCTTTTCTGTTTTAGTTTAATTGTTAGTCAACATGGGTTGTATTCCAGCTTTGAGTCTCAGATACACACATCCTTTACGGACTGGAAGCTCTGCTGAAATGTTTGGACATTGGAAAACCTTGATCAGCTCCTTATTATACTAAAACAAACAGAAGATTTGAACATGTGTCTCTCCTGCCAACATATTAATTGAGAATAGAGTTTGGGAAGTTTAAAAAGCAAACAAAGGGTCAGGGTTAGCTGGCAGATAAACTGTGAAGAGGCTGGCAGTTCACCGCTCCTAATTATATACAACAAAAACTGCTATCCATCTCTTTCTTTGACAGGGGACAGTGGTCAGAGTCAGGGAGTTGAGTTAAATGTGAGGAAGCAAAAATTGCCTTCATTGCTGCCCTGGCATTACCTATGCAGATCTTTATCAGGAAGGCCAGTGACTCTATTGTGACTGTTTTGCTGGCCTTACAATGGCTTTCTGTGCACCTATGCTACCAGGAGATTGGCTGAAATTATATTCTTTTCATGCTTGGCTAGGCTGCAGCTTAGAAACAAGCTGCTTATGGAAGCCAGGGGAAGATTGCTGATAATAGGAGCTTCACATCCAGTTGACCTTTTTCCTACTCTCTTTTGCTCCTTCGCAATAGCTCAATTGCAGTGACAGGAGAAAAGGAAACAATCTGTTCCGTAGAGGACACATAACCTGCACCATCTAAGCCAAGGCCTTGGCACTGAATGGCAAGGTCTTGGCTCCTTGCAACCAATACTGTGATTTCCACGGGGCCTAAAAGGGATTGCCCAGGCTTACTCATTATTTATGTCTCTCAATTTCCACATCTCCTTGCATCTCGTTGCCTACAGCTGGGATTCCAGACCATCAGGTCCTGGACCTGCAGTTGGGCACGGGCTGCTGGGCAGCAAGACATCTGAAAATCCTCAATTTTATCTGCCCTTTGTACAACATATAAATGCAGCTTTATAGGCGGAGTTACAAAAATATCGCAAATACTCTGGAAAGCTGTACACAAAGTTGGAGGCCTTCATACGTCAATATTACTTACATAAATGTAATAGTGTTTCCCCACAAATGTGTTTTTGGAGAAAACATGTTCAGACAGAAATGTATTGAATGAATCTGCTAAACCTTGCCGCCAACATTATCCAATCTTATATTACATGCTTTGTTTGTAAATTTTTGACTGCCAACGGCTTGGTTAAGTTGAGAAACTAAAATATCTTGGTTAACAGGGTCAGTTCATTCAAATAACAAAAAAACACCATGCTGTCAACAGTTTTCATTGGAAATGCTTCTTCAATTATTCTAATGAAAAGCTTTAGTCATTTAGGCATGCTGAATTAGATTGTTGTCATTTTTCTATGTAGCCTCAAATTCACCTTCATTTTGGGGTCAAGGCAAAGAGATACCTCGAAAACTAGGTATACGGCGTTGGAAGCACATATGAAAGGTATAGAGTCTCCTTTCCTGGTGAGCCTTGAATGTTCCATGTCCCTAGCATAAAGAATTATACAAGCCTTGTACTCCTGCAGTTGGGTGTGCTCTATGAGTTGTTGTTTTTTTTTGTCCATATCTTTTGGTCAACCTTGCAAAGGCGGAGCATTTTCCAATCCAAACCAAACCGAACCAAGGTATGCATGAATTTGTGGATCGTCTCAAGTTCTTAGGATTCTATGGTGATGTGAGGGGCACTGTCCACATCTTGGACCAAAACATCTGACATTTTGAGGCTGATGGTTAAGCCCCTACACCCCCTTTAACAGCAGCCCATCAGTCGCTGGAAACTGCCTTCATTGTGCATAGAAACTGCAGTGTTGTCAGCAAAGAGGAAGTCCTTGGTTTTTGCCTTCAGCCTTGACAAGATAAACAGTTAGATTACAGGCGAGTATACAGCCTTGTTTTACTGAATTTGGATGTTGAATGGCTCAGAGTTAGACCCGTCATAGACAACAGTCCAAGAGTCCCATTCATGTTGTCATAGAAGGTCTTCACAATCCTCAAGAGTGTTGGGGGACAAGGATCTTAAATAGACATCTGCTCACGAGGTCGAAGGTTTTTGTACATTTGATGGACAATATAATTGTCCCTAATGGGCCTGAACTACTTTTGAGAATAACTTTATTACCATGCCATAAATCATAAGCCTGGAGCCATTCATTTTCATGGATTAATTTCATATTTTTTTATTATTTTCCCAACATACATGTCTCACCATCAGTGTTTGGTGCAGTGCATTCACACAGGATGAACAAAGTCTGTATTTTACTCAAATTTACTGAAATGATCCCCCAGATATGAAGACCAGGCTCTGTGTAACATCTGAAAAAAGACACAGAAAAGCAAAAAGTACGTTCCCAAATCACAGAGATACCAATTTGCGCAGTTCAATTAATGAATATGTAAGTAATCTCAGGTAAAATTCCAGCAGGCAGTCATAACTCACCAGTCAGAATGTATTCAGTGTTCAACAGTATTAACAGTATTCAACACTTTACACTGCCATGTATTTTGTTTTTCTGCAAGCAAGTTTTAATAATTCCAATCTTAAAACTGAATATGCAGTATTTGGGTGTCAAAATCACCAATGCAAGAAAATGTTGAAATGTTACTGACAGTGGCCATTACAGGAACGTTTTTAAATTAGTGCATCTGAACAACTGGAGATTTTGATATTTTCCCCTAAATACTTTCTAAATGTTAGTTATCATTGTCTACTGTATGTTATGTACGTCTACTGTACAGCACAGATTGATGTAAAATTTGAGTAAAACGTATCTATTCAGTACAGAGACATGTATAACAAATATATATTTGCTTGCTTGGGGGCTCAGGGGATAATGTAGGTATGTATGTAGGTCAGGTGGCAACCGCCGGTTCTGAAAGTGAAGCCAACTGTGGACCACAAACCAATGGGTGACTTGTATTATGGGTTTGTATAAGTTCTATGATGTAGGTACAGTATATGTAATTACAAAACTGTGTCGACAGAGACGGTGGTGCCATGTTCTTCCTGCAATATAACGGAGTCGCCATCCACTTCTTTTCACATGCCATTGACCTGCACAGGGCCTCTATGAGAGCTACAGAATATTTAGTTTGAAAATAAATTTGGTGCATCTTCTCAAAGGTGCTGTGTGCAAATGTCAGTAACCTCCTCAGAGCCCGGTGGTCCGTCCTTAAGCCGGAGGGGGAAGTTCGCTCGTCACAGTGAAGGAGTTGAAAAATCTTTGCATCCACTCAACCAGACCTTTTAAATGTAAACACAAATTTTTTTTTAAATCAGTTTGACTCTACAGGTTAGTGAAGCTAAAGTTGTTTTACACAACATTACAAGGCCAACACTGAAAAAGAAAGAAAAAACATTTTCACTTAATGTAGAACTGCACACTTGGCTTGACCCACTGCCTTCTTAAAATGTGAGTCATTCCACTGATTTATTGCATATTAGTCCTTTAAGTGGGTTAGGAATCTCTATTGTGGTGAACTATCTAAATTAGATGAAGTCAAGCAAATTCTCTTCTTCTTCATTCCAGCCGAACAAAGACTGGACTGGAACAAAATGTGTTCACGTACACATTCAGATACTGTAAATATCATCTTTTGTAGTCAGTGTGTTCAAGAAATAGGGGATGGAAGTGGTTTAGCTGATTCCAGAAATGGTTTTCACATTTCATCAATAGCTGAAAATGCCAAATGATTTTGGAAGCCAATATTTTACATATGGGGGGCGATTTGTGAGATTTTACAAACCCGGTACGGTAAATGATATGTAAAATGAAATGCCTGGAACCGTTGTTTCGACAACATGCAGCACTTAAACCCAAACTACGTTGGCTGATGAGGAATGGCTTGTTTGTGTTTGTGTGGTTTCTATAGCAACCTCAAAATAATTAAGAATCAACAATGGTTTCCTAACAACAAAGACGATTCTCTACATTTCAGTTGCTATGTTTATATTTTGACTAGATTCTGCACACGCCAAAAAAAAAACCTTTAGATATCCTGTTTGCTGAATCTCACTGTATCTACAAGGATTTCACACAAACTCTCAAAGAGGAACTGATGAAGTCTCACATTTTTCCTCCCTTTCAAAGGGGGGGGGGAATAAAAGTGATCCAAGAGATAGCTCTGGCCCTCATGTGGGGGCCAGTGGTTGCAGGGGATATGTATATCTGCAGATAAAGCCTTCTGTTCCGAAACAGTATTTACCAGGCCTTTTAGATACACATCAGCCGTGAAGCCATGGGTCCAGCCTTCATTATGCTGTGTGAATCTTCCCTCATTTAGCAGGGATAGCATCTCCTTTCTTCCACCTCCAAATACCCCTATCCACATCCCCATTCGCTCTGCACAGCTAACAAGCAAGATGTTGCCATTGATGGTGGCAATATAGCTGGAAACAAATATCTTTGTTCGGTCTTTCTCCGAGACCCCCCCGGCCGTTTTTTGACAAACCTCGAAAGAGGAAGGGAATGAAAAGGTGCTCAAACAGACGATACGCAGTCAGTCGGGAATATGTGCAAAAGACCACCAGCCGGTAAGGTGACAAGATAAGTAAGGCCGATCTTTGAGAAGTTATCGGGGACAGAAAACAAGATGATCTTTTAAAAAATTGCAACAATGCAAAGAAATCCCAGATTTTAAAGTGAGCATAATAAAAAGCACAGTTCAATAATTGTTCTACATTATAAAAGTGTGAGAACCTTCGCATGCAATATAGCAACTATCTTTAGATTTTAAAAAAGGACTAAATTGACTGAAGAATAATTCAAAGAAATGAAGCTTCTCGCATTCTGACGACACACTTTATCACAAAGTGGTTTCTGTGAGGACGCGGTGGAGGCGTGGTGCTCTCACCGGTGACCTCTCGCAGCCGTAATTAGAGACTCACCGTCCCGAGCTTCCCACCCTGCTGTCGTCCCACCGTGTAGCACAAAACTCCTTCATATCCACATGTGTGGACATGCATGTAAACTAAACACAAATGATCACATCGTGCCCGTTGCATGCAGTCTACACAGTAAAATAGACACATCAAATGTTTAAAACATTTATTTTCTACTTCCTTCATTTTAATCTTCAAATAACAACGTCGGAGAAAGGATGTTATGATGCTACACGCTGTTATTTTTGCCGTTTGGGCCAGAAGCCACCCTCACATGGGCGAGATGTGCCCGGTGACACTCTATTGACATTTTTCCCTTGAGAACAGAAGGCCCGGGAAGCATAAACATTGGCTTGCTAGGCGTGCACTTGCGCTGATGTTGAGATGGGACCATTCCCCTATCAGATTTCCGTCATATTTCTCCGGCTGACTAGACTAAGCACAAGTCAGAGGTATGAGCCGATAAAGGGTGTCTTTCACACAGCAACAACACGTACCAGTGTGCTTATCACCTCAGTGCCTAACATGCAATCACAAGGAGGACAGGGGGAAGATTGTTACATTTGGTGATTTGTTTTTTTTTTTTTTGCTTTTGGGGACTGATAAAGAATGTGGAATCTGAGCGGGAAAGCCCATCTCTGCAGGCACGACATGAGCCGCTGCTGAGGCAGGCCTTGATTTGCTCCCCTATGTCTTAATGTAAATAACATGCTTTGTTGGGTGGCAACTGAAATAAACAGAAAAAAGGTGCAGCCCAGAGCAGAAACAGCACAGAGAAATGTCCAAAATTAGATCAAATAGAAATACCTTTTAAAATGATCTGCATGTTCTGCTTTTAAATGGAAGAAGAAGAAAAACATTTCATGGAGGTACACGACGAAGAGGAGAAGAGAGGAAAATGCATATAGTATTATACAAGGTATTTAATAGAAGACATAAAAGGGCTTTTATTTCCCCCAAAATGTTCTGTGAGCTTTAGTGTGAAAGCCACCGAGGCTCAGGCTCGCCTTTATTCCTTTAGCTGTAATGGCAGCAATTAAAAAAATATAAGGTAAACTTTTAAACAGCCTTTTCTCTGGCATGAAAAACACTGTGTAGCAAAATGGTAATAATATATTCATCCCTAGGTAAACATCCCTGCCATGTCCTTTATAAACAACGGCGGTGAACAAAATGAAAGTGATAATTTCTCTCCCTTTGAGAATTCTCTTCTTTAATTCTGACAGTAAACTCGTGGCTGTTACGGGGTGTTAAGTAGGATTTAAAACTTGTCAGACAAGACATGTTTGAAATTGCTTTAAATAAGTGCACTGTGTTGCTGTCAACCACAGGCTTAGAGGAAAATATCCCCACAATTGAAGCACTCATCTGGGCTCAGAGAGCTGTGCCCCAGCAACCGGGCCAAATTCTTCCTCTGCTCGCCGACTCGAAGCCCTGTGAGCCAGCACCCCCTGCTGGACTGAGGCTGCACTGCCACAGTCCTCATGAGCGAGACTCAAACGTGTTTGCATCTGCATGGTTTACTTCGCGTTCCAACATCACGGCGTCCGTTACAAATGGCGTCAGGTGTTATTATATCAAGTCGATGTTTTACCTCAGAAATCTTCACCCGCATCTTTTTCTTGCCAACGTGAATGTGGATCAATTTTCTAATTATTCTTTTGGCCTTGAATGCACCTCTTTGTTCGAAACTCCAGCGACAGCCTTCACTGGAACTATATGGTGTTTAAAAAAACAAACCTAAATACAGCAGAGCCTCCACTGGCTCTGATGATGTTTGTGCTATTACATTACAATGACACAGGATGAGTGCAAAATATTCTAACATGACTTGAGTCAATAATGGCTATTTTTTTTTTAAAATAAATTGTGATTTATATAAGATTCCATGTTTTCATTAATCATTCCTCTTTTGTTCTTAAAAACTAAATATGGATTACAGAGTAGACTATAATCAGAATTTCCACACAGCGAAAGAGCAACAATAGGATTTGAATTTAAGACCCCGGGAAGTTTTCAGATTCCACCTCCAGTCATTTAATTCCTGCAGCTCTGCTGAGAAAAAAAAAACATACATCCTGAAAGCAAGGCAACTGAATAAAAATATGTTTTTACAAGGACAAATGTTAAATCACAGTGTGATAACTTCTCAGAGTGATGCTGTGAGGACTTAATTGCTGATAAGTCGGTCTTCATCCTCACTATGTATCATTGTGACTGAGAAAGAACACGAGTCTAATGTCTCTCGAGAAAAGAACAGTTTTTGCATGCTTAAAAGAAATTCATCACAAAAGCTAGAATTATATGGCATGTGCAATTTTTTTCTGTGTTCATTATTGAAATAGTTCAAATATAATAGAATATTCTTTATTTTTAAACTGTGTCATATTGTTGTCTGGAAAAGGAGAAGTGCTTGTTCATAGTTATAAGAGAGCACAGTTTGAGATGTGTTTCTAACAGCACAATTTAAAGCAGGACACCATGATTGTGAGGATCCTCTGCTGTAGCATTATAACTAAATGTATTTGTGTTTTGGACTCTGAAATTCTGATTTTGTGCACCAAACAATTCATCGAGAAAACAAATGGCAGATTAATTGTAATAGTTGCAGTCATATATTTTCCAAACGCTCTCACTCAAATTTACCAGGCCACAAAAACAGCTGGAAAAGGGTGAAAACCTGCTGTTGTCAAAAGCATCACACAACTTCTTGTATTAGCGCCATAACTTTGGCTGCTGGGTCTCACATTGCTCGTATTTCCCAGTAAGAAAAGAGGAGGCAGAGAACGAGCGGGGTTGTGATTTGAGGGACTAAACCTCTGCAGCACCTTGTCCTATGATCTGGCACACTCTCCTGCCAAGACGAGTCTTTATCATACAAAGGGATTAGATTGCCCAGTGTAAGTGCCTTCAAGTTATTAGCACCTTCTTATACAAAGTATAACAGCAAACCCAAAGACATTGATTGCAGGGAACAGTTCAAATATGATTTCCTTATAGCTATTAATATGTATGCCTTAAATAGAAGCACACCGCTAAGCAGCTTATGATATTATGAAAAGAATGTTCCCTCAGGGGCATAATATGCCAGCAGTGACAGTAAGGAGAGATTCGTATTTACCCAGATTGGCTGTACTTACGTCAAGCATTCTCAGAGCTTGTGGGAGGGAAGATGGGGCAGTGGCAACAGCTCGGTTTCGATAAGCACTTACCGTGAATAAAAGACAAGCATGAAAGTGAGGTTTAGCCTCTTTAAAGATTCCCGACCAAATGTAGAGGCAGATAGGGCAGGTGCCTTTGGTTCCGGACGTGATTAGCCGTCTGTGCAGCACTGTTCCCACAGAAATGAGACATAGCAGAGACATTGTCCAAGCTTGTCCAGGTGGGGGACCTGTCATCCCAAACCAGAGCTTAGCAGTGCAGTGCTTGGAGCGAAAGATTAGGACCCAGGAATTTAGATTTTTTTTTTTTTTTTTTTTTTCAATGAATGCTTAATTCAAAACAGATTTTTTTTCCCCCCTCGTTCCTTCTGCTTGCCTCACACCAGCTTTCATTCTATTTCATCCATCTTTACCTCGTTTTATATTGATCATTTCTACCTTGTCACTCGTGTCTCGTGGCAGCTTTATATGCTTCTGTGTCATGCAGACGTTTTTAGGTACAAATGTATTTAAAATGCGAGCGTGTGCGCTATTTCTCCTGCTTTGTTACTCGATGCAACGCATCACAAATTAACACTGATCTGTATAAGTGTATTAATTCTTTCTCGTGACCCGAGCTTAGAGAACAGAAGGACATGATCCTTTGAGGTACATCGGGCACAGATCCTATGAACACTGACACATCTAATTAGGGGGTCAGGGTTTAACTCCATATTTCATTGTAATATTTGAGTTGCTTTGGGTTTGTGATTGCAGCTCTTGTCAGCACAAATCCGAGGAATGGATAAAAATGGGGAAATTAGGGCAGGGGAATGTAATACATAACAGATCTTCTTTCTTTAGTTAGGTGGTCTAAACCAAGGCTCCAAACTGCACCATGAAGCTGGTGCGTAGTCAAGTGTGAAAGGCAGCTGGTGGGGTCAAAGGTGTTTCTGGTTGAATGCATGAATGTAAACCAGGCCGCAATCCTCAAATAAAATGAATAAAAAATAATGTTTCCCCTCCCAGGATACTGATTCTAAGGACAGATTAACATGTTTGTTTAAGTTCAACAATTCCCTCTCAAATATCTATGTTATATTGCTGTGAAAACATCTCCTTCAAACAACTGTATGTATTGTTTCTCACCTCAATCTACATTTTACGAGATTACATATGAACATATCATGATAGCGTTATAATTTACCTTCACCCAATAGTCATTTTTACTGAATAGTGCTTGAATGCATCATAGTGTATGTCAATGTAATCTCCATTGACGATAGCACCGTTAAAGCAGCAACCTCTGATTCTGAAAAGTGAAGCCGAAACTGAAGTGCCTTAAATTGTCATTATCTCTACTGGCCATCAGGAGGCGACGCTCTGGTTGTAAAAATAAGTCTGGTTACATGGAAGTTTATGAGAAAATTACTCTATTTCTCACTGAATTTATTATCTTAGTAAACATTGTAAACATGAGTTTATGGTATAGTTTCAAGTCTTCTTCAATCCAGCATGATGTTCATTTAGTAAATTATGGTCCTTTTAGAGTCACACAGACCAGAAAGCAGGTTATGCTTTAGGGCGGGGCTACCTTGTGAGTAACTTTGTTTTAACTCTTGCACTGTGTTTTCAATTCGTGAAAGTGAATCGTAACCTTTTGGTTACCTGCTGGCGACAGCCAAACACCAAGATGCAACGGCCGATATGTCGGAATCAAGACCTCAGAAGCTTTGTGTGAACATAGCAGTGGGAGATTTCATCTACCATTCAGCTAGATAGATGATTACAGGTAATCAGGGAGAATAAGCTGCACAGGAGTGTTTCACCCTTGGTGTACGAGTTTCCCTTTGCACAGGATGTACGGATCAAGTAGCAAGAATGTGATGTGAGCTGATAAATGATATGATGAAATGCGTACTTGCCGATTACCAAGCATTTTAAAGGCTCCATTGGAGACATTTCTGATTCTGGCATCGGTACAACTCTAAAAATCAACCATTATTTTTACCAGGGTATTTCGACTAGAGCAGTTTTTCTGTGAAACCTAAAATATGGAAATTATTTCAAGAGTCAAAAAGGAATTATTCATGTGAAAAAGGTATTTGGCCAACACTATCCATTTATGTGGGGCTTTAAGGGGCAATGAGTCAGATTTACTGCCCCCAGAGCTCAGAATATATCTGTGATGGATTGGTAGGATTATTGATCAATACCAATGACCTAATCTTTGCTTTGCAAGGAGATTTGTGGTTTTCCAAACTCTTTCAGCCAATGCAGGAAATCAAATACATTGATACACTGATACAAATTATTACATTAACTATTCACTTATTAAAAATGTTTATTATCCCTACACTTGATGTTTCTCATAGATCAGACTGAGTCGCCCTACTGCAGAAACATGACTTCATTGTTTCGCTCATGAGGATCAGAATGCGTGACAGATTTGGGGTCCGTGCCAAAGATTTGTGTAGGAGGTGATGAGTTCAATCAGTGCGGCAGGAATCCTTACAGGTAACACAGATGTTGTGTATGAAGGTCATGGATGACATATTGCCTTTTTTTTTGTTGCATCAGTCTAATTTGTACATCATCAGCCTCAAGTGGAAGCAAGAGGAATGCAGAATAACAGACAGGTTTAAAAGCCTGACAATCATATCCAAACAGTAATAAAACACCCACGGGTACATTCATACATTCAATGTCATCCGTCCAACTGATGGTTGCTATAAAACAGAGTATTTATTTTGTGGTGGGAGAAGTATTCAGATCATTTGCTAAAGTAATATCACACTCTAAAAATATTAAAAGTCCTGCATTCAAAAGTTTACTAAAGTAAAAGTAAAGAAGTATCAGCAAAATGAACTTAACATACTCTTTCTGGATACAAGTGGCTCTTTTGATTGTGTAATATTAACCATATATGCAGTATATATAGAGAGATATTAAGGGTTATTATTTGCAAAGCATTAAGCAATGTGACTAGCAGCTATAATGGTCAAAAAAATAAATTGTTTTCAAAATGTTATAAAGTATAATTATTCAGTAGTACATAGTGTAGTAGTAGAAGTGCATCGAATCCTGTAGTCAACCTGACCTGACTTAAAGGGACTTAAACCTCCTTTAAAGGTGGAGTAGGTGATTCTATTCAGAATCACTTTCTGTTACTTGAAATCCTCGTAACATACCAATATCAATGAATGAATTAAATGCTCTGACACCCCGTCCAATCAAAACAGTCGGGCCAGAGAAAATAATTGGACGGCCTGCCTGTCTGTCAATGCTTACTTCCTGATTGCACAAACTCTTTTGGTGTTTTGGGGGAGTGGCTTTTAACAGAGGTCTGAACGAAGGGGGCGGGGCTTTTTCAGTTCAGCGATGCATTGAAAGTCAAAGTTTCTGTGGTTTTTCCAAATGACCTTCTCTGTACTCTGAACATTTCGACAAAAACAATAAGATAACTTAGCTAATGTCAGCAAACCTGAGTTTGATATTGACATGATATATGTTTGTGTGTGTGTATATATATTTATATATATTCTCTCTGGTTTTACACACAACCATGATCGTCTATTAAACAGGTAAATTGTGAGGAATGCTCACAGCAACATTTCATCTTTCACCAGAGCTAATGATGTTGGAACTGAGTAAGACTTCCATTCAGTGCCAACCACTTCAGGAAACAGGATAGGACATTCTTCAACACTCTGTGCCTCCAAGCATTACCTGTGACTACGCCGTTGTACGAGCTACTTTGTCTTTCACACAGTAAAGAGAAAAGAGCGAGCACAGTTCCTGCTCTCTTGAATTGCTTTTATTTCTTGCAGGAACTCTGCGTGTTTGCTGAATGACTGCTGAGTGACCTTGATGCCGGAAACCAGTTTCCAACTATGTTATGTATAATAGGTATAGTAAGTGAGTAAAAGGCCGTTTTGTTAGTTGATTACAATGCCGTCCACCGCTTTGTTTAAAGTCCATCCAACAGGTCCTTGCACCTGATGTTGCTGCTGCTGTTTTGATTTTTTGCTTGTTCCCATTTTCACCACCTCCTTCAGTTCACCTGCGTCGGTTTTAGTGGCACTTCAAACGCGCTGCGGCTCATTGAAGTCTGAAATACCAAGTGCTGTATACAGTAGGCGAAGCTACATGGTTTTATCACAAATCACACTATGAAGCATGGAAGTTCCATGACCAGGAAAACAAATGATCATACAAAGTGGTCTGAATGTCTTTTTCCTTCTGCTGCAGCTCAGCAGAGCAATTTGAAGATTTAATCTACACTTTCATTTCATTAATAGAACGTGTTGATTGGATTTAGAAAATACTTTTAAATTTAAGACAAAATATTTCTTCTACATGTCTACACTTTGTAATCTACAGAAGAATTCATCGCGTTTCACTGAATGTTTTGCTAAAGAGTAACAGATATTTGGGTGCCAAGGCTGAAGTACAATACTGTATTGTGGCTCATGTAGCAGAATGATGTCCGGATCCAGCATTTCAATGTTAGAACCCAGGGCTGCACCAAATAGTGTGAAGCTTTGTTCATAACACTGACATTTGAATGATGTGCAATAATCCACCTTCTCGCACAGCAAGCAAAGCAGCACGCAAACCTCAGTCCAAAAGTCAAGCTTTATTGAAATATGAGGTTGTAAAAATCTCAAAAATTTTAGGCCACAAACCTACGTTCACTTTTTATATAGAGTATGAAGTAACAACACACACAGAGGGAGAGTGATCATTGGCTGCTCTGCTACATTACTCCACTACATCTTTACATAGAATTAGCTGTTTGCTTCAACATAATTGCACCTTTACTTGTTTGTTTCTTCATTTCAATGCTGGTGTGATTATGTTTTATGTTTTATGTGCTGCTTCTGTATGTCTCGATTATGTGTTGTCTCTGCATGATTGTACTGATGTTTCACTGTTCTCTCCTATCTTCATTGATTTATCCTGTCTCCTAGCTGTCCTAACGCTCTCCTTTAATCAATGTGCTGTAATATATTGTTTTTGATTTTTGTTTTGCTTTTTAGGGTGCCTAAATTGTCATCTGGCCGGGGACTGCAGCAGGATATTAGCCATGTTGGCTAAAGCTGCCCTTTTTACTGTTATTGATACAGTTGATTAACTGGGATTGTCTTCGACAAATAAACTAATAAACTAAACTAAACTAAATTTTAAAAACCAGTTCCGGTTTTCTGATAGATATTTTCATCACATTGACCGAAAGCATGTTTGATGTCCTCAGAAAACTAGCTTTTTCAAAAACATACGTCCAGGAAGTAGAACAGCATTAGCTTGTAGCGGGGGTGTTCATTTCAATTGAAAAAAACTCATCATTGCATCCATTCATTCATCCATTTATATGAAGAAGCATATAAATACATCATCGAGGGTCCATCAACTCAATAATGTTGTTGTTGGCTGATAAACCTTTAATTATGTGACACCAAGGTACAACAGCCGCCCCTCGGGGCCTCACATCATTGCTGTTCTAGCCGACTGCTAAGTGCTGGTGACCAGCAGCAAGCGCTCCAACCATTTGGGCTGATGTGCATATTTGTTACCAATCACATCTGTCACAGTCAGATGTGATTGTCCGGGGTCAGATCAAGGCACGTTGATATTTCATATGGCCTATTTCTACCGAGCATGTCACAAATTATATACATTTGCACATCAGAAATGTAGTCTGGTGCAGAATTATAGCGGTCATACTTCCTTAAATTTTCATCTCAGATATCAAAATAAATTGCACAGCGGCAGCTCTGTGTAGAAAGTCCTGTAGCAGGCAGGCAGTTACAGTGTGACCCCAAATGTCCTGTTAACTATCCACACAATCACAGTTCTGCAGAGTAGCCCTTCCCCGGGTCAATTCTAACTTGTTATGGCAAATAACAAAAATATGGTAATATGTGTATTGATATTGGTCTAAGCACCTCCCGAAGAAGCCTGAACAATGATCTCACCCCGACACTGATGTTCATCGACTCAATTATCCTTCTATCTCCACATTTGGGCCGTACACTTGGGCTACTTATTTATCCTGTGCAAAAGATGAAAGCAGGTGAAAAGTGTGGAAAAAAGAAATGAGGGATGGAGAGAGTCAAAGAGTTTCATTTATAGGAGGAGGGACGTATTATCGGCACATTTATCCCAAATTGGAAAATAATGAAGAAAGATTAAAGCCCTCCCAGTATTTTAGGTGTTCCAAATGGACAACTAGTCCTGTAGTTGACAATAGACCACAGAGAGTTCCAGACACTATTATGTGCCACAAATGAGAGTGACAGTGTGAAAGCCTTTTTTTTCCAGGATAGGAGGGAAAGAAACTTGAATAAGGTGTGTGTGTGTGTGTGTGTGTGCACGTCCCCTTTAATACATTTTGTGTTGTGGTGACAAGACAAGAGATAACCGCTCAGTGTCTTAAATTAAGTAAAAGAGTGTAAAGAGGCTTTTACATCACCTATTTGGGCTGTGATTATACTCCACCTTTTGCAAATGCAGCAGCTCCATCCAGGCCAGTCATCCTGACCCTGCATCCCCCTGTTCCCCTGCAATATGTGGAGCCAACACAAACATGCATGTGGCCCGCTCATTCAGTCCCGTTGACGTCCCCGCTTCACTTTCAAAAGCGGAAAAATACGCTTTATAAGTTCAGTTTTTTTCCCTTTGCACCTTCGTGAATGAATCAGCTCCTGTGAACTGTGTGCCGTTTTCAGCTACACGTGACAGGTTGAGCATTTTGTTCAGCAGCAGAGCTAGATGAGAACTACAGCCCCCATCACCTCGACCTAAGCTGAGAAAATACAGACAACCAGGTCACAGAAATTCTGTCACAAGTTATTGGGCACCTAAGAGTGTGGGAAATCCTATGGTGCAATATTATTCTCTGCAAATCTCAAACTGTGAATAACACAAGCCAAGCAATTTAAGCAGGAAGGTCATAGCAAAGTAAAGCGGGAAAATTGCCCGGGAAAAAAAACAGGCTTTCTGAGAGAGTGAAATAGATGAGAGATGAAGGGAGATGAAAAGTTGACGGGTTACCCAGGCAGGTCTACAAAAAGTAATGAATATCCCTCGGTGTGGAGCGATTTTGAGGAACTGTCATTCTGAATGAAGTGAGATAAAAATTATATTTCGCCCAGATAAAAAAAACCAACCAATACAAAAGCAGAAAGGACATATGTCTGCCTGATGCTGCCCTTAATCCAAGACAAGGCCTGACAGCCTGCACCATCAAATGTCAGAGCGACTGAAGCATCAAAACAGAATGATTATACAACACACGGCCAAAATAACAACGGCAGGAAAGAAATAAACAGAAAATAAATAGAATTTATGGATACAATGTGGAGGGCGATCTAAATTAATTCTCATCTCAAGCGCCTTTTGATTTTATTCTTGGCACTTCAGTGGAATAGGAAAATTCATATTGAGCAGAGATGCGTCATTAGTTCAATAAGAAATGTGTTGGTATTCAGGGGGAAAACAGTTTTAAATAAAAAATGCACTGAATTAGTTTCAAAAAAGTCACTCAAGATTGACATGCAAGGTTATATCTAAAATGTCCTAAAATGGACCGCATGGCTATGAGCTAAAATGTGTATCACTGCGGCAACCAGTCAAACAAGGGGCCTATCTATGAATTCAGGAAAAGAAAAAAATTCTCTCCCCTCCCTCCCTTTTATCAATTCAATTTCTTTTGTGGGCACAGAATGAATTGAGCAGCCATAGATTTCGCCTTGTGTTTGAAAAATAACGTGTCCTTCGCAAAAGAATACAGTCGTGCTTCTCATTCCAAAGTCTAAATGCTTTTTCCTTGAATAAATCATCCACATCTATTGACTCCTTTTCATTTTGCAACACAAGCCCACCATTCAAAGTGGAAAGAAAGGAGCCTGAATTACTTCAAGCTGGAGAGTTACCTTGCATAGAGGGGAATTAAGGACCATTTGCCAATATTGTGGATCAACTATGCCGAGAATAAAAGCAGCATTCTTGTGTCACCTGGCTGGGGAATATAGCCACAATGGACTTCAAACAAGGACCAGCGCACAATCCACGGATTGATTTTTACTTGAGGGACCTTGGACTTTTCACAACAAACATTTTTTCAGCAAAGACAAGCATAAAGGGAAGCATCTGAATCGTTGTTGTATTACCCTCTTGCCCTTTGTCAGGAAGAATGTAGGCTGTTCATTGTACGTCGATGGGTGACCTCAATCTCATAATTTATCACTGTGGTGCAGCAAAGTAAAAAGCTGCCTTTGGAAACGCTTGTCTGGCATTGTTCACGAGATATTTGGTGGGGTTTAGAACTCGGGAAGTTTTCTCCAAATTCTGTACACTTGCCACCTTCAGGTGCCCTTGTGTGCCGTAGAATGGTTTCTAATACAGAATAAACCAAAACAATGGCGAGCGATGGATGAATAATACCTGCACTCTCTGTAGAGCAAATTACACTCCAAATGTTTTTTCATCCCATTCAGCCACACGAGGGGAGGATGTAAAAGTTTCAGCTCTGAATAAATCTTTGAAGAATGAGTCAGACTGAATATGCAGGTCTGATGTTTGTTGGGTTTCATTGTCGGTACTGTAAGCCGCGACTATCCCCGCTGCTCTTAAAGGTGCCCACACTCCCACCTGAGTGACACTCACTTGAGCTCTGCTCCAGTCTCCAGCCCCTCTAACAGCGAGATAAGACTCTTATCGCCTCCAAGAGTGAAGATTTGGCCTCAATCCAAGAGAACCAACGGAGCAGGAAAACCACTGTCTAGACACTTAAGGTGAACTAAAAGCAACAATGCTCTGTTTGACAGGAAATACTAAAGGGCTGTCGCTGAGGCGCGGCACGCCGAGGAGGCTGTAGTTCAGACAATGTCATTGTGCGGAAGCGCTTCACCAAATCCCCTTTCCTGCAGTCATTTTTCATCACCATCTCCCGTGAATCTTGTGCAGGACGGGGAGGCGGGAGCGCGCAGGTTATCCCAGAATGCCGAGGGTTGTAATGGTGTTAATGGCCACGTTACACAGCGGCGTGCCGAGCTGATCTGATGCAGTTTTATATCCCGGTAGATTAAAGGTGTCCTGTGAAGTTTGACTGAGGGAGGTTCCACTACTAGTTTTTAACGTCCTGATACCAAATCTGATACATGAACTGTGTTTCGACCAATACAGTACCGATTTGATACCAGTGTGTAAAAACAAAAAAGGTCAATAGATCATAATCCATATCTAATGTATTTTAAATCCCTGTTAAAACATCTCTTTCAAACAACTGGATTTATTCAAGTTTCTCCCCAAAAAGTACTTTTTACAAGATTACATCTGAACACATCATGAGGACATAATAACTCACCTTTGTCTTTGTCTTGAAGGCATCATTATGTAACTCAATGGGAGCTCCATCAGCTGTGCTGCCCACACTTTCCTCATAAAACATTTGACATTGTCCATTGTTGACATCGATCGTTTGCTAGCTTTCAGTCACCATCTTCCTCTCTTTTCTTTGGAGTGATACAGAAACTTGCTTGAGTTTATATCATCCATCAAAGTCGGTCTGCATTCATTTCTTTCACCAATAAGATACAGAATTGTTGTGAGGGAAAAAAAGTTGTTTTTTTAAACTGTTCTCACAAAACAATACTGTAATATTGACATAAATAAAAAGCTTGATGTCCACTGATTTATTACACTTATCAAATAGTTTCAAGTGTCTAAGAAGATATTTCTATGCAATACAAAAAGTAAATGGAAAGTAAACTAGAAAAAGGATTGGTTTTGTACTATATAGTCATTTATAATTTAATATGGAAATATGGTTACCCCTTTAACTTGCTTTCTAATGTAACGCTGGTGCTAAAGGAAATGCATAGTTGTTTTTTTATTTAAATCTAATTACATTGGTTTTAATGAGACAAAAAGAAAGTCAGATCTGCAGATTCAACAGCAGAGCGCTGTGCCATCTTGTCTGTCCATCAGTTTGTTGTGGCAGGTTGCCTTAAAAACAAGGCTGAGCAATGAGAGATAGCAGCAGCCGCTGCGGGCCGGAGCGTGCAGGAACATGAGCCTATTGGTGCTCTCACACCTCTCTAAGCAGGAACTCACCTGGAGGTTTTCTTCTTCTCTCCACACTTTGATGGAGTCGTGGAACTCCAAACCAGCCGGGTGGCGAGCACCGTGTTTGGGTACAAAATGTACGACCCGATCTGGAGTCGCTTCTGCAAAATGTCTGCTTTACTGGGATGTTATTCTGCACAGGAAACAGGGAAGATGAGAAGAGAAACTCAGTTTGTTTGTGTTAGCGTGTGACTTTGGTGTGTTTTGAACAGGTCAGTTCAGATACAGACAAACTAAGTGATCGAGGGCGGGGGAACACCTGACACTCAGCCGTGTTCTGTGAGGTAAAATAACTGTTTTCGTCAAAGGAGTCTCGTGGCTTTGAAAGGAGCATAGATAACGGCTGCAGTTCCCCATGGGAAAGGACTGTCTGATGGTAAAGCAGGGAGAGGATTCTAAATATCGCATGCACTTAAACTGACACTGATGTTTTTGTAGGTGTCTAACACCATTTGGCTGCTGCCTCCGTCCTCAGCAGAACATTCCTGCATTACTACTCTGTTTCCCCGACTCCATCTACTGTAGCTAATGAAGCAGCTCAGACAACCCCGCTTCAAAACATGGCTATCCCTTTAACAACTCGACTTAGACATGGAGGTGAAACTACATCTAACAAATATTGTTTAAAACCAAACAAGCCATCTGTGTTCTTCTATTCTCACTTTCTTGCACTGCAGCTCACTAACAGGATCCTGTTTTGTTCATTTCAAACAAGTAGTGATAAAACACTGTGAGGTGTGGCCATTTATTGAGAATGCTCCGAATGATTCATTGAAGGCTGCTCAGCATTAAAGTTCCAATCAGTCATTTTTTAAATCACAGATGCAATCTCATGTATCGTTGAGGGATGAGATGAAAAAGGAGGATTTTGTGGGTTTATTAACTGATCGTATAAGCATTAATCACAGAAACAAACCTTTGACCTTTGACCTTCAACAATATAAAAGCACCGGGAGGCTGCTTTTCAAATGTGTTCCATATTAGCATATAAGACAAATTATGAATCAAAGGGGAGTATTGTTATGAGGTTGTTGTTTGCATGTTAAGACCTGCCAGTCACTTGATGGACGATAAATAAACAGTAAATAACAGAAGCTGTGATTATGGAGAAGCAGAATGACACGATTACGTAGAGAGAATCACAGCAGATTGAACATTTTGATGGCGGACAAACTTCCTGTTAACATGTGGATGATGGATAGCGCCCTTTAAGATAGTGGCAATTTCCCCGGCCACGCGTGACCCCTACTGGTCACCATAACGGAGTCCTAACATTAAAGCTTGCCTGTTCACATGTCTCCCTTTAGCTTCCCCTCTCTCCCTTTTAACTGCAGAAGTGCTGACACAGTGGAATAAATGCTGGAGGTGTGTGGACTATCCATTCTACCGCTGAAATCTTTGTCCTGTCAACGGATTCAAGAATGCACCCAAATGTGGGTGCTGATTTTCAACTGGCCCGAACCAAACCCGATGCAGCACAAATCAGAAGTCAAATTGGATGTTTTTATTTTTTTTTTTTTTATTTTTTAATGGAAGTCTTTAAGTTCAGCCACATCTCACATAGCCAAGCCTGTTCTGAGGGGGGGTCGGAGAACATTGTATTCACTTACATGTGAATGTGTTGCCTCTCATCATTTGATTGAACCCTGCCAGTCTCGATAGCAGGATTCCACAGTCTGCCTGTGCCATTTACTGCCAGGGCCCGGAAATCCAAATTGACCTAGACAGACACACAAGCCGAGTCTTTTTTTAGCAAATAAAATATGAAAATTAGAGATTCAAGCCAGGGGACACTTTTCTTTTTTTTTCCTGTGTCAAAACTGCAGAAAAGTTTAAGATGAATGCCACCGCCATAATATTCAACTCCTCGTGGGTGAATTCAAATGCAGGGAACATAAGCAATCACCCACATTACTACTGCACAACACTGTAATACAACTAATTGATTTGATAAATCTGTGTTGGAATGGGAATATAGGATGTAAAATATACCTCATTTCAGCAGCTTCTGCTCTAGAGCCATTTGTGTATCTCAATGGGATATTCTCTCTTTAGTAATAAATGGTCTAAAACTTATAAGGTGCATATACACAAGTAGGCCGACCTCTGGTGCAGGAGAAATATTCACGTACAATTCTGTTAACGCTACAAGAAAAAATAATCATTCAAATTCAGCAACGATTTACCAGGAGACAACCGTCCGAAGAGGAAAGGAAACCGGACTTGAAATATTTGCACAAAATAATCATCATAATGTGACTTAATCACTGCTGTGCTTTAAAAAAAGGGGAGGGGGGTAATGTTCAGTGAATACATCAAATAATCTAGCCTTTCCTTTCAGCATTTAACAGCCGGCCAAATGAATAGTGAATAGCAGTAAAAGATGAGGGGTTTATACACAGGAGCAAGCCCAGTGTGAAGGCTGGTCCTGAATCAACTTCAAGTCTAGCAATGCCATCTAGTGGCTCGCTCTGCCCCTCCACTCTCTGTCACACTTGGGCTATTTGTTGCTTTACAACATACATTATCACACTAACCTCAGTAATTGTTAGTGCTAAAAAAAAAAAAAAAAGCAGGATACTTTGTGGTTAAGATTCATAATAGAATAAATGTACATTTTGGCATTTGATTAAAAACACAAGAACCCATAATGAAAACTAATTATTATAGTTATTTCTGTTTTGTTATATTTTTTTACTGGCTTTTATTTGAGGATCGGTCAAGATCCCAACTGTCACGGAATTGCCTGCACATTGTCTGATTTAAATAATACCATGACTGTGATTGCTCATAATCAAACTATCCACACATAAAAGACTCAGGGTACATTTATCCAAACACACGTACAGTATGGCACTAAAAGAGGAATCTTTAATTTAAATGTATTTTCTGTGGATCTTTTAGATCAAGTTGAGGAGTGCATATATTATTTGCATGTTCCACATTTTATGGTAAGTCTGTCATGGAGTGTGAGACCCACACTGCCGTGGTCTTGACTTCAAAATGCTGCATGTATATACGTCGGTGGGTAGCTCGCAGGAATTTCACTACATTTCTGTTTGGACCAGAGGGCCCTATAGCTGTAAGGAAGTATCTGACTGATTAAATTGCAACCATTGGTCAGTCGAGTGACGTCAGAGCAGCAGAAACCGCCACGTTCAAGACTCGACACAGACATCGCTCAGCATTGTTTTCAGTGTTTAATGGGAAATGCAAAGCTGGAGAAGTGAACATGGCTGGGACATCAGATCAGCCACCATCCTCCGTCATCCTGAGAAGGAAACCTTATGTTTTGCCTTCCCACACTCACATAGTCCTGAGTGGAGGTGAAATCAGCCACAGGTGTAAATACCTGTATGTGTGACGGGGTGTTAAATTATGTTCAATTCAAGCTACTTTTACTCATATCATCTTGTAAAGTTTATCCCCAGACCGTCGTCTTGGAGACGGAGGAACAGAGGAGGAATCCCTCTTCCAGGATGTACAAACATGCAGTAGATGCTGTGTGTACAGACAGAATTCACACTTAAGCTGTTATTGCATTGTTAACTTCTCCTTTAGTCACTGTTAAAGTTGGGAAACTCTAATCTCTCATGTTTAGTTGTGATTGCAGAGACTCTCATCCTGTTGGGCCATAGTTTGCTGCCATCTAGTGGCAGTTATATCAAAGGACCCCTGATCGGGCATGTTTTCGCTGATGTGCTACAAATAATAATTTAAGCATGCTTCATTTCTGAACTTCTCCACTACTATACTTACTATACTTGAGCAAAACACATGAAACATAAATGAATAATTAAAATCCTTTAATTGTCTTTTATTCCTAGCATTGCAATTCTCTGTATATTCCTCCAAGAATTTTGCTCCAGCACCATATTTGTAGTTGTTCCAGTTATATCTTCTGATTTTCTGGGCAGCTTCTCAAGCTTTCTTTTCGTCTTCTTTTAAAGACACGTTTAAAGAGTTTCTATGTTCTGTGTGTGGTATATGTGTAGTGTACTTCAACAGACATCAAGCAGAATAAAGTCTCCAAATACTCAGCACTCACATGTAACACCTCTGAATTCCAGGATCCCACGACTGAACCTGAAACATGTCAGCTATGAGTGTAAACGCTCACCAGGTCTTTGTGGTTCTCTGCTCCATCTAAGGTGCAGGAGTACGGGAAGAGCAGCATCTCAGAGAAAGAGTGGATGCTGACTGCGGAGGGTGGGCCTCGGCCTGCGACTCGATGGAACACACCGCATCTCAGGTCAGAGGTCATCAGAGGCTCCCTCGGCTGGAAGGCACAGAATGACTCTACCGTATGGATGCTACAGACACTCTGATATATGATTATAAACAGAAGAAAGAGTTTGTCAAAAAGGAAGGGGCTGTCATGTGGAAGAAGTCTTACTGCACCAGTTGGCATCAAAGTATCTGTTGAGGTCGACCCTCGGCCGGTTTTTCCTCCACATCCTGTCCCGAGACAAATAAATCAGGGGAAATCATGAATCCAGTTAAAACAGATTTCTTAGAGCTACCATGCCACTCTGACATCATCACACCACTCAAGACCATTGGTTACATCAGATCAGGTCGTACTCACTTGTATACATACTTCAGGGTCCGATTATTATTGTATTGTTCATATATTCTTTATGAGTGTCCATGGGGCACCGAGCCATTATCATATTCTTGTTGAAGTTGAAGCTGTACTCTCCATCAATTATCATTATTGGTGGTTCTGAAGTATCTGTCGCTGCTGTCCATTGTCATGTCCACTGTCTTGTCCACTGTCTTGTCCACTGTCTTGTCCACTGTCATGTCCACTGTCTTGTCCACTGTCTTGTCCACTGTCATGTCCATTGTCATGTCCACTGTCATGTCCACTGTCTTGTCCACTGTCTTGTCCACTGTCATGTCCACTGTCATGTCCACTGTCTTGTCCACTGTCTTGTCCACTGTCATGTCCACTGTCTTGTCCACTGTCATGTCCACTGTCTTGTCCACTGTCTTGTCCACTGTCTTGTTCACTGTCATGTCCACTGTCTTGTCCACTGTCTTGTCCACTGTCATGTCCACTGTCTTGTCCACTGTCTTGTCCACTGTCTTGTTCACTGTCATGTCCACTGTCTTGTCCACTGTCTTGTCCACTGTCTTGTCCACTGTCATGTCCACTGTCTTGTCCACTGTCATGTCCACTGTCATGTCCACTGTCTTGTCCACTGTCATGTCCACTGTCTTGTCCACTGTCTTGTCCACTGTCTTGTTCACTGTCATGTCCACTGTCTTGTCCACTGTCTTGTCCACTGTCATGTCCACTGTCTTGTCCACTGTCTTGTTCACTGTCTTGTCCACTGTCTTGTCCACTGTCTTGTCCACTGTCTTGTCCAGTGTCCATGGATCTGTAGTGTCTGTCACTGCAAAATAAAAGAAATTCTGGGGAAAACCCCAAATGTATTTTTTGGACTTTGTTGTTCTGGTGAAAATATAAAAGTTCCTCAACCTTTAAACAACCAATGTTAGAAAAGAAACTTCTGCTAGTCAACACATTCTCACTCAGCAGATGCTGGTCAGTGGCCCTCAGCTTCAAACTATGACACTGGGTTTTGGACATAGCAGGGACACGGCATGTTAGCTTCCACTCGTTACATGCTTAGTGTCTTCAAAATCAACTTCTGTTTTTTAGGTTTTTAGGTCAAGGCAACAGATCCTCTTAGTCAGGTCTAGGTAGAGAGTGTGGTTGATGTTAACTTGAAAAAAATCCATCCATCCATCTATTGTCTACCAGTTATCCTGTATTCAGGGTCGTTGGGGGGCTGGAGCCGATCCCAGCTGTCATTGGGCGAAGGCAGGGAGACATGTAGAGACAGACAACCATTCACACCTACGGGACATTAGAGTCCTCAATCAACCTATCCCCATCCTGCATGTCTTTGTACTGTGGGAGGAAGAGAACCCAGAGAGAACCCACACTTACACGGGGAGAACATGCAAACTCCACACAGAAGGAACCCTGTGTTTCCGGGTCGGGAATCAAACCTGGGATCCTCTCGCTGTGAGGCAAGAGTGCTACCCACTACACCACCGTGCAGCCCTGACTTGAAAAAATGTCAATGTTTATTTGCAGTTTCCCATGGGACACAACACGCATTCTCCTGCACAAAAGTCCTGTGTTTGTATATTGATTTTATACATATAGATGGTAATGTGTGCCGCCATGGGTTGGAATCAGATGACAAGGGGCACTGACCTTTGACCTCATTAGTTTTTGGGTTGGGAGTGCGACCAGGTTAGTATGCCATGAGTCTATTTGTGCATGGTTTCATTTTAATGTGAACAGCAATGTATTGAATGTGATTTGAATTGAGATTTGATGTGTTGATTATTTGTTCAATGACATTGTTTGTTCTATTAAACAGAAAATCAGAAAATAGTTAGTTTCCTGCAGCCTCCTAGTGCCTGATCAACAATTCCAAACCCAGAGATATTCACGTTGATGATGCTGTAAAGCAGAGAAAGTCACTCGTCATGTTTCCTTTATGAAAGGTTGAAACGATTACGGATGAGGTGTTTTTTAAAATGACCTTCTGTGACATGTTGTATCCAACCAAAGTGTTGTTTACCCGTTCTCAGAACCAACTACAAATGCAATGTAAACTAAAAATGTAACTACCCTAACCTTAAAACGTAAAGGGCAATTCATAATCAATGTTAATGTTTCTGATTGGTTAGCTCTTACGGTAATAGGAACTTTAGAAATCTCTCTTTTGTGGCTTTGAAGTGTTTGTGAAATACAGATAGAAAAGAGTGGAGATGTGTGTGTTTCCCTCTCACCCTCTCTCCTCTTGAAAGCGATAGAGATGCACTCTCAACACTCATATAGCACTCCCGTGTATTTGAAAGGAAGGAGCAACGTAAAGCTCTCACCAGAGCTCTGAGGCATAATCATGACACAATTAAGATAATTTCCTATCCACTGCTGGTGGCGAGAAAAGCAATTTTTATGCCTTGTAATCGAGTCTGGCTGTCAGATTAAGATAGCAGGTGATTTGGGGGAAATTGTCTTGGCTAACTCTTTGGAGTGGGATCCAGGTGGCCTCGGGTATCTCTTTGCCCATTGAGGTTGCCCGTGAGGTAATATAGTTTTGAATTTGAAAATGAAAGAAACATTTGAGTGGTGGATTTGTGTCTCTGGGCATTTGTCGTCTTATTACCTGCCTTTGCTGCCATCTACTTCTGCATCTTGTGACTTAAAAGAGCCAAGTGGCCCGTTATCTGTGTCTCATTTTCTTTTTCTATCTTTATTTTTCTGTCTTTCACTTGCCCTCCAATGACAAACTCAAAATTCCACTCATACTATGAGATCACCATGTGTGGAGGAGGTGACAGTGTGTGCTGGATGTTCCTGCAGCCATTCAATACACAAAGATGTCAGTAATAAAAAAAAAAGAATACTCTCCAAAATGAAATGCTTGATGTGTGTTCAAGGCGAGAGCAGGTTATTTGTATGGCACCTTGCAACACAGAGCTTTGCCTTGAATGAATACAACTGGCCTTACATAAGACTGATTTTAACAAGAAGAGGTGAAACCAAGTATCTGGATGGACCGTGGTGGTCAATGTGCTTGATTGCAGATAAAGCTAACTAAAGCCTCAACGATTACTTTGTACCACACAAAATAAAATCCATGTCTCTCTAGACTCAAACTGTTTCTACAACTCACAGCCTGTCAGTCAGTCACCATGGCAACACTGTTATTGAGGATGCAGAGGAAACACTTGATTTCCTTCCTGTTTTGTGATGTTTCCTCGTTAATAGTTTGCATACCGTGTACCGGTATAATGGTCACACAGTGTTGTGGTGACTAAATATCTGCTGGAGAGGAGGACTTGGGGCTGAGTGTTGGCTAATGCTAGTAAAAATGCTAATCTAACCAGTAAACAGCCCAGTTATCTGCAACAACAGAGCAAGTTAAAGGGCCATCTGGTGCAGCTAAATACTACAAGTACTTCAAATCCCCATCATAGGAAAATGACAAAGGAATTTTAATCAGTGCTTTCTAATGGATCTGTTTAAATGGTATAACTCAAGTAAATAAAGCAGAAGGAAATTCTAGGTATACCCATGCTACTCTCTCAGGGAGTATATCTTACTGTATTCCTCCAATTCAAATGTATTATTTCTCAGATTCTTTAAAAACAAGTCCAGCAGACCCGACACAAGAAGAAGGCTTTGTTGCCAACTCATATCGACGAATAAAACGCATTAAAACTGGCAGACACTGATGTTTTTTTCCCCATTCTGAGAGTTTTTTTTCTTTTCTTCTCAAGCTTTCCTGCTAAGTGTTATACTTCAAGCTTGGCCAGTTTGGTTCAGAGACCCTGACTGACCTCTTCAGTCTGGAATTTCAGTGACCAGCTCCTGGATGGTTGAGGTCTGGTTTTCTTTAAGGTCTAACTATTTCAAAAAACACTTCTATTTCTCAGGTGTTTTTCCTTCTCCTCCGCCTGCTGAACCAGAGCATCCTTCAGGGGCTTCAGATCCTCCTGCTCTTTGAAAAACTTGTCTTCCTCAGAGGGGTTTCTCTTAAGAGCATCAACCTCCATCTGAGTGTCCTTCAAAGACAGCAGGTTTACCAACATATGCTTGGATATGATACATACTGTATGTTTAATTGGTATTTATAGAATAGCTATGGATATTGGGAATTTAATTTGGGGATGATGCCAAACGTCATGAATAGATTAGAAAATCAGAAACTCAGAAAGAAATGCAACACCGACATCCACCGTTATGTTTGTCAACAGTATCATGCTACAGATCTCAGTTTGCACTGAGACAGATTTTCCAGTATTGTTCATTTTATGAGGCTGTATTCCAAAAGTATGATGAATAACGTTGCCCTTAACAAAATAATCAGAATGATGCACAACAGAGATTTTCCATTTTTATTGACTTTTTGGACAATTTCTTTTCCAGTGTCATCCGTAACCGTTCACTTCAATGGTATTTGCATAATCTTTCATTCAATGCTAGGAGGATATAAACCAAGGTAGGTTGATGTGAGATGTTGTATTAGCAGCTAGCAAGCTAATTCTGCACTCCTCAGGCAAAACTAAACTAATTACAAGAACTGAGGGGGGGAAATGTTCCAAGAGCTTTCAAAAGGAACAATAAACATACTTTCCAGTTGGCCATTTAAAATGCACCAAGACATCATTTCTACCTGGTTTGTATCTTTCTAGTTGTAAGGCTGATAAAAAGGGCCATTGCTATGAAACAGAAACAATCTGCATAGCAACTGGAAGACAAAGGGACTGGACACTGACCCAATACAGAGGCTGAGTAACACGGGACATCACTAGACGGATAGTTGGCACAAGATGGTCTGCTGTTCTGCTCACAAACACACATCATTATATTTTGTATCATGATTTACTTTTGAATGTCAAAAGAAAAAAAAGGAAAAAAAAAAAGTTCATTCAACAGTTAGTGTGAGGTTTGATACGTTGGAGCTCTAGGCCTAGTGTTGTGAAGAGTTTTAGTTCTGGCATGATCTCCAAGCATCTGGCAGTTTGAATGGGTGCCATTCTGCAGTGGCTGGAACCACCCCCCCCCCCCCTCCCTCCTCCCTATAAAGTTTACCAATTCATAAGGCTACGAGGTACGTGCCACTACTTGACCATATTCACAGAAGCACAGTTAACGAGCAAATGGAAAGAAGTGACAGAGGACAACCACTACACTGTGCTTGAGGGCAAACGACGGACAAATTTCACTCAGCTACATGAGTAACAGCAGGCCGGGGAGGGGGTGAGTTACTGAAACAGCTAGCCCCTCTTTAGCGAGGCGTCATGTCTGAACATGTCTCCAGCAGTAATTCAATCCCTTAGCCCCACCCTGCAAAGGCAACTAAGATAAGGAAGGGCAGCTCAAAAAAAAAAAAAGAAAAAGAAAGAAAGAAAACAACGCATGTCTGGCCACCACTGAATTTGGTATAACAGTTCAAACCACGATGAAATGTCAGGTCTAATCAACACTTAAATGTCAGTCTCTTAGACTGCGTAGACTTAACCGCAATATCCGTCACTTTTTTTGTTGTTGCGTAAGACAGCATTATTTAATGCAGATACAAAGCTCACGAGTCAATTACAGTATCTGAAAGCACTTTTAGACTGATGATTCTGCAAGGGCAGACCGGGATAAGTACACAGAGAAGGATGACATTCTCAGAACTGAAGACTTTTAGGGTCAGCGGTCAGTCCAGGTCAGGAGGGGGAGGAGGGGGGAGGGGACAATGAAGGGGAAGATTGTGTTCGGTGTAGTTCGGGCCCATCTGTAGCAGCATTGCTTAGAAGCGCTTGGGTCCCCAGGGAGAGGACTTGGTTGCCACTGGGGCTCCAAAGCTGGGGAAATCTTCAGAGCTGCTCATATCTGGGGCCTAAAAGCAGGGGAGGAAATACAAGGATTAGGGGAGGAAGACGAGAACAATTCTAATTTCACACAGTGTCAGTCTTGTGGGAAAATGCTCACCTTCTCATTGCCAGTGGTCCAAGGAGCCTCCCTCACCACGAAGCCTTTGTTGGATGAGCCACGTTGTTCATCCATGGAGGCAGCACTACCACCATGAGGCCTCATGTAAGCCATCTTTGACTCGTTCTCCACAACATCTGACAACTGACAAGAGTCACAACAAAATTAATCAGTGCTAATAAGGAAACATTACAGACATTTGTAATACCAGCTGCTGTAAAAACAAACAAAAAAACAGTAAATATCATGTCATCCACGCAAAAGGCTTACAAATTCCTCTTCCAGGTTAAGAAGGTGGTCGATGGCTTCATCCACGAGCTCAGGGCGACCTGTGACTGTCACCAGGTTCGGGTCTGCAGCTCCGCTCTGAGGAAACCTGAGATCAACCTGAAACAGATGCACGCCAAAGACACGTCAAATACTGGATCCTCGGAAGTGATGAAACACAGAAAAGGGACTTAAAAGGGACATTAAAAGAAATGTAAAAAATAACCTGGCGACTCAAGCGAAGGGCCAAAATGCAGCCCAGGACACAGAAGACCTGATTGACATTTTCATTTCTATAAAAGCCATATCCACGTTGCTCTGTAAGGTTTCTGTAAGTCCCAACACCTGACACCATCATCATGTAACCCTAACCCATCATCATCACCTGTAAGCATTAATGAGATTAGATCAAATGTGATCGTTTTTGCTTTGATGGATTTACTGCAGAAAAACTGTAGTTTACACTAGCAGAGGTGTGACGGGAAAATTATTATATATACACAAGTTATATTAATAAGGATACTAATCCAAATGTTTAAACGGTTGGTACTGGATAAATGGCTGTTCCAACTCCATACCTCAAGGTACAAACTAATAAAGATCCCTTCATGCTGCCATGTGGAGAAATGTTGTGAAATGATGCTTCCTGTCCTCTCAGCAGCCTCACCTTAAACTCATCCATGATCTTGCGGATGCCCTTGCCGCGGGCTCCAATAATGCGGGCGTGCACCCTGCTGTCCAGGGTGATGTCCTCGGAGATCATCTCCTCGAGCTCATCCACTATAGCCTGGATGGCATCTCGTGCTGCTATGGCTTTGTGCTCATACCCTGTAATAGAAATCTGATCCTGTGGAGAAACAGCAGCAAATTCAACATGACAAGAAAAGTGAAATGACAAAACAAAAACAACAAAGTTGCAATGATATGAGCTGGTGACTTAGCACCACCTGCTGTACTGATGCAGTACAGCAGGTTCCTTTTTTTTTTTTTTTTTAAACCTCAAATCATTTTTAATTTGTAATTAAAAGTTCAGCGATACCTGGTTTTCATCGTTCTTCTCTGGGAACTGGATGTTAACATCGTGCTCGGTGCGGATGGTTGTTATAATGGCACCCTTGCGGCCGATGATTTTGGGGTGATACTTGGGATCCACAGTGATGGTCAGCTTGAAGCTCCTGAGTGCCTGTAGAGAGGGTGACATAAACAACACTGTGGGTTAGAACTCTGCGCGTTTGACACGTGACTCAGTTCTACTTCTGCTGGCCCTGGTTGTCACCTACTTTAGGAAAAAAAGTTAATTATTACAATCTTTCCTCATTCAGGTTGATCTTTAAGGTCATCTCAAAGATTACTGAACGGCTACATGAGAGTGTGTGAATGATCTACGTCGCAGGGACACTTCCAGCAGAAGGATTACCAGAACCATTATTTAAATGCTTTGATTTAAAAAAGAAAAATATTGTCTTCTTCAATAAACGTGATTTATTCAAGTTTCTCTAACTTTGCCCAATACTAATGTTTACTGAATAGAGCTTGAATGCATCATAATCAAGTCCATGTTAGCCGTTAGCATCGTTATCAGCAGGATGCTACTAGGGAGACAACATGTTTAAAAAGATGAACTGGACCCTGTGATTACTCTGAGCAGTGTGTATGACAATGAAATTCAATAATAATAATAATAATAATAATAATAATAATAACAACAACATGAATAAGTGTCTGATTAAGCTTGCTGTTTCAAATGTTTTAAGTTTGTTCCTCCACAGCTTGTTTTCGACAAATTTTATTTTACGTCTTCGCTCTCATTGGGGAACTTCCACAAAGAGGACATGTTGTATGTGCAACTGTGACGACATCGCCTGCAGACATAAAATAATGATGCTGCAAGTGTAAATGTGGCAAATAATCATGATGCAATGATTATCAAGATGCAATCATCAATGTGCATCTCCACACACCAGACATACTGGTGGATTCTGAACACACTGGCTATTAACAGGTTTCATTCTCAGACTGTGGATACATCCCCGTTCTCCACACAGTACTAACCCGATCCTCCTGCTCGGCCTGCAGCTCTTTGACGCGGTCCAAGAGGCCCTCTTTGGCGCGGTCGAGGTGATTGGCCAAGCCGGTGATGGCGATTTTATCAGACTGCTGCTCAGGAGCAGGCACTTGAATATTAACCTGGAGGCACAAATTGAGGTCACAGCGACTTAGAAGCAAAATAAAAGTATCGTACATCCCCATGCCAACACAAAGTCTGCGACACAAACCTCAAATTCATCCATCATCTTGCGAATTCCACTTCCTTTCTGTCCAATGATGTAACGATGAAGCTCAAAAGGCACTTCCACCTCAATAGTGACAGGAACCAAGGCCTGAGGAACGGAGACAGGTGAGGAACACGGCAAACATTTGGAGGAATAGAACTGAGCACAGTTACGAATGCTCACCTTCAGTGCTTCCACGGCAGCCTCGCATCGCTCTTTGCGACCTGAAAGCACGATGACGTCACACTTTTTGGGTGCGTTTGGATCAACGGGCTCCTTCACTTCTCCGTTGGCCTCGCCATTCTCCTGAATAGGAGCCTCCGCAGGAGGTGCTGCTCGAAGAGGGAATTAGACAAAGTTTGAGCGGGACATTTTTAATTGAGGGAGTCTATTCGAAACTATTCACACTGATCATGTGCTTACCTTGTGGGTCCTCGCGCTCTGGGAACTTGATCTGTACATTGTGATCTCTAGTGATCTGCTGTATCCGTGAGCCCTTGGGACCCATGATAGATCGGTGGAACTTCTGAGTTATCACACACTCGATGGTCACTTGAGCTTCCTGGAAAAGAAAACGTTCAAAATGGGAGAGAAAAAAAAGAGAGAAGACAAATCAATTACATTTAAACTGAAGAGGTGGGGGGGGGGCACACACGATAACAACCACATCAGCAAAACAAAACGATTTACTAACCAAGTCCTCAACAATCTCCAGCATGCGCTTTTTGGCTGCCTCCACACAGTCTTTGGCTCCTTTGAGGGTGACCTTATCGCTCTGAGTCCCCGTGCGAGGGAAGCTCACCATCACGCCACCATACTCATCGCCAAGGTCCCTGAGGACTTGGCCACGGCGAGCCACAAAGTAACGATGGTGCTTTGGATCCACGTTCATAGTATCCTCGACCACATTGTCCTGCAACCAAAGAGGAAATACATTTAGAATGCAGGCATCGGAAGAGAACCAGAGCGTTCTGTGATGTTCAAAAGTCATTTGGAGCCTTACCAAACTCTTGATGAGTTCCTCCAGCTCCTTCTGGGCATCCCGCACTGCTTCTTCAGTGCCAACCACAGTGATGAGCTCCTGGTCTTTGTCGTCGGCGGTGGGGAAAATGATCCTGGCCCCGGTGCTGTCACGAACCTTACGGATGTTTCCGCCACCTTTCCCAATGAGGAACTTGTGGTATTCTGGCTTTGCACGCAGCTCGGCGGTGTGACTCTTCGTTTGCTGAAGCAAAAACATTTACAAAATTATTTCTACAGCAAGAAATTACAAGGAAACCCCAATTTTAGAAAAGGTCACACAAAAGATGCTCTTATTAAGTTGAAAGTTGAAACTGATGGAAGATTCTTTCATGATCAAATGAAACGCTAAATCCTGATTTTAAGTATTAACAGGCTAAACATGATTTAATCACAAGGGCAAACTGCAGGAAGTTAAACAAACCTTAATTTCCACTACTCACTAAGCACAAGCTCACTGTTTTTAATGAACTGAAAAAAGTTGTTAGCGTGCAGTAATGTACGACGAGGCAGAGAAGCAGCCCTTTTTTAGCCCCGTCTAATGGCTGCCACCAGTAAGGTCAACAGAAGTTCACTTTTTATCATTGGACATTTATACACACCTTCTCCTCTGCCAAGGCAAGCAGTTGCTGCTTGGCTTTCTCCACCTCCTCTACAGGGCCTCGGATGGTGACCTTATCAATCCCAGAGCCCTCAGTGGGAAAGTGGATGTGCACGCCGCCGCACTCTTCCATGATGGAGCGCACAAAACGTCCCTTTGACCCAATCAAGGAGTTATGCAGCTTGGAGGGAATGGACACCTCCATCTCTGAGATGTTTGCCTGAAAACAGTAAGACATTAATTAGGTACATGTACTTGCTTTGCACAGTTTCCAAATACTAGAATAGGTAGGTATTACAAAACTCTGCAGTTTAAAATAGTAAGATATCCCATTTAATTAGTACTTACTATGCCAACACTGTAGCTGCTCCTTAAACACTTAAAATACCATCTAAATATATACGCCAGCGAACTCGTTTTTTCTACCATAGACCGTCTCTGGTTTGGTTGGGTCTCTGTAATAAAGCGAGGTTCTATCGTAGAGCTCCTGCAGACCACAAACCACTACGATTACGGTTTTGTCTCCATTTCTGATTCAGTGATGAGTGATGACAGGAGGAGACTCAACACTGATTGGCTTTGAGTCAGAGCGTCACACAAGAATAATTCGCTCATTGAAATATTTCAATGAGTGAATAATAATTTTTTTTAAAAAAGTTCCTCAGTCGCAGTTTTCATGCCACACAATTTGCATCGACCTTATATATATATAATTGTGTGTCTTGGATAATTCGCATCACGTTTGTTGTAGATCTGCAGGATATTTCCTAGGCGTTGTCGATGTGTGACATAAGCAGTGATGTGTGCACTCATAGGACAGCATTGGGATCCTGCTAGAGCAGGCGTTTTTTGCAGCGGTCAAAAAGTAAACTGTGGGTCCACAAATTAAGTTCAAAAGAAGATAAAAGCAGGACATGAACTATTCGCCAGCTGCACTCTGAGCCGACATCAGCAGAACATTTAAAAAACGAAACGCATAGAAAACAACAATGCTGCTCTAACTGCCAACCAAATGTACCGACCACCACAATACTTTCTACAGATATGGTGGCGTCTTCATGATTAGCAGCTTCAGTTGAAGCAACTTCTCACAGAACTTCATCTGAACTTGTAATGTGCGTTTTTGTTTTGGAAGCCTCTGGCTGTCTCCCATGCTGCAGTACCACTACCCGCCTGAACAGATGGGCCAGCGGGGGCACTGTTTTTAAGAAGACTTTCATTTGAAAAGATGTCCCCTATACTTTACTTTTTAATTTGATAATGGCTGCGAAAGTCATGATCAAATCAAAGAGTTACCCATCATGCAAATCACATATACTCAAGTATAGGGGACATTAAATGACTGCGTACCCTGTATTGTTTTATTCTTTTAAAAAAAAATTCCACATCCTTTCTTCCATTTTTTCCCCTATTACTACTGCTAAAGCCTTGGAGGGACTGATACACATAAGTGCTTACCAGCTCCTTCTGAATGGCCAGGATGCGAGTTCTTGCAACCTCACAGTTTGCCTTCTTGCCGGTGATGACAATCATCTCAGAGTTGCTGTTCTCAGCAGGCAGGTCAATTTTTGTGGTAGTTTCCTCCCGAATCTAGAAAGGAAAAGAAAAGCATGCATTGTCAAGCATGGACAACCTGAAGACCTCATTAAACTACATACATTCCATTTTAAATATCGGTACCTTCTTGATATTTGATCCTCCTTTTCCAATTATGTTTCTGTGGAACTGCTTGAAGATGGGGACTGAGAGAGTAAAGCTGTTCTCCACCTGACAAAAGGAAACACTGGAAGTTACTACACTAAACGTAGTTATGCATGTCAAAATAAACACATTTTAAAATACTTTCTAACCAGATAAAAATAAAAGTAAGAGGAAAGATTTACCATTTCAGCCACTATCTTCTGCATGAATTTTGCACATTTTTCAACCTCGTTGCGTGGGCCCCTAAGCTGAACAATGTCACTTTTCTGTGCTGGGTCGGGGAAATTGATGATGACCTGGAAGTAATCAAAATATCATGGTATTAGGATACATTTCATAGATTCAGTACAGACAAAACCACCAGCACAGTAACGGACTCACCTCCGGGAATTTGTCCCGCACTTCTTTTATCTTCTCCCCTTTTTGGCCAATGATGGCTCTATGAAAACGCTGTTCAATGATCAGGTCCTTTGTACGCTCATTCTCCTGCAAGAGACGGTGGATTTAGTAATGCCTCGACAGGCAACATGCTGCAACATGGATCCTGATGGTTTGGAAGTTTGGACTCACCATGCGTGACGCAAGCTCGAGCAGCTCCTTCTTGGCTTCCTGTACACCCTGGGGATCCCCCTCAATGCGGATCAGGTTGCTTTTTTCGTTGTCAGGGGGGATGCGGACTGTCACCTTGTGCAGTTCTTTGATGCGGTTGACTATAAAAAACAAAAGAAAATGAAAGTCAATAAGTATACAGTTTGATAATTATGCTGATCCTGTTTTGGCTGCACTTCGGGCTGGGCAACACGGCTTATAAATAGTAGCGATACCGTTATTATGCCAGTGTGATCCTTTTAGCAAACTTATCTAATCTGGACTGCAATCAAAAACATTTTGATGTGGGATTGGTCTTTGGACATTGAATTTCAATTTGTGAAAATAATTAGTCAATTGTTTCATTTATTTATTAAATATGTATTCATTCAGTTGTATTTATTATTGACAGACATGACCGGCCGATTGAATGAATGAATACGAAACTGCTGACAACATTCCAGGAAGGTCACTTTTACTTTGAATTAAGGGGTGCTTTTATTTTGAAATCAGTACTTACACACCCTTCCTGTAATGCCACGTATACACACATGTACCACAAAACTACATGGGGGCTCATTTGACTGTTTTCGAAATAGAGGCTGGCACCTTCCATCACCGTCTACGACTTCACCTGTCAGAGACGGTGATGTCTCCACACTCTCTTGGCGCGCGAACACACACACACACACTCACGCACGCGCACGCTCACCCAGGAGAGAGAGAAGTGAAACGCCAAAGCGGTTCTCACATTGGCTGCTTAAAAGAAAATGTACATTTGTACTTCATATTCATAATTTACAACATCCCACAAAGAACAAACCACAATACTTTTTGCCTATGAATTATATTAGCCAGCCCTAGTTGCACGTTAGGAATTCAATACACCAGTAACACTGTACTTACTGTTAACGCCTCCTTTTCCAATCAGGTGTCTGTGGAATTTGGTATCCACGCTGATCTCCGTGTAGTCCATACGGCTTACCTTTTAGGTGACAGAAACATGAAAACTCAGTGGAACCCCTCAACTGTAGCTTGTAAGTGTAATAATGTGCATTACTCTATAAAATACGGGTTTCTATTAGGTACTCTTCGCACAATCTACTTTTCTAACACATGCCTTTTGATTGGCATTCAGGCTTTGGGTCTAAATCAAAGACAGAATCGTACAGATATCCTGATACTCACCAAATCTGCCACAATGATTTCAATCTGGCCCTGCACCATCTGCACATCTTTGGTGGGACCCTCCAGGGTGATCTTGTCTTCCCCCTCGGTGAACTCAATGTGCACCTGATAGCATAATGCATGAAATAAGATGTTCAAATGGAAAAACTGGATATTTAAAATGCTTTAGTTAGAAATGTGTAATAAACAGACCTTGGGCATTTGTTGGGTAATCTTGGCCAAGTTCTGCCCCTTCTTGCCAATAATGAAACGATGAAGCCAAGAAGGAGCTGAGACCGAGGAAACAGTGTAGCTGTTTGCCTGCAAAGGGAAACATGAGCTTTAGGTTCCTTTTTTTTTTTTTGTTACACTAGCCTATTTGAAATGCCAACACTGGATCGATTTCAAACGCTCCACACCTTGGCATAGACTTCAGTGAGGGCCTGACCCAGACGGTCCGGCTCCCCACGAAGGATGACAGTTTCTGAGCTGCTGTCAGACGGTGGGATCTCGACTGAGACGCCAGTTTTCTCCAGGATCTCCTGCAGGGTGTTTCCCTTGGGGCCAATCACATACTTATGCTGAGACTTCTTCACCTCCACTGCAATGGTGGTGGCATTCTTCTTCTGCAATACAAAATAAGGTCGGTTGGGAATTAGTTCAAAGCTCCCTCATACCAGTGTGATCTGTACCAACACAGACTATCCTTGCAGCCATTTTGATTTGTAAGCGTACCTTTTCTTCATAGATCTTCTTGATCAAAGTCACAGCAAGGGCCACCTGCTCCTTCTCCCCAGTGATGACAATCTCCGTCTTGTTCACACTCGGAGGGGGGACATTAACGCGGGCGCCGGTCTCCTGCATCATCTCTCCGACCACCTTATTGTAGGCGCCGGTGATGAATGGATGGTACACCTTGTCGATGTTCACCCTCTCCACAGCACGCTTGTCCTGAAAGAGTAGGGCGGGGCATGAAAATGGATCCTAAAGCCACGATCGCTGGGACATATGCCAATGGAGACATGTTACCTGCTCAGCAGAGATCAACAAGATCTCATGCTTTGCCTTCTCAAGGCCCTCCTTGGTACCAGAGATCTTAATCTGGTTACTGGGGTCGTCGGGTCGTGGGATCTGGATCTTGGTGGCAGTCTTGAGCTCTAGCTCCTGAAGCTTCTCCCCATTTTTGCCGATGACAAAACGATGGTGCTCCTTGGGGATGGCAACAGTAGCTGAGGCCTGTTGGGGTTAAAATGTATAGTTGGCACTATTGTCTTCCAGGATTTATACCGTACACAGTAATCATCAAGAAAATACGGATCTCTTGACCTGAGTCTGCAGTCGGGACACAATCTCCTTGCGGGCCTTCATCACGGCATCCAGCTTTCCAGAAACCATGATGGAGAGACCCTGATCTTTTGCCAAGGAGAGTTCCAGATGGGCTCCGGTCTTATGCATGATGTCCACACAGACCTTCGCTTGGTCTCCTTCCCCAAACTGGTTGAGGTCCTTGTACTTGCGCTCCTCTAGCGGCACATGGAAAACCTAGTTGTTGAAACACAAAACAATTTGATTTGATGAACAATTACATCACGATTGTTTGACACTGAAAAAAAACATGTCTACAACATACACACTAATTGTCAGGACAATTGTCATGAATAAATGAGTTCCAGCTTTACGTAATTTTATCATCTCAGTCTGCTAGTGGGACTTTTCTAGATCTCTGACTTTCATCTGGACAGAAAAGCCAAGCCTAAAAAAAACCCCTTAAAATGAACATGGGTCTACTTAAGAAATCCAATCAAACAGCGAGTTTTCTTTTTAGAGGCCTGGGAAAGATAAGTATTCCAATTTAACAAGGATTAAAAGTTAATTCAGACAAATCAAAAAATAATGTAGATATTTATTTTCCTTTTAATAACCTTTAGTCATCCTTGGGGGGTCCCGAGCCCCAGACTGGGAAGTACGCTAGAGGCACCAGTGGCAGGTGATATCTGCTACACATTCCTTTACACTAATGTTTAGTCAAGAGGCCTTTTCACAGCAGATATTTTGACATGGCAGTGAGTAATAGCATTAACATACATTACATTCTGTTCCACACTTCTGTCCATAGTTAATGCTATTAGTTGCACCTGCCGTTACAAGTCAGACCAATCTGCAGGGAGAAAAGTTTACTTTGGCTAGTGATCAGATTTCACAATTACTATTCAGTTAAGAATGGCTTGCACTTTATGTAGTCTCATTAACATATTTTTTTTTTTTTTTTAAAGACTTGAATGCATTAAAACCAACGACATCATATTGTATTAAAGCCCTTGTGGTCCACCAACACAGGTGGGTTTAATTATTGCTGCCTGGTTAGCAGTTTTCCACAGGAATATGTGGGCATGTACAGACTGTGTAAACTGTCCCTGTCCAGGCAGGTTAACGTTCCCTTTTCCTTCTTTTTACAACAGTCTTGATTTGGGTGACTTCCTAATCCCCAGCATAGCTCTGCCCACCTTCAACCTGAGCAGAGGTCTTCTCAGCCAGATTAACTGTGTGGGTACACAGGGGATTTGAAGACGCATTTCCACAAAGACGTTCCCGGCTATATTTGTCCCGGGACTTCTCTTTGAGGAACTCAAAGGTTCCTCCGGCCCATTGTTGTCTGCGTTTCCATAGCGGTCAAAAGACCTGCCAGGATTAGGCATTTGAGTACACCGACATGTGAAAAGGAACATGATGCGAGACGAGTCCTGCTGGTGGTCACGGGGTAAACGCAGAAACGCAACTTTAATATGGTCATATCCATCCCTTTAACCCATCTTAAGCATTTAGGAGCAGTGGGCTGCACTAAAGCACCCGGGAAGCAACTTTGGGTTCAGTGTCTCGCTCAAGGGCACTTTGACAATCGGACAGTATGAAATGGGGATCAAACCACCAACCTTGTGGTTAAAGGACAACATGCTCTAAAACTAAGAGCGTCCACAGTAAATCATTTGTTGAGTGTTTGATGGCTTTTGTCTTTTTTTAAATGGGTGCTGTAGTACAAGAAACACTGCATTTTGCCTGCAGGGCAGTTTATTGGGAACCATATTCTGCTTTACTCTAACTTTCTCCACCTTCACATATATTAAGTTACATGTTCTCTTAGGAAACAGTGTGAACCAACTAAAGTAGAGATGGTAGATGTGGACGTAAAATCCACCTTCACCAAGAAAACAAAATGAAACTCAAATCAGTAAATGACAATATGCATCCATAAACTAACCAGCAAACCTTTTAGTTCATACGAGTTAACGGTTTTACCTGGGTGATAACAGATGACTTGAGAGGACGGATCTTGGATGTCCAGGCGTTGGCAGTTTCCTGGGTCCCCTCAGGTGAGGCCGCCTTCTCAGGCAGAGGTGGGAAGGCGTCCTTGTAGGTAGGAAGAGCATCCTCTTCCTCTCCAGCACCGGGTCCTGCCCCAGCAGCTGAACACAACAACAAACAAACAATACATGAGTCCACTTAAGTCCCTTGCGTTTGTATTTTTACAAATCAAGCGCAACTGTAAAAATCTGATTACTCACCACCCCCCTGCTCTGGTAGGAGCCCACTGCGGTGCTCATTGAAGCTTTCCTGCGTAAGTACAGCGACTGAACTCATGGTCAAAATCCCACGTTTACACAGAATCCGAGTGTGCCACTGGAAGAAAGGTCAGCATTATTTTCAAAGGGTTTGGCAGCAAACACATGAAGCATAATATATATATATATTTTTTTAAATCAATGTTCTGCTTCTCACTATGAGTGAGGGGGCAGATTAGCTGAGTTTGAGCGTTAAACTCAGGTAGAACAAGACCCAAGGATGTTTTTTTCCTGAACTTTAACTCTGCAGATTAACAGGCCTGTTATTTTAATATTAAATACACATTTCACAGAATTTAGAGTCAGTTCAGCAAACACAACAACTTATTTCACATCTAATAAATCGATTAACACGCCATCCTCACTCTATCACTATTACTCATCAATCTAGTAGTGGTCGACTAATGGCCGATTAATGGCATTTTGAGATGATGGGCATCGGCCAATGCCTGCGCTCACAAGGCCGATAAGCAAACACATCTGTAGGCAGCCCATTGCCATTGCCGGCAGCTCGCGCTGCAGACTGCTCGCAGGAGATGGCATTTTTGTTATATAAAAAGGACCGGTCCGGTTCTGCTTACACCCCGAGTCTGAAGTGAGGTCACACCACTGATCTGTAAAACGTCTGCAGCCTCAGTGGGTCCCATTTTGTGTCTCATTATTAATTCAATTGTATTTTATCAGATGCCAAAAAAAAACAAACAAGGTTCAAGGTTCTTTATCACGTGCACAGAGATGCAACGTAAAACATGATAACAAAAACATGATATGGGCATTATAGATCGGCCATTGAAAAACCCATATCGGTCGACCACTAAAATGTATCTTACACCTTGTGATCACTTTTTGGATTTAACTAGTTATTGATTGACTTGGCATATGGAGAAGCTCCATCATTAATCAAGAAATGTAGTTAGCATACACTCATTTGTGATGAAAACTCAATAAAACAAGGCACCCGTTTCAAACGGTGGAGTGTCACATGCACAGTTTTAACACAATATACAAGCTTATCAGAAGCGGACTTTGTTAGTTTCACCTTTATCTAATCTACCTTTATCAAAAGAAGCCACGTCTCTCACAGAATAAACACAATTATGGTCCCAATACTGTGTCAGCACTGTGTTACTGTGTGCTGAGAGTGAAAGATGAGTAAAGAGATAATGTCTTAACACTACAAAGAATGCTCTGGTGTGGGCAGGGCAACGGCTATAGGACATTTCGTCTTTCTACGAGAAACCAGTTTGACTTCTGTTCTGTCTTTGTCTAATGCTATTCCAAGAAGCGTAACCTAGTGGCTCCGGGGTTAAGAGGATTTTTGACACCTGTGTATGTCCACGTTAGATAGGATTAAAGAAAAAATCCACCAATAGAAAATGCTGATGTCCAGTCTGGCGTCATTGACCATTTTCTTTCCAAGAAATAAAGCAAGCACAAAGCCAATCCTAGATGTATTAAAAACAAAAAAATAGAAAAAAAAACTGCCATTTTGATTTCTGACTTATAAGGCTGAAGGGTTGATTGACTTCCATTAACGATAATTATTTTTTGCCCTGCAAAGAAAAAAAATGAATGCTCTGTCTAAAATTTAATTTCAACTTTCATCATTGATGAAACTCAATATATCAGCAGGAGTCACTGCTGTTTTTGTTGCTGGCAGAGAAACAGAAATTCTGGCCAACAAGAGCAGAGGAATGTGAATTGTTTAAGTGGATTTTGCCCCCAAGCATGCCTGAATTCATCAGAAAGCATGGAGAGACTCCCAGATGTCAGATAAGTTGTTGATATTAAAAAGGTTTTTTTTCCCACAGAGTAGGCAATTGAAGGAAATTCACTTTTAGCTTCAACGTGGTAGTCGTTAGTTTAGCAGGCAGTTCCCCCCTCCCAACACATTTGAGACCACCCTTTCAGTGGCCTCTTCCTTGTCAGGATTCATAAACTTAAGGCTGCTCTGTCCAGCACTCTTTACTGTTTGCAGACACTGTTGCCAATTCAAGGGTGCAAACGCTCTTCATTTAAACATAACATTAAAATCTAGAATGATTTCCTTATTGCGAGTGCATGTTAACAACTTTGTAGCAGTGGCAATTTAAATGTGGATGTAGGCGGTAACCGCCTCGTTGACATTGGTGCACCAAGAAAAAGTGAATAGCACATCATAGTCAACCAGGATGAAGGGGAAACAAAGACACACCAACGGTAAACAGACTTTGTTATATAATTGCACTATTCAAATTAATTAACAGGTAACAGTGCATTTTTAAATTCAATGTCAGTAATATCCTTTTGGGTCAGCTTTAAACTACCCTCACAAAACGGAAAGCATGTCAAGTAATATGAGAAAATATCTGACTTCAATTAAAATAATTATTTCTCTTTTTTTAAGATTGATAATGTTCAACAAATGCAAAATAATTTTGGGACTAAAATAAGTTTTGTCTCATTCATGTCATGTCATAGCTAGGTTTGCTTTACGGTAAAGTTCACAAGTAAAGTACAAGGCACGACAGTCGACTACATTTCCATGGGTACAGGATTGACAGGTTGCGTTGCTCAGCAAAAGGGCTTAAGCTTTTTACTCCACAGTTCTAATTATACTTTATTATTACAGGGCCATGCTGTTGAGGTGGGCAGAATCGCATTCAGGGTAAACAAAACAATATGACGTTAATTACTTATAATGGTATTAGTGTCAGAACTTATAATGCTAAGAGTATAAACAACTTACCAGCTAAATGGTCAGTTACCAGATAATCCGTCCTGTAAAGATGCAATTTCCCGTCAGCCTGCCAGCTTTTGCCTGAGGAACACAAAAAGGAAAAAAAGTATGAGCTGCATTGAAATAACCACGGAGGCATCTTAAATTTCTATGATAAAGAAATTAATATTTCAGTGGCCCTGTCGAGCTTCAAAATGTTTGCACAAATTGGCTACTACAAGGTTATTATGTGTGCAAAAAAAAGAAAATGGTCTCAAAAATATCTGTATGATCAATTATATAATGTTCTATCACAAAACAAAAAACATATAAATTGTTGCCGAGACTAGTATTTTTGGATATTAGTGCTTTAGTAAGACCCCAGCTCACTCTCCTTGAGAAGCATATGGCTTCTATAACTGGACAATTTATGAAGCTGCTGTGGCAGAACCAGGTAAATAGGCCATTGCTCTCATGAAAGAGATCGCAAAACCACACCATTAATGTTTCATATTAAAATGGGTGTGATTAATAAGGGCTGTACGGTTTTGACAAGGCGTGACAATTTTTGTTAGTGTGGTTAAAGCTTTTGGACTCATTTTACTAGTTTGCCACTGGTGTTGTAACGCAACTCCATAATGTTAATAGACATGGGTGTATGTTACCACTAGAGGTGTGCACAGGCTGCCATGCTTGGTATGGGGGCCTTTTGTGCATACTTGATATGTATTAAGTAGGCATAAATAAGACGTGGGGTTAACTGACGAGCTCTTACTTAAACTAGTATTGTGTGCTGTAGCCTTGTCGTGTTAGCACAGACAACATATGGCCTGTCCACTTGGGCATTAATTAAGTAAGTGATAATGTTAATGGCCATTTCTACACGAGCAGAAACAGTCCGTTAATAGAGACAGTATAACTCTATGGCTTAATATGACACGTGTGAATTACAACACAGTGATGCCCGGTGTTGTGTGTGAACATCATGTCCAGAACGCACTTTTTTTCCCGTTTAAACTGGTGACCAATAACGACATTATTCACGAGCTCCCAAACTCATAAAAGACCAACGTCACAACGCGGTCAAGCAACGTAGTTTAGTCACATTTATCATCATATTATCCGACCTACGAGGACATTAAACGAGCTAGGTTAACGCTGACGTGCTCGTCGAGCTGCTCCTTAGATGTGTATTAACGTTAGCTGCAGCATGACAACCTTCGAGCCTATATAACGTTATACGCAAATCCCAGATTAAGGCTTTAAGAAGCCGTTTAGTGTGAGTGCTAGCTAACAAGATATCAAGTTAACTAGGTAGCTGACAGTTGCCAATGACACATTACAGTGAATACTAGCCGCCGTCATGTCGGCTAGCATTGATCAACCATAAAAATGTACTCGGATCGAGATAAACTACCGTGAAGTCAACCGTCGGGGACACAAATATAATGGCGGATGTTCAACAAATACGTGTGTCGCTTAGTAGAAGTTGGATTAACCGTAGCAAAATAAAAATCACTGTAGCCTGGATTACTAGCTCCAAACCCCCAAGCTAACGCTAGCTAGCAAACTTGCTAAAAACTTTGCCTGTGGTGTGTGCGACTGTGACACGTAGCTCCTCGGCTATATGTAACGTTAGCTTGGCTCACTTGAAACAGCCCTACACTGAACTTCAGGCTGTAACGTGCCTTAGCCAGCTACTGGCATTACGCTAACAGAGGATTGGAAATAAAAACCTTAAATCGACTGCCAAACGCATACACTGGGGCGGTGTCGTTTTATACGTTAGCCGACACAAGCGCGGCCGTTAAAAGTACTAGTTGAAGTGTAGCATTAGCTAGGGAGCTCACGTTAGCTTACGGGTTGTTCTTCTAGCTCGCTAAGTCCACGTAGGCATACAGCTGAGCAGGGGAGAAATGACACGGAGTCAGGCCAGAGCACACTGTAACGTCCAGGGCTTCAACAACAAACGGCCTGCCCAACAAGTATCACTGCGCCGCGATTACGACAGGAAGACGTCGTATGTACCGGCGATGCACTGAAATTCAGTAGAAAACTGTGAAGTACTTACTTATTGTATGTTCTCGTCTGCCCTGAAGGTGCAGAAGCTGAGATGAAATTCCACTGGCGAGAAGGTGGGATTGTAGCCTGACGGATATATACCAGTGCCGCCCACCAATCACATCCTCCAACGTCACGTCGAAGAGTCCGATTACAAATAATTTATTTTCATAACTAAGAGTGACGGACTCTTGTACGGGTTCAGAACTTTAAGGATGAGCTCATGCCAAACCTCCTCCACTGCAATCCATTTTGAGATCACGAATCCAGGTTTACAATGTTGCTGTGATTCTGAGAGAGAAACATGCATGCTTGAATAATCCGAGAGTTTTCTTCAGAGAAGTTCAATGATATAACCCTTATAATTATTACCATCCTCATGTCCTGTCATTCGCCAGTTACTTGTTTATGGAAATACTGCAGGTAACATAGTCCACACTTTACTGCCAGTGAACTGCAAAACACCAATACAAATACATGAACCTTGTATTTGAGTTCAAAACATGTTAGGGATTGAAGTCATGGATGGATTGTTGAATGGGCCTAGTGGGTGTAGGCTCATCTGTCAAGAGACACAAAACAACTACAGAGACCCATTACCACAGAGATACAAACCAATAACAAAGAGATACAAAATATCACAGAGACATAAAAGAAATATAAAGAGATGCAAAATATTACAGAGAGACATCAAATAAATACAAAGAGATACTGCAAAGAGACACAACATTTCCACAAAGACAAAAAAAATGCATAGATATGCAAAATTATCACAGAGACACAAAAGAAGTACAAAGACACAAAATAACTACAAAGAGATGCAATATTATCATGGAGAGACCCAAACAACTCCAAAGAGACACTAAATGACCATGAAGAGACACTAAACCAGCTGTAAAGATGTGCAAATTGACCTCAAAGAGACACAAAACAACTACAAAGAGACACACAAAGGTTTTTTTAACTTGAAATTATTTTTAGAATTCAGTTTTATTGACATTTTATAAATGTCATGAAATTCTTTTTCAAGACAACCAAATGTTCCCTTCTTGGGTAGACGGAGTGTGCTCACTTTGAAGGCTGATCATGGCCATGTGATAAGCCATGAACGCTCCAGATTCATTCTTTCAGCTCAAATTCAATCATTTTGTTCTGGAAGCTTCATATTTGTTATAATTGTTTTATGACAGTGATTATTTAATGTTGATCAATCACTTCTGGCTAACCATCTGAACTTTCTCCCACCACCTCTGCAAAGATGCCTGCAACATAATGGGAAGCAGCATTTTCATTTATGGGGGAATCAGTTCAATGATAGTAGAGGGGGAATACAAGGAGGGTGAAAAAATAATAATTTTGTTATGTTTATGTTACAATAACAGCCTTGAAAGTACTCTACATTTGTAAAGTTGATCATTATCATTATCTCTCAAACAGATTTAGAGAAGTATGCAACTTTTTATGCTCAGTGGTTATTATAATAGAGTTGATATCGCACCACCATCTACATCCTCAAAACATACCTCTCTGACACGGTGTCAGCAAAACAAACAAAACAAAAGCCTGATGTCATGTATTACATTGCGTGTGTTGCTGCTATTGCATCCACCCTAAAACAAACATTGACATCATGACTTAAAACACACATCTAGCAGTCTAATTTGATCACACATGGTCTCTGTGAGGTCCAGGGCTCTTTGAAGATGATGTCCACAGATCAAAAGTTAGCATGAAAACATGCAAGTCTGTCAGTCTGGACTCCATGATAAGATACCACCTTTATGAGGAAAAACATCAGCTAAAGGAAAAGAGGAAAACAAGGAATAGATGCACAGAACAACTATGATACATATACAAATACGAATCAGGTGAAGACAAAAATAAAACTTCTCCATGAAACTTTTCTGTTTTACGATTGTGTGTCGAAATTAAGCAGGTGTTGTGAACTGACTGATGCCCTGCTTTAATCCCACTGCATGCTGGGATTAAAGCCCTGAAAATAAATAATAATAATCTACACAATAATTTACCCTTCCTCCAGATTACATTGAGTATTCGTAACATTTTCTGCCATGTTTCATTGCATTGTTGCAGTATTATGTCTTCTATGATTTCATCTGAATTTAGAAACAAATACTTAACCCTCCAGTTACCCTCAAATTTTCTACCATCTGTAATCCTTGGGGTCAAGTTGACCCCGGCAATTCAAACCTTCAGGAAATTGTTATAATCAAAATTATTACGCAAATGTCAGGACAGCAGAGTCATTTGCCATCTTCTGAAAAAAAAGGCTCAAGACTGACCTGTTTAGACTTCACCTTGACTCTACATAGCATGACCCACTAACAACCCCCCCCCCCCCCCAAAAAAAAAACCCCTTACCTATAGCACTCTGATCATAGCACTGTTGCTCTTGAAGTACTACTTTACTCAGATGAGGACCTAACACTTGTTCTATTTTTAGCTCTTACTTTATCGGCAATGATACGTTGTGGTTTCCTGTTTCCTTCTTTTGACAAATGTACTTATTGTAAGTACATTTTGTTGAAAATTATATTTGAATGGTAGACGATGGATGGATGGATGGATGGATGGATGGATGGTGGATGGATGGATGGTGGATGGATGGTGGATGGATGGATGGTGGATGGATGGTGGATGGATGGATGGATGGATGGATGGATGGATGGTGGATGGATGGATGGTGGATGGATGGTGGATGGATGGATGGATGGATGGATGGATGGATGGTGGATGGATGGATGGATGGATGGATGGGTGTTATAATCAACTCAATATCATCCTCAACAACCAAAAAAGATATTTGTTTAAATGTTGACATTTCGTATATGTGTAATGCAGCTAAAACAGCCTGTCGCCAAATTGACCCAAAGGAACACAGATGCGTCCAAAGTGTGTACAGGATATAGAAAACATATCATCATGTTAATTTTATGTTTACTTATATGCCCCAAGTAAATTAGAAAAGGTTACTGAATATCAAGCAACACAATTATGATAACCCTTTTTTAAGACCTTAAACATTGAATGGAGTCAAATTCACCCCAAGGATAACAGGAGGGTTAAATCAACAGAATAGGCCAAATGGACAGTTGATAAAAAATCAAGTGTGATGATTGGGATCATGTATAAATAAAGAATGGCCAAAAACGTCTCCATTTTCTTAGCATCAAACACCTATAATAATAATAATAATAATAATAATAATAATAATAATAATAATAATAATAATAATAATGATAATAATAATAATCAATTTTACACTTTCAGATTATTTTCTGAGGCCACATACAAGTATCTGTATATATGCCAATATGTCCATATATGAGATTGGTGTACTGTATGGGATCTACCTCACTACGTATTTGAAGTAAAATGCAAATGTATCTGGATTTTAGAGAAGACAGCAGGGGGCGCTCCATGGCAGTGTCAGGAGTTACTTTTTCTTCTTTCTTGACATATATAGTTACGTGTGACTCCTATTCGCTACGAAACAACTGACCGATGTAAATACACAATACAGTGTCCATGGTTGATGTAATCGAGCTCTGATATGTTTATAATGCATTATAAACTTTAGAGAGGTAGTCTCGCGACGCACGCACACGCGCGCACACGCGGTTCCCTATTGTGCTCAGAGAAATTTGCGATTAAATGTCGTTTATTTTGAGGGTGACAGAGAAAACCCACATGCGGTTCATTTTATCTACGGGTCAAACTTTAGCCCAAACTTAGATAAAGGCGGTTTCGCTGTTTGAGTCAAATCAGATTAAAAAAGGACTAATCAGATAAAGAAATTATGTTTACTTCCTCTAGGTGTGGATTACCAGTTCAACACAGGTAGCCACCACGAGACCTTACACTTTTAAAACGTTCCACTTTCAACAAAAAAGCCAGCACGTATCATTTTTCAAGCGGTTGGACAAGTTTATACATCCATCCATCACGGCTATTTAAAGTAAGGGAGGGTAAATCTTCGTCCCCAGCCAACAATCCTCGGCCACATTTGGACCAATCAGAGGCCGCCTCGCACTGCTTTAGCCAATGAGAAACGAATCTGACTGCGCACTCCGTTGGACGACGACGGTCATGGACTGGAGAAGTGTACCGTGCGGCGTAACAAACTTTTAGCATTTAGTTTCAACACGGACAAAACGGTAAGTTTCGATGCTATTTTATGGACGTATTATCAGATGTATATAATAGTTAGTCCAGCGTGACGACTTTTTTTCCGGAGAGAAAACGTACGTGTATCAATACCTCGTTTCGCTCCTCGTCGGTGAACTAGTAACGTTATCCAGTGAGCTCCATTTCTTAAAAAAAAGAAAAGATAATAAACCCGTTTATGTGTCAGAGTCGTGAACGTTGTTCCCGCTTGTGTTTTCTCGCTTGAAAAATGTCGTTAACTGTAACGTTCAAGTCCCGCTGACCCACTTCGGCCCACATGCAACGTAACGTTACGCCAGTAAACGCCGAATCGGTCCGCCGTCAGTTATTTTTTTCTACTTTTTGAGATCAGCATAGTTTGATGCTACATAGCTAGCTCGGGTTCACGTTAGCTGTTGGTCTCACGCCAGCTAGGTGTGTTAAACGTACCATGAATGAGCCTCGTCCACAAGCAGCTTCAGCCAGACAGCTTTTTGAAATGAAACTGTTGAGCCAGGCACCAGCTGAAGTCTGGCTGCAACTCTCACACGCTGACAGATTTACTCATCCCAGACATTACTTTATTCAACCGCTACAGTTTCATCGTGCTTTGCGTTTTTTCCTCAACCTCGATGGTATTTTCTGTGTTTGCAGGAGTGAGGTGTGGGGGAAGCAGTAATGGGGGAGATTGAGGGTTCGTACCGGGTCCTGCAGACCCCTGGCGTAAGGCTGGGAGCCCAGTTCAACCCTGGCATCAGCACTCTGGAGCCGGGCCAGAGCCTCAGTGACAACATGGTCAGCGGGAGCAGAGGCTACGGGCGAGGGCTACACATCCGTGTGCAGGGTCTGGACGACTCCCAGGAGTTCTTTGATATTGACGTAAGTTTCTCCCCAACTGTCCTTGTGTTTGCATGCCCCCCCCCCCCCCCCCCCCCCCCCCCCCCAACTGTATTTACACCGTGATGCGTTTGTAGTTTGTTACACAGCAGGCAGCGTCTGACCTTATAGTCCTGGTCTACGCTGGGTGCGTGTGGCTGGTGACAGCTGCCACATGGCTTTGGTGCTGAAATCCCTTCCTCCTTAAGGCTTCTTATTCGGGTAACTTAGTGTAATTCAGCAGGGCTCTCTTTTTTTGTTGTTAATTTAATGGTTGTGATTTCTACTCACTTTGTGTTCCTAAGCCATCAAGGAGGAAAACAATGTGGTTATCCAGGAGTCTGTTTACCATTTCATTAAATGACCTATGAGAGTTATTTTCCAGCCGGTGTTCAATTGAAACAAATGGTTCATTTTGAATGATCAACCTTTGCATTCCTGTGTGATGCTGGAAAATAATCTTCTTGCTCTGCCCCCACAGCAACTAAATGTTTTTTATTTTTAAATAATGAGCTATGTTAAAGCAATACAAAAGTATACAGTCTTAGGCAAATGACACAGAATGTTTTAAGTCATGAGCTACAATTAACATGAGTGGATCTGTAGCCAAGAATGATAGCTGTTGCGTCTCCTTTTTATTGCATTTACTTTACAGAGAAGTGATTTCCTTTTTTAAAGGTTGGCTGTTAGTTTTAGCAAACTTTTAGATCCACACTGTTAAAGTGCTTTCCAGTGTTTACTTGCTAAGTCGCTGCTGGAGGCATTCAGAAGGCAAATAGGAAGCAATAAGGAAACCACTCTATCAGAGCACATTTCCTGTATTTTCTGTGGTGAGAATATCAAAGTGGAGTCTCCACAAAGAATAAACACCCAGGTCATTGACCTATCGATGGAGCAGGTTCAGATTTGCAGTGTAATGCATCTACACTCATGGGATACTAATTCCATTAGAATAGGTTAGCGTGTTTAATTTGTGTAACTACTCCTGTTGTAATCCTCATGTAGTCACAATACTAACGGTTCTGGCAGATGTAGTTTGGGGGCACTGCTGAGACAGACATTTCATAATCTTATGCACCATATGTTGTCTCAAAGTCTTAAGCTAATAGAATGTGATGGCCACAAGTTTAATTTGTATGGAATGGGTCCCTGTGCTGCTCAATTTAGAGGAAAAGAAACTTTCTAGATGTTTTCTTTATTATTATTTTATTATTCAGCTTTGTGTATTGAGAGACAGCTGAACTTGGCCCGGAGAGTTCAAAGTATAAGCTCTGGACATGGCGTTGATAGGAGGTGGCAGACAGAAATACATGCCTCTGCAAAAGGGGAATGACTGCAATCCTGTTGTCAAGCAGACTGCAGTTTGCCAGGAACAAGATGGCCTCTGAGAGGCTCTGTTGTTCACCACCACTGCCCAACATTTCTTAATATTGCTGCTCATTCATACTGAGGAGTCGTGGGCTGGTGGGAGAATGGCTTTTATGTCTGCGCACAGACAGGCTGCAGTGCTATACATCCGCTTGACTTGAGTCTAATTTTCAGTGCTGCCTTTGTGCTTTATCACCATTAGCATTATGTCCACTTTGAATGATGCAGCATAACTTTTCCTATATTGTAATTGTAGTTTTTCTTCATGTACACTGTATGCAAAAAATAGATAATTGCAGTGTTGAATGAATTTAAATGGTCATGGCCTTCAACCAACTGCCTCCCCTCAGTGCGCCCTTAGCTTGCTCCGCTGCCTTGTATATTTGTGTAAAGTCTTTATCATCACCTGCAACTAAATACTGTGTGAAAATACACTAAATTCAAAAATGCATTGCTCTGACACACAAAAATGGCACAGTTTGTTATGTTTCTCATACTTTTTAACCCATAATGCATTGCCGATTTCATCTTGTGATGGAAGTGGTATGGAGTAACCATAAGGAGGTATGGTGGGCTTGCATGTGTGTTTATGGTTATATATTGTCCGTCTGCAACAGACAAATCAGATCAGGGCTCATGTGCTTTGATCTGTGGCCTTCATCTGTTGCAGGTACCAAGCATGGTCATCGTCGGCAAACATTTGCTGGCATGGCTCTTGTCCACTGGCCCCTCCTATAAGCAGCACAGGAGAAAGCTCAGCCTTGTGGTTTCTGGACAGGGAGGCAGGGCAGGGAAACACAGGCTCCTTTTATCCAGCACAGCGAGCCCCTTTGCTGGCCCTTAACTTCCAGCTTAAAACTCACAGAAAGGGCCTAGGGTGGGATGTAGAACCTAGCTGTGTGAAAATGCAGTACAGTCGGGGCATTGGTGGGAGGGAACCCAGGCAGGCTTTGCTTTTAGTGTTAGCAAACAAGCACATAAATAGTCAGGTTGACAACCAAGTGGGTAGGGGGGGCGAGGGGCAGCTCTGGTGTTAAAAGAGCAGTTCTTCAGAGGGAACAGTCATGGCCAGTACAAAGTTTGAGTCGGGGTGGTGGGGGAGGGGAGACACACGCGGGAGTGCAGCACTGCCGAAAGTGTGGAATTTCAACCACTGGCCTGCAGCAGCTTTTGATTTTGTCAGTTGTGAATGACAAAACTTGTGTAACTCTTTGGTAACGCATAAGTGCGGTTTGTTTGGTGGACTTTGGCGAGATGTGGAAATAATAGTCTTGTATAAATAAATATCATATTTTTTTGAGAATCCTGCAATAGATTGAGAAAGTAATATCAGACTAGTAGTGTGCTTATGTGTGTAGCAGCGGGTGCATCTGTTTCTTGTGCATGCTCAAACAAGGAGTACTCATGCTCTTCATTACATCCACTACAGCTGAACACTCAGCTCTCGTCTCTAAAAACACTCACACTATCCCACTGTGTACTGAAGAAGCTGCACACTCTAATAGCTGTGCATAGAAGGACTTGTTTCATGTGATATTTAATTTTACCTCTGGGAGTTTTGAGCTGCCACTCCCACTTCTGATCTTTTTATCTCTGTTTTGGAGGCCCAGAGTAGTGTGGATTGTATCTGGGTTACATGGGGACTTGAACAGAAGGCACACTAAAACACCTGATCCTGATTACCACTGTGTAGTGTTTATCTGCCAACAAATGCTCTGGCCAACGGTGTGCACAGGTGTGTCCTGAAAAGAAATCGGCCATAATCATTTAACAGGAAAGTTGCACATTAGTTGAGAGAAGCATCAAAGAACCTGTTGATCTTTTGTAACGTCTCCTCAGCAACCTGTGAAAGTGGCCACTGGTGTGCCAAGCTTTAAAATGTATGTCAGCAGGAAATCTCCTGGTGGCAAGGCCATAACAATGTGCGTCCTACTGTGCCAAATGCAAGCCCCAACACACCCCTGCTGTCAGTAGGAGGTTCCAGTAGAGCTCCTTCCATTCACCAGTGGCTGGGGAGTATCAACCACTGCTTGGTGAACCATGCTTAACCTGTCGTGCGAGGTACACCCAACACCCAAGGCGGATGATGTTTGGGTTACCTGGCCTTTTGTGTGTTTTCTTCTTCGCTCTCTGTGCATGAGAAGGGCAGTCCTCCCCTTTCTAGCCCTGCACTGCGTGTACACACACACCCCCTCCCTCCTCTCTCACACACACAGGGGAAGATTTGTCTCCCAGAGGAACATCTGTTAGTGATAATCCCTGCTGCTTTCTGAGCTTGATTGGGTGACCCACTGACCTGCCTTAATGTTAGTGCTCAGAGATGAGACTGTGGTCCGTACCGCAAGTTTGGTGTGAACAAACTGCATGTGATCGCACTGTTGCATCATAGATGCCTTGGACCAAAAATGCCAGATGGACTTTTCCGATAGCAGCCCACTGGTTTGTGACATATTTATTTGAAGGCAGGGTTGTTGACCAAATACATTACCTTTTTATTTTATAAAGGTTGGCAAATTTCACAAAAGTTGGGTTGACTATTTATGCTTTCAGAAGATATTCACAACCCAATTGAGACATTTTCATCAGTAATGATAATTGTGATGTGGTTTTTAAAGTAGATACACACCTTTTCTATTGCAATATGTGGGGCTGCTACTAACAGTTATTTGCATTCTCAACTGATCTGTGGATTTATGATATTTAAATCTATTAAATGTCAAATTGTAAAATAGAATTGTGAAAAAATGCTCATAATCTTAAAGCTGCTTGTGTTGCCTGTCTGGAACCCAAATATTTAAATTTGCTTTATGGCAGAGAGAAGTATGAAATCACCAGCTCACTCTCTCAGCATGTCATATACATTTGAGAATTATGTGATGTTTACATGGGCTCTAAATTCAGGTTTGGCTCATTGCCTCGGAGACATGGCATTATTACTCACTCTTCGTTACTGTTCTTGAATCCAGGAATGCCAAGCATATTGTTAAGTGTGGTATAATTACTGTGTGCCCACATTGTACACACTAAGTCATCGCACACACAGATAAGCCAGCGTGGTCAGCAGTGGGAGGAAGTTATTTGAAGGCGAATTGTCTGCGTTGTGATGCAATACAGTGTAGAAACTATGCTGGATATGAAATCGGTTAGATTTGGTGTAAAATTCTCTGCAGCCACCACACCATTAGTTAGTATGTTCATGAGAGAGGACGTGAGGGTGGGATACAGTAGTGTAGTTTCCTTTTTGCTGTCTGGCAGCATTTTCTGTAAGGTCATCCCTCGCTCTCAGATTGTGGAAAATAAATCTGAGTATGTCAGAGGAGGGTTTTACTCTCCCTGAAGACGAGTGCTGTGAATGCAGTTTTGCATTCCTGCACAGGGTTAATGAGTAACGCAAAGGAGGGGCGTCTGAAAGCACACCAGTAAACACAGTAGGCTTTCTTCTTGACTACTACCCTGAGGGGGGAAAAATCACTTTATTCTAACCTGACTTCGTTCTGGTCTTCTTGTCAACCCAATCACACCTTTCACAGCTTGGTTAAAAAAAACATTTAAGAGGTGGATGTATTTAAATCCAGGCAATGATTAAGCTCGTCAATCCTGTTTAACATGTTGTAAATCTGCAGTTAATACGCTGGTTAGCCTAAATTAACCCAGAATTACAACTGAGAGAGGGGAACATTGTAAACATTTAAGGGAAAATGGGGATTATTGGAAGGAAATGTCTCAATCCACAGGGAAGATGTGGTTTTGCTCTAATAACGTTGTTTACAAAACACTTCATGCCGTCTGCTTCCAGCTCACTATATTATGATATTAACTGTTTGGTGAATTGGCATTCACTGAACTCTGACTGAACAAATCAAATTGAGACAGAGTCCTTCAAAATGTTCCTTACAATTGGCCGCTGTTGCTTTTTCACTACTTGCTGCTGTTGCTGTCTGGATTGTATGTTTGGCCTGCACTCACAGACAACCCAGACAAAGTATTTTAACACACCATTTCTCTGCTCTCCAGTTGAGATCAGCAGTAATCAGACACTGTAAATGCACGGAAGAGGGCTGTTTTACAACGGATTCCTACATTTATGGGTTTTGTGCCAGTAGGTTTCACCTGCAATTTCTATTTTATTTCTTTGTATGGATGCAGAACACACAATCGTATCAAAGTAATGAAATGACTAACTACAGTAAATCTCCTGCTGCTCTTTGAGTTGTAATGTTTTACTTCAGCCAATGCAAAGCAGTTCTTTTTATATGGCTTTTAAAAATACTATTTTACATTACAACCAGATGTTTCAGGCTATAATTTTCTCAAAAAAGTCACAGGCTAGTATTCCAAACCTCAAGTGCAGTATGTTCTTAGTACATAGTAATTAGTGCTTCGTTTAGTGAAAACAAACCCCAGAGCATTGAAGGTAAACTTCAGCAGATTTCCGGCTTGTGTGTGTTTTTTGTTTTGGCTGCACTCTGTTCAGGGCCAGATAACTTTGTGTACAGTAGGATGCATTTATGCACTTAACTTACTCATCCGAGTCAAGGAAACTATTTGAATTGACAGAATATGGAATACAGGCAGCTATAAAACACACGTGAAGGGGATAATTTACAGATGCCAAATATTTTCTGCACCGCACACACGGACCGTGTTTATTCTGTCCTCACACCAGCGTGGTCAAATCTATGCAGTTTCTCCATCCATCAAGATTGTAGGATGTATTATTGGCGGGCTATTTAGATCTTTTGTTGGCATGGGGATGAAAATAATGATTCCTTTTTCTCCTTTTTTATTTCAGCTGAAAGCTATAGGACAGATCCTCCTCTCTGAGGTTTTCTTGAGAGGCAACCTCATAGAGAGGGATTACTTTGGCCTGGAGTTTCAGAACATGCAGCTGAACTGGGTATGTATGCCAGCAACCCTGTCTATTTGTTTGAAACCAACACATTGAATATCCAGGTACTGACATGCCAAATAAGTGTACGCGTCAACGCAGTACTGACCAGCCTGCGTTTCAAAGGTCACAGAGTGTGGGCAACACGACTTGTTTTAAGGCTTAAGATGAACTTCTTAGTCAATCAGTTGCTCCTCTTTTAGCTTTCTACAGCAGAGATGTAGTATTGTTTTTACTGGACTAGAACAGGCATTTGGCACCAGTACCCATACACACATGTCAGACTTTCCAATGTTTTATTCCTCCAGAAACATAAGTGGAATTCAAGACCACCTACAGGATTTTTTTGAAGAGATGTTGAACACACTGTATATCTTCTTCAAAGAGAATGGAGCTAGTGTTTGACCACTGGCACTTTAGATTTATATATTCAACAGCAGGAGCATTACTGCATGCATATATGTATATGTATATGTGTGTGTGTGTGTGTGTGTGTGTGTGTGTGTGTGTGTGTGTGTGTGTGTGTGTGTGTGTGTGTGTGTGTGTGTGTGTGTGTGTGTGTGTGTGTGTGTGTGTGTGTGTGTGTGTGTGTGTGTGTGTGTGTGTGTGTGTGTGTGTGTGTGTGTGTGTGTGTGTGTGTGTGTGTGTGTGTGTGTGTGTGTGTGTGTGTGTGTGTGTGTGTGTGTGTGTGTGTGTGTGTGTGTGTGTGTGTGTCAGTCACACACACTGGAGAATACATTTGTTGCTCTGCGGTGTCGTTTTCAAAGACTCTTTCACATGCCAAGAGTGGAGCACTATGTTTAAAGCCCAGCAACTAAAATTATAAGGAAAGCTAAAGGACAATCTAGGTCAATGTTAAAATACATTATGCTTTGACAGGGCTGTTTTTTCATGATGCCTTTGCCAAATATAACAGTAAAAATGAACAAAGGAAAGAGGCATTGTTGCAGCTCTAAGCTTTTTTGGGGTTAAAACCATCATCAGAAGTGTCTGGAAACTACAGCTAATATCAGATGTGCCAGCTGGCCGCTTAGTTGCACTCAGCTGATGATGTCACGGGCCTAAACTGTTAAACATTTAACATCGACACATTTGTAACTATAAACTGAGAAAAGGATTCAGGAAAATATCGGCAGATACCAATGGAGTGATGCAGGATGGAGTCCTAAAACCAGGAAATGAGTCGGCATTTTTGCACTTCTGGGTACTTGGCCTCCAAGTCAATGGGTTTTTTGGATAGATGCCTGAAATAAGATCTGTCGTTAACACAAGTTAAAGTTATTTAAACGGTTTGTTCTACAATGTAAAATAAATAAATACATATATTGTTTTTTTGGCTTTTAGGCATCTTTAAAAAGGCAGGCGCTAGAAAACATCCTTGTTGTGTTGACTGGTGTACATTGTTTATAGCCTAAATATTTGTACTACTGCTGCTTGCATTCAAGCTTCAAAAATCATAAAGGCAGTGTTCATTTATGAAGATTATCGTGCTGATCAAAACATGCTAATAAACACCTTATTTTCTGCAATAATCCAAAGGAAAAATCCCATTGGCTTTTTGTCGAGGGAACAAATAATGACGCTTACTTCCGGATTGACCTACAAAAATACGTCATCCCTGCAGCACTCCATTACTCAATATGTCTGTCTGGATCGAGCACATTCCTCGCTCAATCAGGCCCAGATGTAACGGGGCACGCAGGCTCCGACAGTGAGGCAGGGAAGCCAGTTTATTGCCCAGAACATATACCCTCTAGTATCATGAAGAGGCTGACATAATGTACAGTCGCTATGTAGTCAGAGAGTCATTTATGGCAGAGCTACTATCCTCTGTCAAGTTTTGTAAAGAAAACAAGTTCTCATAATATTCTAAACATTTCTTTCTCCTCAGGTTTGGCTGGAACCCACAAAACCCATTATGAGACAAGTCAGAAGTAAGTGAGCCCAAATACAAATCCAAATTCCACCTAATGAAAATGTGTTTGTGTGCTGATGATCTGGTTTTGTGTTTTTTTTTTTTTCAGGACCAACAAATACGCTATTTAGGCTGTCAGTGAAATTCTTTCCTCCAGACCCGGGTCAGCTGCAGGAGGAGTACACAAGGTCAGTGACTGTAATTTCCTTCTGGATATTACTTTCATCTCATGGCTGTCGAGGGGCTTTAGAAAATACACCAATTTTTCTTTTTCAGAAGCACACGTTTTCAAGGCAGTATTATATTTGTCCAAAAATGTTTATGAAATTCTTTGAATGCTTTCCTGCAGTCAGTAAGAAATGTCAATGCTGTTATTTATTGTGTTTTAACGACAAACTGAAGAAATAAAATATGACTTACACAGTTATTTTGTGGCCTGCTACTCAACAGTTACTTCTCATGAACATAAACAGATGAACTCTAAGCCTTTTTGTGCTTTTAATTTTTTTATAGGTACTTATTTCGCTGCAGATGAAAAGAGATCTGATGGAGGGCAGGTTGATCTGCACAGAAAATACTGGAGCCCTGCTGGCCTCTCATCTTGTCCAGTGTATGTTTATGCTGCTATTTCTACATCTGTGTTCAGTCATTAAAATGACGTTTGTTTGTTTATTTGATTTGGAGAATGTAATTTGTGCTGCTGTTTAACTGCATTGCATTATGCAGAGAGGTGTTTCTGTTATTTAGTCCACTTACTTTGAAAACGGATGTTGCAAGTAAAACATTTATTAAAAAAAATAATGAATCCAAAAGAATGAGGCGCATCTCTGTTTAATTTGATTTGTCAACTTATTTATTTTTTTAAATGGGCCTTGCTTGATATGTTTGCCATGATGCACACAGAAAAACAAATGTTTTGCTCTTCCTTCACCCACAGCGGAGATTGGTGACTATGACGACGTAGCAGATGTGGACTTCCTGAGGGCGACCAAGCTGTTACCGTACCAAGAGAAGGTGCAAGAGAGGATCATGGAGCTCCACCGCAGGCACCTGTAAGTCCCTCCGACTGTCTCTAGTGTGGTAGAGAGAGATTAATGGAAAACATGAGGTCAAGGTATGTGTAGGAGGATTCCTAAGCACATAGAGAATCCGACTACACTCACACCAGGCTATAGATGTTGAATTTAATTAATAACACATAAAAAATGACTACAGTGACAAACTCAATGCTGTAAAAGTATATTTAGTCCAAAATGGAATCGCACCTCCGAAAACAGATGTTTTAAATTTGTTCAGTGTGGAATTAAACGGCAACGTCGGATGTTATTGACCGCCCAGTTCTGTCACTTTAAATGGGACAGCATTATTTCCCTAACAGAAAAAAAAATGTTTCACCGCTATTCCTCGTCCGCGCAGTATTAAGTAGACTTGTTTTTATGTAGCGTAGCCGCAAAGGAAGATCTGCTAATTTTCCTATGAATCCTTCACAATATAAATCCCCATTATTTTGTTACTTATAGGCATGGACTATATATAAATGGACATGGTCGTTGTGATGTAACCATTGTTTTGAGGGTTACGGTTTGGAAGCCTCGGGTTTGGCATTTTGACCGTTGCCATCTTGGATTTTAAACCCATGTTTAGAATGTTTACAGAGATATTAAATCAAGTGAGAAGAAGGGTCATTTTGTCAGACTTAGCAGAGGAGTCACCCTCTGATGGCCAGTAGAGAGAATGTAAGGTTGCCACCTGTTTATAAGCTTTTATTGTGAAGCAGCAAAATGAGGAAATGTTGGGTCTTAATCAGAAGTAGCTTAATATCGACCTGGAGTCCAGCAGGTGGAAGCTGGACTCCAGCCCCAGTTCTTCTCCTCACCTCTCGTTGCGCTCCTCAGGAGAGGAACTGTGTGGGTGGAAGATGAACGAGACCTATGTTTGATAGATTGTCTGGATTGTGCCCACATGCTGTCCACACCTCACTGAGATCCAAACTCGATGCGAGCCAAGCCACCTTGGCATGTGTTCTGGTTGATCGGATACCAATGTGCGCAAGATCCAATCTTGGAGGGTACAGGCCTGACAGTTCATGTGTCCTGGTGCGATCGGATGACAAAATTCACACCAGTGTAACCACGGCCACAGATCCTTCCGGGTCATTTCACTCAGCCAAGAGCCTTCCTCAACAAAAAGAAACCATGCTGAGCTAAAGCTGTGTGGTGCTGTGTTTATATTATTTGCATCGCCTTATCAGTCAGCCTGTCCGTGCCTGTCAGAGTGGCTGTAGCTGCATCTTTTCTTCATCACGCTCCAAATATTTGAATCTAACAAACATTTTGAACAGCATGGTAAACCAGTTTTAACTGAACCAGCAGTCAAGTCAGTCTTTCCACGTTAGTAACAAAGTTAACTGTTGAAACAGCTGTGATAGGGTTGTGTTAATGCCATTAAGTACACACTCATCGCTGCACTGTGTCTCATGCCTAACACAAAACAGACCAGCTGCCAACAGATTGTTCACAGCTGCTGACTGACTGGGCACTTCTGCTCAACTCTCTCGTGCTCAGTTCATCATATTTGTTTTGTTCATTTTTTTTTTTTTTTTTTTTTTTTTTACAGATGAGACCTAAAATAAAAGTCTGTACTATTATGACGTTGTTTTAAAGGTACAAGCTGTTTAGAGTGAAACGGGTAAATGTGATTTGTTACTTTCCACTCCTGACCACATATCGGGCCAGTTTAGTGGCTCGACTTAATTTAGGTCAAGGACTGTTATGGTTTGAACTCACGGTGCCATAATATCATAGGTTCATAGTTTAGTGTGTTTGCTCACTGGGAACACAGAACACACACTAAAAACCTCCTCAGAGCACACCGAACAGAAGCTGAACGTGTGGTGTGTGCTACAAACTATTTTTTACTGAACATTTTATTATTTATTTATTTTCAGCTAAATTGAATGACACATTCCTGCTTGAAACCATTCGGACATCTCAAACTCATAACCCACAGGGTGTCACATGAATAATAATTTTTGGAATGTGTAAACAGTGGCACATTGTCTGTCCCACCCTCCTTTTTTTTTTAATGTGACCTTGAACACAAATGTTTAGTGTTAGCTGTGATGAGGTAACCGAACTGAGACAACTGTGTTCTTGCTGAACAACCATAATGAGAGGGTTTGCCCCGTTTCAGAGTCCAGAGACTCACAAAACCACTCACTGCACTTTTCCCATCACCAGCCTCCTTGTTAGCTCAGTACTATCCTGTGGCCAATAGGGGCTCTTTTCAACCCAGTGTATTAGGTGGCTCTAAAGACCTTTGCTAATCTCTTCCCTCGGTTGCCAGTGTGGAAGCAAAGCGGCGAGTTCCCTGGCCTAATCCCCTGCTCTGGCTGGTCTATTAGCCGTAAGGCCAGTGGGGCAGGGGAGGGCTCTAAGGAGATTTCACTGCTTAACAGATGAACAAAATTAGAATGTGGTGATGATTGGAAGGATATGTCTTTATAACATGCTGTTTGGTTGTAATCACATGGTTTTAGATAAATCCTGGAAGTTATAAGGGATTTAGGGACACACTGCCCCGCAAACGAGTCATGATACGACATCCTTGGACAGTATTAGTCTAAAGAAATCTGCTGTTTTTTCCTTCACTAACATACACTACAGTATCTCCCTATTAATAAAAGTGACATTTTTGGAATGTTACACACCTGAGGGAGTTTTCAAGAGCAATGAGAGGTTTATTTATTCAGCACATCTCATACAGTCAATTCAAATTCTCTCTGCATTCCATGTTAAAAAGAGATTGAAGAACAAGATAGTTGTCTTCAAGCATGTGTTAATGATAATAAATAAATCAATGAATAAAAGAGTTTGGAATGTGACTGCAAGGTGAATAATGGTGACCTCAAGATTTTATGGATATATATAACGATATTATACATTCTGGAAATGCAAAGTGCAGAGACTTGGTCCATCCATCCATCGTCTACTGCCTATCCTGTGTTCAGGGTCGCGGGGGGGGGGGGGCTGGAGCCGATCCCACCTCTTACAAATTTGTATGATTAATTTTTTTCTCTCGTTATTGAAGTACACCTAGATGAGCACAGAACTCGTTACTTTTACTTCTCTGTTTTTCTTGCTTTTTAGCTGAAGGTACTTTTTTTTTTTTTTCTTTGCTGCTCCCACTGAGAAAATCAATGTGCGTCTCTGTGTCCATTTAGTTAAATGGGTCTCGTCTGCAAAAGTACAACGGGCAATCTCATTCCTTTTGTATACTTTCTAATTGAACCTTTTTAAAGGTTGAATGAAAGACGCCCACGTTTGTGCTGCATTAACGGTAAATGGTGTGACTCATGTCGCTGTGTTTTACATACTGTCTACTCTAGAGGCCAGACTCCAGCTGAGTCAGATTTCCAGATCCTGGAGATTGCCCGTAAACTGGAGATGTACGGCGTCCGCTTCCACCCAGCAGCCGACCGGGAAGACACCAAAATAAATCTGGCGGTTGCTCATATGGGCCTTCAGGTTTTCCAGGTGACTGCTGCACGCTCTCAGGCCAGCGGTGTTTAACCCTCAATCCCTCACAACGTTGCCATTCTTCTAATGTTCTGTTTTCTCTCCCAGGGCAACACTAAAATAAACACCTTCAATTGGTCCAAGATTCGCAAACTGAGCTTCAAGAGAAAACGTTTCCTGATCAAGCTCCACCCAGAGGTCCATGTACGTATTAATGAAGAGATTAATGCCTTTGTTAAAAATAATGTCTGTTATTTCACCTGTGTCTCAGATTCCACATCCACCTTGAAGTGGACCAGATTTCTGAGTAGATTGATTCTCTGTTTGTTTTTAGGGGCCCCATCAGGACACACTGGAGTTCCTGATGGCCAGTCGAGACCAGTGTAAAATCTTCTGGAAGATCTGTGTGGAATACCACTCATTTTTCCGTTTGTTTGACCAACCCCAACCCAAGTCCAAAGCTATCCTCTTCACCCGGGGCTCTTCCTTCAGATACAGGTATTACATACTGGCATAAAAACAAAGCCATAAGTCATCTTTCATGCTTGTTTAGAGGAATCATGGGCCTACTTGGACAAGAAACCAGGGGATAAAAAATGTTCTTGTCTTGTCAGTGGAAGGACCCAGAAGCAGCTTGTGGACTACGTCAGGGAAAATGGACCCAAGAGAACTCCATACCAGAGGTTTGTGTTGATAATACAGAAGATACACTGTTTATCAAAAAGACACAATGTTAGTCTCACTTACACTTCCGAAGTTTTGACAGATAAATGTTTCAAAGCTGCATTCCTTTTAACAATGCTGTCGTTCCATTGTTTTTGCTCAGGCGGAACAGTAAGATACGAATGTCTGCTCGCTCCCTCGCCACAGATGTGCCAAAACAGGTCAGTGGCTCCACAAGCTGCAACAAATGAAACAATACCATTGTGTATGTTTCTACATATTGTACTATAATGAACTACAATTAGGAATGAATACAATTCTCCCATCTCCACTCTCTTTTTGTATCCTCCCTCACTGTGTTTCAGAGCTTGTCATTCAATGACAGTCTCAGGGTCCCAGGCTCCCCCTCCTCCGCTACCGTGTCCTTCCACCCAGCACACATCTCTAGCGTCCTCCCGCGAACAGAACTCCAGCCGCAGCCTTTGCCCGCACTGAGCCGGTCTCCAGCGCCTCCCCAGCAGCAACACCTTCAGTCCCCTCTCCAATCTACCAGACCCCCGAGTCCTCCGATGGAAGAACCTGTCAAGGCTGCTTCCCCGTCTCACTACGCTTTTCAAGGTGCCCCTAGAAATCAGGCAGCAGGACACTGCAGCCCCTTGTTTGTGTGTGTAGAGAGTGGCACTTCCCAATCACAGTCCTCCAAAAATGGCAATGAGGATAATGAGCATGGTGGGAGGAGGGGTACTGGGTGCTCGGTGGGAGGGGGTGGAGGGAAGAGGAAGGGGGTTCTCACACCTGAGGCTTTCGAGGCGGAGCTTTTGCGTACCAAACAGAATCCCATGTTCTCAATGTCCAACTCGCCGCTGCATGTCAGCGAGGAGTTCATAGATGATGATCCCACTGAAATCTCCTTTTACGGCGGGGGGGCCGAGGCCTACTCCTTTGGGCATGATGATAAAGTAGATCGGTTTGATGTGCAGGAGACTGACCTCAGTGAAAACAGGATCTTTAGTGTGGGCATTGAGGACCTGAATGGGAATACCAATCCCTTCCCCGATAGCATCGTTGGTAATTCTGAGACCAGCTCTTTGGTTAATAACCGCTCCGAGTGCAGCTCCCTGGACAACCTAGGGCTCAGCTCTGCAGGCGAGTCCATGTCGGTGGGTTACGGAGGCGGTGACTCCTCCTCGCTTCGCCTGCCAGGCTCTGACATCCAGTCAGAGGCCAGTTCAATGGTCAACTTCCCAGCATACTCGGTGCGGTCTGAGAGCAGCTCTGCTGTGCAGTTCAGTGACCTGGTAGAGCAGCTTGAGCAGCTCAGCTACCCCCCCACGGCCACAGAGGGCTCTGGGAACGGCAGCTCGGATTCAGACTCAGATTGGGGCTCTGACAGCGTCCTTCCCCCCGAGCAGAACCTGTTTTACAGTAATCCGCTGACAGGGAGCAGTGGAATAGAGGGTTTCCTCCTCCAGTGCCACAACCTGCAGGCCATGGCACTCACAGACCCCCCTGGCTCCCCTCATATTAAAATGTAAATCCTTCCAGCACTTAATTAGTAATAAGTATGACAAGCAGCAACTATAAGCACTATTTAATTATACTTCTGACATTCAGAGAGCTGGTAGTAATCGTAAGATGGTTGCACCATGTGAAACTGTAAAGCTGATAAATTGACGTTTACAGCCTGCACTCATCAGCGTTGATGCACCTCTCTGTATGTACACTAGTTAGCTCTGGCTTGCTCTCATTTTAGCTCTCTGTGCTGATAAGTGGTGGGTGACGTCTACGTTGGTCTGCAGCAGCAGCACTATTATTTGATCAGTGGTTTGACCTGGTGTAGCCCTGCCATGGTCTGCTTGTGGTGCTTTTTTTTAAATCACTCCTGTCTTCTCGTGAAACTTGGCTAATCCACTTTGACCTTAATTTGACAAGTTTCTTGAATGACATAGTCTACTTTGTCTTTTCCAGTGGTCTTATCTATAACGTTATTTAGAGCAAATGTTGGTTATGCATTTTGGGTGAATCCTTCAAGCATTTCAGAAAACACAAAACATTTTGTGCTTTTGTATCTTTTTAATGCACGTTTGTTTAAAACACGATTCATGTCCTTTTTAAAATACGTTTCCCGTCCTTTTAAAACACTTATGTCAAAATAAATGTAGGAATGTCTTTTGAGAGTAGCCCCTTTTGCTGAATACATAGTATTTCAACTCTCAGAGATTACTCTGCTTCCACCTACCCCTGACTTAATAGTTTCAATTTAATGAAACGTATACAGCCAATTACCAATTTGTAATTAATGTATTTTAGTTTTTTCAACAATTTCCACCTACTTTTTTTTTTGACCAAGTATGCTTTAAAAAAGTGATATCCTATTTAAAGTACTTAAAAAAACACTTAACTGTTAATGTTATTACGAGTAATAATCATCATCTGGCTTTTAAATCTAATTTCCTAGATGGTACTTATTGTGGACAGTTTTCCAGTAGATGCTAATCAGTAATCTGTCTCTAATCTCAGGGTAAAAATAAAACCGGTAGTCGTCCAGGTTCAGTGATCCGGTCCATGGAGCCACTTTTCCATTTGCACTTGTGTGCCTCACTGACACCTGCTGGCTGAAGTCGCTGCCAGCAGTCTTCACATCAGACTAGTCCACAGCATGTATGTAGCAGGTGTCACGCTAGTCCATGAACCCTTAACCCTCTGAAGGATTTTCACAAAAATAGACACCAACTCACCTTTTTGTTTCATGCGAGTTAAAGAATGTAAGCAGTGTTCTAATGAGCCATTAAGGACACTGTTAACGCCACTTTCTACAAAATGAATGTATCATCTTCCACGTATGTATGTTTGTGCTTCTGGAGCACACTTGCTACCGTTAGTAAACCGTGTTTTATAGTGTCTGATACAGTAATACTTCCTAATTATTAGAACGAAGAATGCGGAGCATCCTTCAACATTAGAAACCCTTATTTTAAACCCTTTTATATAAAGTAGGAATTGAAGCGTCGGGACACGACTAGTTGATATCTTTGTTTTGGGGTTTGGCTTCTGCTATCGTCAGGTTACCAACAAGGTGGTATTTTGTTTATTGGAAGGAATAGGGGGTCTTTTGCACATTAGCTATGAATTTCTCGGTACTTTTTATATTAGCTGGATTTTTTTCATGTTTATGTTCTGGTATAGGAATGATAGTTTGCTGTCATGTGGTTAATTGCTAACACCCAAGCATGCACAAAGCTTTTTGTAATTGATCTGTTTGTCTGACTTCCAGGCTGTGGTTTGTCTTAAACGTAAATGTACTTGTGCCATAGAAGACAAACTAATCAGTAGTTTGTGCATTCACTGATGTCATTTCCTCCTCGACTTGCCAAGTGCAATTCTTTGAATTTCCTTTCTTTCAAGCTCTCTCAAATCTATCTGAACACAGGCTTCATTTGGCTTTTGCAAAGTTTGCTTTTTCTTATCCAGTCTTCTTTTTGTCTTGCACGGCAGTGCCTTTTAAAGCACTTAACCTTCACTTTTCATGCAACATGCTTTCATGCGTATCTCAGGTGCGTTGGGATGTTTCCGGTGAACATCCACGTGGGAAAGGGGTTGATTAAGTCTCCCTCTTTAGTTATAAATCATTAAATTCTCACCATTTCTCATTGTCATTTTGAAGGATAGCAAATTTTTTATTTTTCCCTTTTGTGAAAACACTGTTTCAGCGTGAACAGTTGTTTTTGTTGGAGAGTGGGGAACATATCTTGCTTTCATGTGCCATCACTTAGCTTTGAGACCGCGTGGAGACGGTTGGTCTGATCAAGAGTTTGGCTTTTGTCCTGTTTTTTGCCTTGGTTCTTTTTCTGCCATGTGATTCTCCCCACATCTCACCTAAAGATTGACTTAACGACAGGCTGATGATTATAACCAGCTAAGCTAACTGCACTTAGGCATCAAGTAATCAACACTTAATCCTGAACATGTATATTCACTTTATTATAAACAACCTGTACTTAATGTGTGTATGTTTTACTCTCAAGAATAAAGTAATCACTTTTGGGTACCATGAATGTCAGACTTAAAATTCTTTTGCAGACGCAGACGGAAATCGAACCCTGCGATGGTGATGTCATTCTTTCAACTGCTTTAACTGAAACCCCGGTGGTGTTAGATGTGTAATGGCCAAATGAAAAACTAATGACGGATATCTCGCCCTCCGTCCGAGCAGAATCTGAATTTAATATATCTTGAGGATCTAGTGGTTATACTCTGACACCAGACTGGAGATATTGTGTATGCATGCGGTTTTTAGCCTCATTCTGATTAACTTGAAAACCAAACGCAACTCTGCAGGACCAACTAATGATCCCATACACCATTCTTTAAAAGCTGGTTTTCACATGCAGGAGCAACATTCTTCCTAGTCTCTGTTGACCATTCCTCACTACAGTCGGTCCATTTATTCTCTGAATGAGTGGATCACATGACCTATTAGTGTGCAGTGCTCGTCGGTGTAATGACGTTGGAGAAAAGAAGCCTATATGCAACAAGTCACGACACACTGCCTTTATGTTTGAGGCAACAAGCTTGTGTGCCGGTGGGGGTTGGGTCAAACTCGTACACAAGATTCCTCGACCTAATTCCAGCTGAGAGTGTGTGTGTGTGTGTGAGTGTGTGTGTGTGTGTGTGTGTGCTCCCTGTTTGGGCAGGCCGTGTGCCAAGTCATTCCACAGCAAACCCTCGTCCTCCTGCTGGCGAGTCCGACATCCACTCTCTTCCCTTCTCAAGTTATTCCCCGTGGGGCACTTCAGATAAACTATAAACAACTATATGCCCTCCAGATGCACCACATTCCTGATAAGTCGTAGCGTGAGCAATTATTTCCGGGTCAAGTAGTGATCTTTTTCCTTTTTTTCCTCTCGGCCGTCCCCCACTCCCTTTTTTTTTTTTTTTTTTTTCCCCTCTAATAGAAGTGGAAGAACAGCTGTGGTGACCTGTGACTCAGTAAAGAGAATAGCCCGGCGTTTCATCTGCGTGTTTTGTCTCCTAGACTTGTTGTGTAGCGAAGTTCACAGGCAGAACAAAAGCAGAAGAGCCAGTTCTCTGAAATGGAGCCGGGCTTGTATAAGTTGGCAATGAATCATTTGTTGTTGAGGGCTCTGAAAACAATGGCAGGGGGGAAATGTGGGAACCATTACTTGATTTGGTCTCCTTTCCCCGTCTCCCCTTTCATTTGTGGCCAGCGTGTGTGATGAACCAGTCGGCTTGTTTTTGTTCAAATGTGCAGCTCTTCAGCAGTGTTTTCTGTCCGAGAGGAAGTCAGGTTAGGTGACGGTGAAATTATGTATTTGACTGTGTGGAACTTATTACAGCGCTCTTACAAATATGTTGATAAAAGTCTGCCCATTTCGTAAGATCATGTTTGTCCTGTTTGGGAAGAGTCATTTCATCTTTCTCCGATTTCTCACTTCCTCAACACCTTGCACTTAAGTCTTATTTTAGGATATTTAACTTATGTGTTTTTAAATGTCTGTTTTCCCTCTTCCACAGATTCGGCCGTGGACAGCCCTCAGCTCTCGCCCTTCAGCTCCAAAGGGCCCCTCTGCCTGTCCCCCTCCTTCCAGATGTCCACCCTCAGCCTGCCGGGCCAGACCCCGTCGCCCCTGCAAAGCCCCATCCTGAGCGAGGTGGGCAGCAATGCCAGGCTAGAGGAGGAGGAGGAGGGCAGGAGGAAGGTACACTGCTTACATGCCACCCTTCCACCCCCCGCCGCCACCGCCTCATGACCCCCCTTTAAGCAAATTATAATGGGGTGTGATTTTCAAACCATTTCTTAGTATAATGGAGGGAAAGGAAGTTAGATTTGTATTTTCTCATTGTGTGAATTTTTTCCGTCACATACGTTTTGACCTGTTTGCCCCTCTTCTCCCTCAGCGATATCCCACCGACAAGGCCTACTTCATTGCCAAAGAGATTCTGACCACAGAGCGAACGTACCTGAAAGACCTAGAGGTCATCACTGTGGTGAGTTTTTTTTTTTTCTTTCATTTTAAACGCCTGTTTTTATATGGATTCACCAAAGCAATGTACAAATAGTGTCGCTGTTGAAAAACAAATGTAGACGCCTGGAATGTATATATTGTTTTCCATTTTGGCTGGGGCTGGTCACCACAAAATGAAAAAAAAACCCTATTGTTCCTCATACCTGTAGTGCTGTTTATCATTCTAGATAGTTTTGGTGTGTGGTGGTGAGTGTCATCAGAGATGTCTGCCTTCTCTCCAATATGACTACTTTACTGTTCCTAGATGAGGAAAGGTATAACAGGCTGTTAATCCTTGAGAAGTCGTAAACCTAAATGATCGTTTTCATGCATGATCATGTATGAACACCAGTCTATTTTGTCGGAGACTGTATGACTAAATAGTCTGTTTTCCCTCTCTTGCTCCCAGTGGTTTCGCAGCGCTGTGATCAAAGAAAACGCCATGCCCGAAGGCCTGATGACCCTCCTCTTCTCCAACATCGACCCCATCTACGAGTTCCATCGTGGCTTCCTCAAGGAGTTGGACCAGAGGCTGGCTCTCTGGTAGGTGCTCCTTCAGTGTTGCTCTTGGTGATCAGATGTGTGCGAGCCTTTGAGATGCTCATAAAGACCAACTCTGCACATCCTCAGGGAGGGGCGCTCTAATGCTCACGCCAAAGGGGACTACCAGAGGATCGGTGATGTGATGCTGAGGAACATGTGTGCTCTAAAGGTGAGAATGCCTTGCAGGCCACCTCTCCTTCTGCATGTTTGAATCACTGTCCCTTATTTCACGCTCTACGTGTTTGTCGTTTCCCTTAGGAGTTCACCAGCTTCCTGCAGAAACATGATGAGGTGTTGACGGAGCTGGAGAAAGCCAGCAAGAGGCTGAAAAAGCTGGAGACGGTCTACAAGGAGTTTGAGCTGCAGAAAGTCTGCTACCTGCCCCTCAACACGTTCCTGCTCAAGCCCATCCAGCGCCTCATGCACTACAAGCTCATCCTGGAGAGACTGTGCAAGCATTATTCCCCCACCCACCGTGATCACGACGACTGCAAGGGTGAGTTCTGTCCTCTCCTTTGTCAGTATTAAAGAGGAGCTATTCTGCATGCTTGTATTTCAGGTTACTACTCCAACAGGTTTACATGCTTATAGGTTCCAAAAACAGTTTATCTTTCCATCCTGGCTGCTGCAGCAGCTCTTCTCAGCCTCTATCTGAAACGCTCTTTGACTTCCTGTCCAGTCTGCCCTGATTGGTCAGCTGCAGAAACGGCTAAACGGTTGACCAATCCCTCTGTTGTGATTGGTCAACCGTTGTGTGCTTTTGTCAGAAAAGTCACACCCCTTACAGTGACCAGATAACAGAATTGTAGTCACTTGTTCTTCAGCTCCTCTTCCTTTTAGAAGTCCATGCAAAGGACATTGATTTGCACATCAGAAAACAGCGTCCTCTCCACATGGCGACTCCATGCTCAGCTCTGCTTTTCCTAGCTTTGCTTAAGGGCGTGACAATCTAGCATCTGGCCAGATATTTATTATCATTGTCACTTTACGGAAGAAAAGATTTCAATTGAGGCGTTTCAAGAGCAGAGATTTTGTGGGGGATAGTGACTGTCTTAGGACATGGACACATGGAGACATTTTACATGCAAAAAAATGACATAACACACTGAAGGAAAAGGGAAAAGCAGAAAAACAGAATAGATCCTCTTTAATGAAATTACTTTTTTTTTCTCACTCATGATCAACTGAGGGAGAAATGTTTTAATTTGTAAATATTGTGGTAGTTGATAAAGACAACAGGAAAATATACACATATACTTCACTCATAAACCTATATTATATTAGCACCTGTACTAACTGATGACTGTAAAATAACATGCATGACAGACCTGTGGAGTACATATTTGTTTCTCATAATGTACTGAGTGAATTTCCTGAACTTCTTTGCTGTGTTGAGGTTGTTGGAAGACTCTGATGGATCATTCTGGTTTCTCTGCAGAGGCTCTGAAGGAAGTGGCCGAGATCGCCACTCAGCTGCAGAGCAGCCTCATCCGGCTGGAGAATTTCCAGAAGCTAACAGAGCTGCAGAGAGACCTGATAGGTATCGAGAACTTAACGGCGCCGGGCAGGGTGAGTGCAATGACACCGAACAGAAGGTAGGGGGAGCTGGAGAACTGGGTAGAAATGTCCAACCAGTATCTGACCACCTTGTGTTTTTCAGGAGTTCATCCGGGAGGGATGTCTGTACAAGCTTACCAAGAAAGGGCTGCAGCAGAGGATGTTCTTCCTGGTTGGTACAACATCCTTAAAGCTTCAACACTTACACATCAGTGTACTTGGGGGTCTCTCTAACCGTTTCCTCTCTTTTCAGTTCTCAGACATGATCCTGTACACCAGCAAAGGCGTCACAGCGACCAATCAGTTCAAAGTGCACGGCCAGCTGCCGCTTCACGGCATGATCGTGAGTGTAGTTCACCTCTTCTAACTTTGCCCCTCTTTAAGCGCCATCGGCCCCGTAGAGATCTTGGGGTGCTTGACTAGAGTCGTACTCCCTGGTGGTGACATGTGTAAGATCTGATCTGTGTGGCGGTGTGTTGAGAAGGGAGGGCCTGGGTCTCCTAACGTTGCATGTCTCTGCTTTACTCCTGGCTGCAGCTCATAGTTCTGGATACACCGGTAAGTCCTCTGAGCTCTGCCAGCTCGGATACCCAAACCCAACCCTTCTTCTCCCATGCTTGTCCAGACAAATCACCAATAAAAACACAGCCGATTGCTTAAGCTGCACACTCATGTCAGTCCTTGCCATTATTTGTGTATCAAGCCAAAATGTATTGCATATTAGCAGAACATAGTGATGTTTCTTCTTCATCACTCCATAGTTGCCTGCGTTTACATAGCTGTCTAAACTTCAAGAGTGCTTTGTTTCCTCTAAAGAATATGTTGGAAAAATAAAACTTAGATTTTGTCTGACTTCGACCGCTGATGATGAACGTTGGATGTAATGGATGAAATGTAGAGGAGGAATATGAAACTCAACCGTCCCCACAGTGAATCAAACATTGATTGTTATTTATTAATAACCGCTGTGACGAGATAAGAAAAACAATTTGCAGCACCGCCGTCTAACATTACTTTTAATGTTATCAGTCAAAGAGAAACGCTATCCTCTCATCCTAAATGGATACTGGAGTTCTCCCTTGTTTTATGAATGAAGCGGTCCATAACACGAAGCAGCGGCACAATGGGTGTTTTACCAAACAGCGACTCTCATCCCTGCAATACCGCACCAAGAGTTCCTGTACTTTCAGAAAGTACTACCTTCTGACCCCGGTCCCTGCAGGCGAAACACAATGGGTTTCCCAAAAAGGTCCCGAGTCCCTGGGGAAAGCTCCTGCCGTCGATAAAGGCTCTTATAGAAACTCATCATGGTTGACGTCCACACAGATGCATATTGATCCAGTAGAGACTCTCTGGGAGGTCTGTTTGTGACTCAAGTCAGACTTCTCCGACTGCGTTTCCCCCTTTTATTCTAAGCTTAAATCCTTCATTGTCAACAAATGAGTTTTTAGACTGAATGCTTCCCACGTTGGGCTGATGTTGTCGGGGTTTCTCTTTTGTTTGTAGGTTGAGGAAAGTGAAAATGAGTGGTCAGTCCCCCACTGCTTCACCATCTACTCTGCTCAGAGGACCATCGTCGTCGCTGCCAGGTGAGGAGAGTTTATTTCCTACTTGACTGCAAATGAAATAAAGTGTCATTTGATCTCCTGTCTTTACTATAACTGCACACAGCTGGTGACCACGTGTAACTCTGTCTATGTTTGGGATTTCAGCTCTAAAGTGGAGATGGGAAAGTGGATCGAGGATCTGAACATAGCCATTGACATGGCCAAGAAGTCCCAAGAGAAATCCAGCATCTTCCTTGATGCCGGACTCGGCGATCACTCCAACCGTAAGGGCTACTGGTTCCTCCATATTACCTGATGATCTGCTACTGACTGACAGGAGACTTTTCATACACTTTCCTCCACTGAATAAGATATATATTTTTTTTAAATAAGCTTTTTCTTTGGGATATAGAAACGTATCCAATGCAGTAATGTAGTTGTTCCCTTCCTTTCCTCCAAACAACTTCCCGTCCCCGCCTCCTCCTCCTCCTCCTCCCTTCAGGGTCGTCTGATGAGGTTTCTCTGGAGCAGGAGTCGGAGGATGACATGAACTCCTCCCGTACATCACTGGACAAGCAGACACATCACCGTGCCAACACCACCATGCATGTGTGCTGGCACCGCAACACCAGCGTGTCTATGACTGATCACAGCCAGGCTGTGGAGGTACTCCTCCTCCTGCCCATAATTAACACACACACACACACACACACACAGACACTGAATATGTTTGCAACACAGACACGTATTTTTAATGGCATGCCAGTGACATTCATCACTTCTGCGTCGGTGGATTTTAGAAGCTGCCGTCACTCTGGGGTCCATCTCTACGTCTCACCTTTCTCCTTCTAACATGTTCTGTTTCCCTCCTTTCTCCCTCCCGATGACTCTTAATGTCTCCACTGTTTGACTGAAGCATGTTCTGGAAGGCTCCATGTTCTCTGTTTCGTATGCAGTTAATGGGTATTCATACTGTGCATGCAGTATATAATGTCTCTGCCACCTTCTCACTCCACAGACCTGCAGGACTTCCTGACTGCTCTTTGTTTCCCCTTTCCTTCCTCCCAAAGCTAACATGCTAACACTCTCTACACCCTGTCTTCCTTTTGTCTCCTCGCCCTCTCAGTCTTCGGCCCTCCGGCTATCTCACCAGAGCTTCCTCCTCGCTATCTGCTCGGTCAGGGCCAAAGACCAAACACCATCACACACGTTTGCTGGTACCGAAACCAGAACCTCTCTCTCACTGATTACCTGCGCATGAACCAGGTACTAGAGCCGATGGACTACTAGAAGAGGTCCAGTTATTGTCATTTCTCCCTGGAGTCTCAGTAGAAAGAAATACAGAGTAAAACAGATGATTTACCTCCGCAGACAAATCAAATCATCCAGCTGAGCAGATACCTCCCCAACCAAACCACTGGTGCATCTAGGCAACAACTTGATCCTCCTGGGTCTTCAAAAATAATAATAAATAAATGACAGATATATACAAGTATACTCTAGTACACCCAATAGCATATGTCTGATTAATCTGCAAGTCCTCACAATAGAAATATGATAAATATGAAAGACGTAGTGGGCGTTCTGGTGTCTGTCCGCTGTATGTGGATGCAAACCTGATGTTGATCATTGGAAACGAAGCGTGCCGACGAGGGATGGGACCAATAGGAAGGATTGTAGTAAAAAGCACAAAGTTGATTTTCCGTTATCGGGATAATCGTAAATATCGTGACTCGTAACAGCTGTCTCGTTCACTATCATGGTAGAGAAGGGGAAGATGGAGCATTTTTAAAAATCCGCTATTTAAAAATGTATTTATCCTTTTATTTATGTAGGGAGACCTTTATGATTTATGATCATCTTATTTAAGATTAGTTCATTGTTTTTCACTAAAAATTATACTCTCACTTATTCCAGTGTGCTCCAGTGCCATTTTATTTCCATATAGTCCCATGTCTAGTTCTGACAACCACAACAAGTACAGGGAGTCATTCTTAAGCTGGTAGTAGCTGTGACGGGTGTTTGTTATGTAACAGAAACACTTTAACAGCCTGAAGTAATACACGCACTGTTTCTATGTAATCAATCTAATATGTCACATCCAGGCACTCACACACAGCCACACACCGCTCACCTTTATCACTAAACATCAGCTTCTTCTGTATGTGATGATCACTGTCTAACCTTTGTTGTTGTCCGTGTAGAACCAGCTGTCCGGTTACCTCCTGAGGAAGTTCAAGAACAGTAACGGCTGGCAGAAACTCTGGGTGGTTTTCACCAACTTCTGCTTGTTCTTCTACAAGACTCACCAGGTCAGCGGAGGCAGCAGATTCATAATGACATCAAATGTGTAGGTGAGGCGAATGCGTCTGTATTCAGAGAGCGTTTCTGTCTCTTCCCTGCAGGACGACTTCCCGCTGGCTAGCCTCCCGCTGCTCGGCTACACGGTCAGCACCCCCGAGGAGTCGGACAGCATTCACAAGGAGTACGTCTTCAAGCTGCAGTTCAAGTCCCACGTTTACTTTTTCCGGGCGGAGAGCGAGTACACCTTTGAGCGGTACGTGACTTGCTTGTTATCCTGCAGAATGTCGTCGTCCGTTCCGCAGGCCGGCCTCGGAGGCGTACCGTTTAAAACCCGCTGTCATGTCTTCACAGGTGGATGGAGGTGATCAAGAGTGCGGCCAGCACCACGGGCCGGATGAGCCTGCTCATACCCAAAGGGGGTCCCATGGAGATCAACGGGAACTGAATGGGACGTCCCGTGTCTGGAGGCTGGGCCTCCGGGGCATCACAAAGATCTCCTGTAGTTTTCATGCGGAGTGAAGATTTCAACGATGACAGTTGGAGACTGAAAGATAAAAGTGTTTAACGTTTCTCAGACTGAGGATTTTATTCTGATGGTCTTTGCATTTTTTTTCTTGATTAATGATGTAAATGATAACATTTGTTTCAGTATACAGGATATAATGAAAGGGAGACGTGTACATTTTGATTTTTGCATGTGTAGCGCTCATTTGGGCCGTCGGCTTAGACGGCCTGATGGGAAATACTGTTGTATGGGACCAACACAAACACAAAGGGCTTAACTCGAGGCTTTTTGAAGGACTGTACATTGAGCACATGATGACTGACGCATTGTGTGCACAGCACTGTGCTATGACTGGGACACGCTGATATACAGTACGTGGGAAATGAAGGTACGAGAGAGCGGTGGAGGCGAGCGGGAAGTTCACGGGATGTTGAAACAAGTTTAAGGCGTTGCATTTTGGGACGTTTTGAGAAAATTGCATGAGCCGTTTTTTTGGGGAGGATGCAAAGTTAAAGATGTTTCAGGTGTTTAAAAGGGAGCTGCTCTGCTTAAATCTATAGTTAGGCAGCGCTGAGGCCGGTTCAGTGCCACGTGTCTCTCTTTGATCGTTGAAGTGTATCCTGTTTTTGTTTTTGCATAGAGATAACAACTTGAGGAAATATTGTGCAGAGGTCACGTTCGTGTCGACTCTGTGTAAAAACAAACCAGAAGAACATATTTTGAAGTAACTGTACTTGGTTATGATGTCTTGCTGCATGTCGGACTGTTTTAGACAAATGGGAGCTGACTTATGGGAGACACCAGTGACGCTTATTCTGAGTTATATAGCGTGCTACATGGTAATATTTGGTATATTTTTTTTTTTTTTTAGGACTGGAATCGTGTGTGTGTGTGTGTGTGCGCGTGTGTGTGTGTGTGTGTGTGTGTGTGTGTGCGTGTGCGTGTGTCACAGCGAACATACAGTATGTTACTCCTATTTATTGTTTAGCATGTCATCGTCAGGGCAACGCTCCTGACCTCCCCATGTAGTCTTCATGTTATTCCATTGAAAAGCTAACAAATAAACGTTTGTTTCAGTCATACTTTCTGCGACTCCGTGCTGATGATATGATTCTCAGTCAGAACCTAACAACCAAACTTTATTTGCATGGCAACATTAGTACATGTCAGTGCTATTCAAAGTGCTTTACCGACAACGCATATAAGCTGATAATAAGACGGTATGACAATTTTGGGCCCATTGAACGAGAGAAATAAAAAGGGTGAAAATATTCCTTAAATGCAATAAAATAAGATAAGGACAAATAACAAATATTAAAGACATGAATATAATTAAATAAAGATTGAAAAAACCTAATGTTCCAGATGTGGGCTTTAAGTTTGCATTTTAAAGATGGCAAAACTTGACACACTTTGCTCTCAGATTCTCAAGCACACGTAAAAAAAGCTTGAGCCAAAGTTGTTTTCCACTTTTTAATAACTAAAAGGAGGAGCCGTGCTGGGTCGTAGATATGAAGCGTGTCAGTCAAATCATTTTAAAATCAACGTAAATGATGAGCATTGGTGAAGGAGGTATTCACATTATCTACTCGAATGTATAAAAAAAATAAAAGTACTAATACCACACTGTAAACTGCTTTATACGGAGGCGGTTATATTATGCATTATGTCATTAGATTGTTATGACGCATGCATTCATGTTCAAGCAGGATTTTTACTGTTTTAGTTGGTTGAGGTGGAGCTCATTTCAATGATTACATATGTATGCCTGCAAATATTATTTCATCACGCTCTCAATTAAATCGATGTGTATAAGCAGCAAATCCTCCCATTTGAGAAGCTGAAACCAGGAAATGTCCTGCCTTTTTCTTAAAACATAAAAATAAATTTGCATCGTCATTGCCTATTGACAAACGGCAGCTCACCATGACCTTGCACCTTTGTTCACCTGACGTGTGTTGGAATGACATGCTTGTAACGCCTACTGCAACGATAAGCACACTTACCAATGAGACTTTCTGTGTGCCGGTGAAGTTCTTGCTGCAAAGCTATTGATATTATTTTTGATTTTGTTGATCACGTAGTCATGATTAGCAGAGTCGGCCTTTTTGCCTCCGGTATTAACAAGGAACTGCAGATCTGTTGAGTGGTAAACAAAGTAGGGCATTCCTCGGGCAGGCTCCAACAGCATCGAGCAGGGCGGGGCGGCTTCCCCAGAAATGAGTGCTACTCATCTTCTGAGGAAAATCGTCATTTTGATGAGCACATGAAACTTGTTGAACTTGAGAACCGCTGACGGAACGCAGTGTGTCATCGGCGTGAGGGAACACCTGTAGGCGAGCTTCCCTGTTTGAACAGGGCCGTACAGAAACGCTGAGTCATGAGTCAAACACCTCTACCCACGCCACCAGATTCACCAGAAACCAAAGACAAGTCACCGTCTGAAGGGGATTTCTTTCATCCAAACGAGCTGTATGCTAAGCTTCATGTTTAACAAAGTAATCAGTGGGTTTCCTGTCAAATAGGGGATTGTTTTGTGCAAGCACACATTATTTTTGACATTATGAATTATTTGTTTTGTAACACAACAGCCCCTGGGGCACAATAATGTAATCACATACGGGAATGTAAGACGCCACATCAAGCCTGCACACCTATCATTAATATATCCACTTATGATGAACAGCTGGGGTTATACTGGTTCATATCCTGTCTGTCTGTCTGTCTGTCTCTCTCTCTCTCTGTGTTTAACACACAGATGTGAGAGTGGCATCCATCATGTCAATTAGAAAGTAACAAACAAGAATGAGAAAACTTGTATTTTGTGTTTGTGTCTCAGGCGAAAAACTGCAACGCTTGAGGAAATAACCCTGATGATGTCACAGTGATGTCATCGGGGTGGTGTTAGCTCAGGCTTGAAGACTAAAATGAATATCAGAAAGCATATGTTGCAACCCAGAGGCATGGAGTGTAAAAGATGTTGGCATTTAGCCAGACGTCTAAGGAAAGGCTGTGATTGGTTGCATTGTGGGTAATGTAGGATTGTTTAGGGAGTTTGACCTTTAACGGAGTTCAAGTGAGAACGTGATGTCCTTCTTTAATCTGTCTCTCACAAATTGCTCAACAATATTGACTAAAATGTTATACTTTATAAATAACCTGATTATTAAGAAGTGTTCCTCTCATACATTTCAGAGATGATGAAGACAAATATATATAATATATATATATATATATATATATATATATATATATATATATATATTATATATATATTGTCAAGCTTCATGTGGATGACCTTGGTGAGTGTTTTATGCACACATGTTTTTGTTTTATTAGTTTTGTAAACACAACAGCCCTCGATCAGAATAATGTAATAACATACAGGAATGTAAGATACCACATCAAAGCCCGCACACCTTTAATTCATATACACACTAATGATGAACAGCTGAGGTTATACCGGTTCATGAGAGAGAGAGAGAGAGAGAGAGAGAGAGAGAGAGAGAGAGAGAGAGAGGGGGGGCAGGGGGCGGGGCTTGTGTATCTCCGCCTATGGACTTCACAATAAGTGCCCTTAGAAGGAAAGTCTGTCAGACTATTAGCTGCACAGCTTTTTTTGCGGTTTGACAGGCAGCACGTCTTCAGTTCCCAAATGTGAGTGATGAAAACCAGCTTCCAGCTCAGTGACTAGTTAGGATGCAGGATAACGTGTGACAGACTGCCATCTCTCGGGTAAGTGTTACTGAAACCCTCCTCACCTGCGAGTATTGTCGTAACTTTATGGACCCTGCATGTGTTCTGGTCTGAAGTCAAACTTCCAGCCTCCACATGTTATATAACCTGCAGCTCATTGCGTTTGCATCGGTCAACTCAATCCAGGCCATCAAAAGATGTCTAATCTGCGTGTTTGCTATGCGGGATAATCTCCATAAATCTTCCTATCCATACCAGTGGAGAGGGGCGGAGCGGCGGGGGACGTGTGCCGGCCAGAGAGGCGGCGGCGGCGGGGAGGCGAGCAGCGCGGTCCGCGGCGGAGGACCGGGGACACATGGAGATGTTGCGCCGCTCCTCTGTGTTCGCGTCCGAAGTGTTTGACCGCTCGCCCACCGACAAGGAGCTGGTGTCCCAGGCCAAAGCGCTGTGCAGGGACTACATCCACTCCAGGCTGAACCGGGCCGGGATAGGTTGGTCCAAGCCGGAACACGGACTGGCCGCGTCAGGTGGGACGCTGGGGGACATCTCCTCGGTCCTGCTGTGGTTGGGTAAGTTCTGGGGCCATGGTCCACCAAGCACTGGGGGAACTGGTTCCAGCCTAGAGAGACTGATGGTCAGACTCACATGAGAGGTTCTTTATCTTCCCACAGATGTTTAGATTGGGTTTATAGACCACAGAGGTCACAGAGGTCACTAGAAGGTATTTGTCCAAGAAATGTGAGGACTGCAGTTGGGTCATTTCAGGTTAGACACAGTGGGCTTTTACAAGGCAGACATATATATTAGTAGACTCGGAGTGCGAAAGTTTGAACTTTTACACCAAGAAAAAAGTAGTAATGCATAAATAACACACAAAAAATGCATTAAAGGAGATACAGGTCTAGCTGGAAAAGAACAACAAACTATTTTGTTGAACCTCATTTAGAGACTTTTAACAGTTAAACAGAAAAATACAAAAAAAGTAATAAATTGAACATGTAAAATGATTTTACAGAGAGTTGAGGTCTGGGGGAGGCGGCTCGCTGCTGCACCTGTGAACTCAATAACCCAGCTAATGTTTGACGTCAATCAGAAACACTTAATTTTTACTGCAACACCTTGAAGGAACAAATTAGAGATGCAGTTTAATTTAGGGCATATTTGTGTGTTTGCCCATGAAAGCTGGATGTTGACGGCTCCTCCTGTCTGAGGTTTCACGTTATGGTATGTGGTTATCAGCCCACATCCAGCTGAGGTAATTATGCACGTCACTGGGAGTTCGGCTCCAACAGAGACTGTTTGTTTGTTTTAAAACCCAGGAGATGTTTGGGAGCACGCTCCGGCAGACAATGAGTTCAGAAACTGGGATCAAAACAGAGTTGGCAAACCGCTGAGACCAGAACGAAGAGATTCCATTCATGACTTCTGGACTTTGTTCCTTTAGAGTCTACTAGACGTGAAGTCATTGCTGGTTACAACAAACCATCGACTGCTCATAACTTATATATAGCTTGGTATTTTGGAATATGAGCTTATTTGCTTTTCTCTCATTTAGAGATTTTGGACGTATGACAGTCAAAAAATTGCACATCACATAAAATGTATAAATTGATGAAACAATATTTTGAGGAATCTTCAGGCATGAGTGTGGCAGCCCACTGCCAGCACATGTGACCTCCAAGTAACGCCAAGAAACTGAAAATACGTAATAAAAAAGACGACCAAAAGCTAAAGCTACGACGTCTGTGTGTTCAGTACCAGGATGTAACATTAACAACAGGTCTCGCTCCTTCTTTCTGTGTAAAAAGAGTCTCTGGATGAAACGCATCAGATCAAATAACATTAGTGATGGTAGGTAGCTAAGTTAGCTAGCTAGCCAAGCTAACGGCCTTGGTGATGTCCGTTGTGTGACAAAGAGAGATGTAGTTCACTGCAAACTAAATGATGCTATGACAAACTGAGACTTTCTGGACATGAAAAATAATCGTTTAAATAGATAAACATCATGTGTCAAATGTATGGTACAATACAAACGGGATAAAACCTTGTATCTGGGTCTGGGCAGGCCTCTGTTGAATTAAACAAGGGGGAGAGTCAGCTATTAACATGTAATAGGTAGTTATTTGCTTCTTTCAAGTCTTTACAGACTGAAGGCATTTATAGTCTGTGGCAGTACAGACAGTCAGTAGTCTCTGTCTCACTGACTTTGTGTTTTGTCCAGGTGATGAGTTGGAGTACCTTCGCCCCAACGTGTACCGCAACGTAGCGCGACAGCTCAACATCACTGTGGCGTCCGAGAGCATCGTGTCCGACGCGTTCCTGGCCGTGGCCGCAGACATCTTCTCCACGGGTACGTCACGCGGCAGTCTGGTCGCCTTGTAAATCAACCGTGTGTGCAGCAGGCCTGCATCATGGGAACTCACTCTACCGCTTTGTTATCAGGTACACTAACTTTGAAGCAACCGGAGATTATAGAGCGTTTCTGCCTTTTTAGGGAAGTTCTTCATTTTATTGTCATTGTGCAGGGGGAACTTCTGAGCTTGAGACGGAACCAACTCAAAAAGTTTGGAAGACTTATGTTCCTGCTCCTATTAATGTTTTACCATTAGAGCAAGCCATCATTTCTATTCCAGCCTTCTTTCCTTTTTGCCGGGCGACGGCAGGATTCTCCACTTATTCAGAGACATTTTGTTGCCCTCATTATCCACTTACAGGAAAGGAACTGGGGGCGAAACATTCAGTCCATATTAGGTGAACGTTTTGCTGGAATGACTGAGCGAGTGATTGTTGCAGACAGTTTGGACCCCACCCAGGGAGTTCAGCCGTGGGCCTCGGCTGGTTTATACCTGAGGGCCTGTAACAAAGTAATGAGGAGTCAACGGCACAGCGAAGAACATCAGAGTGACTTGCTGCTGCATGCTCTGGGATTTACATGGGGAGGAATCATTTGCAGTTGGCCTTTAGTGTCAGTAAAACGCAGCTGTCTGACAGTAAAGCTGACAGTCTGGACGTGTCACTGTGTGAAGAGGAAGTCCGTGGGCAGCAGCAGCACATACTTGTCTAATGTGTACGAGTCATGCTCTCATGCTGCTTCACTCAGATAAACACGAACACTACCAACATGTTACACCAGTTGTGAAACCTTTGTTTGAAACCCACAGTTTCAGCCGACTCCAGTTCCCCTCACGCATACAACACTTTTAGCTCATTGTGTTGGTTTTTATAGCCCTCAGGTTTCGGTTCAGTCTCATCCGTTTCATCTGTGTTGTTACCAAGCAACCGATAAGTCTGATGAAGCTGCTGTCAACGGAGAAAGTTAGGGAGTAGCTAGCAGAGCTCATGAGTGAATACTGGGTCCGAATGAATGCTAACTATGCTCTACCCGCTGGATTTGTTTATGTGTTTGTTTCCAGTTTCACCATATCAATCATCAGAAGTCATGTGAAAAGGAGATTATCTGTCAGTGTTGTGTTTACAGCTTGGCCAAAAACACACAATACAGGTTTCAAACGTTTCTGTGTTAGAGCCTCTAACTGTATGACTGTACTAAACTACTGCCTCCAGTACCAGTACCCTGTTTACTTACGTAATAATAAAGGTCCTTTCCACAGGGCTGACATGTAGAGACAGACAGGTAACCAGTCTATCACAGGGCTGACATGTAGAGACAGACAGGTAATCAGTCTATCACAGGGCTGTCATGTAGAGACAGACAGGTCCCCGTCCTGCATGTCTTTAGACTGTGGGAGGAAGCCGGAGAGAACTCTAACATTTCATTTAAATTAATTCAGTACTTTAAAACTGTAAATACAATGTGTTGCCTAAGTATCCACTTCTAATATTATATGCATAAATCTGTGAATAGTAAGTAATTTAAGAGCTCGCATAAATAGACAAATACTCTCACTTGTAAATGTATATTAAGATGTAACAAACAGGTAGGAATTGTAAAATATGGGTTGTTGCGCCACGAGGTTAAGACAGTGATAGTTTCACTTTATGTCTTTGGCATCTAGTGTTTAAATTAGGAATTGCAATGTACATACAGTGTATCCATCCATCCATCCATTGTCTTCCGCTTATCTGGGACCTGGTCGCGGAGGCAGCTGCCTGAGCAGGGACACCCAGAATACTCTCTCCCCGGACACTTCCCCTAGCTCCTCCGGGAGGACCCCAAGACGATCCCAGGCCAGCCGGGTGTCATAGTCACTCCAGCGTGTCCTGGGTCTTCCTCGGGGTTTCCTCCCGGTGGGGCATGCCCCCTGGACACCTCCCGAGGGAGGTGTCCAGGGGGCATCCTGTACAGATGCCTGAGCCACCTCAACTGGCTCCTCTCGATGTGGAGGAGCAGCAGCTCTACTCTGAGCTCCTCCCGCGTGACGGAGCTCCTCACCCTATCTCTAAGGGAGCGCCCCGCCACCCTGCGGAGGAAGCTCATTTCGGCCACTTGTATCCGGGATCTTATTCTTTCGGTCACGACCCAAAGTTCATGACCATAGGTGAGGGTAGGAACGTAGATTGACCGGTAAATTGAGAGCTTCGCCTTTCGGCTCAGCTCTCTCTTCACCACCACAGACCGATACAGCGACCGCATTACTGCGGCCGCTGCACCGATCCGCCTGTCAATCTCACGTTCCATCCTTCCCTCACTAACCTCTCACAGAATGCCATGAGGGACATGGTCGAATGCCTTCTCCAGGTCCACAAAACACATGTGGACTGGTTGGGCAAACTCCCATGAACCCTCAAGCACCCTGCGGAGGGTATAGAGCTGGTCCAGTGTTCCACGGCCAGGACGGAAACCGCATTGTTCCTCCTGAATCCGAGGTTCGACTATCGGCCGAATTCTCCTCTCCAGTACCCTGGAATAGACTTTCCCGGGGAGGCTGAGAAGTGTGATCCCCCGATAGTTGGAACACACCCTCCGGTCCCCCTTTTTGAATAGAGGGACCACCACCCCGGTCTGCCAGTCCAGAGGCACTGCCCCCGACTGCCACTAGATGTTGCAGAGACGTGTCAACCAAGACAGTCCCACAACATCCAGAGACTTGAGGTACTCAAGACGGATCTCATCCACCCCCGGTGCCTTGCCACCGGGGAGCTTCTTAACTACCTCGGTGACTTCGGCCCGGGTGATGGGTGGATGAACCTCTGAGTCTCCAGCCTCTGCTTCCTCTATGGAAGACATGTCAGTGGGGTTGAGGAGATCCTCGAAGTATTCCTTCCACCGCCCGACGATATCCCCAGTCGAAGTCAACAGCTCCCCACCTCCACCGTAAACAGTGTTGGTGGAGGGCTGCTTCCCCTTCCTGAAGCGCCGGATGGTTTGCCAGAATTTCCTCGTGGCCGACCGGTAGTCCTCCTCCATGGCCTCCCTGAACTCTTCCCAGACCCGAGCCTTAGCTTCAGCAACCGCCCGCACTGCACCACGCTTCCAAGTGGTGATCAGTTGACAGCTCAGCCCCTCTCTTCACCCGAGTGTCCAAGACATACGGCCGGAGGTCAGATCACATGACCACAAAGTCGATCATTGACCTCCGGCCTAGGGTGTCCTGGTGCCACGTGCACTGATGGACACCCTTATGCTTGAACATGGTGTTCGTTATGGACAAACCGTGACTAGCACAGAAGTCCAATAACAGAACACCACTCGTGTTTTGATCGGGGAGGCCGCTCCTCCCAATCACGCCCCTCCAGGTAACACTGTCGTTACCCACGTGAGCGTTGAAGTCCCCCAGCAAAACAATGGAGTCCCCGGTTGGAGCACTCTCCAGTACCCCTCCCAAGGACTCCAAGAAGGCCGGGTACTCTGCACTGCCGTTTGGCCCGTAGGCCGAAACGACAGTGAGAGACCTATCCCCGACCCGAAGGCGCAGGGAAACGACCCTCTCGTTTACTGGGGAAAACTCCAACACATGGCGGCAGATGGGGAGCTATAAGCAAACCCACACCAGCTCGGCGCCTTTCACCGCGGGCAACTCCAGAGTAGAAGAGAGTCCAGCCTCTCTCGAGGAGATGGGTTCCAGAGCCCAGACTGTGCGTGGAGGTGAGCCCGACTATCTCTAGCCGGTAACGCTCTACCTCCCGCACTAGCTCAGGCTCTTTCCCCCCCAGTGAAGTGTCATTCCATGTCCCCATGGCTAGTGTCACCGTCCGGGGATTGGGTCGCCGGGGCACCCGCCCAGGACAGCCACCCAAAAAACATTGCACCCGCCCCCTCTGAACCCTCCTGCGGGTGGTGAACCTACTGGAGGGCGGGCCCCCGTCGCTCTTTCGGGCTGTGCCCGGCCGGGTCCCGTGGGCAGAGACACGGCCACCAGGCGCTCGCCTGCGAGCCCCAACCCCGGGCCTGGCTCCAGGGAGGGGCCCCGGTAACGCCATTCCTGGCGACGTGCACGTCCTTGATTGTTCTTCTATCATTGGGGGCTTGAGCATACAGTGTCATTTATTAGAAATATGTTCCAGCATGTACGTCAAAGGAGGCTCGAACAAAAGACACTGTTGATTTGCATTATGGGAAGTGTTGATCCAGAATTGTTAGAGCTTGATGGTGTATCACTGCCAGATTTTGCAAGTCTTTTATGATAGTAGTATAGTTGCTCCTTCTTTGGAGAACTTTGAAGCAAAAAAAGTTGTTTTTAAAAGGTAAACCTTTATTAATCAGAACTAAACTCACCATAAGCAGTTTAAAGTTCTGGAAGTTCCAAGTTTCTCAGTTAAAGAGATCCTTGGAATGAATCGTCCGACAGTTACAGAAGATGGATGGTGTCGAGGCTCATTTTGTATCTGTTAGACGTGTAAACATTGGAAAAATAGTCTGAAGCTTTGACTGTAAATGGTGCGACGGCAGAAAGCTTTCCTCAACAAGTGAACTAAGCTGGAAAAATGATCTGCTCACTTATCTGCCGCTCGTACGGCCGGCCTGCAGCCCCCGGCCTTGTGTTTGGGTTTTCTCCTGTGTGGGACAGACGGCATGTCTGCTGAGCTTTCGACTCCTCAAAACTACACTTTCATTTTCAACTTTTCCTCAAATGAACCAAAAACTAATTTATTTGCAATACTTGGCACTATTTTCCTGCAGCAGGACATGAGTCTCTGATTCTGTGTGCTGATTCTGTGTCTCCTGTCAGGTGTGACATGGGGAAAGGTGGTGTCTTTGTATGCTGTGGCCGGAGCCCTGGCAGTGGACTGTGTTCGCCATGGTCATCCAGCTATGGTCCATACCATTGTCGACTGCATGGGGGAGTTTGTCCGCAAGAGCCTGACCTCCTGGTTGAAACGGAGAGGAGGCTGGGTAAGGAACCTGACCACCTGTTTGTGTGAGTGCTGCTGATGAAATAACGACGAGGCCTCCAGCTTCACGGCAGTAAACTGAGCTGGGGGTTGTTTTCTCCAGCCGTAGTCATGCAGAACGTGGCAAAGATGTCTTAACCCCGAGTCCCAACATCAATATTATAGGAATATTATATCGGACTTGAGATGATAAAGTTAATGAACTAGTGCTCTGAATAGGTTTTTTGTTGTTGTTGTTGTTTTGTTTATTAGGGCATGTCCACCTTGTGATTGATAGGTTGCTACCCAGGTGTTTTTTGGTCTGGATGCTGTCCGTGTTTTCATTTTACAGCTTTAACTCTTTCAGTGTGTTTTCAGAACATGAACGTTAACTGTAACCATTTGGTCGCCGAAAAACTAAGTTATTCAGCATCTTATTGCACTTAGCTCCACCTTCTTGTCATCTCTGGTTATTATAATATTATAATATATATTATATTTTTATAATATTATAATATTTTACTGATACACTGAGAAGCTACAACCTACATGCCAATTAAAGAGAAACATCACATTTTCTGATACTGTGGTGGGATGAATGTCTGAGATATGTAAGAGTCCCATGTTGCTGACATTCACAGCATTGAGCAGCTTGTATGACCACAGGATTAAAACCCTGTGCATTGACAATATTAGCCCATGTCCACTCCTCAGCTGATAGAAGACTCTTCTGCAGATTCCTGTTAGTGAAGAATGGGCCGTCTGATAACAGAAACAATAAATTGCAGAAGAAGGAACAAGGCCTGGCAGCATGCCTCTGCGTATGTGCTGCTCTGCTGGAAAGAGCAGCACGAGCGAACAAATGCGCCCATGTGCTCAGAGGCATGGCACCCAAGTCTGCAGAGAAGTGGAGTGTGACATGGTCTAGGACCGAAGTATATCACTGATATGCTCCCACTACATAAGCCCTCTAGACCACTAAGATCTTCTGAGACCAATCTGTTAGTGATTCCCAGAGTAAACAACAATCACGGGAGAGCATCATTTAGTCACTATGCAACAAATGGCTGGAATAAACTTCCTGAAGATGTAAGACTTGCCCCAACTCTGACCACTTTTAAAACTAGACTGAAAACTTTTATGTTCACCATAGCTTTCTGCTAAATCTTTTAATGTCTGCACTGTTTTTAATTATTGCAAATATGTTTTTATTCTATTTTCTTTCTGTAATGCATTTTTAAAATTTTTATTATTTTCTTTTAATTCTTCTATTTTTCTTTTCTTTTTTCTTCTCACTTTGTTTTATGATGTGAAGCACTTTGAGTCTGCCTTGTGTATGAAATGTGCTATACAAATAAAGTTGCCTTGCCTTGCCTAAATGAAGAGCAATGCATTGTATAACTGACCTCATAGGCACAAAAGAGGGACTGGTCTACCCTCAAACTGCAATATTATCACGTCTAGCAGCAACACGAGACAAGAAGGATCTGAAGTGTCGGGACTTAAACTGCTGTCTGGGGAATCTCATTGTCTATGTTACATAAGTAGATTTGTGGAAGGAAACGTTGCTCACATGGAGCTCCTCTGTGCCGTTCCAGGTGGACGTAACGAAGTGCGTGGTGAACACCGATCCCAGCTTCCGCTCTCACTGGCTGGTATCTGCCGTCTGTGCCTTTGGACACTATCTGAAGGCCACCGTGCTGTACCTCCTCAGGGAGACGTGAGAGACTCGGTTCTGCACTTTAGCAGAGCGACCACCACCACCACCACCACTCCACTACTTTGGATTATGTTTACACTCATTTGCACTGAGCCGTCACGGATGATCACCTGTCTGTTTTCTGCTTCTACGCTATTTTCTATTTATTGTTTATTAAAATGTTAAAGCACACATTTGATGTGAATGTATAAAATCACCCACTGTTCATATTTTGAGCTTTTAATGTTTCCACAATCAGCGGGACTTGGCAGTAGTTTGGATGGCCCTAGTGGTTGAATGTGGTAATTACTGTAAATTGAGAATATTTACAGTCCTGAGGTCAGTCATGAAGACCTGGGTGGGATGTGCTGGATAAATGCAGAATGCAACATGTCCCTATAATTAAGGGACTATCGTATGGAAAATATTCATTTTAACGTTTTTTCTTTTAAATGCCAGAACCGTTTAAAAGGAACAAAATCATTACGATTGTTGACGTTAATTGTCTTCCTTCGCATTATTCTACATCGCAATTGAAAGGAAGAAAAGTCATCCTTGATTAATTGGTGAATTGAAATGAAACATTTTGACTGGGGTTCCACCAACTTATTCATGTTTAAATTGGAGCTCACACCCTTAAATTAGTTATGCTTGTCTTCCTTAATTTATTAAAATTAAAACAAGTGATGCCCATTCGCTATGTTGTGTTTAGATATTTATTTTCTGAGTCAAGGGAACAGAAAATAATATTTATGTTAAAAATTCAACTATGAGATTCAGCCCCCATCCCAATAACTTTTGCACATTCCCTCATGAGTCTGATGAATTCAGATCACTGTGCATTTAATACAACCTTGTCTCTCTCTGCGTTGTCCACTGGTAGTGTATGCCATGCTGTATTGTAGTCGCTCAAATGCAAGTTACACTATATTTCTGTCTGAGCACTTTGATAACATTTCATTTTGTAAGTAGAACTTGTCCTATGAATAATTTCACTATTATACGGCATGTAGGAGTCCTAGTAAATAAACAAATGTTTGTGAGTCATCTGCCATTTTAAATATTAACATTCATAAATGTTTGTTACTAACAATTAAGTCAGCAGCTGTAAATGTTGATACGTTAATAAACAGAGTTCGCTTTGCAGCTGTTGTCCAGTTGTCCTTTAGACGAGTCTTCCATAGGAAATAAAGGGCTTATTAAGCTTCCATGAATGGTAACTCATGAGAAAGTGGTACTATAATACTAGTCGTAAAAATGTGAACGCTTGGCTAACATGAAGTAGCTTTATACTGAGATTCTGTACTTCAAACACAGGTATTTGTACCCAACAGTAAGAATTAAACAAGACATTAGTTATCTAGGGGTGGGTTCAAGGGTTCAAACTGTTTTTAATTACATCAACCAAACAACAAACATAGGAAGTTTTCTTGCTGTCTGTAATCAAAAATAATGAAAGTCTTTTCCCGACTGTGACAGAAAAGGCTATGGGAAATGTTTTCTTCTTTTATGGAAGTTGTGGATGTTATATAAATGTTTTACTTGTATTTTAAGCATTTTGCTTAACATAGTTTTTCTCTGTTAAGCTCTCAGGTCAGCTTCATCTTGTGTGAATGACTTTTTCCAGTCTGCAAAGCGACGGCAGGAGCATTGATGGCTCTTTGTCGCCACCTAGTGGTTGATCAGAATCAGGAGACGCAGACAGATTCATCTGTCAATGACATGATGAAATGTAAGCAGTTTGTTCCACTTCACCCTTCCACTGATCTTACTGCGTGTCATTTTAGTTTGATTGCTTTCCCTCCCTTTATTCATCTATCTATCTATTACTCTGTTGGAGTTCAGAAGTTGTGGTGTTTTTGCTTTAAGAAATAGAATGTGAAAGGTCACTGAACAAATCTAAATCTATAGGTATCGATCTCTGGTTCATTAACAAGATTACGGATTTATATCTTTATTTAAATGTCTAATAAGTAGTTTTGTATTTTACTTTTTACCCCTCTCTCTAAGGGAACGCCATGGATGTCGAACCTCCCGAAATCGCAGTACGTGAACGCACCGTGAACTGTTTTCAAAGGGACGGATGTACTCATGTATCCCTGACCTACTAGCAATTTTCCAAGTACATTTGTGATTAAAGATGTAACAGGACATTCAGGTCTTTCTTGCTAATCCCAAAAATTTGCCTGTGAATCCAAACTCTAAACGCGATTAATGAGATTTAGATCACCAGCAAACAAAGCTTTACATATGCAAACACACGTTTTTGATTCGCGTCGACACATTTTTTAATCACAAATTCATAATTACTTGCAATAAAAAATGTTTGAACGCAGTGTCGATAGATTCGCTCTCAAATCTCAAACCTGTTTGGTTGCACAATAAACACATAAACGTATAGCTATGGACACGAGTACTAAAGTAACTCATAACGGATCAGGCACTGCTGATTGGCTGGGGCAACGTGACGCCTCCCTACTCAGATCCGATTGGATGTCGTAAAGAATGTTCCGCCTCATTCCCGATTCCAGAGCAGGACTGTGATCCCATTGGTCCAGCGGGTCGGAGTCCAGAGAACAACAAACAAGATAGGGTGAAGACCGTCGGGATGGATGCAGGTAAACGAGATTTTATAGTAAAATAACTACTATGTTTCCCCCTTAGCAGGCTGGTATTGCCACATAACAACCACAAGAATGTCATGTCATACCTGGCAACACATTTCCTGCTCCGTAGTGACGGGATTACCAACTCCAGCTAGCTACCAGTCCGAGACGGACCCTATTGCTTTGTAGCTTCGGTGACGTTAGCCTGCTAAAATGATGACTAAAGCTAACTGCTAACCAACGTTAGCCTGCTGTTATTGCTTCATGTGTTGGATTCCCGGCCGTGACAGCTCGCTGCTCGGCCGTATAACTTCCTGCTCGGTCTCCAGCTGTCCTCCGTGTTAATGGCATGTGTTGTCGTTAAGTTGCTGGCCTCATAATTTACCTTTCGTCATTGGTTTTGGCTAAACATGCTAACGTTACGCCCAAGATGAACATCTCAGTCGATGAACTGTCACTCAGCATCAGTTCTGAAGCGAACCTCACTGTTGTCTCCGGGAAGGCTGTTAGCTAATAGCATTCCTCTTATATGATCACGAAGTAATAAGATATGCAGCTGCACTCACGTACTTAAAACTTAATGGTCTTCAGACTGTCTTCATTGTTCCCTTATCTTTCCAATAACACATCCCTGCATTCTTTATCGATGAGCTTGCAATTCTCACCTGTAACTAACGCGAAATGACAGCTAATGCCAGAAAGCTAGCTCGTCAACTTCTCCTGTCTCTCATGTGCATATCGTTGAGTTTACCACAAACCGCAGAATTATTATTTTTTAACTTTCCATCCAAGCGTAGATACATTTTCCAGTCAATAATAACAGTCAGCAGTTAGCCAAACTTAGATGTTTTTCTTTCTCAACAGTAAGTGTACCCTTTAATGATATCAATTACTCCTTTGCCTCATTTTCTCTCTGGCTCTGAGCCAGTGTTTCCTACTGCAGTGAAAATCTGCAAATGTGCTAATGTGATTGCTCCCTGCATCACACTTTATTAAAGGCACCCACTGATTTATTCACATACTATTATATTACCAGTTAATAGAACAAGGATTTTTTTTTTTTTTACGTTGTGGTACGTGTGATACAGTTGTGTCCTCTGATTATAAAGGGGTGTATTCACACATTAGGTTCAATAATTTGTCTGAAGAGTATCAGTCAACATGTAAATATGCTGTCAGGGATTTTCCTGGACTGTGTTTCAAGACTATGAATTCAAATCAGCGTGTTTTTCTGTTTTTGTTTTGGTCTGTAGCTTTACTAATACTTGGTACTTAAAGTCAGGAAATCTCTGCATCTGCTGCCTGCAACACATTGGCACCGTCTGACCATCCGATGTCATGGATGCACAATACTACATTTCTTGAGTGCCCTTTAAGTTTTGCCCAATTTTATCAAGCTTTATTATAAAGTGCATTTCACCATGAAATGTGTTTGGCAGGAGCTTGAATCTACAGATGTATGCTCCTTCACCTACTCCCCCAGCAGATAAATCCAGACCCAGCTTAATGTACAGAAACAAATATTAAATATCATGGACCTTACAGTTGACTCTCTACCTCTTCTGTAGCAACCTTAACATACGACACACTTCGCTTTGGAGAGTTTGAAGATTTTCCCGAGACCTCAGAGCCTGTGTGGATCTTGGGAAAAGAATACAATGCCCTCACAGGTAGGACTCTGTTATTTGTATTTCAAGTTGGAAAGAATCCTATTAGTTCATTATTGTTTTGTAATCTGGCAATTTCTGGTCTTCATGTAGAGAAAGATGAGATTTTATCAGATGTCACTTCACGACTGTGGTTCACATACAGAAAAAACTTCCCGCCAATTGGTAAGTGAAGAAATGTGTGCTGTGAGCCCCTAAACTACACCATGGAATTATTATAAATTATTATTATTATATATGATAATCATCATTATTTATGTTATTATGAAAACTCTACAAACCCCTTGAATGTGTAACAGGTGGGACAGGACCAACGTCGGATACAGGATGGGGGTGTATGTTACGGTGTGGCCAGATGATCCTCGGCGAGGCCTTGGTGTGTAGACATGTGGGCAGAGGTAAGGCAACTTTAAAACAATACACAAACAAAGGGAAAGATGTCTCCCTTGATTGAAGTTAGACGTAGCTATACGTAGAGGGAAGCCGAGTGTATCACCGTGTTGCAATAGAAGCTCTCCTCCAGTGAGTAGACTACTAACAGAGCTGGGTTGAAACTGGTGTGATAACTGGCTTGTTGTTCTCAGACTGGAGATGGGCCAGAGACCAGAAACAAAGAGAAGAGTACATCAGCATTCTCAACGCCTTCATTGACAAAAAAGACAGCTATTATTCCATCCATCAAATTGGTGAGTAGTGAATGTCCGACCTTTCCAATTTTACAAGGAATCGCTCAGGCATTCCTGAAAGACTTGGTGTCACAGTGTTTCTCTCTTGTCCCTAAATGCTGCAGCCCAAATGGGAGTTGGTGAGGGAAAGCCTATAGGCCAGTGGTATGGACCAAACACAGTGGCCCAGGTCCTAAAGTAAGTCGAGATGCTACAAGTTACTAGATACTCACTTTAGGTTGTTTCTGGATTTTGTATTTTAGAGCTACAACTAGTAGCTTTTCTTGTATTTTCTCCGTATTTTCTTGTAAACAAACAAAAGTCATGTTTACATTCAGTGTTTCTGCTCAACAGCACTACTTGTGGTCAAAAACTCCACAGGGTGCAACAGTATGATGAGATTAAAACATAACTTCTGAAAAGCACAGTCATTGTGATTAAAATTTAAAGCTGTGTGTCGTTCAGTTGTTCAGTTGTTTATTTGCCTTTTCATTATTTTCCACTCTCCCCATGTATTCATCCAACCTATTGTCAAACTCTTAACAAAATACCCAAGATATGAGACTGGGAAGACTGGAAACAACTTGTTGAAAATGTCTTTCCAGTTTGGTAAAACCTAAAGTGGGACTGTCTCAACGTGTCCGTCTTACTTCCAGGAAGCTGGCAGTGTTCGATACGTGGAGCAGATTAGTGGTGCACGTGGCGATGGACAACACTGTGGTCATCGAGGAGATCAGTGAGTGCAGTTGTGTTTGAGTGTTTTCTGTTCTCATTACAGGATAACGTTTCTGGGTGGAAACAAATACAAATGTGAGTTGGAGTAAAGGAAATTACTTCATTCAACAACAAGTAGCTGAGTGGTCATTGTGTTCGTCTAACACATGACCGAATGCTAATCCGGTACAATGATGTTTTTCTTAACGTAGGCCACAAACAGCATGTTTTTCTTTTCTCTTTTCTGCAGCATAGACAATAGTACATTCATTTTGTCACTGCAGAGCGTCTCTGTATGCCCTGGCTGGATGCTGCAGCAGCCTTTTGCGAACCAGAGGGAGCGGGGGAGCTCAATGGCTGCCTGGAGGGGGCGTGTGCCCTGACGGAGGAGGAGACGGCTCTCTGGAAACCCCTGGTCCTGCTCATCCCCCTGAGGCTGGGCCTGAGTGATATAAACGAGGCCTACATCGAAACCCTCAAGGTGCAGTACTTCACCGTGTAGATTCCCACCGCTGTTGAAACCATTGACTTGATGATCGGGATGTTATCGGCTATTGTATCCTGCCTGAAAAATGGGAGTTGCCACTGGAAACTTGATTTACAAAAATGAGATGACTGAATTTCCTGTTGACTCGCGACTCCACAAAGTTACGTTTGTACTCTGGTGGCTAACCAACCTTCAGGAAGTTGCGAGGAGCACTGCATTCTTTTTGTGTTAAATAGATGCAAACCTGTGCAGTTAATGTGGTCGGCATGCACAGATTCTTTTCTCCGTTCTATTTCTGTTTCTGCTTCTCAGTGGGTGACACTGGAAATGATTATTGAGTGTTGCAAATATGTGAAACGATTATCAAGATACACGCCGGGTTAGTGGGGGTAGTGCTCACATTTTAAAACAAGTCGTGAATTCAGGTTAGGACACTGGAATCCAGCAGTCATCTGGTTTTACTTCGATGGTGTATACATCGTGAATCCCACAAGGAAGGAAACTTCCACTATTAATCTAAAAACGAAACAAACGATATGATTTGTAAAATGGTCGTTATGTCATTTCCATGTTGTTTGTGCTAAATTGGCTGGAAACTATGTGAGAACAGGTACTTAGGTTACCACCGAGACGTAGTCGCTACAGCTGGGCTGAGTTAAACCCTCTTGTCTCTTTTCACAGCAATGCTTCATGCTGCCTCAGTCCCTGGGTGTTATTGGGGGGAAACCCAACAGTGCCCATTACTTCATTGGTTATGTCGGTACGTCTAGTCTCTGTGTTTGTGAAATAAACTCAGCTGTGCACCGCACACTCACCATATTAATTCTACTTCCACCAAGAGAGCAGTCTAATTATAACCCTGCTTCTGTCCCCCCCCTCCCAGGAGAGGAACTCATCTATTTAGACCCACACACCACGCAGCCTGCGGTGGATCCATGTGAAGACGGCCAAGTCCCCGATGAGACGTACCATTGTCAGCACCCACCGTGCCGCATGCACATCTGTGAACTGGACCCGTCCATCGCAGCGGTAGGAATGCTAGAGAGGCTTTTATAGCACAGGGCTTTTGGATCTCAAACTAAGGCCCATTGTCAAATGTGAATGTGATATTTTTACAGTAACCCAGATGTTCGGTAGCTTATTGTATTCTGGTTTCTGCCAGGGTTTCTTCTGCAGTACAGAGGATGAGTTTGACGACTGGTGTATGCGCATAAGAAGGGTACGTTTCTGGGAAGTTTTTTTGACTCGTCTATAGCAGTTGTTAAATGCGTTCTGGTCAGTGGAACGTTCATGTCATAAAGTGAGGGTCCTTGTCTTGCAGCTGTCCTGCAACAGAGGAGGCCTTCCCATGTTTGAACTAGTAGACAGTCAGCCATCTCACATGGTCAGCGTGGATGCCCTTAATCTTACTCCTGGTAAATTAACTGCAGATCTGCTTCGCAAAATACATCCAAAAAGAGATAGAAATGAATTTTAATGTTGTTGTTTTTGTTTTTTTCACGTGTTGGCGCCCACTTCACAGATTTCTCAGATTCTGACAGGCTGGAGCGGTTCTTCGATTCGGAAGATGAAGAGTTTGAGATCCTTTCCCTCTGAGGAACATACGAACAATGAGTTGCTGTTCTCGACAGTTGGCGAGAGATTTCTCTGTATCAGAAGGGAAGCCTGAGGGGATGAACATTAACTGGAGACCTCTTGAGCCAGTCCAGCTCCGGCGGTGCTTCAGCGAGCATCACACAGCGTTCTCAGCAGCCTCTGAATGCTCTCTGTATCCAAACATTGAGACTGCCTGGTGGAAGCCGTAGCAGGAGCTCAGGATAAATTCTGTATGCACATCGTCACACACGTGTTTCCATTTGAGTCTTAACACTTTCAATGTTTATTCTGAAGTGATATGGTGCCTTTCCCCGACTCCATAAGTAAAATTGCCATAACAGTTTTATGTTGTATAGAGACCCAATGGTTAATGATGCCCATGGCTTCACGCGGTTTGTCACTAATAACTTTCGAGTCTGTAACGGCCTGTAATGAAACCAAATTAAGTCAAAATTAAGTTGCATTAATGGTTCATGCAAAGTATCCTTGCCAAGTTTTAACATATACACTAGTTCATTTGAAGATTATTTATTTAATCAACACATTATATAGACGGGTGAAAAAACAATACACATGTAAGAGGATTTAAAACAAATAAAGTCAGAATCTGCTATTTGACAATGGTATGTCTCCAAGTTCAAGCCTGGATGGAATTATTTAAAATCATAGCTTCCGCATTCAAATAAAAAGGTGCCGAAATGTCCTTAAGTTCCTGCACCAGTGACGCCGTCTTGGTCTCAAAGCAGCAGTTTCACCAGGTTCAGGTTCTGGTTCACTTCCACAGCTCTCCAAGTTGAAGGTCCTGAGCTGAGTTGACGGTTTTGAGGCTGTGGGTTGAGATGTTCTTGTGCACGTCCTCAACACTCTGAGAAGCGTCAATTACCTAGAGCAGACGATGACGAGATGTTTAATATTATTGATTGAAGTCATCAATGGGGAAACCGTGTAATCCAGACTCTCCTCGTACCTGCCAGTTGACTGAAGAATCCTTCATCAGCTGTTCAAATTTCTGTTGAACCGCTTTTTGGAAAACGCTGGTCTCATAGCGCTCCTCTCCAAACTGACCTCGGAGGGCAGCCTCAGCTGGACTGAGCTGTAGAAACATAACGAGGTCTGGCTTTGGCAGTCCCACGTCAGGCTTCATGCACCAGTCCAGACAGAAACCCTGGAGGAGACGGACAAGTCAAACTATCTGTTGCTCCTCTCAAACACACCGAATCGCCCCATTTGAAAGACTGAGAGACTCACCGGCTTTGCACTGGTGAAGGCAACTCCCGAGAAGGCGTACCTGTCTACAACCAGGGTGATGCCTTGCTCCAGCTTCTTCTTCATTAAAGGCCTGTGGTCACAATTGTTAAATTATGTAGGGAATCATGAAAAAACAAGAATATGCATTTTCAGATAGGAGAAAGTCATTTTTACTTTAAGTTCTGTTAATTTTTCAAGGATAAAGCCGGCAATCTTCTGTATTTTTGTTACAAATCCCATGAAGACCACCAAAATCAACAATATGTTAGTCTTGACTTCCCTACCCTGTCTGGCTCGAAGCCAAGGACGGGCTGGCTATGGCCTCGGCCTCTGAATCACAGTCACAAATCTAGGATTTAATTCTTCAAATAGCTGAAATAATTTCCTGTAAAAAGTGGGCACTCTAGTTTTAAGCAAACGTTATTCAAACTGCTTTTGTCTGGGACTATATTTAGTCAGGAATGCTTTTGGCACCAGGGTGGTGCGTTAGGAATTGAAATCTAGTGTCATGGTAATAAAGCTTCAAGTCACTTATTGCAACAGCGTGGCCCATTTTTGATGATAATAGACCTCTATGGCACAGAAGATGATACAGCAGGATTGACAGTACTGGTTAGTTATAGGATCATTTTGTTTTTGTCTTTTCATGAAATGTGTTGACAAGGAAAATATTAAATATCACCCAACTTCTTCTTATAAAAAGGTACAAGCGCTAGAGTGTTTACATTATGTTCAACTTATTCACCTTTACTAGTTTTTTTTATATATCAAAAGTAGGCAGTGCTCAGAGTCAGTGACAAGTGAGGTAGTTCATCCATTAATCACCCCAGGGTTGTATTCCAGAAAGCAGGTTTTGCTAAAACTCTTGAGTTTGTTAATTCTGAGAAGAGGGATACTCTTGAGGTTTAAATTCCTGTAACCTGTCCATATTCAAGATAATCTTATATTTGTCCCAGGCAGGACATTTACAGTGTTCCTGCAGTAAATGGGAGGGTTAGTTCAATAACAAGAAGCATCAGTTAAACAAGCAATACAGGCCTATAATAAATAATCAACAAGTAAACATAGCAACATAGAACTGAAGGGTTATAACAGTGTTGGTCTGTTGGTTTACAGAGTGTAACAACAACCGGAAGGAGGAGCTGCTGGACCCGAGGCCGGTCAGCTGTTTATACCAACAACACGGTGAGAGGTGGATGATGTGCTTTTTGTAGTCCATCATTGTAGTTTCTCCACATGTTAATCTCCAGAGTCTATCATCAGCTGTCAATCATCAGCGGGCGCATTATAATGACGTCCACTAATTGGAACCCAGCCAAAATGAATGCCATTAAATACACCCGTTTCCACTGCTAGCTGGGCTCGGCTCCAGCCCCCCGCGACCCTGAATACAGTATAAAGCGGTAGACGATGGGTGGATGTTTCCACTGCTGACGAGTCCTTCCACTAGAACACAACTTACACCAGTTCCCATCGGTTTGCAGAGAAGAGCAGATGCACCGTGTGGTCCTCCAGGTCACTCTTCTTCTCCAGGTAGGCGCTTATCAGCTGTCCGATGGTCGTGGTCCTGTCTGACCCGGAGAAACCCCGCAGAGACGCACTGAATCAACGTCACATAGCAGTGAAAGGTTAAACCAGTACAACTAGTATGCTAACGTTTAGCCTCACCGGGGAATCTCATCATCTCTGCCGGCCGGCCGCTCTGCTGCAGCGCCTCGACCAGTCTCTTGCACTGCGTGGTCTTCCCGGCCCTGTCCACTCCCTCCAGCACGATAAGCGCCCCTCTTTTACACGCCATGACTACCTGTCTGTCCGCGCTGTCGCCTGTCTAGCCGCGCTATCCTCTGAGCCCCGTAGCTAACCCGCAAGAGCTAGCTTATCTCACCATTTACCCGCCTTTTACTGGAGAAAAGTGTCAACAAAGGAAGTACGTACACGCACTTCCTGTTTGGTCTCTTCTTTAAAGAAGAAGAAGAAGAAAGTTGCATTTTAAGCATATTCCGACAAAATGTATTTTCTGTACAGTATCATATTGTGTTTGAAGAATATTTTTTAAATATCAGAATGATAATCTATTGGGAATATTATTCAAACAGACTAATATTTCCTTTTATATATTGTTTACTTTTGATTTCACATTCCATTTACATTGTTTAAACACTTGATACCTTTATGAAAATGAATCCACAATGCAAACTCATTACAGTACTGAATTAAAAAACAGGACCAGCTGGTATTAATACGTTTTTTTCTAATTTAAGATGAAAGGTAGCTGAGAAGCTGTCATTTTAGCATTACCTCTCTTACCTATTTGTCAAATTTTTAAAGGGCAAGCCTCAAAAGGTGTATATATATATATATATATATATATATATATATATATATATATATATATATATATATATATATCTTACCTAAGGCTTATATTTCAACAACAACTCACATGACAGAATGTCTATTTACATGTTGTGATTATTAAACGACAAGTGCTTTACTTCTCTTGTTGATAGCAGGAAGAAAAGCATATCATCATTCAACAACTAAGCCTATATACCACAAAGCTGCACAAATGACCAAGGGATGTGGGATGAATGCATGTTGTTACATTTTGTACTGTAGTCAGTACACTTGGCTTCAGATATGGACAGAAATAACAGGAAGCGTTTGAGGTTTTCAGTGAGAAACAAGCCAGAGAAAACCCACTGATGTAAATGAGCTAGAAAAGAGGGCTCTATTAGGTCTCTTTAAGAGTGAAATGTATCTTATGTATCATTACGAATGGAATACTATCATAAATATTTGTTACAGTATGTTTTTATTAGACTGAAATCAAAAACAACAGACAAAGTGTTAGATCACAGACTGCTGCTGACAAAAGGTACTGCAGCTTTGTCCACTGTCCTCGTCCCATTTAAGTCGTCATTGAGCCACACAGGACAAGTACAGCATCCTACAGCAACATGTTACACTTTGCTCTTGTGGCAGTGTTTCAGGGCGTCTTTCAGTGCTGCCAGCACCATGTCAACATTGGGTTTGCTGCTGTTACATCCCATCAGTCCGACACGCAGCACCTTAAAAGAACAGAAACCATTGGGATTCAGGACTTGGCAGGCGTAGTCTACACAAGAGGAATATTATTGGACACATTTTTCTCTTACCAAGCCAACAGATGGTCCAAGCCCTCCAGAAATCTCTAAATTATGTGTTTTCATGATGTAGCTTGTGATCTCCTTCCAGTCATACCCAGGAGGAGCAACAATAGTGGTGACCGTGGGGAGTCTTGCCCTCTGTAACAACCATTTAAGTTAGAAATGGTACATTTTCTCCTTTTTGTAATTATATATTCTGATCATTATTCTGGGTAGATTCCACTACAGGTTATGGTAAAAAAGATGGCAGTCTTCAAATGTAACACTCACTTTTTCTTTAACAAAAAGTTTGAGTCCCATGTTTTCTAGGCCAGTGTGGAAATACTCCACCACTTTTTGGTGCCTTTCCCACGACTTCTCCAGACCCTGAGCACAACAGGAAAACACTGTCAAAACATTATAGCTGATATTTTCACTTGGTACATATTCATTCAGGATAAACCGGCCTGAATGTTAACGCCATGCTAACACGCACACAATACCAAAGTAGTTGACCAACAGACCAACATTGCCATTCCTACATGTTTTTATGAACTTACTCCCAAAGCAAAATTACTTCATTGTTAGCCTAATTCATCTTAATACCCTGTTTATATGTATATGTTCGTCAAAGTACAACCTGAGCTCTGTCACAGATACATCAACATGTTTCATTCTAACCCGTCCCACCTCTTCAACAAGGACAGCCAGACTCTCCCTCAGGGAGTAAAACGCAGTGACTGGACCTGTGTGATGATATCTATAGAGAGAACATGCAGAAGACGTTAAAAATGAGAAAACATTTTAAAATCAAATCAGTTCCTGTCTGCAGAAAGAGCAAGAACAAGATGCCTTACACTCTTGACGGCTTGCCATCACATCCCCAGTAGTTTGCAAGCCAACTCATATCCAAGAAGAATGACACAGGCTTTGTCCTGCGGTTGAATATTTTCTGGCTGTGGACAGATTCGACCTCTAAATACACGTTTCATTAAAAATACTACTGCATGTGTGTGTGTGTGTGTGTGTATATATATATTTCTCACCATGCTCTTTCACTGAAGGAGATGGGCGCTGTACCCGGTGGAGCATTCAAAACCTTTTGGGAGCCGGTGTACAGGATGTCTATCTCTAAAAATACAATCCATATAAAAAGATCCATTTGTGTCCAGATAATCGGATAGTGTAAGACAGTAACTGGTTTAAATAGCTGCCCCAGAGAGAGCAGGATTTATTAGGAAACCTTGCTGGTCCATGTATAGAGGGGCCCCTCCCATTGACGCCACAGAGTCGACGAGGAACAAGCAGTTATACCTGTAGACACAGATCATGGCAGCTTTTAGCTCAGCCCTTATTATCGTTACAGACGTGATGACAACAGAGGAGCGATCTTACTTATGGCACAGCTGTCCGATGCCTTCCAAAGGATGCAAGACGCCTGTAGAAGACTCTCCGTGAGCGAGGAAGAAGACCACTGGCCGGTGTTTAGATAAGGCCTGCGATGAGATAACAGCATGATCCCACAGACTCTTTGACGTCTAGAAACCTGGTAACTGGAGAGGCACTGATACCTGTTCAATCTCTGCATTAGTGAAGAAACCACCAGGGGTCGCCACAATGGTATTCACTCGAGCACCTGTGATATGTTGTAGAAAAAAGTAGTCCCCAACAAATGCACCATTTAGTCCCGTTCCGTGGTTGTTTGCTAAAAACTACATTGCCCACTGTTTTAGAAAATGACTGAGCCTCTAATCAAACGTAACCATGCATTTGGGATCTGTTTTTTAATAATTGCATCTTTAGTTGGAGCCCAGGAACGAGGCAGGGTAGTCTAACTAAATACCAGCAGCCTTACCGATCCTCTCGGCCATGTCTGCTGCTCGCTCTCCCCAGATGCCGTTGACTGCGGTCAGCACGCTCTCCCCCGGCTCCACGCTGTTGAAGACGGCACACTCCATGGCGGTGTGGCCGGTGCCGCTCACAGCTAGAGTCACGTTGTTCTGGGTCTGGAACATGTACTGGATTCCACTTTTGATTTCACTCATTATCTACAAAAGGAGCAAACGTGGTGTAAGACGTAGTTTAAAGCTCTGGTCTACGATTTGAAAGATTTGTCACTTGAGCCAAAATTTAGCAAATGCGGTCGCCACCTGCAAGCTCTCAAAAATCATTTAAACTGACCGTTGTCAATCCAAAATAAAGACAGATTCAGCAACTGCATAGCTTATTTCTCGCATAAAATGTCTTCAGAAACACATTTTGGTGAACTATTTTCATAAAATAAGAGGGAGGTGGGAGGCTGAACGATAGGAGCTTGGAGAAACACAGAGGGGAGGGGGTTCAAACCTTTCAAATCATAGACCATAGCTTTAAACAGAATATTTTCTGGACAATTCTTTCCTATTGTTTCAATCAGTGGCGTCACTAGGCTGTTTTATTCAGGGCTAAAGCCCCGGTTGTTATTTAATTAGCCCCGAATATAATTTTTTGGTAAAAAAAAAAAACTTGTTCCCGACCTTTACTATCATCTTTATAAATACGCCACAAACACTCACCTAATTCTATCTTATGACCAGGCAAACAGTTATGTGTGTATATACAGTATATACACTGTAATAATTATTGGATTATCATTACTGATGTCTTTAAATGTAAGCAGCATTTAATCGTAGCTCAATTGAGATAATTTAAACGTTATTTCCTAATGAGTTTTTAGATCTATGAAAACATTATTTTATTCATTTATTATGTGTATGTAAAATGTTAATCCCCAGAGACGTTGTCTAATAATTGTGGTGGAGTAAAAGGTACAATAGTGTAAAGTGTAAAGTAGCATAAAATTTAAATACCATTTCAATTACACATACAAATCTGTCATGATTGTGTTTGTTTTTTCCTGGTTTATTTTCACGTTTTATTTTGTAGTTCCAGTTCCCTGTGTTGGTTTCCTGTCTCCTACTTGCTGGTCCTTTTTGTTTTAAGTGTCTTGACTCCCCCACCCTCTGTGTTGATTAGCTACCTTTCCTAATGTGTTTCACCTGTTCCTCGTCATCTCCCTGCCTCCTTGTGTCTATAGTCTCTGTTTCCTTTTTTTTTTTTTTTACCTTTTGTTCTCAAAAGGTCCAACCCTTTTTACACCGCAATACTAAAACGTTGCACAAATCTATACTTAAGTATGTGGTGGAGTACAGTCCACAAGTAAATGTACTTTGTACTTTCCACTACTGGCAGCGTGATAGATGTGTGTTAAAACCCCTGAGTTACCTCGAATATCTCTGGATGCATGTGTCCTATGACAGGATTGGCCCCCGCCTCCAAGATCCGTGGAGGGACGTTGGAAGGACCTGGTCCAAACATGTGACAATGAGGAACCACCAGAGGTTTGTTCAGGCATTTCGGTGGGGGTACCGAGGCGGACGACATGTTCCCAGCAGCGTGACAACCGCAGTGAAACCACAAACAGCCGTGGAAGCGGGTGAAGTGAAGCGTGAGCTGAGCACACCCCTCTGTCTGACCAGTGAGGTCCTCAGGTCAGGAGTCTGTCACAACATTTTCTGCTCTTTATCTCTGGCTTCTTTCGTCAACACTTGTTGCCTTCTGTGCACAAAGAGCTCAGGCTGCTGGATACGTTCCAGTTTTAGAGATAAGTCACCCAACATGTCCTCAAATGTTAATCATTGACTGCTGGATCCCTCAGGTTGAACACGATAACTATCAGACTCATGCGTTTCCCTATTAAACAGAAGGACACGTGCCTTATGTGTTTTCCACAACTTTCAAGTGTTCATTCATTCATACATTCATTCATAGATTTTAAATCAATTAATTTTGGGTTCACCCATCAGCCGATGTTTTTGTGTGTTTATGACTGCAGGGATTCACACTTTAGTTACAGTAAGAAGAGAAAAAAGGTATGTCATCAATCATGTCCCCCAAAAGCTTCAGAAGAGGATTTAATGAAGTAAACAGTGCCAGTATGTTTTTCTAGTTTGATCCACTTGCCTGTACATCCAGTTAACTAAATATGTGTGTACACATGGTTCTTCATGGCATAAAGAGCTTTACTCAATCACTGAGGAGGCCGATGCATGTAATGCATATCTACATGAATAATTTGTGTTGCAATGTGAACTCCATTGGAAGCTTGTTTTCAAATCATGGTATGAATTATGTGTCTCATCTGAGTGGAAGGCAAATATGGAAATTGTTTTCTACGCCTGGCATTTGAGCTTAGCAGCTGCAAACATGTTCAGAAAACAGATTGTATGGGCTGTGTGACTATTTTGATTCTTGGAGAGGAAAGTTAGTTTTTTTTTTTTTGTGTTGTACACACTTTAATGACTTATTACTTGAAATCCTCATAACATCCCAGCAATTAATACATTAAATGCTCTGACATAAAATGATAATGATAAAAAATGTAATCTGTGGCTGTGGCAGGACTGTAAAAACCCCGTCCAATCAATAAGTTTGGGCCAGAGAAAATAATTAGACGGCCTAACCTGTCTGTTAATGCTTACTTCCTGATTGTGTGCACTCTGCCGATCTCATCACGGCTTCGAGCAGAGGTCTGGGTGAAGGGACGGGACTTTCAGTTCACCGGTCTGTTCAAAGTCAATCTGTGTTTTTTTCTGGATGACCTACTCAACTTTTTAAGAGCTCTCAAAAAATGGGAAGACAAAATCTTAGAATATTCTTGACTGATAATAAAAAAATTGGAATGATTGTTAATAATTCTGTTGCATTCCATCCATCCATCCATCCATTTTCTACCGCTTATCCTGTATTCAGGCTCACGGGGGGGCTGGAGCTGATCCCGGCTGTCTCTGTTGCATTCATTTGTGCTAATTTTGTCTTAAAGGCCTGGAAAAGAAGGCACTATTTAATTCGTTTTTTTGTTGTTGTTTTTTTTTTCAATTTTCTAACAGTTTGGTTGATAATTTGCCTTTAAATTCTTCACATTTCTGACACTATTATAAGTTTATAAATAGTATTTATTTTAAATGCAAAATGTCATGCATGATTTATTTATGGACATTTGTTAACAGAATCGGACATAACTTTGACCTAAACTGATTTCTGGGTACAGATAAAAAGATAAAGAATATTGTAGAGACGAAAAAGGATTACACAATAGCATCTGAAACTGACGGATCACCAACGACAGAGACATCCCACTGGGTTTGATCATAAGCAATTCATAGTTAATTTTTTAACTTTTTAACCCGTTTTGTAAATTCTCTTAAAGATGGCTCTTGGATCCATTGATGATGTGATGGACATCCTTCTATTTGACTAAAATTGAGCATCTCTCTATTAGAGGAAAAGACAATCACCTTCTGTAAGTGAGCAGGAACATCAGTCATCTAAAACTCAGAAAATACAAAAAATAGTAAATGGGGGAGAGGGCCTAATATTATGGCTGTAAGTCTTGGAAATTGTATCACAAAAGGATGACCAGAAAGGGAAAAGAGCAAGACAACATATGGTGGATTGGTCCGTTGTAGCACGTTGAACTGTATGAAGGCATGTCGGGAGGAATAAATGAAGAGTCATGTCCCATTCCTCATCTGGAAGCAGAGTACCGAGATCATTGTCCCATTGTTCTCAAACATGAGATACAGAAGGATCATCAACTATCCATGATGTGAGCAGAAATCAATGAAACTCTGCCCTTCTTGAGCTTGTTGACCTTTACTGAAGAACCCAGGCAGTGGGGTCATAGTAGGGACATTAGAAAACGTATTTCGTACAAGACTACTCAGTCCAAAGTTGCTGCATAATTGTTCAAAACTGGCAGAAAAGATCATCAATACTGTGCGTACTCTTGTCATAGCAAATTTGGAAACCTTTATCGAATAACGATGGTTAAATATACTAATTTTTAGAAAATCAAAGCTAATGAAAAGCATAGATTAGGTTTAAGAGTGATGAAGAAAACAACAATAAGTCAGATATGTTGAGGTTTATTACAGCGTGTTACACAGCTGGGCTTGTTCTATCGTCCGAGGGATGAGGAGATGCTTCCCCAGAGGTTTCGGGCAGAAGCAGCCTTCTCTGTACACCAGCTGCCCTCTGACTATGGTAGCACACACCACGCCTTGCAGTGTGACGCCGAGGTAAGGAGTCAGCTGCACACACACGTACACAATCATAAGATCAGCCATATATAAAAAACACATGCTCCATTCATCATTTGTTCATTTAATGATGTTTACCTTATTTTTATGATGTATGCTTTCTTCTTTTATCTGTGACAGAAAATGAAATACAATGACATTATATATTTTTCTCTGTCCTATAAATATGTAGTTTTAGGGGATTAATTAATGTTGTGGATTTCTTGTACTAACTTGAAATTCTCTCTCTGGGTCCCATATGACCAAGTCAGCATCATATCCGGGGGCGAGGCTGCCCTTCTGGCTGTCGAGGCTACTCAGCTGGGCTGTTTTCCAGCTGAGGAGTCTCACCACATCACACAGCTGAAAGCCTCTCTTACTGGCTGAAGTCCAGAACAAAGGCAAACCTGCAAATGGTTAAAAAAAAAAAAAAGTTTGAGCAGAATTCAAATCCTCCTGTCATAGTTTGTCTTCCACATTTGTGAATTCTTGGTGCCAATAATTCTATGTGGTGAAGAAGTGTCAGACTTCCACCACCCGCTCAGTGTCTCTGCACAGTAAATTGTTCTGTCCTTTTAAACTGGCACTCAGCTCTTGTTTACCTCCTTGTGAACTTCACCCAGTGTGGATGATTGTCAGAAGGATTATAGGTGGGGGAAAGGAGGGAGGGAGCAACTAATCCACGCTAAAAGAACATTTGCATAGAAATTCCCTGTAAAATTGCACAGGCCAGGTTGAAGCGGGAACTTGAGGGAGTCTGGTGAGTGTCCTTCGACACAGAGGATTTGTCATGTAGAGACAAACCCTGGCTCCACAGACGGTGAATAATGTGAGAAGAACTATCATGACTCTGTGACAGCAGCCGAGTACATTTCACAGTGATGCTGCTGCTGCTGGATTATCCGATTCGCAGCTCTAAGCTCTGTATTCAGATTTGAAAAAAACTCATTAGAATGTAAATTCACAAACAAAATCTGTACAGTGGGCGGTAGAGCATGTAAGTGTCCTCCGACGTCTCTTGTTGTTGTTGTTTCTGTCAGCCAATAATAAGAATTTTAAATGTTAACGTTATGAATGAAGCTTCAACTGTTCACGATATGTAGCTCTTCATAGTGAAAATAATACAAATGCACCCATTTGGTGACTCTCGCTTTTGCAAAGGCAACAAAATAAAAATGTGCCAGTCAACATTGCCGAGACAACATGCTAGCGGCTCCATTATACCTAGCTTTAAACCGTGATAAAGGGACTGACTTGTTTTCGGAGCCAGCCTCGAGTGGCCGTTTGAGGAACTGCAGTTGTTTTTGGTTTAATTTACATTTACATTTACATTTAGGTCATTTAGCAGACGCTTTTGTCCAAAGCGACTTACAATAAGTACATTTGTCAAAAGAAGGAAACAAAGAAACCACGACGTATCATTGCCGATAAAGTAAGAGCTAAAAATAGAACAAGTGTTAGGTCCTCATCTGAGTAAAGTAGTACTTCAAGAGCAACAGTGCTAAGATCAGAGTGCTATAGGTAAGGTTTTTTTTTTTTTTTTTTTTTTTTTTTTTTTTTTTTTTTTTGGGGGGGGGGGGTGTCGAGGGAGGGTGCTAGTGGGTCATGCTATGTAGAGTCAAGGTGAAGTCTGAACAGGTGAGTCTTGAGCCTTTTTCGGAAGATGGCAAATGACTCTGCTGTCCTGACATTGGTCGGGAGTTCGTTCCACCACTGAGGCGCCAGAACAGAGAAGAGTCTGGACTTTGCTGAGCGACATTTGCTTGATTTCAGCGATGGTGGTACCAGCCGGCCAGCTGAAGTAGAAGAGCGAAGTGCTTGCTTCGGGGCATGAGGTTTGACCAGTGTTTGAAGGTAGAAGGGTGCCGTTCCATTGATGGCCCTGAAGGCCAGTGTCATCGTCTTGAATTGGATGCGTGCTGCAACAGGGAGCCAGTGGAGGTCACGGAGGAGGGGGGTCACGTGGGAGAATTTGGGTAGATTGAAGATAAGGCGTGCTGCGGCATTCTGGATACGCTGTAATGGTTTAATCGCAGAGGCCGGGAGTCCGGCCAGGAGAGAGTTGCAGTAGTCAAGGCGGGAGATGACCAGTGCTTGGACCAAGAGCTGCGTTGCATCCTTTGTGAGGAGGGTCCGAATCCTGCGGATATTGTAGAGGGCGAATCTGCAGGATCGGGCCACAGCAGTGATGTTGGGGGTGCAGGATAGTTGGTCATCGAGGATTACACCCAGGTTCCTCGCAGTTGAGGAAGGTAATACTGTGATGCCCTCGACAGTGACCGACAGGTCCATGCGAGGGCAGTCTTTCCCTGGGATGAAGAGGAGTTCGGTTTTGTTCAGGTTGAGCTTGAGGTGATGTGCAGTTGTCCAGACAGAGATGTCAGCCAGACAGTTTGAGATGCGAGTTGCAATGTGAGCGTCAGAGGACGGGGGAAAAGAGAGGAACAGCTGGGTGTCATCTGCGTAGCAATGGTAGGAGAATCCATGCGATGTGATAACAGAACCTAGTGATCTGGTGTATAGTGAGAACAGAAGCGGTCCTAATACTGAGCCTTGAGGGACGCCCGTGTCCAGAGAGCAGGGTTTGGACATAGAGCCATTCCATGTGACCTGGAAGGTGCGGTTTGTCAGGTATGATGTAAACCAGGCGAGAGCAGAGTCAGTTATGCCAAGTTCAGCCAGAGTGGAGAGGAGGATTTGGTGGTTGACTGTGTCGAATGCAGCAGATAGGTCGAGGAGAATGAGAACGGAGGAGTGGGACGAGGCTCTGGCGTCTCGCAGGGACTCGGTCACTGTGAGGAGGGCCGTCTCAGTGGAGTGAGCAGTCCTGAATCCTGATTGATTAGGGTCTAGGAGGTTTTTCCGCAAGAGATAGGATGACAGTTGGTTGTAGGAGGCACGTTCCAAGGTTTTAGAGAGGAATGAAAGAAGAGATACAGGTCTGTAGCTTTGAATGTCAGTAGCGTCTAGGGTGGGTTTTTTAAGGAGAGGCTTCACGATAGCGGTCTTAAAATCCGCTGGAATGACACCTGAGGTGAGGGAGGAGTTGATCAGGGTGGTGAGGAATGGCAAGATGTCGTGTGAGATGTCCTGGAGAAGAGAGGAGGGAATCGGGTCAAGGGAGCAGGTGGTGGCGCGGTTAGATGTAACAAGTGCGTGGACGTCCTCAGAGGTGAGGGGGCTAAAGCTGGTAAGACCATCCGAGTTGAGAGTTGGGGAGATGTCTTCTGGGAGGGAATAGGCGTGAATGAGGAGCTGATGTCATGTACTTTCTTGGTAAAGTAAGTTGCAAAGTCATCGGCAGTAAGGGAGGAAGGGGGGGTAGGGGCAGGAGGGGTGAGGAGGGAAGAGAACACGGAGAAGAGTTTCCTGGGGTTGGAGGCAGAAGAGTTGATCTTAGCCAGGTAGAAGGCAGATTTGGCTGCCGAAACAGTTGAGGTGAAGTCAGAGAGGAGGAGGTGGTAGTGAGCAAGGTCCTCGTGATGTCCCGATTTCTTCCATTTTCTCTCTGACGCTCGCAACAATGATCTGTTGGTTCGCAGAGGTTCAGACAGCCAGGGAGGGGCGGGAGATGATCGCGCCGGTCGTGAGATTGAGGGACAGAGTGTGTCCAAAGAAGAGGAGAGTGAGGACATCAGGATAGAGGAGGCTTCCTCAGTAGACATTAAGGAGAACTGTTCCGAGGATGGGAGCGAGGAGATAATAGTTGAGGAGAGAGCGGAGGGTGTGAGGGATTTCAGGTTGCGGCGGCTGGTGACCATTCGAGGCGTAGAGTGGAGGGATGAGGTGGGCTTCATGGGGATGGAGAAAGACACAAAGTGGTGGGCATCCATCTCATCCAAAAAGTCACCAAGAGGACCGGGTGGGCGATAGATCACTATGATGTTGAGTTTGAGAGGAAGCGTGACAGAGACGGCGTGAAATTCAAGCGTAGATCGGGGTAGGTGGTCGAGAGGAAGGACCTGGTAGGACCATGTGGGTGAGATGAGGAGCCCAGTTCCTCCTCCTCGCCCTGTTCGTCTTGGGGAGTGTGAAAACGAGTAGGCAGTTGAAAGGGCAGCTGGAGTGGCAGTGTTTTCTGGGGTGATCCAGGTCTCTGTGAGGGCCAGGAAGTGGAGAGTCTGCAGGGAGGCATAGGCTGAGATGGTGTCCGCCTTCTTGACTGCAGACTGGCAGTTCCAAAGCCCTCCTAGTACTTCAAGTTCCTTACCGGTGGAGAATGGTGGGTTAGCAGAGATTGGATGGGTTACAGCCTCGAGTGAAGGGACTTCGGTGAAATCTTCTCCGTGCGATGTCCTGAACTGGGATAAGACACATGGCTGCGAAGGGGTTGAGATGTATACCTACCTCAAATGGGCTTCCTCGATGCAGAATTCCCACAGATAGACTCCTGTGTCTTTGTTCAGCTGTCTTGACTCCCACATTTGATAGACTCCTTGTGTCAATAATTCTAGCTGTGTTGACTCCCACAGATAGACTCCCTGTCAGTCTTTGTTCAGCTGTGTTGACTTCCACAGATAGACTCCCTGTGTCTTTGTTCAGCTGTCTTGACTGCCACAGATAGACTCTGTGTCTTTGTTCAGCTGTCTTCGTTCTGATGGCCCGACGCTGCAGCTGACGCTGAAGTGACAGCCTTTTAAGTGCTCAATTTACCGCAAGTACTGACTGTGGCTCGCTCCTTCCCTCTAATCAAGTCTATTCACTACAGGTGAGCTGGCTCAAAAACAAGCTGATTGCTCACTTAGCACAGACAGCTTCACAAGAATTTCAACAACAAGCTATCAATACTAGACTAAATGTTACCACTAGCTTTACTCACACAATGCCTAAAACTCAAATGCTACAGGCCAGGTTTCTGACTTAGCGGAACTTGAGACAAAGCAGTCTGTCGTGTCCTTTCTCAGACAACAATGTGGTTTGAAGAGAGTTACTGCTGTCCCTGTAGAGTTCAAACTGTGGCTCCTCCTTCTCTAGATCAAGTCTATTCACTACATGTGAGCTGGCTCAAAGAACTATCATGATTGCTCACTGTAGCACAGACAGCTCACAAGTACATTTCAACAGATGCTGCTGCAATGCTGGATTAAATCCGATTACGCAGCTCTAAGCTCTGTATTCAGACATGCCTAAACTCAAATCTACAATTAGAATTTGAACTTACCAACAAGAGACAAAGCAGCTTCCTTCCTTTCTCCAGACAAAATGTGGCTTGAAGAGATGTTACTGCTGTCCTCTTAACGTCTCTTGACTGTTGTTGCTTCTCTGTCAGCCAATAATCAAGAATCTATTCACTACATGTGAGCTGGCTCATGAATGAAGCTTCAAGCTGATTGCTCGACTATAGTACAGACAGCTTCATAAGAATTTCAACAATAAGCTATCAATATAGCACCCATTTGGTGACCACTCGCTTTACTGCACAATGCCTAAACTCAAATCTACAATGTGCCAGTTCTGACATTGCCACAAGAGACAACATGCTAGCTTCCTTCCATTATACCTAGACTTTAAAACCGTGGTTTGAAGAGAGTTACTGTCCTTAAGTTTTCTGTGAGCTCCTCCTTCCCTTAGATCAAGTCTATTCATACAGGAAGCTGGCTCAAAAAAAGTTGTTTTTGGTTTAATTTCCCAGCACTGGAGGTTACTGCTTGGTTGTGACAAAATGATTTATGAATTTAGAATGTAAAATTCACAGTGCCAAATCACTGTATATAACAATGTAGTATTATGTACCATTGAGTTTTGTATTAGCAGTCGTGCTTGGACTACAGTTTTGACAGAAAATATTGTGTATGTGTGCATGGTTGTCACGAGTCCATACCAAACTGTAGAGATGAAATTCCTCCCCAAGCCTCAGTGAAGTCTCCATTGTCCAGTTTCTTTAGATCAGGGGTGCAGGGGGAATGATCAGAGACCACCATGTCAATCTCTCCCGCTTTCAGTGCGGACCATAACTGCTCCTGTGGGGACAAAAAAATCAATCATACTCTTAATCAAAGAATAATAAAGCCAGTGCAGCCCAGGTTTATGTTGAGGCTCACACTGCTGGTCAGACATTCATCTACTGTGCATCCTGTTCTGTTCACCTGATTAACAGCCCCTCTGATGGGGGGGCAGCACTTGAATTGTGTGGCCCCTGCAGGGATGTCCTCTGCGCACAGGCTGAGGTAGTGGTGGGTAGTCTCTACGGTCAAGGGGGCTCCGGCCTGCCGCGCTTCCTGGATCAGTGTTAGTGGTTTAGCAGAGGACAAGTGAACTATATGGCACCTCACCCTGAAGCAGAGAGAGTTAGCTCACTGTGGCATCAATGCTACAATTACAAACAAATGCTTTCCAGAATGAGCCGTTCTGATGGTAATTTGTCACAACGCTGATGTTCTTACTGGTACTGGAGGCAGAGTTCTGTGACGGTGCGAATTGCCTCTAACTCCATGACATCTGGTCTGGACTGCAGAAAGGTGGAGTACTGACAAGGGTCTAACACGGGAAGTGGTGTATGCAGGGTTAGAGGTTTATACAAACCTGAGCAGAATAACAGTGCTATATCAATATTGTGTTATTATGAACTTTGATGTATGGATTAGCAGATAAAGCTCAAATGTTGCTATTTATCCATCCATCCATCCATTGTCTACCGCTTATCCTGTATTCAGGGTCGCGGGGGGGCTGGAGCCGATCCCAGCTGTTGTTGCTATTTATTCGGTTCAAAAAGTAAAACCATTGCTGAAATATCAGCTGTCGAGCTGATATTAAAAAAATTGATGCACATCACCAGTCATATTTTGCGCCTTTACAACATATGCCAAAAAATAAATAAATCTTTGAAAAAACGAAAAAATCTTCCAGGAAAACAAAAATATGAAGCGTGCATAGATCAGTTAATTTCAACCAATTATATGACACTCAGACATCAATCAATCTGCAACTTCTGCGCTGTTCTTAGCTAGAGAAGGTGCTCAGCTAATCTTTTGAACGCTCAAATCAAATTCCTCCCAACGCTACGTCCCGTCTGGCGATCCGGTTTCACTTGGAAATGCCACAGGGATAAAGAGTTAAAGATGCTCTTCAAATGCTGCTTCAGCTCCAAAGGGTAGTAAAATATAGCAAAACGTTCTCTTTATAGAATTCAGATTCCCCACAGTGAGCTGGCTGACCTGGTGACTTGCATGTGATTGCACTAAAAGCATGCACGCTCAGGTAACAACACTCACAGAAGGACAGATGGTCTATGCTATAGAAATAGTGTTACCGCCATTCTCCTCTGTTGTCTGCAGAACATCCCTCTCTGCATGAAACTGAGGGACACAAAGCAGAAGATACTTCGGTTACATTACAGCACTTTATTTGGACATGTGATGGAAGGTGCTGCAGGTTGTGAATTACCAGTAGGACACTTCCTGTGCCTTGCAGCTGCTTCATAGCTGTGTGGAGCTCACAGTCAGTCACATGGGGGAACTCCTCCACCCCACTGTGGATGAGGAAACACTTGAAACCAGCCACTCCTGCCTCGATCAGGGGCCGAAGTTCTAGCTATAAGAAGACATCCGCCGTTTGCGTTTGTGAAGTATTTCATGGCAGTCGGGCTGAGAATGTGTTCATGTTCATCCAAGCTGTTCAACTGCACCTGATTGCCAGGAATGACTCCTCCCCAGAAGGCTGTGTCCACAAAACACTTCCCTGTCGCCTCCCGCAGCTTCTCATGGAAATTTCCAACTGTGGTAGTCGGTGGGATGCTATTTCTGTGGGAATTATTAAAAAAATGTTTTTTAAAAACTCACTGCTGGTGACTTCAAATCGAATATCTCTAAAATGTTATTTTCCTCGGCACCATTTGTCAAAACCAATACCATTTAATGTTAGTGCATAACTTGTGTAGTTCAATCTTTGCCCGAGGAGATAACATTTTGTTATCTTGCAATCTGTTTACCGGTGACCTTATAAGGTCAGACACAGGGTTTTGGTTGATTTAGGGATTGACCTTACAGTGGCATGTCCACAATGGTTGTCACCCCTCCAGCTGCAGCAGCCCTGGTGGCGGTCCAGAATCCCTCCCAGGAGATACGGCCTGGTTCATTCACATGCACATGGCAATCTACAATGCCTGGCATCACCACACTGTCGCCCACATCCAGCACCTGCCATCACAGTAGCATTACATACAGGACAGCACCATTATTTAATTGCAAAGAGATCAATAGGTGTGTTAAATCATTGCATATCACCTTATAAACAGACTCACTGCTCTTTTATTGTCTATAGTGCATTGAGAGCCAGCTTACCTCACAGGCAACATCTCTAGGAAAGTCGCTGTCTGAGAGGATTTGATGGATCTTCCCATCCTTGATCACGATGATCGCAGGACAGACTTGGTCACCGAGCAGTACCCTCTTACTCCTCACAGCACTAACCATTGATCCAAGCTCCATGTCTGCCTTTACTGAGAGGGAATGAGGACAATTACAATCTTGGCAGTTCCGCCGCCTAATGCTGAGGCACTGACCCCTGATACACAGGTCCAATGATCAGCATTTGTTGACTTTTCCTGTCTGTTTTGCTCAATTTCAGATCCAGACATGCGCTGCAGTTTAGGCGATACTTCACTTCAGGAGTCTTGAATCAAGCCTTGATTCAAACAGTAAACAGCATGTTCAAGGTTTAATCCTGAACCTCGGCTTGTGACACTGTAATACACAGTGTGGATCCTGAATGTGAACAGAAGAATCCTTCACACAGGTTATCCTGGGAAAGCTTGAAAACAGTAATTACAGCCAGAGCCATAATAGGGTTTTCAATGTACGTTCACTTTACAAACCATGTCAGTCGGGTATAAATTATCTGTAAAGCAGTAAAACGTGAGGATGCTACAATCAATGATCCTCACTACAGTTTTGTTGGGGCAGGAGCAGATTTGGTTATAAATAGATAATTATTAATACCAATAGTATTGATATTAATAGGATTATTAATATAGATAATAGAAACGGGGCAGAGAGAACGAGAGAGAGAGAGAGAGACCTCCGTCCAGGTTGAGGTCGCAGGAGGAGGAGGGGAGAAGATGAGGCCTGTGGTCAGGTCCACATCTCAGTAGAAAGAGACGGAGAAAACAACTTGGTCTGCTTAGTAGGAAGCAAACTTCCCTGACACAGGCCTGCAGGCAGACGGGGGAGGGGAACATCCTTTGTGACTGGTTTCACATTGAACACCCCCTGTGGAGGTGCATGACCGTGTTTTCACTCAGAGGACGCGCCAATCTGAATGTTCAGAAACAATTCATTCTGCATCCATGAATTTTTTCATAGACACAAACCTTGAGGTGCCAACAGTTTGTTATGGCTATCACAGTAGCATTAGAAAACGACCAGGTGCGCTGTTTTGCAGTTTACAACACCTGTCCTCTAATGCTAATATTCAACACCTGTCCTCTAATGCTAGTTTATAACACCTGTCCTCTAATGCTAATATTTAACACCTGTCCTCTAATGCTAGTTTACAACACCTGTCTTCTGATGCTAGTTTACAACACCTGTCTTCTGATACTAGTTTACAACACCTGTCCTCTAATGCTAATATTCAACACCTGTCCTCTAATGCTAGTTTATAACACCTGTCCTCTAATGCTAATATTTAACACCTGTCCTCTAATGCTAGTTTACAACACCTGTCTTCTGATGCTAGTTTACAACACCTGTCTTCTGATACTAGTTTACAACACCTGTCCTCTAATGCTAGTTTACAACACCTGTCTTCTGATGCTAGTTTACAACACCTGTCTTCTGATACTAGTTTACAACACCTGTCCTCTAATGCTAGTTTACAACACCTGTCTTCTGATGCTAGTTTACAAGACTTGTCCTCTAATGCTAATATTAAACACCTGTCCTCTAATGCTAGTTTACAACACCTGTCTTCTGATGCTAGTTTACAAGACTTGTCCTCTAATGCTAATATTAAACACCTGTCCTCTAATGCTAGTTTACAACACCTGTCCTCTAATGCTAGTTTACAACACCTGTTCTTCTGATGCTAGTTTACAACACCTGTATTCTGATGCTAGTTTACAAGACTTGTCCTCTAATGCTAATATTAAACACCTGTCCTCTAATGCTAGTTTACAACACCTGTCCTCTAATGCTAGTTTACAACACCTGTCTTCTGATGCTAGTTTACAACACCTGTCTTCTGATGCTAGTTTACAAGACTTGTCCTCTAATGCTAGTTAAACACCTTCTCTATGCTAGTTTACAACACCTGTCCTCTAATGCTAGTTTACAAGACTTGTCCTCTAATGCTAATATTAAACACCTGTCCTCTAATGCTAGTTTACAACACCTGTCCTCTAATGCTAGTTTACAACACCTGTCCTCTAATGCTAGTTTACAACACCTGTCTTCTGATGCTAGTTTACAACACCTGTCTTCTGATGCTAGTTAACATCACCTGTCCTCTAATGCTAGTTTACAAGACTTGTCCTCTAATGCTAATATTAAACACCTGTCCTCTAATGCTAGTTTACAAGACTTGTCCTCTAATGCTAATATTAAACACCTGTCCTCTAATGCTAGTTTACAACACCTGTCCTCTAATGCTAATATTCAACATCTGTCCTCTAATGCTAGTTTACAACACCTGTCCTCTAATGCTAGTTTACAACACCTGTCCTCTAATGCTATTATTCAACACCTGTCCTCTAATGCTAGTTTACAACACCTGTCCTCTAATGCTAGTTTACAACACCTGTCCTCTAATGCTAGTTTACAACACCTGTCCTCTAATGCTAATATTCAACACCTGTCCACTAATGCTAGTTTACAACACCTGTCCTCTAATGCTAGTTTACAACACCTGTCCTCTAATGCTGTCATGCTTGGACAAAGGAGAGGACTCAGACGCAGATTGGGAATGGATTAGACAGGCTCTTATTCTGAAATTCTCGGGTACTTCTTCAGAATGAGTGTTGAAAATAACTTGACTACAAAGTCTAATCTCATCAAAAGGATGAGAGTTAAGGAATAAAAAAACAAACACGAATACCGTGGAATAGAAAATCACTCCCGAAGGAGGAAAAAACGTCTAAGTCTACTCTACTCTTTGAGAAAATACAACCACTATGAAAATTACAAACAGAAAGTTGCTTACAAGGAGGATCAATGCAAAAGGCTACAAAATTATACTCCAGGGAGGAAAAACAACAAGGCTATGAAATGTTCTGCACTCAAACCAAAACACGCTGACCAAAAACTTTATCAAAACAAGATCACTCTTCAGAGGTACAAAAGAATGTAGAAATACTAATAATAATACCTGGCAATGATACTGTGGCAAGGCTATGGATCAGTGCTGGACGTGCGCTACAGGACGAAACACGCTGGCACAAGACAAGGGGGTGCAGACTGAAATACAGAGAAGGATAATGGTGAACATATGGAAACAATCAGGGATGACATGAGACATCAGACATAAGGAAGGGAAGGTGACCTGAAACGAGAGGAGAGTTACTTTTCAAAATAAAACAGTACATTCACAAGACAAAAACCAAGACAAGACAAACTTGCCATAGCGTGACAAATGCTCGTTTACAACACCTGTCCTCTAATGCTAATATTCAACATCTGTCCTCTAATGCTAGTTTACAACACCTGTCCTCTAATGCTAATATTCAACATCTGTCCTCTAATGCTAGTTTACAACACCTGTCCTCTAATGCTAATATTCAACATCTGTCCTCTAATGCTAGTTTACAACACCTGTCCTCTAATGCCAGTTTACAACACCTGTCCTCTAATGCTAGTTTACAACACCTGTCCTCTAATGCTAATATTCAACGTCTGTCCTCTAATGCTAGTTTACAAGACTTGTCCTCTAATGCTAATATTAAACACCTGTCCTCTAATGCTAGTTTACAACACCTGTCCTCTAATGCTAATATTCAACGTCTGTCCTCTAATGCTAGTTTACAAGACTTGTCCTCTAATGCTAATATTAAACACCTGTCCTCTAATGCTCGTTTACAACACCTGTCCTCTAATGCTCGTTTACAACACCTGTCCTCTAATGCTAGTTTACAACATCTGTCCTCTAATGCTAGTCTACAACACCTGTCCTCTAATGCTAGTTTACAACACCTGTCCTCTAATGCTAGTTTACAACACCTGTCCTCTAATGCTAGTCTACAACACCTGTCCTCTAATGCTAGTTTACAACATCTGTCCTCTAATGCTAGGCTACAACATCTGTCCTCTAATGCTAGTTTACAACACCTGTCCTCTAATGCTAGTTTACAACACCTGTCCTCTAATGCTAGTCTACAACATCTGTCCTCTAATGCTAGTTTACAACATCTGTCCTCTAATGCTAGTTTACAACATCTGTCCTCTAATGCTAGTTTACAACATCTGTCCTCTAATGCTAGTTTACAACACCTGTCCTCTAATGCTAGTTTACAACACCTGTCCTCTAATGCTAGTTTACAACATCTGTCCTCTAATGCTAGTTTACAACACCTGTCCTCTAATGCTAGTCTACAACACCTGTCCTCTAATGCTAGTTTACAACACCTGTCCTCTAATGCTAGTTTACAACACCTGTCCTCTAATGCTAGTCTACAACACCTGTCCTCTAATGCTAGTTTACAACACCTGTCCTCTAATGCTAGTTTACAACATCTGTCCTCTAATGCTAGTCTACAACACCTGTCCTCTAATGCTAGTTTACAACACCTGTCCTCTAATGCTAGTCTACAACACCTGTCCTCTAATGCTAGTTTACAACACCTGTCCTCTAATGCTAGTTTACAACATCTGTCCTCTAATGCTAGTCTACAACACCTGTCCTCTAATGCTAGTTTACAACACCTGTCCTCTAATGCTAGTTTACAACACCTGTCCTCTAATGCTAGTCTACAACACCTGTCCTCTAATGCTAGTTTACAACACCTGTCCTCTAATGCTAGTTTACAACATCTGTCCTCTAATGCTAGGCTACAACATCTGTCCTCTAATGCTAGTCTACAACACCTGTCCTCTAATGCTAGTTTACAACACCTGTCCTCTAATGCTAGTTTACAACACCTGTCCTCTAATGCTAGTTTACAACATCTGTCCTCTAATGCTAGTCTACAACATCTGTCCTCTAATGCTAGTCTACAACACCTGTCCTCTAATGCTAGTTTACAACACCTGTCCTCTAATGCTAGTTTACAACACCTGTCCTCTAATGCTAGTCCACAACACCTGTCCTCTAATGCTAGTTTACAACACCTGTCCTCTAATGCTAGTTTACAACATCTGTCCTCTAATGCTAGTCTACAACATCTGTCCTCTAATGCTAGTCTACAACACCTGTCCTCTAATGCTAGTTTACAACATCTGTCCTCTAATGCTAGTCTACAACATCTGTCCTCTAATGCTAGTCTACAACACCTGTCCTCTAATGCTAGTTTACAACACCTGTCCTCTAATGCTAGTTTACAACATCTGTCCTCTAATGCTAGTCTACAACACCTGTCCTCTAATGCTAGTTTACAACACCTGTCCTCTAATGCTAGTTTACAACATCTGTCCTCTAATGCTAGTTTACAACACCTGTCCTCTAATGCTAGTCTACAACATCTGTCCTCTAATGCTAGTCTACAACACCTGTCCTCTAATGCTAGTTTACAACACCTGTCCTCTAATGCTAGTTTACAACATCTGTCCTCTAATGCTAGTCTACAACATCTGTCCTCTAATGCTAGTCTACAACACCTGTCCTCTAATGCTAGTTTACAACACCTGTCCTCTAATGCTAGTTTACAACATCTGTCCTCTAATGCTAGTCTACAACATCTGTCCTCTAATGCTAGTCTACAACACCTGTCCTCTAATGCTAGTTTACAACATCTGTCCTCTAATGCTAGTCTACAACACCTGTCCTCTTTTTGGAAAAAATGTAACATACACAGGTCTCAAACTGTAGCCTACACGTCACCTTAATGTGTCGCATAGCTTATATTTTTATAATAATATTATATTAATACACAGAAGCATGTCAGTTTTCCGCATACTGTTGGTAAACTGAACTACAACTAGTAAAGTTCTCTTTTGACCTGTTAAATGAAGGGGTCGTCTCACCTGTCCGGTTTCCTTAAGGTGCATGACGTTCATTAAAGACGTTATATGACTTACGTTGGTAAAGAACCCCTGAGCAAACATGAACAAGATCTTCTTCACCACACACACCCGTACACACGCGGCGCATTCAACGGACTGCGATCATGTTCTGTCTAAAAGCGTTTCCCTGCCGTTAAGATGATACGTTTTAAACACAACACCAGGGCTGGTCGAATAGTCCGTTTTCTTTAGGAAGGGTCCTAACGTAAGAAATGCTTCCTTTCACATCTCCTTTACCTTCCTTTATGAAGGGAAAGGAGAGAACGCCGCCCCACACAATTCCTTACGTACATAGTTAGTGACGCAAACGAAATACCTGTTTGCAAATTTAACATATTTACTTAGACAGACTTATACTAATTTGGAATTGTGTTGATAAATGCAAGTGGACATTGATACTAATTTAACTGAATAATGAGTATCTATTTATTTCAATCATGTTACAAAACGAAAAGTAAAGTAACAAATTAAATTAAATGTAAATTCAGCAAACTGTCATAAAACGAATTCTTGATTATGAATATCACATCAATAACAGCGTGTGACGAACGATCTGCTCCAGTCGCAAAATCAATGTGTTGAGTGCGCTGATATGTAGAGTTGGTGCCCCATGTACCGAGGCTCCATGCAGCGGTCCCGGGTTCGAATCCGCCCTGCGCCCCTCTTTTAAAGCATGTCGTCCCTCTCTCTTGCACCCTGCAGATCAAGTGCGGCTCTTCCTCACCTGTCTGTCGTCAGCGTGGCTGCAGGTGCCTCAGCCCTGTGCGCCTATTGGCTGCCGTTTGGAGAGGGGCTGGGTTTTGAGCTCGTGGGCGCGGAGGCGTGTGAGCGATGCGAGCTGACGGGATGCAGCTTCGCCTCAGCGGGCCTCATCGCTCCATCCTCCCGGCGGTGCGCCGTGCGTTATGACGCCAGGCCGTTCTTGACGTGGGACTGGCAGAGCAGCGCGGCAGCCTGGATCCACGTTATGTAATGCATCGGATGCTGCTGCGAGGCGGGGGGAAGCGACGGGGCTGATACTGACGGATGCTCGACGTGGCGACAGATGTGTGCTTATGACTGAACATATGCAGACAGTCTGCTGTCGACAGGAGCGATGATAAGTGTGCGTCGCAGGGGTGCAGTGTGAGCGAGCCCGTCTGGGCATCAGAGGCCTATCCCCGAGGTGCACACACGTCTGGAGGCTGCGGAAGCTGCGGAAGCTGCACAGCCTTTTTTTCTTCTTCTCTTCTTGCCGACCAGAGGCGCGTCTCTGTCTCACATTCATCTCCTACCAGCGGGTTTAAGCCAATGCGGGTTCGCTTTGGAGAAGAAACGGGTTCGTGTTTCGTTCTGCATCGCACCGGTTCAATCGGACGGCCACTGCGCTGTAGCACAAACAATGGCGGGTCCCGAGCAATCCAAGCAGCAGCAGCAGGTAGAGGAGAAGGCAGAGCACCTAGATGATGCTGAGATGGCCCTGCAAGGGATCAACATGCTGCTCAACAACGGATTCAAGGAGAGCGACGAGCTTTTCAGGAGATACCGGTAAGTATGTTATGTTCATCTCAATGTGCCTTAATGCTTAAAGCCTTGGTGTCGGCAAGATGTTACTCCAAGTAAAATGTTGGTGACATTGAGAACACTGGCCTGTTACACTGTTACTATGCACACGGTGGAAGCAATGCTACACATAATGAATGTAACAGTGCAAATCAAATATGTTATTCATAATAATAATAATGATATCACCTGTAGTGAATTACTAAATTAGGCTGCAGGTTCCACATGCATGTTATCAGAGACTCTGGTGTCTGTCTTACTATAACATTGCAGATCACATCTGATTTAAAGTCGCAATGACATTTTTAAACCATTTTAGATCACATCCCTATTATTAATATTGTGAAACTATTTAACAATACGTGCTATTTTTCTTTAAATTCAACAAAAACATAGGGTTTTTATATTAATACAGTCATCTTTTAGGTCTATTCCTGCAAAACAAAATGTGACGCGTGCTTAAATGAGCTCGAACGGACCAAGTTCAACCAATAATATCATGACATACATACACCAATCAATGTGAAACTTTCAGCGATGAGGGAGGTGTGTGCAGAGCCACAGTCCTCTGTCGCTTCGTATCATTGCATTATATGCAAAGGATTTGATTTATACTCCCTCCTGTAACCCAACTGACATTTCCCGTTTCACTGGGAAATATGTCACAGGACAGAATGACGCTCCAACTTCAATTGCACTGGGAGTTTAATGTTTCGTTCAGGTGACATTTGCATCAAGACCAGCCATGTTAACATGTAGGTGACCGGAATGTCACCCTGACATGACATCACATGTGACAGCTGAACCTGAGGATTGCAGCTGCACAGCCGCCAATAGCTCTGTCTGTGCCTGCTGGAGAAGTTACCATCTGTGGCTCCTTGTGTCTGTTCATGCTCTCTGCTGGGACAGAGGTGTGCCACAGCTATAGGAAGACAATGACAGCAACAGAGAGTTCAATGTCTGTTTTTTCTTCTGTGGCCTCTTCGTCTCTCTCCTCCCTATTCTCTGTGCAGGACCCAGAGCCCACTGATGAGCTTCGGGGCCAGTTTCGTCAGTTTCCTGGTGAGTTTGCTCTCAGCTGCTAAAATCTGAGGCCGACCGACTGAATGATAAAATACACAAATGCAAAGATTAAAATAAGAAGACATTAAAGAACAATAAAATAGACTTAAAAGAAGAGATAGACAGCCTTATATGTGTGTGTGTTTCAGAGGGGGGTGTCAGGGTTTAAAAGATATTGAATAATGGTATATGAATATAGGAATTTTCTTACTCCATAATATCGGAAACAGCATCAGCCCCCAAACTCCCATATCGGTAGTATAATATCAGAAAAGCAGTAGAGTTCGCCCCGAGCCCGTATCATCACAGTTCATCAAATTACCCAGTATCACCTTAAATAACCCAAACTGTCAAACTGTTTGCTATCATTGTCACCATTGGCATCCTCTCCATTGCTTTTCCATCCATTACCATAATGGCTTTGCACACAGAGGAGCGCATTACTGTATAACGCTGTGTCCATCACTGATGGGAGAGGGAGATTTTTCACAGTGTGATGGTCTCTCTCTCTCTCACACACGCACACACACACACACACACACACAGTTGCAGCCCCTCTTCACGACACACACACACACTCACACACACACACCATTAAGCTAAGGATGATGTCATCCTGTCCCCTGCTACTAAATGGCCCTGAGAGCAGTATGGGGGAGGGGGGTTGTGACATCTGGCCATCATGGTGGACATTCATACATGCACATAGTGCATTGAGATGGTTAAAAATGCAGCATTAATGGAGAGAATGCCTCAGTTATACAAGAAAATCCCAACACTTGAAAGCCCAGAACTCATCTTTAAACATCAGTCAAATGTCTCAACATTTAGTGCTGCTTGCTACATTTATATGGGATTATTTCCTCACTCGTTCAGGGTGATTGAGTGAGACATCAGAGCAAAGATTTTTTGACTTTCTGATTGTGTTGTTTAGTATCGGTCCAACTCCAAACACACAGCTGCACAGATGTCGCTGTGCTCCTCCATTCATTGTTATGCAGAAAGAGCCCCTTGTCCTTTCAAAGACTCTTACATAACACCCCTTCCCTCGTATTACAAGACGTTACTGTTTGTGAGCCTGCTCGCCGGCTGCGTTATGAACGAAACGTCTTGACTGCGTTGCATTGCAGAACGCCATGATGACATTTGAGGAGGAGAAGATGCAGACGGCGTGCGACGACCTGAGGACCACTGAGAAACTGTGTGAGAGCGACAGTGCCGGAGTCATCGAGACAATCAGGAACAAGATTAAAAAAAGTGTGAGTACAGAAGTACGGATAGTGGAGCAGAAAGAACACACATTTACACATTGAAGACAGAAAAGGGATTCCATCGTCCAGAACAGCCTGCTGTTCAGATAACTATGTTTATAGTGGTGATGTCATGCCAAAGCCACTCATTGATTTAATTTGTGCTGCTCTGAAATGTAATCAACCAAGCGAGTGAGGAGTGTGTGGGTGGCCTAGCAGCTCTGGGTTATTCTGGGAACTCCTGAGTTAACATGCAGGTCGTGTGTGTGTGTGTGTGTGTGTGTGTGTGTGTCTTACAGATGGACTCCCAGAGGTCAGGTGTTGTGGTCGTGGACCGCCTACAGAGACAGATTATTGTTGCTGACTGTCAGGTGTATCTCGCCGTGCTCTCCTTTGTCAAGCAGGAACTTTCAGGTAATCAAATGTAACCCACAAGCCAAAGAGTATCTGTCTCCCATGGCAACCAGTATTAGATACATCATGGCGCTGTGTCTGCATGACTGACTTAATGCAGACTGTAATAAAAGTGTGTTATAAGTCAAGAAACAAGACATGATAGAAATGTTATATTACAGACTTACTTTAGTACAATATGTAACTATAATTAGGGAAATGTACTCAACGTATAAACAAGAAAAGGACTCAGAAAAATGTCATATTGCCATATTATGATGTTATTTTTTGTCATTAGATTATTATTGCTCATAATTTAATGAGTAACCAATATTGTTGGTTGCGGTGGAGCTCATTTTGGATGATCAATTATTTTTGATCAATCGATTCTTTCACAATGTTTGTTTTTTTCCAAAATTAAAAAATATATATATATCCATCCATCCATTTTCTACCGCTAATCCTGTATTTAGGGTCGCGGGGGGGCTGGAGCCAATCCCAGCTAAATATATATATATATTTTTTTAAATCAATTAGAAAAATTATGTATTTTGATTGTTTTTGATTGATTATTAATCCAATTTTCTGTCAATCGAATAATCAATTAATTAATAAACCTTTTCACCTGTAAAAGTCCAATATTTTCCTCTGAATTGTAGTGGAGCAGAAGGGGCATGAAAAGAAGTAGAGCACAAATACCACAGTGCTTAGTATATGTGCCAACACTAGTGAGCATGCTAACATTTGCTAATTAGCACTGAAGAAAGCTTGGGGATCATTAATTAATCCTGAGGGAAAGATGAAAATCTGTAACAAACTTCAAACAGTCTTTGAGATTCTTTACTCTGGACCAAAGTGGGTGGACGGACGGACAGACAGACAGAGAGACAGACAGGCAGACAGACAAGCAGACAGGCAGACAGACAAGCAGACATTCTAAAACAATAATCATCAGATAAATTGATCATGAAAATAGTAATCAGTTGCAGCCCTACATCAATGACATTAGTTTATGACCTTATTACAGAAGATGATGTCTCATTCTTCCACTTCAGCGTCTCCATGTGAAACTTCATTAAAGTTTCCATCTCGTTTCCACCAACAGCTTATATCAAAGGAGGCTGGATTCTACGGAAGGCGTGGAAAATGTACAATAAGTGCCACAGTGACATCAGCCAGCTGCAGGAGGCGTGTCAGCGGAGGTCCTCGGTCCACCAGGACTCCCTCCCGACGGACAACGCCAACCACAACGCGCCGCTGGAGAACTGTGTGACCACCGAGGCCCTGGACCGGCTCAAGGGCTCCGTCAGCTTTGGCTACGGCCTCTTCCACCTGTGCATCTCCATGGTACCACCACACCTGCTCAAGATCATCAACCTGCTGGGTTTCCCCGGTGACCGTCTCCAGGGCCTGTCATCCCTCATGTATGCGAGTGAGAGCAAGGACATGAAGGCACCACTAGCTACGTGAGTAGGCATGGAGAGTTTGATCTGATGTGTCCCACTGTATTAACTTCAGAAGATAAAGCTGATTATAGCATCATTTTTATATGTACAATCAGTCCAATGACTACATGTAATGTGACAGACGTCACTTATAGTGACAAACCCACAGGTAAAGCAATGCAGGCTCAATAATTGGTGAAAACCAAGATGAACCCTTGAGACTAGACCCTGCACTGTAAGGATGGACTATGTCATTGGTTCTTAATTGTATTGTCTTGTAGCTCATTGAAACAAATGCTTGCATCTCTAGCATATCTAAAATTAAACATAATACATTTTGTGTACAAAAAATATATATTTTTAAATCCCATTCTGCTGCAGTAGTAGTAGTAGTAGTAGTAGTAGTATTAGTAGAAGTATAGGTGCAAGTATTGTTGGCTACACATACCAGGGTGCTTATATCTGCAGGCATGGACATGTTAGTCCACATTCTGATGTGTGACATTTAACTTGCCATCAACTGCTGCTTCCAAGGTCAAAGATTAATCTTCAGGTAGATTAATAAACATTTTCAAGCAATAACATCATGACATCCATCAATCACTCGGCATCAACTTCGGTTAGTTAATCTTTTGAACAAACAAATCAAATTCCTCCCAACATTACGTCCCACCTGTCTGTCCTGTTTCACTGGGAAATAGGTCACAATAAGACAGATACTCTTGAAATGTTGTTTCTTTATCGGTGATGTACACTTTATTCAGTGATATACAGATTGTGATTGAGGTTCAGATTTTACGTTTCAGACTGACTGAGACGATTGTACCGTTGTGTTGCTCAGGTTGGCCCTCTTGTGGTACCATACAGTAGTGCTGCCTTTCTTTGCTCTGGATGGCTCCGATACGCACGACGGGCTGCTGGAAGCCAAAGCTATTCTGCAGAGAAAGTCGGTGGTTTATCCCAACTCATCCCTCTTCATGTTCTTTAAAGGACGGGTTCACAGGCTAGAGGTATGTGCTGTCGCTTAAAGCCCAACTTAAACAAGTCCAATGCAGCTGTTAGTGGTTTATTTGTGTCGGCAAAGCTGGATGAAGTCATAGAGTAGACTAACAAACCAATCAGCTGGTGCAGCAGTCTCTGTTCAAGCACATGTAATTAATATGCATGTGAGATGGTGCATTAACTCACCAAACATCCAATCCACCATCTATTAAAGTGTGTGTCTGACGTAACCAGCGTTACCTGTCGGTATGTGTGCTCTCTCCTCTGTCCCCAGTGCCATATCAACAGTGCTTTGGCCTGTTTCCATGATGCATTAGAGCTTGCATCCGACCAAAGAGAGATCCAGCATGTGTGTCTCTATGAGATTGGTACGTGATTGCTCGTCAGGTTAGTTGTGACATACCGGCACGTGTTCGAGCACAGAGGGGGATTCACTTGGCTCCTTCTGCTCGCCTCTGTTTCAGGTTGGTGCAGCATGATAGAGATGAGTTTTGAAGATGCGTTCAGGTCGTTTGAAAGGCTGAAGAATGAGTCGCGTTGGTCGCAGTGCTACTATGCCTACTTGACCGGAGGTAAGCCCGTCACGCATCGGCGTCACTAGACACTTTTTACTGGGGCACGTGCCCCAGTATTGATCTGCCGTGCCCCAGTAAAATCTCACGTTCGAGTTTTAACGAGCTACTATATTTGGCAGTGGGTTCATTTATATTGATAATAACGGTAAAATAATGGATTTTCTTTCTCATCCACAATCTCAAACCAACGCAGTTTAACTCAAAATACAAGCTGAGGCGCGCACCTTGTGGTCCGGGTCCGGCGCGCACATTACGTCCGTGCTAGGCAGTGTGCATGTCGTAGCCGGGGCACCGCGACACGCACGCATAGATAAATGCAAAAAAGAAAATTATATATATATATATATATATATATATATATATATATATATATAAATATATATATATATATATATATATATATATATATATATATATATATATACAATAAATATATATATATATATATATATATATACAATATATATATATATATATATATATATATATATATATTAGTCATGTTGTTTTTTAAACGCAAGTCCGTGTTTGACAAGCTTAAACATGGTCAAAAAAAACCATTGACAGGATATGGTTTACTTTAAAAATACAACAGAAATACAAAAATTCTCTCTCCCACCTGCCCCGCTCGCCCCGATGCCCGCAGTAGCCGGCGTGAAGCGGCACAGTGCGTGTAGTTTCTGACAGTGTTGCGGTCGTTCCAGTAAGTAACTCAAACAACGACGTGTTACACATTCTGTTACCGCTCAATAATCACCACCAGTCCTCATTCCTGCTGCTCTGAATCACAGATCACTCTTTGTGTTGTTTCATAGGAGTTAGATAGCTGACGGTTTACCCCATTATCTTTTAATTTTAATACAATTTCTTTGTTTACCAAGTGATGACTAAGCTATAAGTAAGATTTACACTCACAGTGATTTCCCCAACCCCAAAAGTCTGATGTTCTTCATTCACAAATGTGTGAATGATACTCCAAAATCAACAAAAACATGTTGAGCATGTTCATAATGTATGTTGAAATAAATATGAATTAGAGATTAATATCTCTACATTTTTACCTTTCAGTTTTAGCAGCAGGAGTATGGCTGTTGCAGTAATAGTGGGCTAAGCAAGGGAAGTTTATATAGCACATTGTATAGCACATTTCATACACGCAGCGGGAATTCAAGGATGTTTTTTGTGATTTTAGTAATAGGGGGCCTGTGCCCCATTAGAGCTTTATGTCTAGCAACGCCCCTGCCGTCACGCACAAAACGTGGGATGTTTTCGCTCTGTATTTTATATAATCTATTTCCGTCTTTCTTCCAGTGTGCCAGGGTGCTTCAGGAGACCTGGATGGAGCGAGCGGCGTCTTCAAAGACGTGCAGAAGCTGTTCAAGAGAAAAAACAACCAGATAGAGCAGTTCGCTGTCAAACGGGTGGGGTTTTATGCTGCAGATTTAGCCCTTTTATCTCTCTTTCAAAAGTCATCACAAGTGTGTCACAAAAGTTTTCCCTTCCCTGTCTGATTCCCCTCTGCAGGCTGAGAGATTGAGGAAGATCTCGCCCACCAGAGAGCTATGCATCCTCGGCGTAATAGAAGTGCTGTATCTGTGGAAAGCGCTTCCAAACTGCTCGTCATCTAAACTGCAGATAATGAATCAGGGTGAATGTAACCTTCATGATTCACAGCGAGATGAGTTAGCTGCAGCTGGATGTGTGATCATTTCCCCTTTATGTCTGTTCAGTGTTGCAGAGTTTAGATGAGGCTTCCTGCAGAGGCCTGAAGCACCTCCTTCTTGGAGCCATTCACAAATGTCATGGAAACATGAGGGATGCAGTTCAGGTATCGGTCCCCATATAACTATGCATAAATTTGCAGTTATTCAATGCTTTGTGTGTTACTCAGCTTGCTCTCGTGTCCATTTCGTCTGTGATCCAGTCGTTCCAGCTGGCTGCTAGAGATGAGTACGTGCGGCATATCAACTCATACGTTCAGGCGTACGCCGTCTACGAGCTCGGCTGTATACTCATTGCAAAACACGAGGTCAGTCTGCTGCATTCAGATTTGTATTCATTCACATTTCGATGTGGAATGTAGCGATGTGACCAAATGCTCAGTTATAAGCTGATTTTTTTTTTATATTGCAATCCAGACTGTGGGGAAGGGGAGGTCATTGCTGCTTCAAGCCAAGGTAAAATACTTACATAACCATCAAAATTAGAATTTAGAAATATATTGCATGTTACAAGTGACTGATCTATCTATCTATCTATCTATCTATCTATCTATCTATCTATCTATCTATCTATCTATCTATCTATCTATCTATCTATCTATCTATCTATCTATCTATCTATCTATCTGTCTGTCTGTCTGTCTGTCTGTCTGTCTGTCTGTCTGTCTGTCTGTCTGTCTCCATCCATCCATTCATCCATCCATCTAATTTTTTTCAGGAGGATTTTACAGGCTACGACTTTGAGAACAGGCTTCATGTCCGTATCCATTCAGCCCTGGCTACTTTGAAGGAAGTAGTGCCTCAGTGACTCCAGGAGGGGGCGCTACAACGACATTCAAGATAACAGTATGACATCCCAGTGAACAGACTCTTGTGTTTTTCATTTGTGGAAATACACTTGTTTGTCCTGTTAGCCAGTGTGATTGATAAGAAGCGTTACCTCTGTGTTGTTTTGTACAGTACTGTAAATCGGGATGTGCTACTAGCTTAGCACAAAGTAGTTGGGAATGGCTAGCCTAGTTGTGGCTAGCAAGTGTGATACCGGTACAGTACGGACTTGTCTTGGTAGCCAGCAAGCTTGTCCTCAGTACATCCACACTAAGGTTTTACTATCTACAAATTGATATCATGACACAGCACTTTTGAGACGCTGCATGCCATAAAGCAGTTGTCGGTTATAAAATAACTTCAACTGCTTGAAAAAACAAAAGGTTTTGCATTTTTTGTGCTATGGCATGTTCATACACCATTAAGTATACAATATGTAGTATACCTTGTATAAGGACAACATGCAAGACATCTTTGGAGGGTGTGTTTTTTACAATTTGTCCGAGCTAAGCTAGCTGTTTCCCCTTGCTTCCTGCTAGGCGCTAAGCTAAACACATCCCCGGCCTATTGCTGAACAGGAAGCACAGAGATATCACTAGATATCAGTCCTTCACTCTAACCGAAACAACAGACAAACATATCTCCAAATATCTAACTGTTCCTTTAAGTGTTTTCTCCACACCCAAATGTATTAGCTAGCTAGTAACAATTTTCCTCATTAACGTGCATTTGGAGGACTTCAGCGACGCCTCCCCAAACATACAAATAATGTCAAAATGACATCATACTTCCCTTGATAGTAACTTTACAATGAGTAATAACAATATGAATAATAAGAAAATGCAGGTATTAGTGTTTTCACATTCTTATAAAACATGCAAATGACATCTTACTTCATTAATAATCACATATCATGAGAAGGACGATGGAAATAATAGTCAAATTTGGTTTTATATATTCTTATAAAATGTATTCCACTGGTGCTTGTCCTTATTCAATCTTCAAGAACTGCAAATGGGCGTTGAGTCATATCACAATGGGGCCTCTTACTATGCTCACAATGGAAATAAAATGTAAAACTTGAAAACGTGAAATTAGTTACCATGGGAATAAAAAGGTAAAAAAAATGTCACTAGTCACCTAAAATCAAAAATAGTTATCACCTGGCTGCTGTGAGGTCGTCACATTCAAGAAGTTAGACATCATACAAAGAAATCACCACATTCACGATGCTCTCATGATGGTTTTTGATGTAAAAACACCGGGCATTGCTCCTGTGCACTATGCAGGGTATGGCAGGGTAACAGTGTCTTTAAGACTGTATTGAAGTCAAATGGGCCCGAACGTCCATCACTGCAAATACGTATACAAGAGGTATTATAACACAGTACTCTCTGTACTGTAATGTTACCATTGAAAGGTGCTGTTAAATATCAGCCTAATAAACATATATTACTAGTAACTTATTTTAATAGTGTTTTAGTGATTCACGCTTTTGAATTAGTCCATAATAGTGACACGTTTATTTATTGCATAAAAGAAGTTGTACTTTGCCAGTGTCATTTCCAGTATGCTACTTTAGTTTCTAATCCTGTGACATCCAGCGGGATAGACGGCGATGTGATCCAGCTGATTCAAATCTATGATCTTGAATTGGACAATTATTTCTGTGAGAGTGAATTGAATTGATCTTCCTCTCCACAGTTTCACACTGTACATATCATTCTGTGCAGGGTTTTGCCTTTTATGAATGAGCACTCTTTTTGTCAAGCGAGCAATATAAGCAAAAGGAGGCCATCTTACAGTAATTTACAGAGGCTTTCAACGGCAACTATGTGTTTTTCATCCCAAGGTTGTATACAAACAGATTTGTTTTGCTCACACGAAGCACCCCCCCCCACCCCCACCCCCCTCCCTGTGGCTGTGATGGATGTAAACTGTGATATATATTGAGGCGACCACTGGTGCAAGTGGTCAGTGCGGTGCAAGTAACGTTATCGGTGCAATGTTAGTAACCTACCTGCTGTACCAAATACTTCTGTCACTGAAAGAATTCCTCCTTTTGTCATGAGTTTTTATTGAAATTGGGGTAATGTGTCGGGATGATGGTGTTTTAAAGTGTCACTGAACTCTACAATAAACTCTTCTCCATTAATCTAGACAGATATGTGGTGTTTGTCTTTGACTCTGACAGCTTTTCCACTGAAATTTGGTCTTTGAACATTTGTTATATCAATGTGTCAGGTTGGACAGGATAATGTGCAGGAATTCACATGGGGGTAAATGCTTATTTTTTACAACCACTTCACTGGGTTATTTAACTATAAAGTGCTGAGTGAGGTATATACACACCAATAACCTCAAATACCTGTTTTGATGCATCGATGCAATCTGATCCCTCTGCTCTGCCATACCTGAACAAAAATCAGTCTTCTGAGAAAGGGAGTTGCAACCTGCCAAATTAATTTGACATGAAGGTAAAGCAATGAGCTGATGAGTCAGACGTTAAATGTACCTTTTCAATTTTAGCTTAATGTTGCTTTACCTTGTTTTAACAGTGATGTCTGTATATACAGTGTCCTTTCTTTTATTCCACCAGGGGGAGCTTATATCAAAGGCAACATCCCACACTGACTCTGGTGACAGCAGGACCAACATATAAAGTATATATTTTAGTTTAATTCACAAGAAATCGAGATGTATTTTGATGATGATCATTATTATGATGGTTTCTATGATTTGGTTTCATTAACCCATGCATTAGTGAATAAAGTAATGTAAAAAGACCCCATGTTTAGCAGATGACACTTTACAGTGATGCTTCAATGCATCAATAATAATAAAGGGTCATATTTTTTTTATTTTGTAATGGGTCATTCTGTGTAATGAGTACTTTCTTATGTCCTTTTACTTACTATTTGTTATATTACTTACTATTTTAAGCGTGTGTGTGTGTGTGAGAGAGAAATATCATCCAGAAAGAGTATAAATTGGATCAAACATGATATTGGTTAATTGCACTTTGGATTTTTTTCTTGAAAAAATAAGTAGCATAAAATAGAATTCACCATTTTATTTATTTTATTCTCTTCAATATCTTCCAATTGAAACGACCATCTAATTTTATTGACCACGAGAAGAGAAATGATTTATCATTTTTTACTGGATTTTTAAAATATTTTTATTTATTATTCAATCCATCCTATTTGTGTCTGTTTGTTTCCCCGTCAGATGTGACGTAGGTGGGTCTACAGGCTTTGACAGACAGGCAACGAGAGCATCTCTTAAAGAAAACATGTCTGTCACAGCAGGCTCAAGGCAACAGCTCCCTCAACCAATAAATTATTCAGGTTCCTGTGCCGTTGGATTTAGACGTGGCAGAAGAGAGCTGCGAGGCTGGGCAGAAACAATATCATCACACGTCCTGTTTCTACCTGTCGTTCACATCTGTACTTCTAAATAATCAAAAGACATTTCCTTTTTTTACACTTGCGAATAAAACGGAGCCTTCAGCTTGGCCCACTTTTAAAAGCAGGCAGGACGAGTGTATATAAGGTCATGATTCATGCCTGTGACGTCATCCTTTTTTTTAGCTGTTGTAACACCCACTCACTTATTCATCTATCTCCATCGTCTGTATGCTACCATGGCTACACTACCAAGTGTATTATTTCTGTACGCGGATTCGACCACAAAATCTTAATTCTGGTGAAATAAATAAAGCAAACGCATCAGACAGAAGTGGAGGAGACGGGCGGGAGGCAAGAGAGATGCTCCACGTCGAGCAAATGTGTCCGTGAGAGAGAGAGATAGAGATAAAGAGACAGAGAGAGAGAGAGAGAGAGAGAGAGAGAGAGAGAGAGAGAGAGAGAGGCAATAGGACCGTGCAAAGAGCAAGGTCACAAAACACAATTGCATTGTGTTTCACTCAGGCTGAAACCTGAGCAGCCTAAGTATCCTTCCACCAGTAACAGACTTCCTGTTCACTACCCTCCGTTGCTGCTAAACCTTGTGTGCAATGGAGTCTGTATTTTACCTTCATACAAGCTAAAGGAAGAACAAGGAACGTGAGTCCCACAGTGGAATGCATTTGGAGTTGCTTTAATACATATAAGCAGATGGATGGCAGGTAGCACATCTCTTCAGACATTAACCTCAAGTAAAACGCTGATCTATTGATGTGAGCATCTTGAGCCACATTACTGTCCTGTAGAGTGTGGCTAAGCTTCCAGGGACAAGGATTCATTGACATTATTTAAGAGCAGTCCTCTCTCCTATCAGCTCAATGACCCTCTAAGAGCTTCATCTCTCACAGGCGTTGCATTTCATTCTTTGTCTGTTTTCAGGTCTAACATTTACACAGGCTGAGCGACGGATTGTTTTCTCTATGACTTGATATTTAGAAAATGTTTTTTTTTTTGCTAAAGCAATAAAACCCCCACTCATTTTAAATAGTGTATTAATGTAAATTCTGATGATACTTTCACTGAAATTTCACATTGTTTGTTTTTTTTTTCAAAATTCTAATAATATATTGTAAGTCCGGCTAGAAGGAGGTCCAGGAGGTGGTCAACTGCCTTAAGTGGTGCTGTGGAAGCTCTGAACCTATCCGAGGCAAATTCAGGGACCTCATTCTGGACTACTATATCACCTTCAGTCGAGATTCTCCACTGGGATTACAACCTCAGAGTGGCAGAGAGAATTTCAGTGATCCTTTTCACGCTTTCCATGAATATGCTGGCGAAGTCTGCTGAGGTTCAGTGCAGAGGGCCCCTCACCAGGTCTAGTGTCTGACAGCCGCCCATTGCCTTTATGGATGACTTGACTGTAACAACAACATCTCTTTAAGGGAGCAGGTGTATATTGCATGTTTACTGCTTAACTTTTATTATTTGCTGCAGTAAACAGAAGCACGACTGACTATAACGACCCAAACTGCAGTGCAGACAACCATCCCTTCATAAAGAGGCCTACAGGAACACCACATTTCCAAAAGTAAACATGATAACATAGATGCCATAATCCTGTACAGACTCTGTTCTGCTGTGTGCTTCAGCAAGCAGACAGTTTCCATGGTGCAGAGACCTGCTTTGTGCCAGTTTGTCTCCCCTCAGCTTGATGTCCCTGGCTTGACCTACTAAACAACCATTCATAACAAATGCCTTTATTGTGCTCCTAATATGCAGCATTCAAAACTGTCCTGTATGTAGCCCAAACTAAACCCCGTCAGAAAAAACTACTGTATTTTACCTTAAATTACAATAATAACGAGGTGTTTTAGGGGGGGGGGGTCACTAAAAGTGCTCAGTTTTTTTCCCAGCTCCCCCCTCCCCTCCCCTCCCCTCCCCTCCCTCCCTCCCTCCCTCTCCCCTCCCTCTCTCTTCCCACCACTGCATTGATGCTGTTACCTCCCTCGGTGGTGATGTCACCGGCTGAGTGGAGCGCGAGCATCCTTCCTAAAGACGGGCAGACAATAGGGCCATTTTGACCGCCTCCGAGTGTGAAGGAGCGGCCGAGCATCTACAACAACACACCGGTGTTCTTCCGTTCCTCCCCGGTCCCGGCTGGCAAGGCAGGGCAGAGAGAGAGACAGAGAGAGAGAGAGAGAGAGAGAGAGAGAGAGAGAGAGAGAGAGAGAGAGAGAGAGAGAGAGAGAGAGGGAGGGGTGGGCCGGTAGGTAAGAGACAGCGGTAACCGTGTTCATGGAGGGGAGAGGCTGCTAGCAGGGGCAGTGCCAGACCAGGAGGAGAGACCGTCGTAGGTGGAAGAGGCTGCGGAGCGGCATAGCAAAAACAGCCGAGCGAGACAAACACGACGTGATTAGCACTGCGGAGGTACGTTTACCCTTTTGTTTTATTCGCCCACTGCCAGGCAGGTAACGCAGTTTTAACGCTCTTTACTGTTGGGTAAATCTCCTGGGAAGAGATGAACGTTGGGTGCGGCCATTGAGGAGGCTGTCCGTGTCGGGAAGAGACAACATGACATTAAACCTGCCCTGTAACGCAGCACATCATATTATTATACAGCTGCTAATGTTTGATAAAAATGTGTTTTAACAACGTGAGCAGGACGACGGGAATAACTGCCCAGTCACTGAGGTACAACCCCGTGTGTTGCTAGCAGGCTACAGCCGTTAATTGAGGAGACGTTGGCGTGAATCAGAAGCTCGGAAAATGACGTTGTTGTTGTTTTTTTTTTACAGAAATTAATGATCATTTTCAGCCCAAACAAATGGGAGTGTTAAGCTAGCGTTGACCTGTAGTGGACGGCTGTGCTGTCATGCTGAAAAACATACAATTCAAATGATTTTTTATTGAGTGACAAGGTTAAAATTGTGTCGTCAGGCTCAAGTACACATCAGCAGCATGGTGAATATGACATTAGCCTTTGTCGCCGGGAAAATGGTGGCCGCCCAGCTGAGCTGCATCATCAGCTGACTGCTCTGAGCATCTGTATGAGGACACCATAAACTAGGCTGTTTATGGGAAACTATCCTCAGAAAATACAGTTTTATCTTCCTATGCTAAATATTTGGTTGCATTGGGTGAACATGAGATTTTAGTATTTTCATCACTTTATTTCAGATATCAAAGCACTTTCATGTGAAATCTTTCTTTCTATTTTTTTTATTAATTAATTTGAATTAATCTTTAGTCTACACTATTGTTCCACCTTTAAAAAATAAATAAATAGTGTTTTCCCATTGTCACGTTAACCTAAAATCATCCCACAAATGGGTCTGTTGGGCAGCTGTAGAGGGTGTACCAGGAAGCAGGGTGACACAGCAAATTTACAACACTCAATTATGATGACAGACATCTGAGTCACACAGCATATAGGAAACATACACTGAATTAATACAGCAAAAAAACATTCCCCCTTATCCTGGGCATGAATCAAGTTAAAGAAATTACTCTTTTACTGTTATTGGCATGCTATAAATGACGATGGCTTTATAATATTCGTAGTTAGACCTGTGGCATGCAGTGGAAGCTAATTCTATCACACCGTCACTGTTAATGCTTATTGATGAAAACATTACATTATTGTAATTTGATCGCCCCAGATGATGATGAGTCATGGTTGCTGTTGATACAATCGCGATGACGCCGTATGGTAAAATCCCACAGTAATTTTATGTCCGTAATTCGTCTTTTTAGGAGACAGCGTTACGAGTTTCGAGTTGTTCATGAGGCCGAGCTGCTGAATGCAGCCAAACCCTGGATTTGTGACTGGTTTCACAGCCATTGTCATCCAGAGAAATAGCCTGACATTTAGCTGCTGCTGCACTTCTTTTGTTACTGCTATAGCTTTATTATCCATCTCCTTTGGCTGTAGCTGACCATGCGTGGTCTTTTCATGTTACAGCCCCACAGCCCTGCCCTCCTCTATTGTTCTAATCACGTCAGCCATAATGTTTGATGCTCTGCACTTACAATTATTAACACTAAATGTAAAAACCTCAGTTTTGCAACACATGCCAAAAAAAGTCATACAAGTTCATCCGTACTGATAAAACTGGGAATTGTATAACCTAAGATTAATCTGCTCCCTTCCGCAGATCTGCAGGCCCCACACCTGGGCACTAAAGAAGGCACCCCAAGGTGCTAGGAAGAGAGCACCATGGCAGGGGCCTCTGTTAAGGTGGCGGTGCGTGTCCGCCCCTTCAATTCAAGGGAGATTGGAAAAGAAAGTAAATGCATCATTCAGATGACTGGAAACACCACCAGTAAGTACTACAGCATGTGTGACATGTACTTGTTGTATGTTTTTATTGTCTTTATGATTAACTTTAGAGTGCATGAACAGTTGCTACACTGTGGTTTAGGCTCAAGGCTTAAGGCTGAGGTTCAAGCGTTTCTGAGCTACTGCTGACCTTGACCTCTGACCATTGTACCAGTAGTGACTCTGCACATCTCCTACGGAAAAACCTCTTCCAAGACATGTGATATGAACTGGAAATCAATTCAGAATCAAATTTATTTTCCTTAATCTGTATAGAAAATGTCACCTTGTTGTCTTGCAAGATTGACAACTTTCTTAATTAAAGTGTAATCTTTTCAGTTACTCAGCTCAGCAGCAGAGCTGCACAGGAAATCTGTTGAATATAATGCTGTAGGTGACATAATCTCCTGCATATTTGACCTGATATTTTTTTAGGGCAAGGCCTTTATTGTGTTTATGTGACCAGATTAAGCCAGATTTCAAAATGGCTCCTATTTGAACATTTTCCATTCGAATCTCAAATATTTAAGAGACACACAGCAGTGACAGGTACATTTCGAAGAAACAGAACGATTCGGAGCCAATAAAATAACCCATACAAACATTTGTTTACCTGCCTGTAGCTACAGGTAAAGTTTCCTGCAAAACCAACTGCATTTGTTTTTGTGACCATATGTTTTTAAGCTTGTAGTTCAGAGCAGCCCACATTCCTTTGGTTAAACAGTGTAGAGTGAGGAGACTGGAAAGATACTCGATATGTAGTCTGCTTAGGAAGGTAAAGCCATTTGTCAATAATGAATGAGGCTTCCTGAAATATTTACCGTTTGGCCTAATTTAGCCATCTCCTCTCTCCTGGGTGACTAGACAACAAACTGGGTGTCTCATTTTAACTGTTTGATTTTGTGATGTAGGTCCTTAATAGACTAAAAGTAAAATGATTGGTTTAAACACAGTCGCTCCAGGATTTCACAGCATGAGGGTGACTATATCTGGTAAACACCTACGGTAAATGTTCTTGCCTTGGCACAGACCTCCTTCCTCGTCACTTGCAGTGGACGATGAGTATTTTGTTGTCTGCAGTGTCTCCTTCAGCGGTGTAAACTCAGATCAGAGGCACCAAAGTCCACAGGGAATACACTTACAGTATAGATAACACTGAAATGTCCTTGGAGACGTCCTGTCTGATTTAATCTGTGAATTAGAATTTTTCTAATCAGATAAAGTGGCTCTGTTGTTTTTAATTAAGCATATTGCCAATACAATCAGTGTGTTGTTTGGTTGTTTTTTACTTTATTCTAATGTGGTTGGTTCCTGCTTATTCATTGCAACATTCACTTACCTTCTCCTAAATGGTGTTTGTTTGGAGACCTCCTGAGAGAACCCAACATAGTTGATTAATTTTAAGTTAATTTTAAGTTAATTTTTGCAGTAAAAAATTACTGTGGTTCATTCGACAGTATACAATGGCAATCCGGCTTTCAAAGCACAGCAGGCTTATAAAACACATACCATAGATTACTCTTGTTTCAAAGATGGAGAGCCAACATTTGGCTATTTCTGATGCTTGTTTTTCAGGTATATAGATTTTCTGATTTAGTTACCACAGTCAAATCAGAAATAGTTCTAAAAAAGTTAGCCAAGGATGTGCAAACAGATCTCCTTGACCCGATCCAGTTAATTGTGGAGCTTGTGGGCTTGATTCCCCACAAAGTAAATCACTTCGGTAAACTGATAAATTGGTAAATTACAGATAAAGTTTCAGGAAAAAGAAAAATTGCAGTGGACAAGTCACGATAAGTCAAGCTACCTTAAAATTCATAATTAAACGGAGTTGATCAGTAATGTCAACAGTGCTAGAAAATGTGTTGGTGGTCAGACCCACACTGAACACAAAGCTGCTTTCAGTGAGAGTGCTTTCAGCAGAGCAGATTGTTCTCTTCTGGATGTGGACTGGAGGATGTGAGCAGACTGATGTCATGAAAAAGCCCATTGGTTGCAGTGTCTGGAGGGGTACAGAGGCAGGGTATAAATGCCCCCTTGTCTTTTTGTAGTCTGGGCTGAGGAAAGGAAAAGAAGAAGAAGGAGTGGGGTTTTTTGTGTGCCTCCGTCTCTGCTTTGTGCTCCCTGACACTCATGTGGGGGTCAATACCCCAATTCCCACAAAGCAGGAGAATGGCAGTAATCTTGTTGTGTGGGAGATCTTCCCTCCCACACTGGCCTTAATTAAGATGCAGGGGACGGACCTGAAGGCCTCTCTTTCGAATGAGGCCTTTTTGGGTGCATATACTTGTTGGATAGATTTATATTTATATTTTGGTAAAGCACATCTGCATATACGTAACTATTAGAACTCTTGCAAGTGTGTGTTGTTGTTGTATATTCTGTGTGTTGGACTGTAGACACACTGATTTTATTTATTTTAGGGAAAATCTAGTAAAATCATGTTGCTTCTCTTAACATTTAGCACTATTATATACCTAATTATCATACATTTTACTGCTCCATAATGATATTTTTGGCATAGATGGTTGAGCTTTGAGCCTTATACTCCATAAACTTGGAACAGAGTCCAACATAAAGCACCTACAGCCGGCGCTGCTGCTGCTGCTGCTGCTGCTGATGCTGCTGCTGCTGAATATAGTAGCATCTGCGTGGCTCTCCTCCAGTCCCTGTCAATGGGTTCACATCCCCTCCGCCAGACCTGCTGACGCAGCCACATTTCCTCTCTATTGACTTGGGCAGGTCATCCGTGACAGTCTGACCAGCATCACTCAGTCACAATTATAAAGACAAACATGGAATGTGCCATAATAGGAGGCTGCAAATATGATGCATGAAATCTAAGCAAATAATCACCATTATAATTCGGAAAAATGGTGGGTGCATCACAGACAGTGCGTGAATACTATACATATTCTATTTGTACATCTGTCTACCTCAAATTTATATTATTTTATTTGATATGTTATATACTGTATATAGACTAGTCATACCAAACATCACATCCAGTGCTATAAAATGCACACTCTTTCAATTAGGTATACATCAAAATATACAGTGTATATGTATTTATTTTAAAATTCCAATACAAATTGTTGGGAATTAAAATCACTGATGTGACATCAGACCATTCCTTACAGTTCCTTAAAGTAACCTCTTGTGATACAATAAAGTTGGAACTATCCCTTTGTAATTAGTTTGTAATGTACTAAATGTAATCTGCAGTCTAAGTAGCGCGTTGTAATACACAATTATTTAGCAGTGGTACAATGGTTCATTTTAAGTATTAACACTCAAGTGGTTCATGTATTAAAAAAGATAATTTTGAAAAATGATCTTTAAAAAAAAATCAGGTACCAGCTTTTTAAGTTTGAATCTTCTATTATAACAAATACTTTGGGGTTTTGTAGACTGTTTAACATGTCAACATGGAGTGTGGAATATTGTGATTTCCTGACATTTTATTAACTAAGTGATTAATCAGTTTTGCAGTACTACCTTGATGGAAAAAATAACTTACCATTATTAGGCAGCTCAAAATAATTTATGAAACAGCTCTGAATCAAGGACTATAGAACAGATAATAAATGACTTAGAACAGGCCTCAAGATACAATTGTTTCCGTTTATTATAAATGGTCCAAAAGGTGGATTCGTTTTTGGATGGATCACATTTTAAGAAATCAAAATCAGATTTTGGGAAGTCTTGAAAATATAAAATTACAAGCAGCTTATATGAATGTTCCCTTCTTATTGTTTCTCTGTTTCAAAGATGTGATTGTTTGGCTGTAAAATAAGTGTGAGTATCAGTATCAGTATAAGTAGTAGTACAGTCAAACTCAAAAGTAGAAGTCAGTATGTGCAAACTTTATGCTGATAAAAGTGTCCACATTGTGGATACACTCCGGATCACCTCTGGTTTGAGAGCCCTCCACCAGAAGAGAAATGAGTTGCTGTTGTTACCCGTCTCATTACGTTTACCCCCTATGACATGACTTCCAGACGCCACGCCATCTATAAACCCAACACCTTGTGATTAGAAAGCGTTTCCACCATAAAAAGAGAAGACTGGTAGTAAAGGGGAGTGTGATGAAGATAGGAGACGTGCTCTGTTTGCTTATAGTGCTGCTAAAACTGGCCTGAGGTAGAAATCACTCTGACGCACAAGCTTTGACCGCTGACAACATCACCTAAGCTACCGGGTTCAATTAAAACAGGCAGACGTGCCCAGTGTTTCACTGTAACACTCATTTTTCTGCCAATCACAGCCACTCTAATGTGATTACCATATCTGAGAGCGAGGCGGAGTAAGGCTGTATGAATCATACCACCATCAGAGATGAATAAGCAACCAGAGGATGTCATACTGCAGTGCTTCTGCTTCTGGGCAATAGTCACATCTTGATATATATGTTTTCATTTTAGACGTAAAGTAATCCATGTCAGGTTTATTTAATGGCTTTCTTCTGTTGAGGAATCCACAACCAATCGATATCTTCCCAGTGTTCACCACATGGCACCTTGTGGGATCATCATTCATTGTCTGGCTATTAGATATATGGATGTATACGTACATCTGTAGAGGCTTTTCATTGAGCGCCTTAAAACCTTCTTTCAAAAACGCTTTTTAACATTTTACATCAGTGACAGAAGAGATGTGTGTTAATGCTGCATATCATGTATCAAAGGCATTATGACAGAAAAGGTAGCACAGGTGTAAAACCTTTATTAAGTAATGTTTTATTACTTTTTTTTTAGTAGTTAATAACTGCACAGCCACCGTGTATTTCCAAACTATATGGGCACACTGTTTTTTTAAGAGAGTTCCCTGGAACAGGTTGATCAGGGTGAACTGAATCACTCATACACAAATGTGATGATGAGAACGGGGATTAATAGCTATTGCTTGATTAATGTTCACCCTCCCTCTAATTCTAAGTAGATATTTAGGTCTAACTGGAATTTGTAGTGACGTCACGGTGTCTCTGATGTCACGACACATTACTGTAGAGGACCATTTGCGTCAGGAAACAGTGCCCAGGAGAGGAAATGAGCCTTATGGAAAGCCTTTCCAGCTAATTAATGAAATAGATTCTGTGGTGAGCAGAGAACCTTGTGCCTTTCATGACTATTGATTTTTATTATAAGCGCAGAATTCAGATAAACATGAAAGAGGCTGTGTGTGTCAATGGTAGTGCATCTACTCTCATATTTGGCCATCTTCCAGGGTAAGTGGTCACGTCATGCCCAGTAAACAAGGCTTCATCTTTTTGTCGTGGGCTTGAAACCAGAAACCCACGCCAGCCACAATGGCCTATATTTCATGCCTGGAAACACAGGAGCAGCGTAGAAAGGAAATAACAGTGTGCACACTTACTTGAGGACTTAGCCCTTGGCCTTTTCCTCTAATATCGACCACATCTGCATTAGCAGAGAAAATGGTGTCTGGAGCTCTGGGTGGAAGCATTGTCATCGGAAGCATCTCCAGACCACACCAGATATGGTGTTCCTGTGTGGGCATGCTACCATGTGCTACCCTTCATTTCAATACTTGAGTTTGATTGACGCAAAAACAAGGAATATGCATTTATGTATCTGATATTAATAATTATAATAATGGATTGGATTTATATAGCGCTTTTCAAGACACTCAAAGCGCTCTGACAGGGTTCCAGGTTCCATTCATTCACACACAGTCATACCGGTGGTGGTAAAGTACCATTGTAGCCACAGCTGCCCTGGGACAGACTGACGGAAGCGTGGCTGCCATTCAGCGCCTACGGCCCCTCCGACCACCACCTCAAACATACAGCAGTCATACACATTCACACAAGGCAAGCTGGGTGAAGTGTCTTGCCCAAGGACACAACGACCATGACACAGTGACAAGGGCGGGGATCGAACCGCCTCCGAACATTGGCCAACCCGCTCTACCTACTGAGCCACAGTCGCCCCATATTTTCCCAGTACACCAGTTATTGGATGATATAGGCTTTTATCAAGGATCGCTGTAAAAAAAAAAACAATCAGTTGATCTATTTTTATTTATTCATTCATCCTTTATTTATGCAGAGAGACCTTATGATTTGTGATAATCTTATTCAAGGTTATTGAAGGTTTTTCACTTAAAAGTATGTTAACTGAAAAAAGATGTCTCATCTGTGATGCAATACAAATATTTTTTTTTTACCTAAATGCAAAGCGATACCAGTATGGGTATCATTTTCAGGTTTTCAGCATCTTTTGATGATTATTGGGATAATATGATGAATCATAATTATTTTGGCCAGAATAATCATCATGACATTACATTTTCATATTGTCCCATGCCTAAAGTACACAGTGTTAATTGTAATTGTAAAATGTCTCTCGAAGTCATGAGAATCAACACTAATTCTTGATACTGCATAATCTTTCCAGATGTAAATATACAGCTTTATTAGCTGCAAGTCCTGTCAGTGAACCAGAAAAAGACGTGTCCCGTCATCATAAAGTGAATGAGTACCCTCATTTCATTTGGGAAGGTCACAGAGCAGACAAATCCAATATGAAGTTAGGTCCGGTACTGTATCAGTATGAAGGGATTTGATCAGAGTCATCCTTATCCTGGGGATGTAAATCTACCAGACCAGAATATTGAACTTTTTAATAAATCATTAAGGATCATTTTGTCTGGAGAAAGGAAGGAAGCTGCTTTGTCTCTTGTTGGTAAGTCAGAAACTAATTGTAGATTTGAGTTTAGGCATTGTGTGAGTAAAGCTAGTGGTAACATTTAGTCTAGTATTGATAGCTTGTTGTTGAAATTCTTGTGAAGCTGTCTGTGCTAAGTGAGCAATCAGCTTGTTTTTGAGCCAGCTCACCTGTAGTGAATAGACTTGATTAGAGGGAAGGAGGAGCCACAGTCAGAACTTAAGGGATAGCAGTAACTCTCTTCAAACCACATTTTGTCTGGAGAAAGGAAGGAAGCTGCTTTGTCTCTTGTTGGTAAGTCAGAAACTAATTGTAGATTTGAGTTTAGGCATTGTGTGAGTAAAGCTAGTGGTAACATTTAGTCTAGTATTGATAGCTTGTTGTTGAAATTCTTGTGAAGCTGTCTGTGCTAAGTGAGCAATCAGCTTGTTTTTGAGCCAGCTCACCTGTAGTGAATAGACTTGATTAGAGGGAAGGAGGAGCCACAGTCAGAACTTAAGGGATAGCAGTAACTCTCTTCAAACCACATTTTGTCTGGAGAAAGGAAGGAAGCTGCTTTGTCTCTTGTTGGTAAGTCAGAAACTAATTGTAGATTTGAGTTTAGGCATTGTGTGAGTAAAGCTAGTGGTAACATTTAGTCTAGTATTGATAGCTTGTTGTTGAAATTCTTGTGAAGCTGTCTGTGCTAAGTGAGCAATCAGCTTGTTTTTGAGCCAGCTCACCTGTAGTGAATAGACTTGATTAGAGGGAAGGAGGAGCCACAGTCAGTACTTGCGGTAAATTGAGCACTTAAAAGGCTGTCACTTCAGCGTCAGCTGCAGCGTCGGGCCATCAGAACGAAGACATCTGAACAAAGACACAGGGAGTCTATCTGTGGGAGTCCATCCAGGAAGCCCATTGAGGTAGGTATAACATCTCAACCCCTCGCAGCCATGTGTCTTATCCCAGTCAGGACATCGCACTGGAGAAGATTTCACCGAAGTCCCTTCACTCGAGGCTGTAACCCATCCAATCTCTGCTACCCACCACTCTCCACCGGTAAGGAACTTGAAGTACTAGGAGGGCTTTGGAACTGCCAGTCTGCAGTCAAGAAGGCGGACACCATCTCAGCCTATGCCTCCCTGCAGACTCTCCACTTCCTGGCCCTCACGGAGACCTGGATCACCCCAGAAAACACTGCCACTCCAGCTGCCCTTTCAACTGCCTACTCGTTTTCACACTCCCCAAGACGAACAGGGCGAGGAGGAGGAACTGGGCTCCTCATCTCACCCACATGGTCCTACCAGGTCCTTCCTCTCGACCACCTACCCCGATCTACGCTTGAATTTCACGCCGTCTCTGTCACGCTTCCTCTCAAACTCAACATCATAGTGATCTATCGCCCACCCGGTCCTCTTGGTGACTTTTTGGATGAGATGGATGCCCTCCTGAGCTGCTCCCCTGATGATGGCACACCACTCGTCGTCCTCGGTGACTTCAACATCCACCCGGGAAAGCTGCATTCATCTGAATTCATAGACTTCTTTTCCGCTTTTGACCTTACACTGTCCCCCTCTCCACCAACTCACCGGGCCGGGAACCAACTTGACCTTGTCTTCACAAGATCCTGTGACATCTCGGTACTCTCTGTTACCCCGCTCACCGTGTCCGACCACCACTTTGTGTCTTTCTCCATCCCCATGAAGCCCACCTCATCCCTCCACTCTACGCCTCGAATGGTCACCAGCCGCCGCAACCTGAAATCCCTCACACCCTCCGCTCTCTCCTCAACTATTATCTCCTCGCTCCCATCCTCGGAACAGTTCTCCTTAATGTCTACTGAGGAAGCCTCCTCTATCCTGATGTCCTCACTCTCCTCTTCTTTGGACACACTCTGTCCCTCAATCTCACGACCGGCGCGATCATCTCCCGCCCCTCCCTGGCTGTCTGAACCTCTGCGAACCAACAGATCATTGTTGCGAGCGTCAGAGAGAAAATGGAAGAAATCGGGACATCACGAGGACCTTGCTCACTACCACCTCCTCCTCTCTGACTTCACCTCAACTGTTTCGGCAGCCAAATCTGCCTTCTACCTGGCTAAGATCAACTCTTCTGCCTCCAACCCCAGGAAACTCTTCTCCGTGTTCTCTTCCCTCCTCACCCCTCCTGCCCCTACCCCCCCTTCCTCCCTTACTGCCGATGACTTTGCAACTTACTTTACCAAGAAAGTACATGACATCAGCTCCTCATTCACGCCTATTCCCTCCCAGAAGACATCTCCCCCAACTCTCAACTCGGATGGTCTTACCAGCTTTAGCCCCCTCACCTCTGAGGACGTCCACGCACTTGTTACAAATTACCGCGCCACCACCTGCTCCCTTGACCCGATTCCCTCCTCTCTTCTCCAGGACATCTCACACGACATCTTGCCATTCCTCACCACCCTGATCAACTCCTCCCTCACCTCAGGTGTCATTCCAGCGGATTTTAAGACCGCTATCGTGAAGCCTCTCCTTAAAAAACCCACCCTAGACGCTACTGACATTCAAAGCTACAGACCTGTATCTCTTCTTTCATTCCTCTCTAAAACCTTGGAACGTGCCTCCTACAACCAACTGTCATCCTATCTCTTGCGGAAAAACCTCCTAGACCCTAATCAATCAGGATTCAGGACTGCTCACTCCACTGAGACGGCCCTCCTCACAGTGACCGAGTCCCTGCGAGACGCCAGAGCCTCGTCCCACTCCTCCGTTCTCATTCTCCTCGACCTATCTGCTGCATTCGACACAGTCAACCACCAAATCCTCCTCTCCACTCTGGCTGAACTTGGCATAACTGACTCTGCTCTCGCCTGGTTTACATCATACCTGACAAACCGCACCTTCCAGGTCACATGGAATGGCTCTATGTCCAAACCCTGCTCTCTGGACACGGGCGTCCCTCAAGGCTCAGTATTAGGACCGCTTCTGTTCTCACTATACACCAGATCACTAGGTTCTGTTATCACATCGCATGGATTCTCCTACCATTGCTACGCAGATGACACCCAGCTGTTCCTCTCTTTTCCCCCGTCCTCTGACGCTCACATTGCAACTCGCATCTCAAACTGTCTGGCTGACATCTCTGTCTGGACAACTGCACATCACCTCAAGCTCAACCTGAACAAAACCGAACTCCTCTTCATCCCAGGGAAAGACTGCCCTCGCATGGACCTGTCGGTCACTGTCGAGGGCATCACAGTATTACCTTCCTCAACTGCGAGGAACCTGGGTGTAATCCTCGATGACCAACTATCCTGCACCCCCAACATCACTGCTGTGGCCCGATCCTGCAGATTCGCCCTCTACAATATCCGCAGGATTCGGACCCTCCTCACAAAGGATGCAACGCAGCTCTTGGTCCAAGCACTGGTCATCTCCCGCCTTGACTACTGCAACTCTCTCCTGGCCGGACTCCCGGCCTCTGCGATTAAACCATTACAGCGTATCCAGAATGCCGCAGCACGCCTTATCTTCAATCTACCCAAATTCTCCCACGTGACCCCCCTCCTCCGTGACCTCCACTGGCTCCCTGTTGCAGCACGCATCCAATTCAAGACGATGACACTGGCCTTCAGGGCCATCAATGGAACGGCACCCTTCTACCTTCAAACACTGGTCAAACCTCATGCCCCGAAGCGAGCACTTCGCTCTTCTACTTCAGCTGGCCGGCTGGTACCACCATCGCTGAAATCAAGCAAATGTCGCTCAGCAAAGTCCAGACTCTTCTCTGTTCTGGCGCCTCAGTGGTGGAACGAACTCCCGACCAATGTCAGGACAGCAGAGTCATTTGCCATCTTCCGAAAAAGGCTCAAGACTCACCTGTTCAGACTTCACCTTGACTCTACATAGCATGACCCACTAGCACCCTCCCCCGACACCCCCCCCCCCCCCCCAAAAAAAAAAAAAAAAAAAAACTTACCTATAGCACTCTGATCTTAGCACTGTTGCTCTTGAAGTACTACTTTACTCAGATGAGGACCTAACACTTGTTCTATTTTTAGCTCTTACTTTATCGGCAATGATACGTCGTGGTTTCTTTGTTTCCTTCTTTTGACAAATGTACTTATTGTAAGTCGCTTTGGACAAAAGCGTCTGCTAAATGACCTAAATGTAAATGTAAATGTAAGGATACTAATACTGATATTATTATTCTGATTATTATTATTGACAACATTTAAAGTAATACATGTATAATGGGAAAATGTATTTTCCTGTTTGAGTAGAAAGATGGAGTTTTTTTATTTGATTGATTGTGATTTGTGCCGGTCTTTGTGTGACTTACATGACAAAGATGTCAAATTAGATCAGAATAAGTAAATGAAAAATCTAATTTTTCTGCTGGCTGATAAAGAAAACAACTCAGTGCTGATGGTTGTTTCACACCGACACTGTTGAAAGAGGAGCTGATCCTGCTGAGCTGTTCTAAAATGGCCACTGGCAGATAGAGACACCTGCTAGGTAACAACATGGCCTTTTAATCTGGCACCGGCATTAGGCCAAACTACAGTTATTAAGAATGCAGTTCAATGTCAACACAGTTAAAAGGGACCTGCCTAAAAACAGACAAAAAGCAAAACACACATAAATAAATTAAATATAACAAACAGTTATCACTACAAATTGGTGTTTTTTTTGGTGTGTATTTAGTTTCCCAGGCTCACCAGCAGGGCTATATAGATTTCAAATGTTGTTTTTGGTGTGCATAATATTTCCTAGTCGGTGAGATGCTCACATACATAATAGTTTTTATTATTTTTTTATTATGTATGTAAGTTTTTATTGTATTTTCTGTTGATTCACGTTTAAAAAGCAATCACTGTTTTCTGCTGTTTGTACAATCACTTAGATTAATTTCTTTAATGTGGGCAAAAGACTGTGATTAGCTTCAATGGCAATGCATTTTTGACAACAACACAAATATAAGAAGCTGATAGTAACTAATCTAATGTGATGTATGCGTTTCAGTGTCCATGTAACTGCATTCAGATGGTTCAGATAGCACATATGACTCTTGGTTCAGACAGAGGAGGCGACTAAGGCCTTTCCAGTTCTATTTGCACAACATGACACCGACATCAGTGCAGATACAGTTTCACGTGGGCCGCTCTTACCCTCGCTCTGACTCGTGTTCCTTGTCCTTGTCTTTCAGCCATCATCAACCCCAAGCAGGCCAAAGACAACAAGAGCTTCAACTTTGATTACTCCTACTGGTCCCACACCACGGTAACTCTTTCTGCACCTCCGCAAATACACCCCAACAAACACACACACATTATCCTGCATCACTGTGTACCGTCTTATCTGGGGCTTGGGGAATCCTATTTCATATCTCCATAACAATATATATCATTATCAAGCATGTTTTCTGGTAGTTAAATAATAAATAAATCATCTATATGAAATATCCACATGGTATAGCCTATTTTGTATACTTAAAATAGAGTATTTTTTCATGAGTAATTTAGGTTAGTATGTGCTTGTTATTATCAATGTAGACGACGTAGATGTATGATTTCATCACAATACAATTCCACTGAAAGCTGATACATTATCATACTGGACCATCGCCCAGCCCTGGCTTCATGTTGTGTGGGCCACGTTTACGTTTATTTAAATGGCTGATTATTGATCTCTGTCCATAGCCAGAGGACATCAATTATGCCTCACAGATGCAAGTGTTCAAAGACATCGGAGAGGAGATGTTGCTGCACGCTTTCGAGGGATACAACGTTTGCATCTTTGCTTACGGTCAGACAGGAGCTGGCAAGTCCTACACCATGATGGGGAAACAGGATGTCAAGGATCAACAAGGGATCATTCCCCTGGTACAGACATATTGTTATTACAGTGCTGATAATAAATCAAAGAAGAGATGAGATTGAATGTTTCAAAGGTAACTTTATTGAGTAATTACAGAAGTAATGTTCTTATTTCTCTCCATGCAGCTGTGTGAGGATCTTTTCACTAAGATCAGTGACAATACAGACAACAGCATGTCTTACTCTGTGGAGGTAAATACTGTTTCATCCGCTCCTCCTGTTTCTTTGATTACATTTGTTTGTCAGGGACCACGTACATCATTGATCTTGCACAATCAGAAGAGATGTTGTTATACAAGTTTAGTCACCAGCTTATTTCCAACTGTAGTCTCTGGGTATGGAGACACAAACTCAACTAATGCAATTAACACAGATACAAGTCTGCTGTATGTGCTGTATCTGCCACCTGCTATGAATGTTCAGTCTAACATAATGAATCTGAACAGGTAAGCTACATGGAAATCTACTGCGAACGTGTGCGGGACTTACTGAACCCCAAAAACAAAGGAAACCTGCGTGTTCGAGAACATCCTTTGATGGGACCTTATGTGGAGGACCTGTCTAAGCTGGCCGTCACCTCTTACAATGACATCCAGGACCTGATGGACTCCGGCAACAAGGCCAGGTGATGGAGCTGTTTATTCATTCAGCTGCTTCACTGTTATTGTAGAGGACCTGTGGAATATATAGTGTGTATACCATTGTTCTTGCATAGTAAAACTAATTGAAATGCAAAAATAAATGCCATGTACCAAGATTTAAGGTATGTTAAAGAGACCATTCGCCCCCAAATCAAAGATACATATAACTTCCTTCTTTCCTATAGTGCTATTTATCTATCTAGAACAGAGGTCTTCAACGTTTTCAGGCCAAGGCCCCCCAAGGCTGATAGTGACCCGGTGGAGGGACTCATACATCTCTCATACATATCGTATAAACTTGTGTTCCGTATTAAACTGGGCCAATAATAATGTGTAGTGCAGCTTATAGTGTAGGTATAACAGTACTTTGTAATGATGTCCTGTATACAATGCTAAGCCATTAAAATAATAATTGTTCTATTCTATTTTTGCATTTCTACATCACAATTTCACAACATAATATTAAACAAATAGGAAGATTCATATTTGGTTAATATAGTTAGGTGTATTTTTGGACATGTTTAAATTTTTGCAGGAAAAAAAGTTTGGGGTCAATTCGGAGAGCCCCTGCAGTAACTCTGCGTACCCCCTAGGGGTCCCGGACCCCCTGTTGAAGATCTCTGATCTAGAATACTTTGGAGTGAGTAGCTGAGTTTTGGAAAAATTGGCCACAGAAATGTCTGCCTTCAATGTCTCTTTCCAGAAATCATGACCTGGCTACTCAAGATAATCCACAGAGCCTGTTGTTAGCAGTTTAATGTGGGATCTTTTTCCTTTAACAAAGCTTCACCAGTCAACCGTATCACCGCATAGAAGGAAGCATTTTATACTTGATCCTGCTAACTCGCGTAGCACCACAGAGCTAGCTCACATGACAGCACAGGTGTGGAGGGTTATCTATGAGTGGATGCACACTTTGAATAATGTTTCTTTATTATGTTTGTTGGACCTACAATAGAAACAGCAGGACTAGATATTTGCTCCATCGTCTAAAGAGACGTCTAAAGAGACAAACCACCAGCTTGCTGCACAAACTGATGAAATGTCTTCACTGTGTCTCCAGGACGGTGGCTGCCACCAACATGAACGAGACCAGCAGTCGCTCCCACGCTGTCTTCAACATCATATTCACTCAGAAACGCCACGATGCTGAGACTGATAACACCTCTGAGAAGGTTGAGTTTTATCCCACCCTACGTGAATGTAGTTAACATGGAGTTGTTGCCTCTGCTTATCTACGAGCTGATTGATGACACTGATTTGAATGTTGTGGGAAATTGGAAATCAATGGTTGCTTGAAGGTCATGCTGTTATTGTAAGTAACATTGCGTAGATGTTTTTTCAATGAGACCCGTCTCTAGAATATAGATGAATAGCTTTAGGGTTTGTTTTTTTTTTTTTTTGCTGTCAGCTAATGTGTAGTTAATTTTTGGATGTTCTGTTGCAGGTCAGCAAAGTGAGTTTGGTGGATTTGGCTGGCAGTGAGAGGGCAGATTCTACTGGAGCCAAAGGGACCAGGCTCAAGGTGAAACATTTCCGTCAAATGCATTTTAAAATATTCAAACGCAGAATCACAAATCTACAAACACATCTCCCTACTATCCACATATAAGCATTTAATCACTCTGTTTGCCTGTAAATATCATCCTCTGTGGCTTGCACTATCATAGGAAGGAGCAAATATCAACAAATCTCTAACTACACTGGGGAAAGTCATCTCTGCTTTGGCAGAAGTGGTATGTATTATATCTTTGGGTTGTACATTGGAAAAATTATGCAGATGTTTTGATGGATTAACATGTTCATTTTACTGTCTGCTGCATTTTAGGACTCTGGGTCGAATAAGGTAATTTATTTCACTTATTAAAATTACAATTCATTTATATAAAAAAGCCCAAATGCTGACGGATACATTGCATTTCATTTTGTGTTTTATTTTGATACACAGAACAAAAAGAAGAAGAAGGTGGAAAGCCACATCCCCTACAGAGATTCAGTTTTGACTTGGTTACTGAGAGAAAATTTAGGTTTGAACACAATACATCTTTGTTCTTACTGATCCATTAGTTCTCAACAACCTAAAACTAAAGTCTTGCCTTGATTGTGTCAGGGGGGAATTCTCGTACTGCGATGATAGCCGCCCTGAGTCCAGCTGACATCAACTATGATGAGACCCTCAGCACACTCAGGTAGACATCACATTTTCTGCTGTGTCATTTTCCTCCCACACAGCTGCTGTATGTTTCTTTGTGAGACCACAGTGTTGCATAATACCTGTTTCCCTCAGTGGCTTGCATCACTTTCACACTTCAAACACCCTTCATGAGCTGCAGCTGCAGTGCCAGGCTGCAGAACCCTGTGGATTGTGAATGATCCTTCCCTTATATCCACAGGTACGCAGACCGGGCCAAACAGATTCGCTGCAACGCTGTGATCAATGAGGATCCCAACAACCGATTGGTGCGCGAGTTGAAGGAGGAGGTGTCTCGTCTGAAAGACCTCCTCTACGCTCAGGGCCTGGGTGACATCATCGAGAGTAAGGGATCATTTATTGGGTTTATGTGTCCATTAGTGCTATCTCTAGATTAAATTTCAAATGTCTTGTAATGGTTAGTGTGCACACTATTCTCAATGATATTGCCCGTCTCACCTCAGCCCACACAGCTCCCCTCACAAGCACTGCACTTTTATTCTCCCTGTGCTCACAAACATTGCGTGAGTTGATAGTTGATACACGAAGCAAATAAAGAGCCATCAGTGGCAGGACATGAATGGAGATGAACAGAGACTGATTGTCTCTAGTCTGCAGTGGGACCAGAATTGGCAAATTGCAGTTTACTCCCATGTGGAATGGAAATAGTGTGGGCAGGGTTTCAAGCATTTACATTTAAACACATCTTTACAGAAGCCTTGAGAGGTAAATGAGAAGAAACATTTTTTTTTTTTTGACTAAGAACAAATACTGTTTTGTGGGGATAATCTTTCTATATCCCTTCAATACATTTTTATCTGTAAAACAGGTGGGGGGAAAAAGGTTGTGGCTGGTGATTATTTTTCCCAGGTAAATTTTAACTTGCCAACACATGCAATATGTATTGGTAAGTGTTTAGAGTGCATGGAGAAATCAAAACTCACCTTGAAGAAAACATGATGCTCTTAGTCCCTTTTAAAACATGGGGTAGTGGTGCTCTTCAGCCTCTTGTGGTCCATATGAGTATTACAACAATAAATACAAATAAGGGGGTGGATTCACCTGCCGAAACATTCGTTTCACCAAGACTTATTTTCCCTAGCTGTTTCATAGATAAATATAAAAATATCCTGGAATTTCTCACATGCCTTTCAGGGCTTCTGTACATCTTAGTCACAAAAGTGTGTTTTTTCCCCAGCAAATGATAACAGATTGTTTAAGTCCATGAACATTTTTTATCTAAAGATGTTACGCTGTCTCTTTTTCTCTCTGTCACTCTTCATCTTTTCTTCTCCCAGCATATCGAGCATCTGGTGCTGACATAGAGGGTTTGAAATGTGTGTTTTCTGGCTATTGCTTTTGCTCTTGTGGCAGCTTAGCATCACCGGTGCTTAATGTGACAGTAATTAGCGGCTTTTTTTCCCTGTGTTTTCTGCAGCACCACAATGTCATAAATTATCAATCAGAATGTTTTAGACGAGTTGCACAGAAATACAAATGCTAATGCTTTACAAACAGCACACAGTCGCGGTCGGAGGGTGATTTTCAAGATCTGCCATTTTGGCTCATATTGTTTCTGATTAGGTTAAATTTGCCAAGTCATGGTGCTGTAAAGATCTGTGTATGGCTTCATGACTGTGGCATTGGTGGGACATAGTTTTAATTGTTAGTGAGCAATGAAGCAGAGCAATAGAATATGGAAGCTAATGGACCATAATGAGATATGTTTCATCTCTATCTATGATTTCCCTGGTGGAGAAACTGTAGCCTCCCATTCCCCCAGCAGGGTTTTTTTCTGACTCTATTGCCCCCTGTTGGCAGCAATAACAGTAAGCACAAGATGATGCTGCCTTCTGGCACAGACAGAGTATAATCACTCACGTAATACTGGATCTTTGAGGTCGTCATCTCACTTCATGCCATACATTTTTACTGTCTTCCTATAACACATGACTTCATTATCTGCTCTGCTAGGGCCATATTATGTGATCCATCTTGGCAGCCAACAGCCTGTCCAGATGGATGGCTGTGATGCACTTTCCCAATTTATTGCTCTGCGTTGCCATAGCAACGGCTGCAGGGTTGATATTCTTTATTTTGTAGAATCTATCATCTGCCTTTGACAATGCCAGGATAAAACCACTGAACAGAAAACGAGGAACATGATGTGAAATCAGCTTTGTTGGTAGACTCTTTTGATTAGAAAGAAATTATAAATTGGTATTGAAAAATGAAATGTCCAATGAGGACTGAGGTTTCCAAACAAACAATGTGTCTGATTCACTACCAGAAAACTGTATTTCATTAGTTTGACATTTCTTATTTTAGAGAAGGACACTGAGCGTTAGATGCATCTTGCTGCTTTTAGATAATAATCTGAATTGAGAGTTCTGGTTTCCCAATGTTCACTGCCGGAGATGAACCCATCACAAATTAGATGTTGTGTTTCTGCACAAAGGAGTCATATATTTTATGTTCCAAACATGATGACTCATTTTGTTTTTGCTTGATTGGGAGTAAGAAAAACAATTGTTATCTCATACTAGATTACATATCTGAAATGGCAGCTGAGCAATATAAATATGTGGCAGATTTCCCTATTTTTTCTTGTTTATGAATGTTCCTGCACACGACGCTCTGCTTGAAGTTTCTGTATTCTAGCTGCATTTTCTTTGGTCATGGCTGGGCGGCCTCCTCGTTGCATCCTTTAAGTTGGTCCTCTCTGCGCGTGGCTTTCTGCTGTTGCTGCCCTCGCTTCTATAGTAGCAGTTGAATTTTCTCTCTGTGAGTTAGATTTGTTTCAAGCTACATATCTTCTTTCTTTTTCTATTCTCCCTTCTCTTCTCTTCCTTATCTGTTTGCGTTTCTCCATTTCTTTGTTCCCTGTTATTGATTTCCCCAACCCCACTTCTTGTACACAACCCCGCGGCCCCTCCCAGCCTCAACAGACGTATCCGATTACAAGAACAATAACAATAAAGGCCAAGCTGTGAATCAAAGAGATGATTTCTCCACAGTGACCAATGCCATGACGGGAATGAGTCCCTCTCCGACTCTCTCGGCCTTGTCCAGCCGTGCCGGATCCATTGCTAGTCTTCATGACCGCATCATGTTCAGCCCGGGCAGCGAAGAGGCCATCGAGAGGCTGAAGGTAAACACTCGAGACAATATTGTACTCTTATCGTTAAGCCTACACTCACACAGTGTAAAAGTACTACATGAACATGGTGGATATTCCTAAGGCTGCATTTTGTGTCCTCACTAAGCATTTTACTCAGTTTACGCAGTTGAAGTGTTAAGCGGGAAATGTTATGAACTTTTGCTATTGTTGGCAAATGTCATGAATAAAACAAACAAAAAAATGATATATTTCCCATTAGTATTCATCAATAGCATCTGAGTTTCCCTAATAGGCTCATTGCTTTCTACTGAGTCATAAATCTTTTAGTATTTTGGGGGCATTTTAAACCTGTATGAGAGAATCAATACAAGAGGGATGATCATGAAACAGCTTTTCAAACTTTTTGCTGAGAACTACTTTCATTGATTTGGTGCTCTAGTGAGTATTTATGGTGGCAGAACCATGCATGACACAAAATAAACTACAGTGCCCACGTTCATTTAATCAAGGAACACGTCAACCTGTTGAACAATGTGGCTGAGTTTTTAATAGGACAACAATGAAGCTTTATGGCAAAGTGGAATTTGTTAGTTGGTTCGATCTTTTCATAGGATTTGGTGACAGAAAGACACATAAAACACCAGACCTGTGGTTGAAATCACTGTCTTTTGAATGTCAGGAAACAGAGAAAATCATTGCTGAACTCAATGAGACTTGGGAAGAGAAACTTCGCAGAACAGAAGCCATAAGAATGGAAAGGTGAGATAAACAATATTCCATTTTTATTTTACTTTATTTTATTTCATTATTAAAATCCTTCCTGGGGTTTGTTTTTTCTCTTAGAAAAAAGCTTGAGCTAAAACAAACAAATACATTGTGAAAAAAGACAAAATTAATGAATACTGAGAGACAGCAGGCTTATAACAGAAAACTATTTAAAAAATAACTATTTTATAATAATATGAAATAAATTAAAAACAAGATAATAATCTTGGTTTTCTATCTACAAAATGATTCCTCTTAAAACGGCTCCATAACCTGCACAGAGAGGAAAGTACAAACATAGAAGAGGTTAAAGGAACAGCATGTATATGTTTTTACCATAAGGTTGTTACTACTTAAGGAGTATTTAATAAATAAGAAACAAACATGTACCACTCTGTACTGCATGTAAACGATATTGACATAAAGACAAAACCTGCCACTGCTTGGGTTGCTAAGTCTGACCTTCATCCACAGAGAGGCCTTGCTGGCAGAAATGGGTGTAGCCATGCGAGAAGATGGCGGGACACTTGGCGTGTTCTCTCCCAAGAAGGTAAGAAGATGAGACATCTGCATAACTCTCATCTGTGATCTAATACTTACAAGTTAAAGGATTCACTGAAATGCTTGTTTATTTACTCCAAAGCCTTCCGATAACCCTAGAAAGCCCCAGCCTGTGTTTATCGACACAGTCGGGCTGTTTTCCCCCAACGAGGTTCGTGGCTGTGAAGTGTTTAAAGCTGCCTCCTTCTCTGAGTGCTCTGAGTCTCACTTCAACAGGAGCCTCTCCCAGGCACATCAGTCCAGGGTTTCTCTTTATCATTAAGCGTTATCTACTTCCTTAATCACTTCAAACACTCCCTCTCTGCGCTGCAGGCAGCAATGCGTGTGAACATGGGGGGAAAGATAATGATAGCGCCCCCATTTCAGCGATTTATGGCTGTTTGCCTGCAGCCCCATATCATCAGACTGAGACACTCATGCTGTGAAGCTGTGGGGAGTGGATTGGAATTTGAATCGGATTGTTTGTTGTTTGTTTCTGGGAGAGATTGCCTTTCAGCTCCCTGGTGTGCAGTGTATGCATATGTTATATTGTAAATAACATATGGGTAATGAAGGATTTATGTATATTACTAACCATACATTTCTGCAGAAAGTAAATTGTTCCTTGTTTTGCATCAGACCCCTCATCTGGTGAATCTCAATGAGGATCCTCTGATGTCGGAGTGCCTGCTGTACTACATTAAAGACGGGATCACCAGGTTAGATATCATCACAGTAGCTAGGTAGTAGGGATGGCATGATATAGGATTTTATCATGTATCACAGTAAAAAACACTCACAATCAGTTGATTGTGGTGAATTTTCATTCTGGGATAATCATATATTTCATCACAGGTGATTTGAAAAACGTGTGATGTAAAAAATGTATGGAATTATTTACTGTTATTTATAAAGTAAAGTATCCTTTATTTACATCTGAACATCTTATTTACGATTATTTGATTGTTTTTCAATTAAAAAAAAACATTTCTTATCGGTCATGCAATAAAAATATTTGTTCCTCAACAACATTTAAGGTAAAATGAGTATGTTTGCGGGAGTATGCTTACAACGCCTAAAATGGCATTTACACATACTCGTTAAACATGTTTTATTGTATTATCTGGATGAATTGTATGTTCAGTTGTCATATTAAATCAGGACATTATTATTCATTTGTTCTCTCTGACACCATGTCATCTCTTTAGGGTGGGTCGTGTAGACGCCAACAGTCGTCAGGATATAGTCCTCAGCGGCCACTTCATCAAGGATGAGCACTGCACCTTTACCAGTTCTACTGGTCCGATGGGAGAAAGTGAGCCATCCTTATCTTGCTCCGCAGGCTCGTAGTTGTGTACGTCAGAGTTTGATATCGACAGACAGGAAGTGAAGCCTCATATTGTCCTCTCTGTTCCTCAATAGCAGTTGTCCTCGAGCCCTGTGAAGGAGCTGAGACTTACGTCAACGGAAAGAGGGTGACAGAGCCCACTATCCTCAAATCAGGTAAGCTCTCTTTGAATTTCACCTTTCCTTATGCATGGCACCGGAGTAGCAACTCAATGTGGTATACTCTATTTATAAAGGAAATCGCATCATCCTGGGGAAGAGCCATGTGTTCCGGTTCAACCACCCTGTGCAGGCCCGGGCTGAGAGGGAGAGGACCCCATGTGCAGAAACCCCTTCAGAGCCTGTGGACTGGGCCTTTGCCCAGAGGGAGCTGCTGGATAAACAGGGCATCGACATGAAACAGGAAATGGAACAGAGGTAATTTGGGGGAAATATTGAGCCATTCATTAATTTATTCATACTTTACTTGTTCAAGAACAGCTGTGTAGGCAGCGGAACAACAGGAAGCTAGGGAGGAAAAAAGAAGAATACTAGATCAAACTCTAAATCCTTAATAGCTGCCACATTAAGCAAGCATGCAGTAAATTGCACGGTGAAAGGCATGCTGCTCCTGACATGATTTCCATTGAGGTGGTGCATCGCCTCTCTCAAGCCTGTTTAGTTTACGTGTGTTTTTGTCTTCAGGCTGCAGGAGTTGGAGGACCAGTATCGCAAAGAAAGAGAGGAAGCCAACAACCTTCTGGAACAGCAAAGACTGGTACAGTAATGAGCAGCTTTGAGTGCGTTCACTAATCATTAAAGCCACAGGAAGTTGGATCTAACTGAAATTATTTTATGATTATGTACTATCTATAGGTGTATTTCAATTGATTGCATTCATTATTTAATGGTCTAGGATTATGAGAGCAAGTTGGAGGCTCTTCAGAAGCAAGTGGACCGTTACTACCCAGAAACTGTTGAAGAAGAGGAAGAGCCAGAGGAGGAAGGTAATGCAAATGAATGGACATAAGCACATATCTGTGTTGGTGGCGAGCAACCAAGTGATGGTGTTTTATCCCTGCTGCTCACAGTGCAATGGACGGAGAGGGAAAGAGAGCTGGCTGTGTGGAGCTTTCGTAAGTGGCGGTGCTACCAGTTCACCTCTCTCCGTGACCTGTTGTGGGGGAATGCCATCTTCCTGAAAGAGGCCAATGCCATCAGCGTGGAGCTCAAGAAGAAGGTCAGACATGTTGTTGTCGTTTCACCTCTCAGTATATCCATCATAATCCTGTAAGGCTCTCTGACCATACCAATGCTTTTTGTGTCCCTGCAGGTTCAGTTCCAGTTTGTGCTGCTCACAGACACCCTCTACTCCCCCCTGCCTCCAGACATGTTGCCCCCAGAGGCCAACAAGGACAGAGAGAAGCGACAGTTCCCACGCACCATTGTGGCCGTGGAGGTGCAGGATCAGAAAAATGGAGCCACCCACTATTGGACATTAGACAAACTAAGGTACATGAACATGCACCAAGTCTTTACACAACACTGATTTTCATAGTCTGGGGTCATTGCTGAAATACTTTCAAAAAGTATAAAAACAAACAGTAGAAACAAAAATGTGTTATGTCAACCAGTAGTATCCCAGTATTGACTGGAAAAATATATCTCATTAAATCCACGCTGTGCTTCTTTTTAGCACAATGACTTAATGTGGCTATCATTGCTGCTTCTTGCAGACAGAGGCTGGATCTCATGAGAGAGATGTATGATCGCGCTGCTGATGTGCCCAACAATACCACTGAAGACGGTGATAACGTGATGAGCGGAGGAGATCCCTTTTACGACCGATTCCCTTGGTTCCGTCTGGTCGGCAGGTAAATACCCTCTGCAGTATATGGACAGCACAGGAAGGCATTCATACTGAGCTCACACAAAGGTCAATGACAGCGAGCAAACAGAAGCCCAGTGTTTGTCATTCCATTCAGGATAATGGCAGGCTGTTGGCCGTAACGACCACATATTGTGCATGTGGTCAACTGAGTCACAATGTAGTCTGCAGCCCACTTCATTACAGAGTCTGTCATTACATACTGAAGGATGGTGTTCAATTCAAGTTCAGTTATGGGGGACTGGAGCCGATCCCAGCTGGCATTGGGTGAAGGCAGGGTACACAGGGTATATATAGTGTTATATATAAATATGTAGTCTACATAAAGAAGATAAGGCAGCAGTTATAGATAAATATTGAAACACGTAAACCAGTAACTACAGAATTTAGGCTCTCTAAGGTGTTAGAATAATACATAAACACATAGAAATAAGGTCAGTACATTTTGCTTAACCATGTCATGCTCCTGATATGATTGTGATGTGATATCTGGAAGTGACCGGTCTCTGTGGAAGTTAATCTTTTTTTATGCAGGATGTCAATCATCATCTTCGTGGCCTGCCAAACATAAGTACTGTATATGCACTCTCAGCAAAAGCGGTTAAATAGTCCTAACAACCTCTGTAGCTTGTCTCACACTCTCCCATCTTTACTCTGTGTCTCCACTGTACATACGAACACAAACAATGAGACCATCTTTTTCACTTTCAGCGATAGTTTGGATGTTTTGAAGTGGACTTGTATGAGATACTAATCCATAGTTGGTGTGTTATATATGGAAGATGGAGTTTGGAGAAACCGGAGCAAAGCAATGTACTGTTGAGGACAGAACAGAAAAACGTATTTTAAACACCTGAAAAAAATCAGTGTAAGTGTGTGCTACATTTTGGATATTTTGGTCTGATGGGGACTGAAGCTGTTATATTCAATGCCACTAGGCACCTTTGTCAAAACCAGTAATTGCTGGTCTACTGCTGCCTCGATCGTTAATTTGTTTGCGTTATTGTGGGATTTAAAAGGGTCAGTTTAGATTAACAAAGGTCACACAATAACATAAACAAACTAATCAATTGAGGCAGTGATCGACCTGCAAGGAAAAAATTACTGTTTTTTTTCCTGAGTCCTGTAGCTTTGAAGAGAGCCTCTCCCCAAGAACACCATGAGAGGGCACACAGCTGTGTTAATTTTTGTATTGAAGCTTACAAAATCATTGCATAAAAATAACAGCACTTCCTTACAAAACTGTTTTTAGAGATGCACATTTTTTAGATTACGTGTTACGAGTGTGTTTTTGTTTTTATATTTTATATATTTATGTTCTGACTCGTTGAGAACTGCATTTTGCTTCTATATGCTAAATACACAGTGTATTATGGAAGTGACAATAAACTGATTCTAATATAGATAACGGCTTCAGTTTCCCTTCACAAAGTGCTGCTGGTAAATATAGCATACACTTAAACTGACATTGACTTCCTTAAGTGAGCCTTTCTTACAGGTGTCTAAGATACGTTTTGCTGCTGACCTCATCCACTGCACTACTTTGCTTTGCTCCTGTGCATCTATTTCTCCAAACAGGGATTGTGCTGACCACTGTAGATAATGCACTCACTATGAATTAATAACTCACTTCTAACTGCACTTCACAACACCCCAACGATCCCTTTAAATGGAGGAAGTTTTTCTCCTATGGTCCAGTCCATATGGCGCTCTACCGCCCCTCTTGTTTGAACAAGTGTGTTTCTATCTAACTGTTCTAACCTAGTTCCCATGTCTCTGGCTGCACCAGAAACCCCATTTTCAACACATGCATGAGCGAGCGCATGAGTGACCCTACCCCGTCCCCGTCCCCGACCCTCTCCAACTCTGAAATTACTGAGCTGGCTGACCCGCAGCGGGAGGGTCGAGGGGAGGAGGAGGAGTTGGAGGACCTGGACGATATCTTTTTGGACGACCCGTGCTCGGAGCTCGGGGGAGAGGATGATGATGATGATCATGATGATGATGATGATGATGATGATGATGATGATGAGGGAGAGCTCTGCCGAGGCTCCGGCGAAGGCCAGGATCCCTTTTACGACCGCTCACCATTATTCAGTGTAGTGGGAAGGTTGGTGAGGTTTCGGGGAGCATGCTGGTTGGAGGAAACTAGCTCTTTCACGCTGAGACTCAGGGTCCGTTTCCCTCGACAGACATCAGCACAGACGAAAGGACATTTTTGAAGAAGCAGTACACAACACAGATACAGCACAAGGTGCCCTCACAAAGTCCTGTGTGCATGAGTAAATGGAATACGCACATTAAATCAACATTTTTCATTGGGACAAGTGATCTATAGCTGTAATATCAACATGGAGGTGGGGCATTTCAGTTGGATAAGTTCAGAAGAGATTTGCAAAACAATTTTATTTCATCTTCTTAAACACTTCCTGCTTGCTTAGAACAAGTCAAACTAGCAGCTTTTGTTTCTAGTCCCTGTCTCAGTTGTCACTGTGTCTCATGTTTGAGACACAAATGTTCTCAAATGTAAGACCACAAACAGATTTTCTTTAACTGAGTAGACATTTCTGGGCTTTGCTTTCTATCTTTAATCTCATCAAATTTGACTGCTGCTTGATGATTTTTTTTGTGTGTTTTTTTTGCTAACTGTTTCTTCACACTAACGTAGACTCAATGCTTCTCCTGCATATTACAAATCTACGTCTAAAACAAGTTCTTAAAGTCAGCCCAGGGAAGGTCACTTCATACCACTTGTTTCCATGGAAATTCAAGCAAAGTTGATGCTCAACAGCTGCTTGAGGTGTGTGTGTCTCACTTCTATGTGGCTAAAAGCAAACTAGTGGCTTTTACAGAAGACCGTTCACTAGCCAAAGCACTGACATGTCTCATGGAGTATATTCAGGTCTGATTTGCATAACAGAGGATTCCCACAGTGAAATGTTCTCACCACGCTGTGAGACCTGAATAAGCATGAAAGAGTCTGGAAATGATTCATATGAAATAGCAAAGTAGTGTTCAAGGAAGACTCAAAATCTCAAGATGAAAGAGCTGGTTTCTACTGCAGCTGTCTCTTTTAGGCATGCCAGAGCACAAGTCTTTTCATTTTGACCTTTTTTGTCAATTTTTACTTGAATACGTCTGATGATGAGCTAGTGCCCCTCTTTTGCACAAATTAGCACTTCGTCCCAGGAGGTGCACTTTGATTTCTGGTGTCATTCGTTGTTTTGTTTTTTTTTTGGTTGGTTTTATGTGTAGCATACAGTATATCAAGCTGTTGGCACTTTTTATTCAAGCTGAGCCATGTTCCGTATGATGATTTCTGTTCCATTTGCTTTTGATTCCTTTGAGTCGAGAAGTTGAAAGCATTTTGTTCACCCTTATTGTCCTGAGCATGCCTTCTTTGCACCTCACCAATCTTGTCATAAGCCTTTCCCTTTTTACACACTCTCCACCCTTAAATGTCTACCCCTATTGGCTCGTGGGAAATGTGGTCCTTGACTGCAAGATCAAGTATTTGGAAGTATATAGGAACATTTCTAGTGCAGCTGTTCCCCCACTTATATTGTCAAGAGTGTCTGTCACTACCCCTCAAATCAAATTCAAATACAAAGTGCCTCATTTTGGATCTGTACATTTGATATGTAGTGTTTTCATATTGAGGCACGTTCACAATGCACACGTTAGTGCTTTAGGGTCTAATCATTGAGCAATACAAAAAAACATTATTCCATGAATGGAATTCATTGCTCATGAGGAAATCATCTGCTTCCAAGCTTAGTAGTGAGCTGGTTTCCAATATTTTGCAATCATTTAAAGAATTCAAAGTTGACCCTTGCACACATGCTCCTTAGCCTCGCCAAGCTTTCATCACAATATATATATATATATATTAGGAAATACTGCATGTGACCCATACATGTCCCGATTATGTCATATTTTCTAGCTGGTGAGGAAAAGCCCCACAAAGCGGTAGTAAAGGGCAGCCATGGCCGTCGCAAGAGCAGTCCCAGCTTCTGTTTGGTTGCTTTGCAGCTCTGTGTTCTGTTGTCCAGTCCAGTGAAATGTTATCAAGTGTGAGCCATCTCCTTGGCTTGGTTGATTTTAATCTTTTATCATCTCTCTCTCTTTCTGCTTCCCATTCAGGGCTTTTGTTTATCTGAGTAACCTGCTGTACCCGGTTCCTCTCGTCCACCGCGTGGCCATCGTCAGCGAGAAGGGTGAAGTGAAAGGCTTCCTCCGAGTGGCGGTGCAGGCCATATCAGGTAAGGCTTGGGCCCTCAGCCACACCGTTGTTGAGACAAAGGGCATGAAGGGACTGGAAGGGTAGGCTATGTGTGACTTCTCGAGGGAGTGAAGTGAAGGTGCTTTGTGTTTTCCTCCAGCTGATGAGGAAGCTCCCGACTACGGCTCAGGAGTGAGGCAGTCAGGCACTGCCAAGATCTCTTTTGAGGATCAGCAATATGAAAAGGTAGAGAAAATAACGGTATGTAGACTATACAAGGTGCACTTTTACATACCAACATGTTAAACAGTCCTATTGCATCTTGCTTTTCCAGTTCCAGTCCGAGTCCTGCTCTGTAGGACTGTCCCGTACTGGGATTTCACAGGAGGAGCTTCGCTTCGTGGAGGGGGAGGGTCAGAACGCAGAACTGGGACCCTCAGCTGATGAGGTCAACAATAACACATGTGAGGGTAATTGTATTTAATGAATGAATGGATTTTTTTATGGTTAGAGGTGTGTGTGTGTATGTGTGTGTGTGTGTATGTGTGTGTGTGTGTGTGTGTGTGTGTGTGTGTGTGGCCACCAGACTTCCTGCGCAAAAGAGGCACAGCAATTTCTGGCTATGAAAATTGAAGCCAACACTGAAGCACCTTAAACTTGCACTCTCTCGGCTGGCCATCAGGGGGCGACTCCTTTGGTTGCAAAAAGAAGTCTGATTGTATGGAAGTCTTCTCACTTGATTTAATACGTCAGTAAACATTGTAAACATGAGTTTATGGACTAAAATCATATCAAATCATACAGTGTTCTTCAATACAGCATGATGTTTCAAACCTCATCAATCCATGGTTCACGCTGCCAGAAACCAACTGTGCCTGACCAGCTTGACTTGGCTGGTTACCTGGAAAGCCAGCTCGAACCTGTGTCTGATTATGTTGCGTTTCCTCACAGCTGGTGCAGATGAAGTGGAGGAACCGCTGAAGAGTGTGGACGGCCCGCTTGACACAACTCTGGAGCACCTGAGGATCGGGAATGTTTTTACCTTCAGAGTGACTGTCCTGCAAGCCTCCAGCATCCCTGCAGAATATGCTGACATCTTCTGCCAGTTTAAGTAAGCAATTCATAAAAATGTTTTTAATTCTATATTTTTCTAATGCTTGTCAATGTTTATCATGTTCCTTTGAGAGTTTCACATGCAAATAATGCAATTTTGATTGACTTCAGTTTCATCCACCGCCATGATGAGGCCTTCTCCACTGAGCCCTTAAAAAACACCGGCCGCGGCCCCCCTCTTGGCTTCTACCACGTGCAGAATGTAAGAAGTATCAGCCAGTCTGTACAGCTTTGAGCTGGGAGGGTGAAATGGATAAAATGCTTTTACATCCTTATATTTTTTTATAGATTGCTGTTGAAGTCACCAAATCCTTTGTTGACTACATCAAGACTCAGCCAATTGTGTTTGAAGTGTTTGGACACTACCAGAAACAGGCTTTCCTTCCACTCTGTAAAGACGTCATCAGGTACCTGACTTACTCCACAGACAAAGATGCAATGTGTATGGTTGTGTTTTCATAAAATGACACATGATTGTTGTCCACTACCAGTCCACTACGTCCCTGCAGAAGACAGTTCCCCCGAGTGATGCCTCTGTCCAAACCAGGTAAATACATTCCTCAGAGTTACTTGGCTTGGATTCTATCATCTATGTTATGTTATTTATGTTGTATTGTCTTTGTATTGGTCTGCCTGCAAGTCAAGTCATCTTAGCTTCATGTTGTTGGGTATGAGCAGTTGACTCTGACGCCTCACCGGACCGGGAGAAATCGCTGGACCTGATCCGATACCTGGTCCCAGATGTGTTCAATGGGGCTCTGGTGGACTCGCTGTCAGACCACGCTCTGTCTGCGGCTGGCTTGGCTGCTTCCTTCTTACTGGAAGGAAACGAGCGAGCTCAGCTGACAGCTCCGCCCACCTCTATCTGTTCAGTTATTAAAGCTCAGAAGCCGGGTTGGTTATTGATGTCGGATCCAAGAGAATCCTGTGACCGAAAGCCTTTTTATATCAAGTGTTTGTCTTGGTGTGACATGAAATCCTGTTATGCCACATTTCAGTTCGTGAATTGACTACTATTTCAAAGAACACAATGTTTTACTTTTATGTTGAGGTTCAATCTGCTGTGACAACAAGCATCAGTTTTGCTGAACTATAGCTCAACCATAACACAGAAGTCCTTCCAGCTATCGGGTTGATGTTCTGTAACTGACACTGTGGCATAACCTTTCTGTCGAGAGAGAGATACAGTGTCCCAAAAAAGAACTAGTGAGCAAGTTTTATAGTTTGTATGACAGTTACAGCTAGTAGAAGCTGTAATACCTTTAAAAATGAAGCTATTTGATATAAAAAGGTAGTTTTCTTGTGTCAGGATTCAGTTGGATTGGATCTTTGGTGTACTGTGTGTTTACTGTGGACCTGCGTGGTGGATTCTCCTTGCAGTTCCCTCTTGTTGAAACGGGTCACAGTGCCTTTCTGCTACAGTAGTCAGTCATGAGTAACTCCAAGATAGGATAAGATGAGACTTTATTGCTCTCCAGATGTGCATGCACGAAAAGAAACAGCCCAAAGAGGGAGGAGACGGTTAAAGAAATATTTTAAATATGTAGGCCAGACTGTATGCATGATTTGTGCTTTGTGCAAATATATATGTGCAGAACACATTACATAAAATACTACATTTATAATTACTACATATTTATTATATATATTATGTTTGCATGGGCTTTTACCAAATTGGGCGTGCTCCTATCTTCTTTTGTTTAACTACTTTCGATTGGAATCATAGAAAATCATTTTTTAGACAAAGTCTGGCAAAGCGGGAGCCAACAAAGCCAGAGCTAGTCCAGGTTTATGAATGCATATGTAAAATCTGAAATATCATAAGAAACTTTTGTGGAGAGAAGTGCAGAGTTGCCTCTAAATCTGCTGAAGGAAAGGAGCTCCTTCTACAGGAGGAAGTGGCTCCTCTCTTTCACCGCATCGCTGATTTCCTTTCTTCTTCCCTTTCTCTTTCCTTTGTAGGTTTAGAGCAGCTCCTTGCTGTTAGCCACTGGTCTGCTATGAACCTGTCTTACACTCTCTATCTCCTTTTTCAACACAGTACCAGCCACCAAGCTGACAGCCATGACCCGCCCGCAGGCAGGACCCTGCCACAGCAAATATGACCTCATGGTGTTCTTTGAGATCTGCGAGCTGGAGGCCACTGGAGAGTGAGTATCCTGTGTCACGCCTCACCACGATCCAGTTTGGAAGGATTTGGCAGCTTTACATAAATTATTATTGTTCAGGATTAGTTATATCACTTCTGAAAAACTGGACCAGATGTATCCAGCACAGTTTATCACTGGCACATGACCAACAGCTAAGCTTATTTTCATCTGCGTCTTCCCAGATACATCCCGACAGTGGTGGACCACAGAGGAGGAATGCCTTGTCATGGCACATTCTTACTGCACCAGGTATGTCAGTTACACTGTGAGAGACATGTGGAGTATTATAAATGAACTGAACGTAAGCAGGGCTGCATAAGCATTGGTTAGCACTGTTGCCTCACAGCAAGAGGGGCCCGGGTTGGAATCCGGGTTCGGGTTCCTTCTGCGTTTGCATGTTCTCCCCGTGTAAGCGTGGGTTCTCCGGGGTTCTCAAACTTCTTCCCAAAGTCTAAAGAGATGCAGGATGGGGATAGGTTAATTAAAACTCTAAATTGCCCGTAGGTGTGAGTGTGATTGTGAATAGTTGTCTGTCTACGTGTCTGTGATATTCTGATGACCTGTCCAGGGTGAACCCTGCCTTCCAGTCCCCCCGCGACCCCGAACAGGATAAGCAGGCAATTTTGGATGGATGAACATAAGTACATCTCTTTTTCTTTCTCCACAACCACAGGGCCTCCAGAGGAGGATCACTGTTACCATTGTACATGAGTCAGGAGGTGACATGGAATGGAAGGAAATCCGTGAGCTTGTTGTGGGTAAGTTTGGATCAGGCTTTTTCGCTGGAAACCACAACATCACACCAGCGGCGATGTTCCCTTGCATATGAGCTCTTCTAACTGAGGCACTTGTGCCCTCGTAGGTCGTCTCCGCAACACCCCTGAAGCTGACGAGACCATCATTGACCCCAATATTCTCTCTCTCAACATCTTGTCTGCTGGCTACGTCAGGCCCATGCAAGATGACAGGTACGTACTGGTGGAGACATTTGATGAAAAGATCTTTGCAAAAGGAATATAAAACTGGACCAACATCTTTTGTAGGTTTTATTAGATTTTCAATCTACATGGTTTGTGGAAATTCAATATTAGTGGCCATATATCTGTTTGTGTAAGGTTTGTTTAAGGTTGTAGCAGCTCGCTGAATTTGGAAACCACTCTATGCTCCTGATTTTATTGTGTTATCTGATGACCTCACTTTATTACTGTTGTGGCAGCTCCAACACTGGAAACACAGGCAAATGCATGGCGGACAGTAGTGGACCAGCTATACTTGTCCAAAAAAAGCATGGCAGAAGAGGCACAACTTGAATGTTAAAGCAAACCTCGACAAGTTTTTTGTTTGTTATCTTTTTATAATATCGTGTCTGCATGAGTGTAGTTCCCTCTCACTAACTGCAGGAGGCCATGTGACCACGAGCAAAGTAGAGAGCTATTTAACAGCACTTATTCAACCCTGATTCTGCCACATTAGAAGTCCTGAATTCACTTGTCCATGCTGGCTGTGCGACCCTCCTCGTTGCTAATCTGTGCTTTTCGTTGGTTTGATTGCCATCAGTGCATCTACATGTTGCATCTCACCTTGTTTACCACCTCACCTCTAACCCGCCTCATCTCTCAGCCATGATTATATCTACTAACCCCAACACTGACCTGTTCATATACTTTAACAGTCACACGTTCTAACTAAGCACCCTCAACTGTCTGTACTCACAGCTGAATGAACAGGCCTAACACCGTAGCACAACAGTATGACATTAAAATGCATGTCTTTGTAACTGCAGCAGCATGTACCTAGGGGTAGTGTAAAATGACTAATAAGCTTCAAGCTCTCTGTACTTGGATTCAATGGGATGCCATTAGACATACAACATTCCATCTTCACTTTATTGAATCCTACAAACAACGGGCCTCGGTGCCAAGTACTTAAACTGTGACAGTAAATAATGTTTTAGGTTGTTCCAAAGCCAGCCAGTAGTGGGCAGTAGGTTTCTTTTAAGACGATGTGTCACCATAATGTTATGTAGGTAACATGTTTATTCAAGTAATTACTGCCATGAAAATCTATATTAACTGTTCAGTGGTTCATCTTTTAACATCCAAAATCACTTACCATTAACATCCCCACTGTATGGTGGCGCAATAACCGTGAAGTGAAAGCATGTATCATCCAGTATAATTACAATGTATTACATGAACAAATACCAGTTTAGATTTTCTATTAATGACTTTTAGTCACAATGATTATATTCAAAGTAGTATATGCCATTCTTATGATTTTTTGTTACCTTCTACTTTTGGCTCATTGCTTAATCCCTCGGCTTTCCCAACCACACTCCAAAAGGCCTCACAATACCAGCAACACCACCACCCAGACCTGAGTTTAATCTAAAACCACCAAACGCTCCACGCAGCACTGTCCAGTGGCCCTGCTCGACTGGCCTTTCTTTGACCACGGTGCTGCACCCTTAGGTGCAGTTTAATTACAGCCTCAGTGGCCAAGAATTGTGTTTAAGGGCTCAGCACCGGGTCAGGCTATGGTCCAGTGTGGTCTCTGCTCAGTCTTGCAGAGACTAACATCAAGGTATATATGGATGCTAACATTTTTCTCCCTCCAGTCCACTAACGGAATGTTGTTTTTGCTTTTGCAGACAGTTTCTTGATTCGGACATGCCTAGGTATATTATTTTGCCTCTCTTCTCATGCTCCTAAGTTACACAAACACCTCATCTTTCTAACTTCCTGTACGCCCTGTTGTCATTCCCACTCAGCCTTTCTCCCAGTCTGCCATTACTGCCAGCATCCATGCCTTTGTTTTCTCCCCTTCCTGACAAGTGAGGGATGTGGTTCTGCATGTCCGGGCGTGTGTGTCTGTTATCAGGCTGCTGTCTACGATGGACAGGGTCTGCATGGCTGGCTTTGCTTCATGTGGACTGTCCTTAGCTGTGTCTCTGTTGGAGGTGTCGTGGGGCCAGTATCACTCTGTTTCCACTTCCAAACAGGCTGATTTTAGAAATGTTGCTATTATTATAAGGTCACACTTGTATTTGTCTTTTGGATAGAAGAGGAATTTTAAAATGTTTCACTCTGCCTTTCTTCTGATTGTTTACAGCTGTTGATTCATTTTTAAAAACAGCAGAGTCACATGCAACATGAGTGTGCTCCCTTTGAACTACATTGTTTGTACTGAAAATATCAGTATGGGTTAGAGGTATTAGTACTTGCCAGTGCCAGCAGAGGGTGTTAGTGATCCAGTATCACAACACAGATAAGGCAAGAGATGCATCCTGTCCTGAGCTATTAGTAAGACTATTCCTAACATGCTGAGGAAACTTTCTACTCCACTCTGCTTATTATGTTTGTATTGTTGACCTTTGCAGTGAAGCAATATTTTGAATCCATGGATATGACTTTGTTAGTCATCCCTAACCTTGAGAGAGAGGGAGAGAGGGAGAGAGAGAGTATTTCCCATCACAGCTACAGAACAGGAACACTAGTCATCCGCTATTACTCAAGTGTTGTAATATGGATCACATCATTTACAGTACCCACTCTGGCACACTATTAAAATGCAACTATTAAAATGTAATCCAGTGAACCATTACCTCACCAGTAGCACTTTGCTCAAAATTGCTGCAATGTTGTGAATATTTTTAAATCTCGTACCTCGGCGAAACTCTGCCAAACACCAGAAACAAACGGCGCCTCACATGTTCCGCCAGCAGCATGACTTCAGTCCTGGCTCCCTGCATTTTTAGGAGGTAGTAAAACACAGAGAAGCACATGCTGGTGTAGTGCAAAGAGGAAATTGCTTCCTTGTAGTGTAAGCGAACACTTTTCTACTACTGGGAAAGATGCGTGTGTGTGTGTGTGTGTGTGTGTGTGTGTGTGTAATGTGTGAGTGTTAGAGTTAATGCACTTGCTAATTACTTAAAAAAGAGGCCATCTCAACGTCGAGTTCCCCGTCGTTCGCACGGAGCAGCAGCGAGTTCTCTTTACTGCAGAGTCAACTCAGTTCATTGCTGTTTGCTTTCTTCTGGGTGACACATTGTTCACTTTCCCACAAGGTCACCCCAGTCCAAAGCCAGCGGGCCCAACATCTGAACCTCATGAAGAGTCCATTCAGCCTGTTTTTTATGGCTCACAGAAACATTAGTTTCCTTTTAGAATTCATGCTTGGATTATCTTTTTTTTTTTAAATCGAAGACTGTACCGGGATTCAGGCCAGAGGAATAACTGTTTTCAGTGTGTGATTATTTCCCCTCGGGGGGAAATGGGAAAAATCGTGTATATTAACGTATGGAGTAAATCACAGGCATAACAGAAAGCGGTATTGTTTTGCTTGAGGAACGGCCATGTGCTGTTGTTTGACCTTTCGTTGGTAGAGCAGGATGAGAAATTGCATCAAGTCGATCAGCACCTTCCACTGGATTTCTCAACGGCCTCTGCTGGGTGAGCTGGACCATCTATGGCAGTGTTCACATAATGAGATAACAGTGTGTAAAAAAGACAAGCACCATCCCAGCCACACAAGCCAACACAACCACAACATACTTCCTGACTCTCACTTTTCTATTCTTTTGCCGATTTCTTCTTTCTCACAGCATTTCCTTGGGAGATGACCATAGGTATTTCACTGCCCTGTCCCTCATTTCATCTGGCTGTCTCTCCTCCCCCTTCCCTTTTCTGCTCTAATAGTCATCCTAGCTCTCTTTGCTTTTCTGTGCTGTTTTGTACAAAGCAGACCATCAGCTCAGTCAGTCTGCATGCACAAGTATCTCATGGCACTTTTATTGTCCTGACCTTTTAGAAATAGAACAATGTTTCAATAATTTACAATGCTAAAAGTAAATTGATTGTTTTAAATAAATCATGTTGTCACTGTAGCAGAGTTTAGTCCTCGTCTTCCTGTTTGTGAAATCTTTTTGATTATTCAAATATTATGTGGTCAGACTTTAGCATGGGTTTAGCTCTGAGTGCTAATAATTTGTTTATGTAGAGCTCAGGACTAAAATTGTCGACTGCTGACTCATTTTCTTGGCTTCTTGTCACTTGGATCACCTCAGGACTTTTTACCGCTTCGAGGCTGCGTGGGATAGCTCCATGCACAACTCGCTGCTACTAAACCGAGTCACTCCGTACGGGGAGAAGATCTACATGACCCTCTCAGCCTACTTGGAGGTACAGCACAGTGCCTGCTTTCATGGGAGAAAAAGCTCTTAGCAAATCAGAGTGACTTCCTCCAGAGGATCAGTGTCAGACATCCCTCCTCTCTTGTCACTTGCAGATGGAGAACTGCACCCAGCCCGCAATCATAACCAAAGATATCTGCATGGTGTTTTACTCGCGAGACACAAAGCTCTCAGCGTCGCGCTCTATCCGAAACCTGTTTGGTACTGGAAGCCTGAGAGCTGCAGATGGGTGAGTCCCAAACTTCAGACTATGAAAAACATCCAGTCGCTCCTGTGTTCTCTCTTCTGATGAAGAGCTCTGTCTTTTCCTTCTACTAGAAACCGTATCACTGGAGTTTATGAGGTCAGCCTATGTAACCTGGCAGATGCAGGAAGTCCAGGTGAGAATCAAGACAAAGTCACCATTTGGCATTCAGCTCACCTCTGCAACATGTCTAACCCTGCACCTAACCCCTCCAGGTATGCAGAGGAGACGCAGGCGGGTGCTGGACACCTCAGTAGCCTACGTCCGCGGGGAGGAGAACCTGGCTGGGTGGAGGCCCCGTAGCGACAGCCTCATCCTGGACCACCAGTGGGAGCTGGAGAAACTCAGCCTCCTTCAAGATGTGAGAACATTTGTTTCAGTACTTTTTCAGTCGTAGTTCTCCTACACACTTGACACACAGGAGAAGTTTCAGGTGGTTTCAGTCTGCAAACTGACCTCTCGATGCACACTGCACTTTAAAACGTCTAAATGAATAGAGATTTGATTATTGGTCCACACTGGTAAGTTGATTTCAGCCCCTGATTTACATATATTACACCATATATATGGATTGCGCTGCTTTACACAGATGTGGTGACTCGTGGTGTGTTTATAACATTTTCAACATGTGTGTGTAGCCTACCTTTGGTTATCCTGCACTTAACAGGCTTCACCATAAAGGTGTCTGAGTATGTTCACATGAAAGCCTCAGCTTCTTCAGGGTTTTAAGTAAAGAAAGATCAGTTCACAGAGCACTTATGAGGATTACTGGATTACAACATAATATAGGAAAACAACAACAACAATAGCAACGGTTATTAAAGGAAATCTGTAAAATATGAAATACAACTTTACGATCATATTTGAATGCTGTGGAGATTTGAAATCATGCTGCAGATTATTAAGATTATACTGCAATTGTGCTACAACTGCAGAAAACTTTGAGACGTCCGATTTATGATCTTCTGAAAACAAGTGTGTAATGTGGGAAATTGGTTCCATCATCAGCATAGCAATGATAAGACACACAGCAAAACTGATGCATGTAAAGAGAGAATAAGACAGGACCCCAGATAGATCCTTGAGTAACACCAGTTTGTCAGCAATGGATACAAATAAGTTACGATCAGAAAAATAGAAAGAAAACCATTCAAGAGCTGCACAGCACAAGATTTCCCTACCCACTTCCTCGGACTATCTAATAAAATATTATGATTTATGGTATTGAAAGCAGCTGTGCTGCTGATGGAAACCAGACTGGAATTTGTCAAATAACCTGTTTTGCTCTACCATTTTTAGTTGCTTGCAGTTGACTTTCTCTACGTTTCAGCGAGGGACATTGTCAACGGTTGTGATGTGTTTTTCTCTCAGGTGGAGAAGACCAAACATTACCTCCTCCTGAGGGAGAAACTGGAGTCGACCCTGCTTATGGGCCAGGAGTCCCTGCAGTCCTGCGTCACTGAGGAGCTGAATGCTTCTCCTCAGCCTCCCCAGGTCGACCAGGAGGTCAGCTCCGGCTCTGAAATCACCACCGAGAGGCAGAGGGAGCTCGCTGCCAAGGTCAGCCATCATCACTTTTCACTTCTGAATCTCATGTTTGACATGAGTTCAGTGTTGATTGTATTTTGTTGCCAGATAAGAATTTGTCCTGTTCTATGATCTGAATGTACCTCAGTGTACATTTATGTCAATTTGATGAATAGTCTTTTGACGTAACAGTGATTTAACTTATCTAATATATCTTGTATGTAACCTGAGAAGACCTTTTAAGCTCCCTGTCCATTTCTACACACAGTGTTTGCGGCTGCTCTCTCACTCCTTCAACCGAGAATACAGCCATGTGTGTGTCAGCGCCAGTGAAAGCAAGGTAGTACTCAGACACGAGGTTTAAAGCTACACATGAAAAATTAAAAATGGGTTCTCAAGTTGACCGAGCATGCGTCTGTGTGTTTGTGTGTCTGTGTGTTTGTGTGTCTGTGTGTTTGTGTGTGTTACAGATCTCAGAGATGTCCGTCACACTGCTAAGAGACTCTCCTTCAATTTCTGCTCTCAACACAATCACACCCTCCTCAACATGCCCTTCGCTGGTTGAGGGTTGCTATGGCGACACTGGACTCAGGTCATTGCTAAGACTAGCGATTATTGTTATTATTCTGTAGTGTGATAACTTGATTCACCATTGATGGTTTAGTCATGGCAGAGTACTTTGGCTGCATAAGGTGCAGGTAGCTGCTCTGCTACCAGGACTCACACACCTCCTGTTTGTGTACGGCAGACCCCCTATGCCGCGCTCTCGTGCCGTCAGCCCCAGTCCTGACACCCTGCAGGACCCAGAGGCCAAGAAGTCCGTCAACGGAGCCTCTGAAACCAAACCACGAACACGCAAATATGTCCCTGACATCCAGGAGATTAGAGTCAGGTGTGTCTGCCGGTGTCTGTATCACTCGCTGCTGTGGAGACTGTATCACTTGGTTTCACGTGTGCTGACTTTTTATCTGTGTTTGCAGCCCCATTGTGTCAAAGAAGGGTTACTTACATTTCTTGGAGCCAAACACCAACGGATGGGTGAAGCGCTACGTTGTTGTGCGGCGGCCGTACGTCTACATCTACAACACGGAGAGAGACTCTGTGGAGCGGGCCATCCTCAACCTCTCCTCTGCCCAGGTGGAGTACAGCGAGGACCAGCAGGCAATGCTGAAGGTTGGTACTCTCTAAACACTCCCTCTTTCTGCTGCTTATTGGTGAAAACCTGGTATAAGAAGTTTGATTTCTTGTGGCTTTTTCCCCAGACCCCGTACACATTCGCTGTGTGTACAGAACATCGTGGAATATTGCTTCAAGCCACTAATGACAAGGAGATGCATGACTGGCTGTATGCATTTAATCCTCTCCTTGCTGGAACTATCAGGTTAGAAAATACTTTATTGGTAAAAGTAAAGATACACTTGTAACTGGAAAACGCATCCTTAATACAAATGCCTCTTCTTTTCTGCGTCTCAGGTCAAAGCTGTCGAGAAGACGAGCCGGACAGATGAGGATGTGAAACAGGACTCTGGACAAATCTCATGAGAGAAGGATGAGAGCAGAGACTAAGATGTACATAGATTCGTTTCCTGATCCCTCCCCTTGTGCTGAGCCCCACCCTTCCCTCCCACCACAGTCACCAACAACCATCCCCCCCTCCCCCGTACGTTCTCGGTTTACCACTAGTGTCCTCAGCACCTAAAGCGCCCGTTTCGTGTCAGGCCTTTGCTGCGTTGTGAGTCTTGTAGTCTGAAGAACCTCTTCAAAAAGCTGTCACTGTGCTGTACCAGTTTATTCCTAGCTGGACGATTGAAGAAACACGGAGGAAGTAGCAACAGTTTCCTGTGTCAGATTACATGCGTATGGTAATGTACTGTAGTTGTTGTCAGTGGCACATCGAGCCTTATACATTTACTACTTAAAACAATGCAGTGACATTCATTTTTACCATGTCGGTGAGGAACACATTGCTACATTTGCATCAGTTAATAGAAAAAATCATGCAGATTCCTCTCTTCTCTACAGCTATATATATATATAAATAAACATACAGTGTCTACTCTGGTTTGCATACAACGTACAGCTCGAAAATACACGCTAAAAGAAAAGAAAAATCACAGTTGAGCATAGAATAATTCTCTTTTCTTTCTGGACCATGAATCCTGACGTGGAGTAATCCGCCTCCTATTCCTGAAACGTCTTAGAAACTTTAGCACACACAGCCTGGCAAGGGAATGGCATATCATCATAGACTTCATGTTCTTGTGGCATTTTGATCATCCCGTGTCGTTTTAGCTACTCGTAGGAGCACCAAGGGCATCTCCATTCACACAATAAGTAATCAGATGTCATCACCATTAATCTTCCCAGTTTAATCTCATTCTCTACCTGAATTTTATTTGTTTTAAAATGTGATATATTTAGATATTTAACAGCTTTATTATTTATTTCTGCATGTATTTATTTACAAAGACATTTATATTTCTAAAGTAGTAGTACCGTGCAATTTCTGCACACCGCACTTTTTAATATGAGTTCCTTAAATGTTTGGATAATACAACCTTGTCCCCATGCTGTTAATGCTATTTAATAACTTTATGATTGGCCACTTTCTTTGTGCTGAAGATTACTTGAATACTACTATCCCCTTTAAGATTAGGATAGTCACACCTGACCTTTGACCCCACTAATATCCTGTACATCTGAAAAGGTAGAGAATATCAAGGTGGTCTGTCCATCCTCAGCTGCACAAAGCTACCTTGTAAAATGATCAGACGTAACTGTTCCTCACAGTACCGAATAAGAAACTTGTTTTTTCTGAATGATATGTATATTGATTAAATGTAGTGCCTCTTTTCAATCATACTGCACAGTATGCCTCTGCACCAGTTGCTCTCAAACTACATCCTCCATGCTGCTATAATACTGTTCTGGAAGTGTCTGCAGATCGTATCACATCGCTTTCCTGCTTTTCATCGTCGTCATCACTTACATATTCAGACAACAAGGTATAAATAATGTAAACATTACATATCTAATATGGCAATCAGCTGTCATATAATACAGAATGTCCACAACACAAGAGTATTCTTCATGTTTATACATTAAAAAACATCCTACTACATATTCCAGGCTTGTGTTATACAATCATGCTCTGAATGGGGAAGAAAAATCAATGTACACCCGTTATTGTTTTTTAATGTGATTCATGCATTTACTGTCCATTCAAATCGATCATGAATCTGAAAGTGAACCTCGATAACGAGTGACAGATGCAGCTTGTGAGTTGTGTAAAGTTATATGGATGAGCATGTCTCAGGTCAGCCAGCCTAGAGCACATGCTCACTGATGATAGTCACATTTGACTTCATTACATCTCAAAGCATTACACTGTTACACTGTAGAAGGGGATTACATCGCAACAGCAGTATGTGTGTTTTAATTTCCGCTGCTCTTACATACCTTACCCTACTATGAGAATATTTTCTGAGGTTGGAAATGATTCTTTGTGTTGTGGACATATTTTGAAGGGATCCAATCAAAACATTTTACAATCCTACACGTGTGCACGACTGTCAGTAGTTGTGGCTAATCAAGCACTCAAATGTCTGTTTATCTGTTTTGTTTGTTATGTAAAAAAGTCCTGTGATCGTCAGTCTATCACAGACTTTTCGTGTCAGAGACCGCAGATGTATTTTCATCCAGCTTGAGCATCATCGTTACTGTACTGTACATCACACTGCCTCAAGCACTCCTTTCTCGACTTCCTTTAAAACCCAATCTTATATCGTGATCCCGGGATTGCTCCAGTCTGATCTCGATGCTGAGATTATTCCTTCTGTTTTCATCAGGCCTTTTTAATGTGCGTCACATTTGAGCCAACCAAAGTTTTCTTGGTGCAGTTACACAAAAAAACAAAATCACACTGAATGTACATGGATATTTGAAAATACTTATTCTGCTGGAACGGTTCTGTGGACTTGTCTTTTGTTTTCACAGTTTGGTTCCTAATTGATTGTAGGGTCGGTTACTATCAGGGAATCAAGTGGAGGTTGTGGGATTTACCTGTAATAATCTGTCCACTGATGTGTGACGGGAGCTTGGTTCATCGTGGCGCTGTTAGGCATTGCATCTTATATAGAGTAATGCTGTAGGTAACCTTACAGTCACTCTTTTCAATATCTACCGTCACCATCACGCTCTGGCAGCCTTCACAAAATCGACTTTTTCTAATCCCTCCCCTCCCCTTTGAAGGAACATCATTGACAGTTTTGTGCTTCCACATTATTTTTCAAATTTCAACAGTACAGTTCTTTTTTTTCCTTCTTCAAATTATTTTGCATTGTATATAAACATGATTGCTGTGAACAGTGTATTATAAAGTTGCACCCATTTACAAAATCTTGAATGGGCAGTAGTTCAGTCAGTGTCTCTGAGTGTTGGAGTTTAGCGTCAAATGTTTGTGTACACTATTAAATAAACATGGAAATTATGCAACACAAAGTAATGGACTCCTCTTCTTTATAGGATGCATTGCATTCATTCTCATGAATGTGGTCTGATTTTATACTCCAGAGTTTTGGATTTCAGATTTGATCAAAGTGACGTTTTTTAGAAATGATGTTATAGTCATGCTCAGTGTGTAAGGTAGTTATGATGACCGGGGTACACCATGATGACGCTAGTCATGAAGCATACACACAAATGACCAAATAAAGACTTGACATTGCACTATATCCATATGCATACATCATAGATGCATATCTGAATTAGACCTGAGATGGTATGAAAATTTCATGATACATTTACCCTGGCCAAAATCATTGGCAATTCACGATCCTGATAATCATCAAAATATGCTTAAAACTCTACTAACTAAAATGGCAGCAAAACATAATAGAATCACGGAACCACACATTTTGTAAAGAAACATTGTTTTATTAATTCACAAATAGAGCACATATTCTTCTTTAGAGAAAATCCTTATGGACAAATAAAAAATAATGTGTATAAAAAATAAATTATCCATTAAATTGAGTTATGAGAGAACCATAATGGAGCTTTTTCCAGGGCGTATATAGAAAATGACACCGAGGTAACCTGCGTTCTCCACCCAACACGTAGAGGCACTGCCCCCATGGTCATGCTACGGTTGCCATGGAAGCAGAATCCAGAGTTGCCATGTCTGCATGCCAGCGTTTTGGGAGCGTTTATATTGCATTTTCATTATGGTCCTTCTTCTAACTAGTCATCTGCTAGATTGAAATAGACATTATCTTTCAGTTTCAGTTTGGCACGACAAATATCCCGACTTTCGCGGACTTTCAAACTAAGTAAACACTTTATCTTGTTAAAGATATGGTAAAAACAAAATAAGAGAGAATGGGCTTAGCTTTTACTTGTGCTTTAAAGTTATACGAATAGAATTCGTTAAATTAAGCACAAGTTGTAGATAAAAAATGTTGAACTGTCGCTCATAAAAATGGTTTTGAGTGTACTTTGACGTCTCAAATTGCAGCTTTCCCTTAAATAAACCTGGCAACCCAGCGGAGTACCACCTCATCCTTCTCTAGCTAGCGAATGATTGATACAGACTCGTTAAAACTACTCAGGACACCTTCGCATCACTTCACAAGGTTAGACACACAGCCGAGGATTTCAGTGTCAGTGTCATACGAACGATAACATGCGTGACTCATCTTGAGAGTTTGAAAGCAGATTAATGTAACCTTGCTTGTTTAAATGAGGAAGCAGCACTAGCTAGCGTTAGCTCAAGTAAACAGACGTTTACGTCACCTACAGTGAGTTAGCATGTCTCTGGCTAAATACCAGCCCGGTCATTGCCAGAGATGAGACGGGTGGTTTTAATGCTCCGGTTACAAGTCCCGTGTTTTAGTTAACTTTAAGCGTAGCTGGTACCAGGAAGCTACGCGATAACTTAAGCTAGCGGAGTGAAAACCTGACACGTCTGCTGCCGACAGAGAGACGTGTCTGTTATGTTAACGCTGAATGTTTGCTCCTAAATAAGTGTAATAAACCTCTAGAGTCAACAAGACACTTAATGACATACTAGGTGGGGATAACTGATTAAAAGCTGAGTAGCTGACACGATGTGAACCATGAAGATCCAGCTACACCTGCTGTCCATTCACTGTTCTCGGAGTCTTTATTTACTAACATCTCCTATCAAACATCACTCATTTAAAAAGTTGAGAGCGATAAATAGAAGCTTTGATCCGGGGTTTAGAAGTCTGCAAATATTGCCCGACTGTAATAAATCTACGTCAACATCCTGCTAAGTGTTGTCTCTCTTCCCAGGAGCATTATGGCCCAACAGTCTGATGGCGTCACCGCAGGGAAGGGTCACACCTTCTCTGGCCATACCTTTCAACATTATTCAGAAATGAATGTAGACAGGTAGGTTTGATATGCTTTGGTCACGTCACTCATTTACTCTGAATCAAATGAGGAAAATTCGCTGGATTTGATCATAATGCACATGTTTTTTTTGTTTTGAAAACACTACATGAACTGAGTTAAAGGTTTCTCTCCAATGTACATAACCCAACTATAATGTAGGATCTACATGGACTACAATGCCACCACTCCGCTGGAACCAGAAGTGATCCAGGCCATCTCTGAAGCCCTCCAGGACGCCTGGGGAAACCCCAGCAGTAATTACATAGCAGGTGAGGAATACTGCAAACGTCATCCAAAAGTTATTGAATGGATTTGGAAAGCTGTGTGTGTATAAAATAAGTTATTTTCATGAGCTTATGCTGCTTTCACCTCATTCCTGCTCAACACCTGGTCAATAATGTCTCTCAGCATGCAAACAATAAAAAAAGGACTTATTGTATGAATCTATTTTATTTGTAGGTGTTAAAGCCAAGGCAATAATTAATCAATCCAGAGGGAATGTGGCGAGAATGGTTGGAGGTAAAGCAGAGGACATAATTTTCACATCGGGTGGAACTGAGGTAAATCGTTCTTGGTAGTTTATCACTTCTCTATAATGCTGGAAAGTATTAGTGCAGACAAGTGGTTTCATGCAGGCATCGGTGGTTCATACAGAACAAATGTCCTTCCAGGCCAACAACCTAGTGCTCCACACTGCCGTGGAGCACTTCAGGAGAAGCTGCAGGGCTGCAGAGCAAGCTGACGGACCCTGGAATGGAAGCAGCGGCCTTCCTCACATCATCACCTCCAACGTGGAACACGACTCTGTCAAACTAGTAGCCGAGCACCTACAGAAAGATGGCAAAGCAGGTAGGGGCCCATCCTGTAAAGCTGTATTGATTAAAACTAGCTTCTTTCACTCCCTGCCTTGACTTGTCTGGGTGTTCTCATCACAGATGTGACGTACGTGCCCGTGTCGAAGGTGACGGCCCAAGTGGAGGTGGAGGATGTCATTGCTGCGGTGCGTCCCAACACTTGTCTCATCTCAATCATGCTTGCTAACAATGAGACAGGAGTCATCATGGTAAGACGGAGATGGAGGCTTGGAAACCCGACGGCGCCTTCTATGTTCTCTGCTATCTCATCACAGTACTTTTCTATGTTGTTCTCATGAATTATGTTCAAATAGAACAATCTTGGTGCTCAGGAAGCAGACAGTTGAAATCCATCCATGTATCATATATTAAATATGATTTAAAATACAGTCTATTGTGCTGAAACCTCTTCCTCTTGTCAGCCAGTCAGAGAGATCTGCCAGCGAATAAGATCTCTCAACAAGCAGCATGACCGGCTCAGGATCCTGCTCCACACGGATGCTGCTCAAGCTCTGGGGAAAATCAGAGTGGATGCTTGTGAACTGGGAGTGGATTACCTCACCATAGTGGGACACAAGGTCAGGGAGCTGTGCTACAGGATATCTTGGTTTGGCATGACAAAAAAGAAAACGTGTTCTTGACTGGTCGGCTTGTGGTATTTGTAGTTCTATGCCCCTCGGATCGGTGCGTTGTACGTGAATGGCCCCGGCACGGGAACACCGTTGTATCCGATGCTGTTTGGAGGAGGACAGGAGAGAAACTTCAGACCTGGGTAACATTCTGCACGGTCTCACTTGTACACGAAACAACAGCCAAAATCTAAATGTAATCTAATGGTTGGTTTTCTCTCTTTCTCAATATTTCAGCACAGAAAACACACCAATGATTGCTGGTCTGGGAAAGGTATGTTCTCTGCTCCATATATGTGTCACTGGACTTTACTTTTAGAACCTTTCTCTAGAAATAATGTTAAACTCATGAGGTTTTATCTCCCTGATTTCACGGTGCTTATATTTTAGTGGGAAGATGAATGTCTTGTCAGAGCAATTTGGCAGTTCGTTACAAATCTTTAACAATAGGATTTGGTCCAAAACACTAGTGTTTAGAGTAGATACCCAGTTGGAAGACAGACACTTGATGTTAAACTCTATTTAACTCTCACATGCTTTAAGTTATTAGTCCATCTTAAAGACTGAACAATACTTTGTTGTGACTGATTTATTGTGTGTCTGTTAGGCTGCAGAACTGGTGGTCTCTAATCTGTCAGATTATGAGAGTCGTATGCGAAGTACCAAACTGTACTTGGAAGAACGACTGAAGGTACATTTGATTCTGTTTGGAGGAATGATAAGGTCAAAGGTCAAAAGTGATGTTATCAGTTTCTGGTGTGATCCCTAACCCTAACCCTAACCTTATGGGGAGATCATGTGTTTGGACGCGCCCGTGTGTCCGTCCGTCCATCCTCCGCCCGCCCGCCACTTCTATGTTCTCTGCTATCTCATCACAGTACTTTTCTATGTTGTTCTCATGAATTATGTTCAAATAGAACAATCTTGGTGCTCAGGCAGCAGACAGTTGAAATCCATCCATGTATCCATTAAATAAGACTAAAAATACAGTCTATTGCTGAAACCTCTTCATCTTGTCAGCCAGTCCGAGAGATCTGCCAGCGAATAAGATCTCTCAACAAGCAGCATGACCGGCTCCGTCCGTCTGTCCACAGCTAATCCCACACACTAAACTCACATACAGGCAGCTGGACTCATCAGTCTAGTATTTATTGTGCTCATTTATGGCTCAGTGACCTCTCATGGTTACGGTGATTCACAATTTATTAAAAATGTTTTAGAACTATTTATAAGTCATCTATTACTGCTTCGGTAGCAAAAGGCGTTTCCTTTATTCAGCTAGAATAGAAACAAGCCTGACCTCGTCTGCAGGGCGTACCCACCAAAGATTACATGTGCGTACCCACCAAACGCGATGAAACTTCATCGCGCGACAAGATTACATGTAAAGTCAATGCAAAGACGCGATTAGACGCTTCATCGCGCCAGGCGACGCGATGGACGCGATAGCGCGACGCGATGGACGCGATGGACGCGAAAAATCGCTTCATCGCTTCATTGCGCCATCGCTTCATCGCGCCATCGCTCGAGTTGAAATAATTGAACTTTTGCGGCGAATTCGCGTGAAGACGCGCCGCGACAGCCTATCAGCGTTGAGATCGTCACCCACGTGCTGACGTACGGACGTCCTGGTGTTCCCTCGCTTTTTGCCACAATATTTATATATTATATTATATTATATATTGCCCATAATCAAAGTTGGGGGGCGCACGCACGCGCGCACACACACACACACACACATACATACATATCAATCCCAGCTCTTTCACACACAGAGATCTTTTTTTTTTGCGATTGTTTATCACTGGGGCTTATGGCCGGCTATGAAGCACCAGTTCTGGGCAGAGCAGCAGCTAAACCTCCCGGTCCTGTACCCTGGTTAGCAGGTCTTCAAACTGGGCAACAGTCAGCCTGAAGTACCGCTGGAACCGGCCGTCGTCCAGGCGCAGCTCCTGCAGGAGACGGTGGAACTCGCCGAGCTCACGCCGCCTCCGTAGGGTAGCATGCACCCAGAACCGACGTCGGCGCCTAGCCCGCAGACGAAGCTGGGAACTTCTCCAGAGTAGATACAGTGCAGCGATGGTGGTTATCTCAGCCATGATCGACGAGAGAATTAAATGGCGGAAGAAATGTTGTTGTTTGGGCGAACTCGTCGCGCGACGCGATGCCGCGATGCCGCGATGAGGCGTTTTTTGGCATATTGGACCGGCGTCAAAACTGGAGCGTCTAGCGCGACGCGATTTCATTTGTCGCGCGATTAAATCGCGTTCATCGCGTTTGGTGGGTACGCGGCGTAAAGTCAATGCAAAGACGCAAATACGCTGCGTACCCACCAAACGCGATGAAACTTCATCGCGCGACAAGATTACATGTAAAGTCAATGCAAAGACGCGATTAGACGCTTCATCGCGCCGGGCGACGCGATGGACGCGATAGCGCGGCGCGATGGACGCGATGGACGCGAAAAATCGCTTCATCGCGCCATCGCTCGAGTTGAAATAATTGAACTTTTGCGGCGAATTCGCGTGAAGACGCGCCGCGACAGCCTATCAGCGTTGAGCTTGTCACCCACGTGCTGACGTACGGACGTCCTGGTGTTCCCTCGCTTTTTGCCACAATATTTATATATTGGCGCGACGAGCGGCGTGAGCTCGGCGAGTTCCACCGTCTCCTGCAGGAGCTGCGCCTGGACGACGGCCGGTTCCAGCGGTACTTCAGGCTGAAGGTACGTGTCCACAGGGGCGATTTTAAACGCGTGTGGACGCGCCGCTTCCCAGTATTGCACGCTTGGTGGGCTGCCACTAGAGGATGATTGACAGGCGCTCTCCTTCAAACAACAGATTTTTGCGAGCGTTCGCGAGCGTTCCCGAGGCGGCGAGTCGAGCCCGGCGCCTCTGATTAGCATAAAGTAGATTCGACCTCAACTTTAGGCAAATGAGGTGCGGCCAACTCGCGCGCCGTCTCTCGACATTCGCCGCAACGCTACCAGAATGCATTGCACGGCTTTTCACATAGACAATGAATGGGACGCGGGGAAACACCGCTGCCTGTGGACACGCACCAACTGTTGCCCAGTTTGAAGACCTGCTAACCAGGGTTGGTCCATACGTTAGCACGTCGGTGACGATCTCAACGCTGATAGGCTGTCGCGGCGCGTCTTCACGCGAATTCGCCGCAAAAGTTCAATTATTTCAACTCGAGCGATGGCGCGATGAAGCGATTTTTCGCGTCCATCGCGCCGCGCTATCGCGTCCATCGCGTCGCCCGGCGCGATGAAGCGTCTAATCGCGTCTTTGCATTGACTTTACATGTAATCTTGTCGCGCGATGAAGTTTCATCGCGTTTGGTGGGTACGCCCTGTTCACATTATGGCCTTTGTCATGCCTCAAAAAACCAGAGTAATTCAACAATACATGAATAAAAAGCTGTTTTTGAATATTCCCCGCCATGTTGACTGTAAAAGAGACGAGAGGGACAATTGAGTGAGCGTTAGATCTTCTTCGAGTGCATTTTTTATAATATTTTAATCTATATTATCATTATTCTGTTGCTTACCTTTCTACATATATGTTTTCCTTTTCAGGCCGTCTTTAAAGACAAGATCCACTTCAACAGCCATTACCCTGGCTCTGATATCCTCCCTAACACGTGTAACGTGTCCATCCTGGGTCCAACATTACAAGGTGATGTCATTGCTTTCCTGCCTCTGTCCTATGTCTGTTTTGGCCGCCAGTCCAAAACAGTGTCCTCTAACCCTACACCAATGTTTGTCAGAGGCGGTTCATGACCTGCACACGGCTATTTGTAAGCTACAAAGGCCTTGAATGATTAATCTCTCTCTCGCTGTCCTGCTTTAGGCTGGAGGGTGTTGTCCAACTGTAAGAGGATGTTGGCCAGCGTTGGCGCCGCCTGCCACTCAGACAGTGGAAACAGGTAAACAATCCCCTCTTTTACCTGCTTTTCTTCAGACACCATAAACATGGCTGTGACATAACTCCCCGGCACGTGTCTGATGTTTGTCCATCAGGCCTTCCCATATCCTTCTGAGCTGTGGCGTCCCCTCAGAGTTGGCGTCCAACGCCTTGAGGTTGAGCGTGGGCAGGCGGACGACCAAAGCAGATGTGGATGCAGCTGTGGAGGATCTGAGGGAAACTGTGCAGCTGCTGGAAGAAATGGACTGATGGCCTCCGTGTGCATAAACAGTTATCATGTAGGTCAAACAAGGTCGGATGGATACAGTTAAATGCATCACATCATGTTGAGCGTTACATTAGCGGATCGTGTAGAAATGGATGAGATATTTAATATAAATAATGAAAGGGAAGAGCATGAAGCGATCTGAGGGGTGATGTTATGGAGAGATGACTGTGCCAAGCTTCCATTACGTCATGTGAGTAGCTAATCAGCTAATTGGAGTAACATGTATGAGTTTTTTGGAAATAAAATATTTATGTACACTTTCGATATTTTTTCACTTATCTAACAGACTATAAAACATTTTGTGTGGCTTCTCATCTTGCAAATGTATGATTGATGATCTGTTAAGTCATCGCCGCTGAGATGAATTTTTAAAATAGTTGTAGAAAATAACACTCATTGTCACCGCCATGCCTTGGCTCGGACTTCTCCCATTACTTAAGTTTCCGTGCCGCCTCGGCTCCTCCATCTCCAGTGAAGCGTTGGAGCGTGTGCCAGCATATGGTCACTGCCGCACAAAGCAGGGCGGGAGGCAGCGAGTGCTGCGCCTCCACCCGTCTTTCATTACCTTTCTATCTCACAGGCTCTGACCCCCTCCTCTCTCCCCAACAGCCACGCTGGCCAGCTGGCTGCCGCTCGGGTGTCACTTTCCTGGCTCGGGAAGCAGGCAATGAGTGCACAAGTTTTTTTGTTATTGAATGAGTCGAGCATGAGGGAGAGAGAGATGGTAACCTGGCGGGAGCCAAAGAGCTCCGGGGAGCCTGTTCTGCGTGCCATAACCTCGTCATAGCAGCCAGGGATGGTGCTCCACCGGGCCATCCGGGCTGCTCGAGCAGGGGATCTTGCAACCCTGAGGGAGCTGGCATCCTCTGGTCACCTCTCGCCTGTCATCACTGATGCTCAAGGTGCAGGCCCGGTGCACCACGCGGCCAGGTGCGGCCGCCTGGAGAGCCTGCAGTTCCTGGTGAGCGAGCTGGGGCTGGCAGCCGATGCTCGGGCCTTGAACAGGGCCACGCCAGCACACGATGCAGCAGCTACCGGACACATCCGGGAGCTGCAGTGGTTGGTAGACCTGGGAGGCTGCAACATCGAGGTAAGTTTATCCACTGGGAACAATCTCTACAGAAGTAGAGAGAGGGAAACCTACCCCGAGAGCTCAGATGCCTTGGAGAGACGCCACGTGTCCAGCTTTCCTGGTAATTTGTACAGACTCTGTTGTGTGTGAGTCTAAGTTCAGGCGATGGCTTTAGATGGTCATCTAACTGATCCCAGAGTGAGGTTACATCACTGCAGTTGTAAAAGGTACGGTACGCTACCTTTCAGATGTGTTACCAGCTGATTACATCATACGGTGTTGCCTTACTGAGTATCCCTTCCTATTATATAGCAAGTGTAATTATGTCCAGATGCTTCAGGGGACTTCAGGGGCCCATTCAAACTGTTAACTAAACTATTAGTATAGAGGCAAGTCCACCTATGTCTGTTTCTCAAATGATACAGGTTCATTATGATTGAATCTCCCTGAAATGTCATCTCATTGTTAAATCCTGATTATTAATGGAGCTTCATGTCTTACGTTGGGGTGCTCATGAGAAATGCACCTGTTTAATACTTTGCCCTGTATCCTTTGTATATAACACAAGTAACGTGTTTCCTTTGACGTTTCCTGATGGTCAAGAGTGTTTATTCCAATGAGTCGTAGAGATTCGTCTGACCTGGCTGACCTTTGTCGATGTCTCCAGGACAGGGACGCTGCTGGCGCCACCGCACTCCACCTCGCAGCCCGGTTCAGCTGTGTGGAAGTCATCAAGTGGCTGCTTTCTGTTGGAGGAGTGACGGAGGTGGAGACCAACTGTGGAGCTGTACCGGCTCACTATGCTGCAGCCAACGGGGACCTCACCTGTTTGAAACGCCTTGTTCAACGGGCACCGGGGTGAGTCCGCCTGTCGAAGAGACCAGCTCAGCTTTAATGGCTTTTCTACATGAGTCAATGGTAGAATACAGTGTATGTGGGCGTTTATGAGCACAACTATTCACTGAACAGAAGCAAAACCCAAAGTTCAACAAACGAAAAAAGTAAATCCAGCTAAAACCTGCAGGCTGACGGCAAGTTGATGTTAATTCCCTCTCATCCCATTGATCCTGTCTCTCTCTCCTCCATCTTCTAAACCCGAGACAGCGGCATTAGTTGGGACCAGATAAAGATATGTCAGGAGAGTGTCTGACCTTTACGTGATGCATGGCGGGGTCACAGCGTCACATGTGACCATCAGTTACCCGTGAATAATACATGCCCAGACACTGTTGGCCACATGTCAGCCTGCCGACAGTGTGTCTGTCACTGTGAATGCAGCTCTGTTGTGTTAACAGGCTTAATGGGGGACAAGCACTAAGAGTATCTTCACCCTTGGTTTATATTCGTGTCGTATGTTTCTGAGTCGTAAGATTCATGTTGGCATTTTTTATTATTAACATTTGTTTGTTTTAAAATTCTAGCATCTATTAAAGATTTAGGAGAAATACCACTATGATGTATGTGATTGAGTATCCTAAAACATACACAGACACATTTCCAACAGTTAAGTTCCAATAATCCCAAACAATGACAGATTTACCCGGTTTGTTGGTTGTCATGGCTAAAATATTAATAAAGTTGATTAAAGAACACAGCAAGCACATGAGAATCAGTACATTTATTAACAGACTCATTGTATGTTATTCATATTTGACCGTCGTGACTTTCAGTTTTCAGTTTATCCATCGCTTCAGTAATTATCAACCAAACAGAGGCTGTTATGACTAAAATAACCAAAAACATACATCCATAGCATGTTTTATCACCATGAATCAGTCAGGCAGAGTTTTGATACATGTGATGTTTTGATACCAGTAACTGAACCCTTTTGCGCCCCCTGTTGTCGATGTTGGAGTACAGATGTGTGGACCACCAGACCGTCATCGGTGCTACCCCTCTCTATCTGGCCTGCCAGGAAGGGCACCTGCATGTTGTGGAGTACCTTGTGAACGACTGCGGGGCTGACGTCCACCTGAGGGCCCACGATGGCATGACTTGCCTGCACGCTGCTGCTCACATGGGCCACCAAGCCGTGGTGGTGTGGCTGGTCAGCAGAGAACACGTGTTTCCTCAGATATATTTGTGTTTTTTTTCCGTCCCCACGTTGATCCTTTTGTATAAACCCATAAATAGGTGACCTGCACTGATGTCAGCCTGTCCTGCCAGGACAGAGATGGAGCGACTGCGCTGCACTTTGCCGCCAGCAGAGGGCACTATTGCATCTTGGAGAGACTGCTTCACATGGGTTCAAAGGTCATCAAAGATTACTGGGGAGGGACCCCGCTTCACGATGCTGCAGAGAATGGAGAGCTGGAGGTTCAACTCAACTTTAAATAGTTATTTTTCATCTAAATAAACTGAACTGTATTCATAAGGCAGTGTTTATATGTGTTGTTTAATATATTGTTCTATTCCTTCTCTCAGTGCTGTAAAATCCTGTTGGCCAATCAAGCGAACCCTTCAGATCATGATATCGATGGGTTGACAGCAGCAGACCTGGCGGAGTACAATGGACACCATGAATGCTGCAGATATCTCTGTGCCATGCAGGACAATGTAAGCTCCCTCACTCTCTCCCATGATTCACCCGTTTTCCCGCCTCGTGTCCTCTCTTTGGGGCACTACTGCCCAGCTGCACACCTTGGCATGCGAATTAAATATATTTTTGGGGAGCGCCTTCAACAGCAAAGGTGGAATATCTCGGTGGATCCTTTTCTTAACCTGCAACATGTACTTCCTCCTCCACTCAGCCTGATTGCTGTGCTCTCAGTGGTTAATAAGGCGTTACAGGCGACGGTGTCGTGAGTGCTGGAGGAGATTCTTAGTTCTCAACTTGCCACCGAGGACTTTGTGAGATTAGCTCTTTTGTTTTGTGTGGAGAGCGCAAACACTCGTTAATGTGATTGATGAATACTTCAGTGTTAACACATTGTTTGTGCGGGCGTTGCCTGCTGAAGTCGGGGGCTCAATGCAGTAAAAGCTAGCCGGCCTCTAACTGAAATGAATAGTGACTTTGTTGTGTGCAGCCTCTTTATATCTTGATTTATTGTGTTGCTTTTGAAGAGCTACACCATAATTAGGTTTCGAGGACCGGGAGTTGATACTGATACTGAAGGTTGGGCCTGTGGAGTAAATGGGAAAGCCTTAACACTGTTAAATGGAAGAGCCTATGGGGAGCGCTCTGTCAGCAGACCTGTTGAACCTTCAGGCCTCACAGCTGTCCACCTGCAGCCTGTCCTCGTTTCTCCCCACCACACTTCACTTGCCGCTTATAGGGCGGACGACGCAGCGATAAACACAGGGTAACGAAAGCTGTCGGCCAATAGAAGCCATTAATAAGTCAGCAGAGAAGAGCGGCACTCAAACATGAAGAGGATGATGACAGGGAGACGGCGAGGCGCGGCCGCTGAGCTCCCCTTCAGAATTAATCCTCCCATCAACAATGGAGAGCTAATTAGCTCAGGGGCCGCTGCAACGTCGAACGCAGCCGGAGCCGCCGGCAACTAAGGGCCTATCGGTTACCCCTCTCCAGCGGCTCAGGTGGAGGGCCCAGGGGCTGAGCCCGTTATGAGATCCACAAGCTTAAGTTTCAAGTGTTTTCACCGTTCTCATGCCGCGAACCGGCAACTCTATCCCTCCGTGGACTCGGAGAGCAGGATGTCACCGGCTTCAAACACACGTTTGATTGTGGTTCATGTTTTTTTTTCCAGGGACTTGGAAGTGCTATGATTGTCACCTCTGGATACTGTGCAATGTTGGTCGCAGACAGAATGATGTATCCGGTTTCTTGGCAACGTCTGAATTAAAACACAAGAGGCTTGGTGTGCACAAAGAGGTCAGCTGAGAGAGAACCTGGAATAGCAGTTAATTGGTTGAAATCCTCATAATATTTGGAGAGCAGGCCATGTAATGCTTACAAACCTACTGTGCTGGATAGGAGCTGCACAAGGAGACGTGCTATAATTACATCTCTGGTGGGGTTTTAGTTCTGTAAAGTGCTGCGAGGCTCACGGGCTTCATCTTTTCTAGAGTGTCCGGCAGATAATCTCATTTCCGAGCAGCGGCCCGACTGGATGGGGACATTGACTGGGGAGAGCTGTGGATTTGGCCTCTCCGCATGTTTGGATCGCTCACAACGAGGCCGGACTCCCTGTCAACTGTTCTTCCTCATCTCGGGAACAGCTGCAATCAAATAAACAGTGCGTGGCGTGAGGTTTACTTCACACACTATGGTGGCTTTTCACTTCATTCACAGCGATCGGGCCAAAGATGCTGTTTTTGACGATGGTATTTTTAGAATGGATGGACAAAGGAAACACATTGTCCTCTAATTGATTCCTGTTTTTGTTTTTGTCAAGATTTCTACTTTGGGTTTTTTTTGGGGGGGGGTGCAATGAGAAAGAAAACACATGCTTTATAGGCTTTTAAGTGGTATTCATAATCAAATATATACACTAATCAACATTATCACCAGAGAACATCAGATTGGATCAGATCAGACGAGGCTGAGGCCAGTGGAATTTGTTGTTGGTACGGTCTGTTATTCTCTGCAGCACGAATACATAATTGGACAACAGCACTCATTCATTGTGTTCCTTACTTTGTCCGAGATAACTGAATGCTCCGAAGCCCTCCGTCCTCTTCCACATCAGGTCTGTTGGTCCAACTCAACCTTCCAAACGTCTGGCTGCTTCACAGCTGCATGTGTATCACAGATGTGCAGATCATTTACAGAACTATAAAATCTATATCGTATCCCCATACAACCCCTCCTACTCTACATCAGCGGGGGGAACCTTGTTTGGTATGAAGTGCCATTTTGAAATGTTCTTGTACATTTAACAACATTTAGATCGATTTAAAGCCTGTGGAAGAGGTTATTTGGCACGCAACTTATACATTTCCAGAAGACTCTCTTGCACACTTAATGGTTGGTGCCATTGGTTAAGCTTAAGCTAATGGAGGCACACGTGCCTAAGGTTGTCTACCCCTGCTCTGTATATTCAACTTTAAAAGTACGTAACGCCAAGGTGTTAAACTCTGTTGATAAGTCCATTAATCGACTAGTTGAGATTAATTTACACTGTTCAGAACTTCTTGTGTGTTTATTTGCTAATTCTCTAAGTCTTCTACAACATTAAATCAGATATTTTGGTTTTGGAATATTGGTTCAACAAAACAACCTATATATTTTGTCAAAAAGCAAATTGTGATAGTTTCACATTTTAAAGATCAGCGAGAAAATAATCAACAGATGAATCTAAAACTTAAACAATCCATAGTTGTATCCTTAAATCTGCTTCAGTGAATTAATGGCCGACTCTGGAAAAAGTGTGTCCACAATCGCTCTTGTTTGTTGTTGTCAGCTTTTCCACATTAACAGTCAGACCCATCTATTTAAGCTTATAGTATCGCATTGTGTTTCCACTCAGGTTGATTTTACCCCCCCTCCCTCACAAAAAGCTCCTCCATTCAATTGTCCCAAGTGGAAAAAGCACCTGAACACGCCTGGATAAAATGTCTCTTTTCCAGCTGCTTTGACAAGCCTTCCGCTGATACTTCCCTCCGTGCAGCAGCGTGGCCGTTGGATTGTCCATGCATTAGTGACATTACCGGCCACCCTATCCTTTCCCTGAATTATTAACGCCATGCTCCGATCAGAGTTTATTGTTTATTGCCCGGCAGCCCTTGCTCACTGGCAGAGGTGCTCATGATGGTGTCAAACGAGTGGTTGGTGATCTTAGGATAGTGTCACATCCTCAACACGGAGCGGCCGCCCAGATCCCCGGCTACGAGTCGGTGGCTCCTCAGTTCCACCGCACGGTGACGTCTTACCAGAGTGCACTGGGAGGACTGTTCAAGGTCGAGGTCAGTAGATTTTGGGTTGGTTTATAGATGATTTCCACTATTTGTTTTTGTACTTTCTATGCTGGTTGTGCTTGCGTTGACCCCTCTTTGTGCTTTATTACATAATTTCTCTTTGAGCGGTTGTAAAGAGTCATAAGTCAGTAAGTGACCGGTCAGGCTGAGTAATTTGTTTTGCAAAATGAAAAGAACATTTTGGAGGAGCTGTTAAAGAGGTCTTAGCTGACAGATGTCTTGGCAGTGTTTTACCTATTTTCTGATCAGCTGTGGCCTCTTACGGTTAGGGCTGACTAATACCCCCGGCACATGACCTTTACTATACGTATACTATTGTTGATTTGTGCACATGATTTTCCCTCCTTTTTTTTTCAATCCCAACCCTTTCCAGGTCTAGTTTTCCCATCCAGTAGCGTTTAAAACACTCCATCATCAAGCCCACAAACATTACCATTTGTCCACTTTCTTCTTTAGCTGCAGTGGATGCAACAACAAAAAAAGAGCTGGAGATGTTGGCAAAAACATTGTGTCCGTCCGTTGTTAGCCTCTCAAGTATTTACCTTCGGGAAACCTGAGAGTATGTTAACATGTGAGCGGACACGTTATTTACACTATAGTGTTCTGTGTATAATGTACACCCGCTGTATACATTCCACATTGCAATTTATCACCCAGAACGTGAATATTTCATGTGGAAGCGGCTTGTTTTAACGACCGGCTCCAGAATTATAAGGCATGTTTTGAAATCCACGTGGTGTTCTGAAATCCCGGGGCCCGACCCCGCGGGGGGACCGCGGATTACTGCTGTGTCCTGACAGCGAGGCAGCGCTCTTGGCTCCTAATCTGTGGTGATGAGGCTCTTTGTGGTCTTTGATAGAGGGAGAGTGGATCCGGGCCAAAACAGGGCTCGGCTATCTATATGTGCGTGGCAATTGTGATGGGGTGCTGATGAAAACCAAATGCTCTCTGGCCACTGGGTTTAATTAAACACACACGGACCGGTTCATCGTGGCTTTTGGGACGTTGAACTGTTACGAGAAGGGGTCACAAAGGAATCAGGCTCCCCTCTTCCCAGCCCTCCTTGTTTGTCTATTTACAGATTGCACAACTTCGGGGAAGTGAAATCCTCCGCCCGAGCGGTGTCACAGCATATTTCGTGCTGTTGGACATCAAAGTGGCGTGCGAGAGGAAATGGCAAGGACCACCTCACGGACACAAAGCACAACAGCATGCAGCAGCCTATTAGGGCTGCCTTTGATGTTTTGGTTACTAATAATGTCCTTGGAGAGCTGAATTTGATATGCATTCTGCATGGAGCGCATTAGGACAATGCAGGTTCGTTAAAGAGGATCTAAATGTTTCCATACATCCTACATCCTCCCGAGAGTGGTGTGAAACGCTGCCAATTATTCAAGGTTGCTTACTTGTTTTGCTCTCCTCGTCTTTCATACTGCATGGCCTCAGGCGTTCAGTGTTTTTGATGTGTTCATTTCAATCTAGATGTTTATGTGTTTTATTTTTTTTAGGATTTAAGAACTGTTTCAGCGGCATGATGTACATTGTTGAGCCTGAACTCTTCCTTCCATGCTTAGCGGGATTTACATGTCATACTGACCTGTGGAAAACAAGCCACACAAATCCTACTATAAATAATATAATTGTGGGATTGAGTTCACTGCCTGAATCTACCTCTCTATCTCCCACACACTCTCTGTAACTACTTCTATCATAATCACTGGGCTGAACTATTATTTGCCTACATTTTCTGCTGTGAGAAGTATAGCGTCTTTGACAACAAATTAAAGGGTTATTGTAGTTATTTTCTCTTGTACAACAATAACAATTGTCACTTATTGTGACTTGGCTTGTTTTATATACAGTAGAATTAAAACCGACTAATAGCTTATCATTGTACGGTTTAAAAAGTCAAAATGGCAAATGGACCTTTTGGCTCATGTAGAGTAAAAAGAGAAACCGGGCTTATAACCTCTAAACAAATGAGGAGGGATAACAGCTGTTCATATGGTCACATGACACTGTAAGGATCCATCGATATCAGCCTTAGTTCTCTTCGTTCCATACACCAGTATGTGACTTTGTTGTGTTGTATGTTTGAGCATTCCTGATTCTAACATGTTGTATTTGCAGACAGCCTGTGAAGATCAGCCCATCCTGCTGATAGTGGAGGAAGACTTGAAGGTGAAGCCAGCTGTGTTGTTGCAGTGCAGCACGGAGGACTACTACGGCTGCCTGAGCGACGCATGCAGGGACACTTACAGCAGTGACACACCCATGGATAGTTTAAAGGTAAACGCTGACTTGAGCTTTTCACCATTTCATCCCGATTAAACCCAAAGTAAGCGGGCCATGTCTCTTTGTTTTGGGGGGTTCCAAACTAGCAACCTGAGAGTGAGGAGTCCCCGCAGGCGAGATACCCTCCACCGCCTCCTGCACCTCCTCTACCCTCCGCTTCAGCCACACCCGCCCAGCCGGAGAAAAGCGCTGCCAGCAGAATAGAGCAGGTTCAAATTGCAACATCTGGTGAGGAAACAGTCTATGTCACCGCTCAGCGGAGTAGAAATGTGTGTTCATTACTGTGCATCATAGTGAGTAAGACCAAATTTGTATTCAGTTCTTAAAGGTTTCAATCAGGCCAAGGCCGCTGAGAGTGATGTCACCATCTCTGCTGAGAAGAAGATGTGCCTGATACCAACTTCCTGGCTGAAAAAAAGCTTCTGGTCAACATGAACTCCATTAAGTCCTTAAAACAGTCAGGTTTATCAGGAGCCTTCACTGGACAGGCAGTGAGTCCAGTATACGTTCTCATCAGCATCCTTCCTTTTTGTGAGCGCTTCCTTTCTTTAACGTGTCGTGTCTGTGCAGAACAAGATGGTGGTCCTGCCCACTGAGGAGGCCAACCTGTCGGACATCGACTACCTGGTGCCCACCCATGACGAGAGGGGACGTCCCATCGCCGAGTGGAAGAGGCAAGTCATGGTGCGACAGCTGCAGGCCCGGCTGCTGGATGAGGAGGACCAGAGGAGGAAGGTAACGTCTCTGCAGATCAAACCGTTACATCATTAATGCACTTAGATGATGTGAATGAGTCCAACGGATTCTGTACATCTTTGATTCATCTTGTGAACTATGTTACAAAATCAGCCAAAACGATGAGTCATTTAATCGATAAGCCGGCCGACAAACAATGAATCAGCATCTACTCTGATTTGCAGCCATAGAAATGTTGTACAGCCCCTTCTAAGGACTCAAGCCCATCTAGACCACAATCTCAGTGGAAAACTTTGGTCTAATTTCTAAATCTGCATGATCATAATGTGGTCATAATTTAATTTTAATATAAGTTTATCTGTGTGCTGTTTCTTCTTCTGACAGGAAAATGGTAACAGATATGCCAAAGTCAGCTGGAGGTACTCCCAAGCCCACAATGCCATCCTTGGGCCCTCTGGTGAGCTGCTGACTGAGGATGACCTCGTCTACGTGGAGCAGCAGATCGCCAGCGTCTCCATGCAGAGGAACTGCGAAGGCTACGAGCTGGAGCTGGCTCGCCTGGCCGAGGAGCTCCGGCACATCCTGCCGGCCCCCATAGTGAACATCACCGTCAACACGCAGTTCAGAAACTTCTCCAGTCCACTGCCCGTGTGGTGCGGCCGCATCTCCGGCATCGTAAAGAGCATGTCTCTGCTCATGACCAACCTGACAGACCAGCCCTACTGCAAGATGCCCAACACCGACCTGGTCACCGTCTTCTCTCAGACGCCAGTCCGGCAGAACTCCACCAGGGGACGCCAGGAGAAGATAGAGGATGAGATCCTCCAGTTCGGGGTCTCGGTGAGGACGCTGAAGTCTAATTTCGAGTCACAGAACTCACCTTCGTCAGATGAGCCGGAGGAGGCCGCCACGTTAAATACATCCACACAGCTTGAAACCACAGAATCAGACCCACAACCTAAAGTCTTAACCCCGTCCCCAGAAACCGACCAGAACAGCGACTCGGGCATTGACTATGATGAAAATGTTGCAGATGTTCTCGAGACCACCAGCCTCAGGAAGGAGCGTATCGTCGTGCTGTTCTTAGGCCACTGGAAGAAATCTGCCTACACCGTGTCGCTGAAGAGCAAGGACGCAGCAGAGAGGAAGATGAGCGGCGGAAACCCGGGGACGGGCGACAAATCTGAGTCACGTCGCCGTAGCAGCGTGGAGAGCACCCAGTCCAAGATGATGAACAGCTCTCTGGGACACTTCTTCAAGCAGAGGAGCGCCGTCAACAAGATGCTGGGGAACTGGAGGAGCATGATCTCCAGCGTCTCGTCCAGACAGATACGCAGGTACGGCTGAGAAGTTCTTCACACGAGGTGGCATCATTTTTTTGTGTGATAACATTGAACTGTTGAGGTTAACTCATAAACTGGACCGGTATTGAATAGGTCTTCCTTGCCTGATACCAACCCCTTCATAAAGTTGAATGAAAATCAATCATGTTTATGATATTGTGAAAGTGTAACTTCTGCAGGTCTGAGCTCCATCCACTCTATGATTTAGAAAAATAAATAAAAAACTGGGCAAAGGGCTAAGGAGGGGGGCGGGTTTGAGGTCGAGGACCAATTAGAGGGCGTTAACATTCTTTTTATAATATAAATTCATGACATAGATAAGTCACAAAAGGTCAGCTCTGACTCAGCATTGGCTCTGATACCAAACTCTAGTTAGCGTTTTGAGCCATTTTCAACCCATGAAATTTTTATACATGTGGTACGGTCATATAATTCATCACATCATATAATTTAGTTTTAGTGCGCAGTACCTCTTTAATATAAAGGCAAATTACGCATATTACAGTTCCACTTATATTGTTTATATCAGCAGTCAATTGAATGACTGAGTCACTCATAGTGACAAACCCACAGATTATCGACTCCCAACTTTGCTACGGAGCTCTTACCCTCCTTTACACTAGCTTATTGTTGGGTTGTAGGGCCAGCACATGTAGCCTTTTTCTTTAGTCTCACAGCTCTCATCAACCTATTTTTCTGTCATAGTTTTTTTAAAGGACTTGGGTCTTCTTCCCAGAGTCCGCCAGGTTGCTCCACCGTGTTTCTACAGTAGCCCAGAATGGACAAACCAAAAGCGTTTCTACGTTACCTGAAGGCCTTATTACACACCAAAACACCAGCCGCTGAATTGTGTTGCTCCTAAAGTAGACAATCAAAGGTCCTGAAAGGTACCACGGCGTTACCATGGTTTTGCACTCGGCGGTTCATGTTACTGCAGTTTTGGAGAGGGAGGGGTGTTCACTTGGTTGCAATCCGCGACCCAATGTCACCAAATCCTGCACAGTGGACCTTTAACATATCTGTAGGCTACATGCTTAGCAATGAACGGCAGACAACGTTAGCAACTAACTGGTAAAGAAATTAAGCTAGCTGGTCACAAATGAATGCCAATGTTTATCATCTGAATGTGTTCATAGGCAGTTGTTTGCAGACATTGACATACAGCTTTTGCAATGTTGATGAGTCAGCTTTTCAGCTTGTTGTTGTACTCCGCCCCCCAGTGGCCAAAAAGTAAATGAACGCTGCTTTTAGATCCCAAACCTTCAGTTTGATGCAAATTAATGTCCAAGATAGTAAAAAAAAAAAAAATGTAGTGCTGAAATGATTAGGTGATCGATCCATAATACATGAAAATTGGCAATAATTTGGTGGTAAAGTTTGTAATCTTCAGCCTGATGTGTGAAAGGAACAAGCATTCATGTGTTCATGTTGCCTACAGACTCCACAGGCAGAAAGCCCTCTACTCCCCAGAGCAGTTCCTCCCTCGCCTGGACGGCGTGCCCGTGGAGTACGACAACCTGACCCTGGATCTCTTCATGCTGGGCTACTTCCACATACTGGAGCTGGAGCTGCCCGTGGACGAACGCAAAATAAGACACCTGCTGTGTTTTGAGGTGTTCGACCACGTGGGGAGCTTCCCCTGGGAGCTGGTCAGGGACTTCCACAAGGCGGTCATACAGGACATTGAGGCGGGGAACCGCGACTGGAAGGACGGCTTCGAGGACATTAAAGTGAAGTTCTTTGGAAACCCTGTGAGTCCGTCTGAAAGCGCTGTAGAAGAGGTGAAACATATCCTCCCGGAGGTGAGACAGGTTCCTAAGGTCATTGTGCAGACACCTACACCGGATGAAGGCATGCTTCAAGGTGGAACTGACATTTCCAGTTTCAGCAATGAAGAAATTTGTAAATACATCGACCGCAGTTTTGCCTTTTGGAAAGAGAAGGAGGCAGAGATTTTTGATTTTGAGTAGTTGCTTGTGTCATCTTTTTAATATTTTTGTATTGTTTGTAGTTAGATTACATTAGAGCCTCAATACTGTTTGAATTGTGAATGTATTTGTTGTATTTGTCCAGTACTGAAAGCTCACACAGATTTCTTAGCCAGATTCTTATCCATGTTTACTGCTTTGATCTGATATTAATTATCATTTTGTTAATTTTTTTTACTGTATTTTATTGTGTTAACCCATTAAATTCTAATGCATTTCATGTTTGATCTTTCTTTTTTATGTTGTTAACTTCATGTTTATAAATATAGATATTTCGGTACTGCTGTTCAAATGCAGGTCTCAAATTGGCAACAGATTTCAAACGATACCCAGTCCTATTACAAAAGCCAGAGTGTGTTTCCCTGAGAGTAAACATCTTCCCAACACAACCGAGAATCTTTCATCTGGCAGGAAGAGGCCCAGTTCTGGAGATACCTGTGTAACATCAGGCGGACCTTGATCATTCATTCTTATTGTACTAAAACAAGATTGTTCACTGACATTAATTCTTCTCTTTTCATGTTTTAAGGCACACTAATCAAACCTCACATAACCTAACACCCATAAAGCCACACAGCAATCAGCTGTTGCAACAGAAACACAAAGTCACTGCTGCATCATGTATCTCCTCTGCGAGCTTACAGGCCTGATGGGAATGATATGTGCCTGTAACAGCAGCTGTGGGTCCCATGCTTGTTGTTTGGAATCTGACTTCAGCACAGTGTCACAGTCAGTCCTAAAAATAGCTGAAAGACAGCCAGCCCGTCCCAGTGACTTGGCGAAAGCATTTCGCCATGCTGCCCACTCCATGTTGATCTCACCAGCCGCTCAGCTTCAAACAGCTTTTTTACTGGAAGGATGACCCGTTATTTCCATTCTCTGCTGCTGTGGTGAGTTTGTTGTTGGTTTACTTGTTTACTTTGACAGTGTTTGATGACAGGAAGTGTAATGCAGTGTTGGCTTCGGAGAAGATTAGGGTCATGCTATTGTGGTATGTCTTAGTAATGAGCCAAAAGCACAGTCCTACAACATTTAAGAAGGCACTTTTTGTGATTTGTGAGATTGTGTATTGTGTTTTTGCTCTAATCAGAAAGCTCACAACTTAAAACAGACTTCCTTTTAGGCTTTATTTTGCTTTATTTTCAGCATTGTTGAAAAAGCAAAAACATTCTAATTTCATTAGTGTCTTTCTGAATATTTATTTATGTTCCTTACAGATAAGCTCTAAACTCAACTTGACCGCCGCTACTGAAAGACCTTTCGACCTGCTGAAGCTGACCATGGTGCGAAATGTGGATGACCTGGACTTCTGCCTGTCGTCCCATCCTCAGAGCATTCTGGAGGGCTTGCGCTCGCTCTGCTCTCACCCCAAGCTGGTGGATGTAACGCTGAGCGCCGGCGGGCGGGATTTCCCCTGTCACCGCGGCGTGTTGGCCCTCTGCAGCTCATACTTCCGCAGCATGTTCTCAGGGGACTTTGTGGAGAGCATAGCTGCACGTGTGGAGCTTCAGGACGTCAATCCCGACATCCTCGGCTGCTTGCTGGACTTTGCGTACACGGGCAAACTGACCATCAACCAGAGCAATGTGGAGGGGCTGATCTGCACCTCCAGCCAGCTGCAGTTCCAGACGGTGAGAACTGTGTGCAGCCGATACCTGCAGCACCAGATGGATGCCACCAACTGCCTGGGCATCCTGGAGTTCGGGGCGATCCACGGCTGCCCCGAGGTGATGGCCAAGGCGTGGGCCTTCCTCTTGGAGAACTTTGAGGCTGTGCAACAAGGAGAGGAGTTTCTACTGTTGGGAAAGGAGAGGTTGGTCGCCTGCCTGTCCGATGAAGGATTACACATCCGGACAGAGAGCACCCGTGTGGAGGCCGTCCTGAAATGGGTCGGGCACCACAGTGAGTCCCGGCTCTGCCACCTCCCTGACCTCCTGGCCTTGTCCCGTCTCCCTCTGCTCAGCCTGGACTACCTGGCGGACACCCTGCTGAAGGACAGTCTGGTGCAGGCCTCGCCCAGCTGCAGAGAAGCTGTGGAAAAAATCCACCAAGAGGTCAGTGAGTTCACTCTTCCTCCTTCTTTTCTCTCTTATCTCTGTTTGCACGATGTGAGTAGATTTACAACAACAATCATGACTTTTACTTTTCTAGAAGAGGGATCTGGCACCAGAAGATACGGACAGACTCAACTCTCTGAGTCCTCAACCGAGCCTGCAAGAGGTGCTGTTGGTCATGGGAGGTCGTTCACTGGACGACTCGGACGACTCAGACGACTCGGACGAAGAGGACAGGGACCCGAGACTGCTTCCCAGGAACTGTGCCTTCTACAACACAAAGACAAGTACAAGCATTTTCTTTTATTTTTACACTATCAAAATGTCAAGTTTGTTTAAGTTCAGAATCCGTTTCACAACAGAAAATTTGTTGTGAAACGTCCGTCAGATTCCTTGAAGCAGTTTGGCAGATGTGTCGTAGGTCGTTAAATGTAGTGTTGACAGAAAAACGGCTCTGCAGGAATGCGGTCTGGATGTGACAAAATTGGATCATCTTCTCAGCCCCTTTAAATAAGCACGTTATTGTGCAGAGGCTGGAAGAAGACATCCACGCCTGTGTTTTTCATAAGGGGTGTTGACGAAACGATTGATGCATCTCACTGTAAGATTTCTGGTTTCATGTCGAGTCTCGACGACTCCTGCCCCAGTGTTGAGGGCTGAGCCAGAAGAGTGTCAGTTTTTAACTGTTTTTAACTTTGAGTTGCTGCCATTTAAATGCTCCTTGAGGACATTTGTGCATCTTGCCCACTTTCCCTGGGAAACATTTGACATTTGCAAAATGCTTTTTGTGACAACATTTATCTAGATTCCCCCGATGCTCAAACATGAACTCCCTTTTTCGTTTTCCTCTGCAGAACAGTGGCATGAGCTCCCTAATTTCCCCAACCCGAACAAGTGGGGTTTCGCCCTGGTCTCCTTGAACAATGATGTGTACGTCACAGGTGAGTCAAGCACAGGGAGCACAGAAACATCAGGGGCGAAAGGAAAATCAGTAAACCGTCTGGAGAATTCACTTCCCTTGTGAGGAATTTAAAACATTGTCAGATTTTCAACGAAGTGCTTTTGTGTGTCTGACAAGGGGGCTCGCGAGGTTCGAATACCAACACCTGGTCCACCACTGAGACCTGGAAGTACATCACAAGAGAGGGAAGGTGGGTCACTGTGGCACCCATGCTCCGGCCTCGGACTAACCACACGTCGGCAACGCTCAACGGAGAGATTTACGTCATTGGAGGTCAGAAAATAAATACAGTCTTGCGACGTTGTGCCTTAAGGTTGAGCCGAAACGGCATTTCAAGACTATCTAGCTCCCTTATGATGAAGTATTTCACAGTGAAACAGGATCAGCAGGCAGGACATAACTTTGGGAGTAATTTGATTGGATCGTAGAAAAGATTAGCTCACAACCTTCTCCGGCTCTGTGCAGAGCTGAAGTTGCAGATTGATTGATGGATGGATGGCATGATATTATTGGTTGAAATTGGTTGGTTCAAGCTGATGTAAGAACGTGGCATATTTAGATTTCCAGGAAGAAAGATTGTGGAAAAAGAAAAGGATTTTGATATCAATATGAAGACATTTTTGTTGTAAGGTTTTGACATGTATTAGATATGTGCACAACATGACCGTGATGTGATCTAAAAGGGTTAAAAAGGCATTTCCCTTTTAGCTTGACTTTAAACATGTAGTCCAATGTAGAAATTTGACACACTCAAGAAGCTTATCTGCCCTTTCTTTAAAACTCTTACAGAATTTGCCTGCATTTCTTCTTTGTGTCTTAGTTATTTGTTTACATTTATGAGAGCATGACTCAGCTTATCCCTCATTCTACCTACATTTCCTTCCTTAAGGTACAACATCAAATCGTGTGGAAGTGGAGCATTATGACCCTTACAACGACACCTGGGCCTTGACCTGCCCCGCCTTAAAGTACGTGACTAACTTTACGGCCACAGCGTGTCACGGGAAGCTCTATGTGATCGGCTCGTGTGCTGTGAAGTACAATGCTTTGGCCATGCAGTGTTACAACCCTGTTATAGGTAAGACCATCCTAACAAAATAACACACAATACATATTTTTGTATTTGTTTCAACATTAAGCTCTCTTTCTTGAAGTGTTTTAAATATTTAGTTAACACACAGACACACAATAAGCGGTTGAAGGATTGCCGTTCCGTACCGTTCCGTGTACTTAATAGTGTAAACCTATTGTCATCTCAGTATTGACTCATTATAAAGCTGTTGACTGTTTTAATTCAACATGGATATTTGTCTTTTCCATATACTCTTATGTGTGTCTCCATGTTTTGTTTTTTACAGATAGCTGGGTCAGCATATGTTCGCCCTTCCTCCCAAAGTATTTGTCCTCTCCTCGTTCCGTCTGTGTGGATGGAACTATATATCTGGTTGCTGACAACACTAAGAAAGTCTACTCTTATGATCCAGAGGCTAACATGTGGCAGAAGGTGGGCTCAAATATAACTGCTGGCTTCAGTCCTAATACAGCAATACAATCCCTTGTATCAATGCTGGTTTAACAGGAACAAAAGCAAAAACATGTTTTTTATTCTCCTGTTATTTCGACCATAGCTGTATGTTCTCTTTCCCTCTCTCTTCAGGTCCAGCTTCTACACATGCTCCATGAGAATGGCGGCCTTGTAACGCTGGATGGAAAGCTGTTTATCACTGGAGGCCATTGGAAAGGTATGGAGGGGGACTACGGGGTGGAAGTTGAGGTTTACAACCGAGCGGCCAACACCTGGGAGGTGGAGAGCTTCCTGCCAAGACTTTGGTTCTACAGCGGCGTCTGCACCATCTTCCTAGATCCATACCAGTGGGCTGAGCTTTTCCCCATTGATTCAACATAATGACCTCCTTTCCTGATGGGACTAAACTCAGGGTTGAGGAGTTCAGAAAGACATGTTCTTATCTTATTGAGGTTACAATGCGAACAGCCTGGTTCATCCCAGGATGCCATTGTGCCCTAGAATAGTGTGTTACATGATCCTCAGGTATTCTTGGATGTTTATAGGGCCTTGCTTGGCTGCTCAACAGGTGGTTATTTATACGTTGTATCATGTGTTTGAGATCTAAATTCCTGTCTGTGTGTTATTGAATGGTGCTTGTGAATTGTTAATTTTTTGCAGAGTAAGTATTATTGTTATCACAGATTAGGTATGAGTATATCACGGTTTTGGAATTGGAAATGCTGGAACTATGAATAAAATGTTTTCCTGAAAACTGGAAAATCCTCCTTGAGAAAACACTGTTAGTCTGTAGTGCTTTGGTGATCATTAACCCATCGGAATCCAGTCCCTTGGTTCCTGCGTCTGTGCCCTGCCATGGAAACACCCAAGCCAAGCCAGCACTGTAGTCTATGGCAACGGCCCGGAAGCGCCTGGTCACCTTGGCAACGTCGACTGGGAAGCACTACTTGCCCTCTACTTGCTCCTAAAGTTTCTTCTATCAGTGATTTCTTTTCGACTCTAGCCTTTTCCTTGTGTCGTATCGTTTGTTTTAATGCCATGCTAGGTTTTGACTTTATTTTATCTCGCCTAAGCTATAGCAAGCTGACGCTACAGCAAGGTTTCAGCGTCGTTAAATGAAGCCGCTACACGTTTAACGTCGCTTGCTAACATTTTATTGTTGAAGTTGCGTCAGTTTTGCGATGAGTTGTCAACGGGAGCCAGGTGCACACTCACCTCGACTGGAGGCTGTGATTCAGGTTGGTGACATGGCAGTAGCTGTCCACTGTGTTCATGACGTCTATCGTGTTTTAACTGATCTTTCCACGGAAGAAACCTGGTAATGTAACTAAATAGCCCCTTAGCTAATGCGAGTAAAGATGACGGAATGCCATTTATGCTAGCTGCTTCAGTTCCTAGCTCCCTTTTAACTGTTTAACTGTTTAACTGTAAAACAGGGAACAGCCATTTTTATTAGTAGTAACACCTAATGTGACAAGTCAAAATGTCTGCTATGAAAAAGTTCTATTGCAACTTACTTTTGAAAATAGCATTAAAACAGTGTAGAAATTGTTACACGTTAAAGTTAGGCATTCAATATTTGACTTGAGTAAAAGTATTAGCACACACTATACTTTAAGTACCAAGGTAAAAGCATTTACAGAATGCCCCATCTCAAAATGATATGTTTTATAATTGTATTGAAGAAGTAATGTAGGCATTACTTTAACGTTGCAGCTGGTAAAGACGGAGCTAATCTTAACTAGTAGGCTATATGGGTAGTTTTATCTATCATAATGCATCATCATTTGTTTATATCTTATATTCATAATATGAATTTGAAAAGTAACCACAAATTAAAGATTTAATATAAATGTAGTCAAGTAGAAGCGTAATGTAAAGTCACATATCAAAAGTTACTTAAAATTCTCCTTCAATTCTAGAGGAAATGCATTTTGTAACTTCCACTACTGTTGAAAGGAAAACTTGCAAACACAGTGGTATTAAATCAGTAAATCTTGTGGATAAGTTATTTCATGCTAATTCACATTTCTATGTGATACTTTTCAGAGGGAAATTCAGTTATATTACAGACCTTCAAAAAATATATAGAAATCATGTATTATAATTAAAATGCCCTAAACTATATAACGTAGTTAAAATGAGCCACAACTTGACCAGCTGCAATAATTATATGTTACTTCCATGGTAATTAATCAATAATAATAATTCAGTTATATCCAGTTCTGCATAATTGGTACCATTACTATTCAGTAAGTACATTTTGTTGCTTCTGTGTCTTCTTTAAAGTACACTTTTAAATGTGGTATTCCACCACCATTGTCCTCACAGTCTAGCCTCAGTGAGTTGAGACTTTCCCGTTCAGTTATGTGATGTGTTGGGCCGACTGGTGTGATTGTAGAAGTTGGAGGAGTCTCTGCTTCACTCAGATGGCAGCTCAGCAGAGAGGACTCCGACACATCGAGGTGATGGACAGCAGTCCGTTGTCACACCGACACGTGTCTCCGCCCGCATCCGCCAGATCATGGCCTGCAACCTGGCAGAACAGCCAGCTGGTAGGGAAGACTAAAGTGACCTCTAGTTCAGAATGAACACATGCAGCACAAACAATAGATATCAGTTATCATTATGCCCAATGTGGTCAGATTGACACATCTGTATGCACGAACTGTTGCCCTTCTCCCAGATGAGAGCTCTGAGGTCAGCGAGCTGGAGGAGAGCAGGGCCCTGAGGGAGCAGCTTTCTCCCAGCCAGATGGAGTGTGACCAGCAGCTAGTCAAGCAGTCCAGTCTCACGGACCGGGTAGGAGTAACACAGGGCACCGACATAGTTTCAGGTCAAGGTCAAGCTGTGGAACATTATTTACATTTTTAGCATTCGTTGTGCCCATGCTGATCTGGTAAAATAATGAATAAAACCGACTAAATGGGATGCACAGCTGATAATATCTAGATAAGCACAACTGATACATATCATCATCTAGTTAATTTGTGATTTGAACAGCAATATAACAAGGCAGCCATCTCCTGAACATAATTCTGTCAATATCAACATGTGCAACCACACTGATGACACCCACCTCTTAAGATAAATAGTATCTAAACACTTTCTCCAAGCGTTTACCACTTTCCAACCTAACTGTGTCTCCTAACTGAGACTACATTGGCACAAATTGTTTATGATGTCAGATGCCAGGGTATGTAATGCTGTAGATGTTTTGTTTGGAGATGGGATCAAGAAGGACAGCCAGAGCATTGACTGCAATAAGCGACATGCGTTTGAAATGGAATATGGTTACAGTAAACATCAGTGTACCACCACTCTTTCCAGCAGGGAAAGCCTTTTGGGGCTGAACAAACAAACAGTGGGAAGGTTGAAACAGCTTTGCATGTCCTGTAGCGAAAACCGAAGGGGGGGAAGCAGAATATACATATACAGACTCACGATTGAATTAATGAAACTTGGCACAAGCACATATTTTACGTCATGCATTTTTCTTTAATTAGCTGCTGTAGAACTACAGTTTACATATTACAGTGATTACTGTATAAGCGTCCATTGTGTGTGTGTGTGGGTGGGTGGGTGAGTGTGGATGCGTGTGTGTATGTGTATGTAAGTGTAAATAAGAGAGGGGAGGGTGGTTCATGAAGGGTTTCCTTGTGGTCTGTTGGGGTAGACTCAGACCCCCTGTGCTCACGAGGACCGGCGTCTCCCTTCACAGCCCCCCATGGTTGCCCCTCCATGTAGCGGCTGTTGTTTTGGGGGAAAATTGTGAAGGTCACTGGCCTCCTCCCTTGAGACTGTCGAAGAAAAAGCTCATTTTTCACGGCGCACAAAGCAGCCATTCGTGATAACACTGCCCTCATTCTGCTTCTTAAATCTAATGAACTCCCACTGCTTGCTTTACTCTTGGAACTTATTTTAAAACCAAGGCTATAAATATAACTTAATTAGCTTGGCATATATATATATACTGTATATATATATATACTGTATATATATATATATATATATATATATATATATAGCATATTGATTTTGTTGATATTTTTAGATGTGTGAAAAGGCACTAAACATAAGCAAGTGAAGTGTTGCTCATACTGAGGATCATTTTGAAGATTGCCAGGTTGTTTTCACTAATATCCCAGAAATGATCACTGTTAATGCCGCCAAATGTTTTATCCAGTCGTGTCTCATAAGTCGAGAGGTTCATTACAAGACTCCTGTTGTGACTTGTCTCTTCCAGAGAAAGCTCCTGTCTCTTCCTTACTCCCTGCAGAACAGCATAATTGTTTTGCAGCTGTGCTGTGATGTGATGTTAATGCAGCGTGCTAATCAATGCCCCGGAGCCAAATATACTGCCTTGGGTGTGGCATCTGTGTGGAGGTTACATTAAGGCCAACAGTCTTACCTGCATAAAGCTTCCTCCCTCAACATTCACTGGCAAAGAGATCACAGAATATCATCTCATATCATATAATGAATATATCATATATCATACAGTATGAGCTGTTTATTTTCTCAGCATGTTTTGGAGCTCAAACTCACCACCGGATCTCAAACATGGGGTGTGGCAATAATTTAATAATGTTTATTGGCTTTCAGTAGTATCATACTATGCTGATATGAAATCCTGTTGTTGAAATTGAAATCATTCCAATGTCATTTTAAGACAAACTGACCAAATGACTTATGGAGTTGTCCGTGTGAAGAGATTTGTCTGATAAAGTACATAGAATTAAAACACTGTCGTTTGTTGAAAGTAATATAAATATTGTAAGGAAGATATTGGAGCATAAAAAAGAAAATTGTTCTTAATATTGATATCAGCCATATTACCCATATCCATTATCTTTCTTAGTCTTGAAATAACAACTTTTACTGTGTATTTTGTTGAAAAGTAGCTTTTGAGAAGCATACTGGTCAATGAAATCCTGTGAGAAAACCTTTTCCAACAGCACACCATTATTCCCTGGATATTTTATATGGAGTATTGTATCTAAAATTTGGATCCAAACATCCATCCATTGTCATCCACTTATCTGGGGCCGGGCCACAGCAGGTTCAGCAAAGTATTCCAGTATTCCCTCTCTCCAGCAATGTTTCTCAGCTCTTCTTGGGGAACTCCGGCTCAGCTCCCTCTTCACCACAATGGTCTGGTACAAAGCCCGTGTCACTGCTGACGCTGCAACCAAATGGCTTGTCTATCTCATGCTCCAGTTTACCCTCGCTCATGAACAAGACCCCGAGATACTTGAACCAGCTCGCTTGTGATGGTTTTCTGGTGGGCCTTGATCATTTGCACATTTCTCATAATTCTGCCTCTAAGGGCTGCAGTGTCATGTCCCTTGTTCCCCAGTTTTTTTAATACGTTGCTGAAAACCACTCAAGGTTCAAACAAGCAGCCCTCATAACTACCTCCAGGCCAACTTGGTCCAAACCTTTTGGGATCCGATTGATGCAATGTGACCACGTATCATCATTACAGTTTGTTAAGCACTTGAAGTACCAAACCAATGACAGGGAATATTTAAAGCCAGCAGCAGGAAGGTCTTAATGTCTCTGTGGGCTTTGATTTCTCCAGCAAAATTACCATGTTGTCTTGTCATTGTCCAGCAGATTTGATGACAATGTGAGTCTCCGCACGTTGCCTGCAACCTCAGGGTGCCGATAAGACTCCAGGAAGTTGCTTCTTAAATAGACCCACACCTAAACCCTGTTTCATCATTTTTCTCATCTCACTCCTGTCAATAGACCAAAAAATGAATTCCAAAATGTTTATTATTCCTTTAAAGCATCGAACAATCCAGTTTGAAATAAGGTTAATCCCTTTGAGATGTATTGAGATGAGGTAAAATATGATACCCAACTATCACGTTTCTTTCTGAAATGCATCTGATCCTCATAGTGTCAGAATGCCAGCTGAAGCAGGCCCACCAGTGAGTGTGTGACAGTTGAGAAACCTGCATAGTTATCCCAAATCCCCATTTATCTCCAACTTTCCTTATGTCTCTTTGACCTGACGGTAAGACCATTAACGCAATGTTCAGTCACACCTGTACCCTGAAAGCCTTCCTTTGTGTCTCTGGTAAGTCACTCAGCGTGACCTCTGATGACCCCAGAAAATTGCACATGAACCAGGATAAACCTTGACCCAGTTTGTGAGTTGGATGGCCTCAGAAGGTGGGAGAACATGTTGTGGATTCTGAACCCTCTGCATTGCTTTTAGAGCCCTGCTAGGGTGCATATTCTCAGACCCTCTATACCCTCCTGCCTGAACACTTAGCAAATGGCTACACAATACTGCAGTGTAGCAGTCATTTGGATAAAGATAAACTCCTGCTGAATGATTTCTGACACCAACTGCCATTCACCAGTGCCCTCTGAAATCCTGAATCCCCTGGGTCTCTGCATAAGAACCCCGTCAAACATAGTTGGTGCTGATAAAGCCTGTTTTTAGGGATTGTGTTACTATCCCCCCCTTTTGCCCTGCAACCCCCTCTGTTCCAGTTTGTTTTGCCTCGTTGGCACAAACCCATTCATTTAGGCTGCAGTTTAAATGGAACCCTGCCAAAAGGTCTCAAACTCTCAACTATCATGAAATTGTAAAAATGAATTGCCTTCCCCAGAGCAAATATTCTTAAAAGTCCATCACAGCGTTGAATTTTTGATGAAAGTATACCGTTAAACCTTTTCAACATTTGACTACTCATGTTACCTGACTTTAAAGTCAAACGTTAAGCACACTTTTCAGTACTTTTTCTCGTGTCAAGAGTGTGTAATCAGACATGAAGTCTTGGAATGATAGACTGATATATGTATGTGTGTGTAGTTTTTTTTTTACAGCATTGTCCTTGTCAGAGGCATTGTGTTAAGGGCTGCAAGGCCAACCACATGCTTGTGAGAACACAGCGTGTATTATTAGTTTGGCAGTATTTAAACAGATCACTTGTATCCCTGTATGCCATCACAGCAGCTGTCCCCATAACCCAAAGGTTCACTCCGTGGTAACGTGCTCACAGCAGCTCCCCCTCCTTGCTTGCATTCTCCCTGTTTGTTATCCCACATTGTGTAATTACCGTCAGCGATGATACATAAACAGCTTTCACAATCAGCTGGGGCTCTTTCACGGAGTCAGCACTCGGGGGGTAATGTGAGGGGAAGGGGTATGTTGTTGAAGTAGGATAGTACGTTTTTTGGGCAGCTTGGGGGCGATGGACATCCGCTCCAGCTGTGTTTAGGAATCTGACAGATAGTGCACTCCATTAATTCCCTTTATTAAGCCTCTGAGCCCAGGCCAAGCCAGGGAAAACGATTGCAGCTGTAACCCTTCACATGCTGGCTGGACTGTGTGCTCACGGACAGATTTTGCTTTGGGTGAATCCAAGATAGGACTCAGGATGTGGACTAGTTGCTGGATAGGCCTGGAAATGTATCTTTCTTGAGATAAACAGGATTGATCCACAGTGCCAATGTTATAGCGAGGAGGGAATTGACTTCAGGAATGCATAGCAAGAAAATTCCAAGACATAAAAAAAAGTAAAATCATTAGATAACTGGTGAGTTATCAGATCTCAGAATGTTGTGACATTAGGTCAGCGAGAGAATATTGTAATCATAACTTGGTAACTGAAATGGATTGGATTTTGATCTACCACATGAGCGAGGCAGCTAGTCTTGGCCCAAACACCAAAGCCTCCACAAGGGCCTTGAAAATGATTCTCTTGTTGCTTGTTGGCAGATGAATCAAAGCAAGATTATCCCTTGATGTTGTTTGAAATATTTATCAAAAGAGACAATACAAGGAGTGGCACAAATCATAAATATCAGGAAATATAAAAGGCTAATTCAAAGCACATTTTAAGAGGCTGAAAAGTCTTTTACTTTGGAAACATAAGCAGGGCTCAAGACACAGATACTTAGAAATAAAAAAGAGGGGCATAGCCACCATATGGAGGCATAAAACATACCATGACAAAATGTTGTGTTTTTATAAATTGCATCTTGAACATTGTCGCAAAATGGCAGGAGATGACCTCAAAGAGTCGGGCTACATCAGGAGTGGGCTCAGCACACTTCAGGGGGCCGCGGAGGCTGCGAGAGAGCGATTGTACTCTGAGGCAGATCGTAAATAGCAAGGGTGTTCAGTGAGCACACTTCTGGGCCCCCAGTAAGCCCTGTAAGCCCCTGGGTTAGGGCAGATGGAGCACTTGGATTACTCGCCTCCCTCTTTTGCCTTTTTACAGTCACCAATGGATGGATGTGTTGTGGGGAACAATGAGTTCAAACTAACTTGGAGATGAGGGTGATGAGATTAAATGATGCATGCAGAGCGAGGGAGAAGATGGTGATGTAGTGGAGTTCAGTGAAGGTGGTGGTCTCCACATCACACTGTTATGACGCCCTCTTGGGAGCTTCCTGCACGGAGCATGGCTAATCCAGAGCAGCCTCCGGCCTCGTGCTTTACAGCTGACTGGGGAGAAACAATAAAAAAGCATCCCCTCTGTAGCGTGTGGAGCAGGGGCGAAGCGCTGGCTAGAAGCCCGCACATTGCATTAACGTATGAAAAAGTGCAAACAACCTGCTCTACAGGGCAGGGTGGGGACCTTTAGGAGTTGCCATGGACACCTGGTCACTGAGTGCACAGCAAGGTAGGGAGGGCGTAGAGCGGCAGCAGTTGTTGATGGAACTGAATTAGCCATACATATGGGCAAATACATAATAATGAACACCTAATAGTGTAAGTCAGTTGCACACATACAGTAGATACACATCTGCAATATGTGTGTAATTTGCATGACTTTCCAACTCTGATGTCATGATGTTATTTTAGAAAGACCACTACTACTACGAGATTCCAGAAAATACAAAATTCAAGTTCAAAATGAGAACAGTATAGCTTTGCTTCAGACTGGATAAAGGTTGTGATATGACATTGTTCTCACCGACGGCAGTTTGCACTTCCATAAACCCTAAAAGTTTCACTGTCTGCATCATTTGTTTGCAGATAAACGCCATTACATGAAAACAAAGGACAAGTTTCCTTGCATAGTTATGTTTACATTAGTGTTAGTCACCAAAACACATTGTTGTGTTGTATCCTTGAGGCCTGATCAACAGGGTGAATGTATTTCCTTCCTCGTTACATTTGCAAAGCTGTGTTTTTTTTAAATTTCAAATCCTGGATTGTTAACATCCTTGTTTACTAGCTAGCATGCTACTACATTGCCCTTATTGGTGCATTGCTACATCTCTCTGTGTGTTTCTGCCAGAAACACAAACCGACGGCAGGACTTTGTGTTGTCTGCCTGACTACTCGTACGTATGCATGTGTGCAATTCAAATGAAACAGAGACTGTTGGGCAAAGGCCCTGTTCTCACCTGGCATTAACATGTGTCTTGGCTGATCCAATCACAAGTACACAGATCTAATTCTACGTCTATTCACCTGGCAGGGGAATGCGTCTCGAGTGACCACTCGCGACCGGATCTCACTTCTCTGTTCTATGTGCAGATACAAATAATTTCCGTTTGCAAAGACAAAAGACATTGTTGTTTTAACCGGCTGGAGGCAGGAATGCAATTCCCGTGCCTATTCTGCCAAAATGTTTTAAAAGAAGAAATCAAAACAATACAGACTGAGTCTATTCTTTGGCGAGTTCCAGGCAAACCAAAACGGCCAAGATGTTTGACACACTCATAATATATCTCCATGTGCTTTTGGAAATGTTCAGATGCCGTGGACGAAGCCAGCTCACGCAATTTGAGAGGCAACTGAAAATGAGAAAATGGAGGAACACGGCTTTGGTGACATATTTCCTATAGTTCCTTGTTGGGGGTCACATCAGGAAGCACTGGTGTTTACACTCCAAAAAATATGTGGTTAAATGCATCCCAGACCACCTCAGCAGTGATTTGAGTGATGGGATCACAAAGCGTCTCGGTGGTCATTTTAACTTGTAGTTAGCGCCATCCACTTGTGATCCTATCGCCAAGTGTAAACGGGGTCAAAACCTCGATACCTTTAAGGTACAATATCAGCTGAAATGACATTATCTGAATCTGCATTATTACCAATTCACGGAGCTCTTTTCAACACTGGCATTAGTAACGTTTATATTGTGTACACTAGGAGGTGATCAACTGGGGGCCATTTCTCATTGTTGCACCAGTGCACCCAAATTGGTTAATTTGGTGTTGCTTATTCTTCCTCTAGGGAGCAATATTAGTAGCAAATATATGGAAATAACTAAGCCTTTTGTATTCATGCGTTTTTTTGTGTGAGTTTGATTTAGTTTTGCTGTGTTTTCATTACTTGGTGTACTATGGTCTCCGTTGTACTGTGGTCCCTTTTCCCAAAGTTGTAAAAGCATTAGACTTCCCTACTGCATACGGTTCCAACTGTGGATTGTGCTCATGTGCTGTAATAAACCATATGTGCTATGGCCGTGTATTCAACATGTATTTAAAGTACATGCTTGTTAGTAAGTCAGTGTTATTGCTATATTTTTGCCAAAATACTTGAAAAGATGCATAATCACTAAAGCTCCACACACAGCTGTTTCCAGGAGTCCCTTTAAACACAGCTGCTGCAGTTCTGCGTGTTTCAAACACTCCGCCCATGCTGTTCCTCCCTTCTCAGTCCCCAAAGCTGTCACTTCAACAACGGGTAGTAAAAGAAGCTTTTGTGCTCTCTGGGTTCTCGCCGAAAAACACCAAAAGCACAGAGCCAAATGCATGATGGCCATTTGTAGTATAAAATTCTGAAAAGGGCATTTGAAAATGTGTTAATAATGGTGGCAAAGTGGCTGGGTTCAGTGGTGAACAGTGAGGCTATTGTCTTGGCTCTCTTGGAGCCTGCTGGAGAGATTAAGCACCCAGAGAAGAGATGAGGTACAGAAGAGAGGTGGGAGGGACTGGGTCGCAGGGTTGATTTGAAGGGCTTGGATGGTGGTTTGGAGTGTGTTGCAGGGGAGGGGGCTCCCTCGCTCTCACTCTCTTCCTCTCTTTTTTAAATGAGAAGTCGGCAAGGGCAGCTGGAGGCACGCAGCGTGTTGTAGTGCTCTAGGGCCATGTGGTTTGTATTAGTGAGGACAGGGTGTCTGGCACCAATAGAGAGTGGGTGGTGCAGGGGGAGTTTAGGTTGTGTGAGGTTGAGAGGTTACAGGACATTTGGATTTCAGATATGAGATTCCACGATGACAAAGACCAGCGCATTGTGTAGCTTTGTTTTGAGATGCAGTCGACCGATACTGACATGCACATACAGACATACTGTATTGGATATTAACACTGTAACCCCTCCCCCCACCTTAAAAACCTAGCTACTGAGGTCCAGTCCTCACGCTGAATTAATCCTGCAGGTCTCTAGATTGGTTTGGTTAATCATGTGTTGACCATTACAGAATTTCTATTCCTGTGGGAACATACTAGGCACATATTTAATCTCAATCAGTAATTATGTCATGGTATGATAGGATGGTTTTAATGACCAATCAAGAGCGCTTTATTGTAAGGGGTTGTTTTTGGCATTAACATGCATTCATCGAATAGGCTACCAGAAAAATGCATCAAGCAGAGCTCCCAAGCATTGACTTTTTCACAAACACAGCCCACAGTGAACTGCTGAAACTGCTAAATGACTTGTCCCAATGCAATCATGTGCTTCAGCCAGACTATTAATCATTGGTATCCAGATCATTACAGTAGAATGAGAGAGAGTAATATAATGCAACCCATCACATTTGGTGTGAAATAAATCCTTGTTCGGGATAATGCAGCCAGTACAACTCACAATACCACAATAGCTGCAAAAATGACCAAAGCACACCTCCATTACATCCTGTCATTTAAACAGAATACAATTGCTTTGTAGGGGTGTTTATTGTCAGTCACTCAGTGCAGTGTACACTACATATTGTAATGTACAATATCCTGTTGCATCGTCACATTTGCTAAACATCCGTTGTGACCGATTCAATCAGCTCGATCAGATGCTGATGCTGCAGTCACCGGTGGACTCGGACCAGGACAGTGTATCGCCAGGGTTACTGCAATTGAAGAGCAATGAGAGAGCTTACAAGCAAAAACTGCAGGTGTACCAGGAGGCCCAGCAGAGACAAGCCCAACTTGTTCAGAAGCTTCAGACCAAGGTGACTATGTCAATAAATGGACCTCATGATTCATAAATTGTTGCATGAAAATATAGAGTTAATTTGGCTCAACTGTGCACCGCAGGTTCTTCAGTACAAGAAGAGGTGTGGGGAGCTAGAAGAGCAGGTGCTGGAGAAGACCTCGGAGTCAGAGAAGACGAGATTGTTGGTATGTCTAAACTGTAGCATCACCTTCAAGGATCCGTATTAGATATAATATTCAAATCCAAAGTTCAAAGGGCCTGCTAGGGTCCACTAGAGGCCAGTCAGCATTATAACAGTTTCAATATGTTAAAATATTTACAAAAATATTCAGTAGGATATTATAGAGTTAAACTTGTGTTTGTTATAACGGCAGGGATTATTTTTGCTTAACTAGTTGTAAAGGAATCATACATAACAAAAAAATAAAACATGGGCTTTTCATGCCACAAATAAGATTTGTGCTTCTATTTTAATGCATTTTATTCACCCAAATGTTATTCTTGGCTGAGTGGCCTCCACAGAGATTCACTGTAATTATGTTGCTTTATAAATATTAGGTAACTAATGTACTACTGCCACCACATACTGAAGTGTTATCAGGATGCCAATAGTAGTGGTGTGTGTGTGTGTGTGTGTGTGTGTGTGTGTGTTCAGCTGCAGGCCCACCTGGAGTCCTCTCAGCGTCAGCAGCGAACAGAGCAGGATCTCAACATGGCTATCCAGAATAAGTGTGCTCAGCTGGAGGAGGAGCAGAAGAGGTGAGTGATGGGCACCATGCAGTGCAAGTAGCCGGGTACTCCAGCCAATAGAGAAACCTTGTACAACTTCGGTAGTCGTAAGTAATATATATTAGGGAGTTTTAAAAAAAGTATAAAAAGGTTTGGAATCCAGAAACCATCTACTGCGGCAGGGAGTCGCTTTTTGGGTGCAGACTTTGAGAAGTAAATTTATGGATAAACCTGATAAAAATTTACTTTTTATTTCTGTTTTTCATTGAGAAGCAGAAATCAAGCCGAACTATTTCGGAGAAATGTGCGGATCAGAGACATTCCCAGCAGTTCTTTGAGATATCCTGCTGTTTTCCCCTACCCCTGCTGTAGGGAGAAGGCAGAACCTGCCCTTGGCAGATAATCTTAGTATCCAATTTGTCAGAGAAAATTAGTTGGCTCACTTCTCCAAAGCATTTTAATGATGCTTCACATTAAGTGTGGGCCAACCTCTGCAGCTGGGGCCAGGTTTTAATGCCCTATGATTGATGTAGTTATGGAACTTTATTTGAAATGCCCAGGGCACAGACCTGATAATTCTTACTGCCTAAAATATCACTCACTGCGGAGTTACCAGGATCCATCCCCTTAAGCACTTTGTAATGTAAGTGCATTGTAGTGATTAAGTCTACAAGCACCATGTTTCTGCTTATTATTGGGATTACAGCCTCTCCCTTTAAACCTAATATCATCCAATACATGCAAACATGGGTTTGGCTTCCTCTCAGACAGATAACCAAACAAAGCAATGTGGCCTGCCTTACTGTAACAGGGTGCGTGTTAAGTGTGCGAATGATGTAAACATTTTGGTAAATGACTCTACAAGCGGATCTGGTTGATATTAAATCTAAGTTGACACAGACATTATAAAACTGTCTCACATGTTCGCCCTGTAAGCCTGAATGGCAAGTGTGGATCTAAAGGCCGCAGAATGACAGAATGACAGACAGACATTTGTCAGTGTGATGCCGTTTGTTATTTCCAGGTGTATCAGCCTCAGCCAAGTCAACTCTATGCTGAGGGAACAACTGGATCAAGCAGGCACTGTCAACCAGGGGCTCACAGAGAGCCTGTGGAAGGCCCGCGAAGACGTTGACTTGTGTGATACCCGTCTGCGCAGAGAGCACGAGGTGAGAAAAAAAACACAAAAATGAAGTGCTTGAGTCAGAAAAGCAACAGGGAAAGCTCAAGTTTATCCCTTTTCTGCACACAGATTGTGCAATTAAACTCCTGTTGAGTTCACATGGGGTAGGAATTCCATTCATAGCCAGTTTTGTCAATTCATTCTCATTCCCTGTTCATTTCATTGCTATGAATTTTGAGTTGTTGTTTCCTGTGAAAACATTCCAACTGCTGAGGGGGAGGAACATTTTGTGCAAACAATCTGGCGTTCGTGCTGTAAATGGGCTACATCTGTTGATTCAGGGAAATCCAATTATTTGTATGTGTGCCAGTGTGAGTCCAGGAGTTCCAGTACTGCATCGGTTTGGGATCACAATAAAAATGATGGGTAAAATACCATTGCCACCCCCCCCCACCCAGTCCTCTAGTTCCCGTGTTGTCTGCTTCTCACTGCAGACGTGCGCCTCCCGGCTGAGTCGTGAACAGGCTCGTGTCAGAGCACTGTGGCGCCAGGCTGCTTCCCTGCGGAGCACTTTCACCCAGCTAAGGACTTTCACTGACAGGTGAGCGTGGCATGCTGCCAGAACCCCTCCAGCGACTCAGGATTCCACAAGAACCCCCACTTCTCTTGTGTCTCACACTCACGACTGCAACCGCAATCCATCTCTCTCAGCCAAGGATCAAAGTGGAACAGGTCAACAGGGTCGCCAGTCGCCCTGCTCATTGTTTCCTGACTGGGGGGACAGAGGGCTTAAGGTGTCGAGCCTCACTGTTGAAATCATCCATCAGGACAAAGCTTGAGCCCTATGAGACATGGCGTCTATCATGTCGAACCACTGTGAGCCCTGCTGAAGAGTAATTTGTTTTAATAATGATTGCTCAGCTCATTGACAGCTGTACAGTTCTGTAATTTAAACTGAAGACACTTCAAAGTGAGCCCTGATCCAAGAGATTAACCGCTAGAGACATCCATCCCTTTCAAACACAAACAGACATGTTTTTAGTTGGAATAATGGCTTACAACTGTATGAGCCAAAACAGCATGTCATTTGTCAGCCTTACTCTTTTGGATGTTTCATAGGTTATGATACGTTCTGTAAAGCTTGATGGGCATTATTCTGTTCAACAGGACACTCTCTGACATGCGCGGGGAGTATGTCGCTGCTAGCAGGCAGCTGCATGTTGCCTGTATGAACTTAGAGGCCAGAGTAACACAGGAGAGCACCTCTAGTGGTGTGGAGATGTCAGCACTTGAGAGGCAGCTTCGGGACAAACTAAAGGAGGCCATGCAGCTTCAGGGTCGCTGGGATGCAGAGAAAGTTGAACTTAACTCCAGGTAAAGTCATCTCACTCTCTCTCTCTCTCTCTCTCTCTCTCTCTCTCTCTCTTATATATATATATATATATATATATATATATATATATATATATATGTGAAATTACAATATATGAAATGGTCTATCTGACCAGGATCATAGAGAACAAAAATTTGAAGTAGAAATTTTAGGTGTGAGGTCATCTATAGAGCAATCGTTTGACAGATTACACAATTCACATTCTTCCTATAATTGAAAATAATGCCTCATGTAACCCCAGACTTTTACATAGGCTTTGATCATTAAAATCCTACACATCATGCTAGTTTCATTGTCTCTGCACTTCAGTCAGAGCATTGCAGGGATGTCAGTGCCTTTGTGCTCAGAATCTTAGCTGCCTTTTGATCTCATCAGAAGTCATTGTTGCTCCCATAATTCAATGAAGAGAATATGATAGTGTTGATGGTGTAGTAGAGGAGGATTACATGCCAGGCGTGTATCTTCAGTGTCTAAGTGCATGTTTATGACGTGTCCATTTCCATGCATTTTGATCTATATAGAATCGAGGAGCTGACTGACACAGTTAAACACCTCCGCGGCCAGAACAGTGAGAAGGATTCCAGCCTCGACACCATGCAGATCAGTCTGGACAGGATGGTGAGACCTTCCAAATCACGACTGGAAGGTGGTAGATATAGGGGTGATTAAGGGGGCTAAATTGTCTGTAGTCTGGACCCTAGGCTTGATAAACTCCACAACTTCCTTGTCTAGAGGGCTGCAGTCTGGGGAATGTCAGGCTCGCTCTATGTGTGCTGCTTATCGAACTTCATGGTTTCCTGCTCAGGAGACGAGGAGAACAGAGGATAAAGCAGAGATGGAGGACCTCCACACAGAGGTCCAAACCCTCCAAAAGATTTTATCTCATGTTCACCAGGTCAGAAAAAAAACAACACACTGAGCTAAATCATGCATTTGGTTAGCAAACAAAAAGGTTAATGTTTTTTTTTTTTCCGTCATTATATCTGCCATATCCAGTTGGTTGGTGGTGAGGGTGATGGCAGTGGCTCTGAAAGTGCATCCTGCTCACCTCTTCCAGGCCGGTCTCCTCTCAGGAATACTACCCTGATGGCTGTGCAGAGCACTCTCTCCAAGCACCAGAAACAAACGCAGGTCCAACAAAGTGGCTGGTCTTTGTGATTCCTATTGTAGAAGTTTTAGAACAGTGGCTCCAAACCTGAGGACAGGAGCTTAAACATAATCTCTAATGTCTGCTTTTTTCTTGGGAAATACGGTTTGTTTTTTAATGACATCATACTTGCCAAAAATGTGGGGAACCTTTGAGAGAAAATATATTTTTTACATCGTGTAATGACATTTCACCAATTTCCTTTACCGACCCACCACAAACAACGCACCGACATTGAAACCACAGGACCTGAGAAGGTGTCTGGACGCTGCCCTGGAGCAAGGAGAAACACTACGTGATCGCCTGCGGGAGAAGGACACTGAGAGGAGAGATCTGGAGCAGAAGATGCAGGAAGTTAGAAATGAAAGTCAGGAGGCTAAAGCAGCTCTGGAGGAAAGTCTCAGAGACAGCAACAGATATCACTGCTCCATGGAGCTCATGTCCAGGTAGATCATGCAGCTAGCATCCTTATGTAATGCAGCTTCAAGACTGAAGATAATATGTAGTTACTCTGTAATTTATATTTTGGGGAAAATGATAATATTATAATAATGATGACAGTTATTATTATTATTATTATTATTATTGTTTGGTTTTATGTTTAGTGAAGCAGAAAGTATTCTCAGTCATCATCAGCACATATTTAAATGTATGAAAACCTTATTCAAAAAAGAATTGAACATCATAAAATAAATATTTCTTATGTTGTAGTTTGAAGATTCTCAGTCCTCCAGATCATCATGGTAATCTTTAAAAGCTTTATTGTCAGCAACTGGTCTTGCTTTAGGTTGTTGAAGACGTATCTCCTCTCATCCAAGAGGCTTCTTCACTTCTAACTGACTAGTGGGAGTCTCTTCTTGTAGGGTCGTTAATAAAGTTCGCTTGAGGGCTGGGTGGGTCCAGGAGTCGCATGCCTCTCACAGTATTAACGACCCTCCAAGAAGTTAAATACGTAAAATCCCCACTAGTCAGTTAAAACTGAAGAAGCCTCTTGGATGAGAAGAGAAACATAAAACCTAAACAAGTCCAGCTGCCTACGATAAAGCTTTCAAAGATTCTGATACTCTACAGTGTTTTGTTGTTTCTTTCAGAAAAATCAGTGAAAAAGTTTAATTTTCCAACAACGTATCTTCACATCCCACATTCCCTCTGTCTCTTTCTTTTCCTCTGCCTCTCTGCGTACATCTCACAGTGAGAAGGGCAGCCTGGAGAAGCGGATGTCAGGGCTGCAGCAGGAAGTGGACTCCCAGCGTGCCGAGCTGGAGGTACTGCGAGGCTCATCGGTGGAGCTTCAGAGACATCGGGACCTCCTGAGGCAGCAGCGAGAGGATCTGGAGATGCAGCTGGCACGCCATCGCACAGAGGCCCAAAGAGGGTACAGCATGAGCAACGGAGAATGACCGTTACACAACACGCATCCCGTCACCCGTGATTTTTTTCAAGCCCCGTTTGTTTACAGTTCAGATCAGTAACACATGTCATTCTCCGGCCGGCAGTGCACCCATATGACATTTGGATGAAAATGTAAATGATTTACATTGCATTACTGCTCTCATGCAAGAGGAAAACTTTGTTTCCTCCTTTTGAGGGTTTCTTTTGCTCAAAAAAATGTGATTAGCTGAGAATTGGAGCAGGACATGCGATACAGCAAAAAAAGAACTCCCTCAGTGTTCTGGCCTTTGGCACCAACATTTCCCCATCTTTCAAAGTGGAGATGGATTGCTGTTATGGGATTTTTTTAATATATAAATAATATGCGTGTGTGTGTGTAAATAAACTGCGTGAGAAAATCATGTATGCGTTACACTTTATGTTTCAGTGAGAGGAGTCTGCAGGAGCTTGAAGGAAAGCACTCAGTTCTGCGTAGAGAGCTTGTGACAGCGAAGGAGGCTCTGAGTCAAATCACCCTGCAGAAGGAGGTGCTGGGGGACGATAAGGCCAGTCTCGCTCTGGCTCTTAGCAAGGTAGACTGCTTTGTTCTGCACCAGATAGCCTGATCTGTGTAACTACATTCTCCTCGAGGGTATAAATCCTTCTCATATTTATGATTCACTTCACAGATGGAATCCCAAAGTGCTGCACATGAGTTAGCCCTGACCAAACTGCAGAATCAGGAGGCTACCAACAAAGATTCTTTGGCTAAAATGGTTGCCCTGAGCGAAGGCTTAGCCAAAGACAAGGTGGAACTCAATCGTATTCTGCTGCAGGTCAGTAGCCTTGCAGTTGCCCTGTAACAGTGATAGAAAGCAGAGTTGAACAGAACAGAGGTGACATATTTGAGCTTCCCTTCCAGACAGAAGGTGAGAAGACAGAGCTTGGTGAACGGAGACGGGAAGCTGAAATGGAGCGGGCAGCAGCCAGGGAGGAGACTGCACGGGTGCAACAAGAGATGATGAATCTGCTGGCTGAGAAACAAGCCCTGGAGAGCGCCCACAGCCACTTGCAGGATATCTGCCAGAAGCTTGAAGCAGAGCTGAGCCTGCTGCAGAAGGAGAACGCTCAGGCCACGGACCAGCTCTCCCAGGTCAGAGACCCCCTGCCACTCACACACCACCTCAGCCTCCATCCTCCCAACTCCCACCACCTGGGAGAAACACGTTGAAGTTATTTATAGCTAACAGGTTCTTGGAGCTTGTTGTCACATTACAATGTATTGGAGGCACTGGACACATCTGCTATGTTTTTTTTTTCTTCCAAATGGGATATGGAGAACATTTTGACCCCCACTGTGCTTTATGAGTAACTTGGGACATAACAAGCAAGGGAACTTCATGAACAAATGTGGAGTGGAAAAGATAAATTGATATACATATAATATATCCAGTGGGGGATAGTGATAGACCCCATAAATTAACACCTAAAGTATTCCCATTCTTCCCTCACCAGATCTAGATCTCTGTGTTTCGTCCCTTAAAGAATGAAAAGAATCCTCTCCTGTTTTGTTATGTGTTCTGAATGTGAAACTAGGATATTCCTGTTGGTCTCGGTTAGAATATAACAAACTCAAACAATTTGACAAATTCCTTCCAAATATTTTTAGATAGCTTATCTGTAAAAATAAATCCACGGTGTATAAAACAAGCCCTGGAGTGGTCTCCATTGCACTAAGGTCATGTTTCATCCCCTTATTGGGCACAACTCACATCTATAACATTGGTGTACTTCTTCCACTTTCATATTTTCCTAAGGAGAGGCTTAAAGACATCATGTGCTAATATTTAGTCAGTGTGAGTTCATTTTAGTTTGGTTTGAAACCAACTTGCAGTGATTGTTGCTTTTCAAACCATTCGTTGCAGTGAAATATTAGAAGTTGCAGGGGCCCATTATAGATTTGCCCAGGGAAATACACTTTTTAGATCTTATAGTTTACAATAAACATTGTCTTCTGTTTCAGAATATCAAGTTTGAGAATAACTTATGAATGAATAGTTCAACCTTTTGATAAATAAGCCTTCTTGCAGAGAGTTAGATGAGAAGACCGATGCAGCGCTCTGGTTGGTTTAGCTTAGCATAAAATACCTAACATCAGCTCCAAAGCTCACTAATTCACACATCATACCTTGTTTGTTTAAAGTGTACACAAACAGTAATGTAAAGATGACAGACTGTGGTTTTACGAGGGGTTGCGTGCTGGAACTATTTCTTGGCTTGGCCAGTGCAGTCTTGTTGTCGTAGGGAGGTTGCCAGGCAAGCAGCAGAGACTTCAGGAAGTAACTGGCCATGCCAAAAAATAGTTTCTGCATGTAACCCCTTGTAAAATCACAACTTGTTGTTTTTACACTTGGGTTTTTGTACTGAGTAAAATAAACAAAGATATAACATATTTTAGCTTTAGACATACCTATAGGGTAATATACGTTTGGACTAACCTTCCAGTGTGTCCATTCTTAATGCTAAGCTTAGCTAATAGCCTGCTCCAGCTTTATATTTAACATACATTAGCGTGGTATTGATCTTCTCATCTAACTTTTCGTAAGGAAGCAATTCAGTTTGAAAACATTGAAATATTGTTTTAAATGATATATGAAACTTGTCGACTGTCGATGTCAATGTGGAGCTTAATAAATGCTGAATAGAATTCAGCAGGTTTCACATGGCCTGCACATGTCCCCACTTCATGATTTTTCTTGCTAGATATGTAGCTAGGTCCTGTGGTGTGTCAGAGTGATTTAAGTGGGAACTGGAAAACAAACCTAACCCCACTAATCATTTTTGTTTTGCTCCAAGCGGTGCATTTGTTATGGCCCTGCAGTTTCTATACACTGTCATGAGTCGCTTAAAGTTTGTTTCATTTATGCCTCATAACAGCAACAAGAGTGGTATGTAAAGTTCAACGTTGGTACAGCAAATGTGGATGCAAGTGTAGAGGTTGGGATTTTCATTCTCAGTCCAACAGACACACAATACTGACCGTGGTCCTTCTGCTGCTAATACTCCTACTCATGAAACATTTGTTACCCACTTAGGACAATATACATATGACATGTCTAATACTATAGTTTGAATGCATGTAATACTTGACTGTTTAGTCTTTATTTTGTCTGCTTTAAGCAAAACGTATACATGAATTATTGGGCTGCTAAATTAAATTAAAACATCTTTAGTTCAGTTGAACTAAAAAAAAAAAATAGTTAGTTGGCTCGGAATATCTTTGGTTAAGGACAGCCCTGATTTATTACTTGGTGGTGTTTGTGTGTGTGTGTGTGTGTGTGTGTGTGTGTGTGTTTGTTTGTCTGTGTCCAGGTCAACAGGCAGATGCAGACTGTGTCAGTGGAGCTGTGTGCGTGCAGGAAGGAGCTGGAGACACGGACCACAGCCCTAAAGAGAGCTACCCACGACAGGGAGGAGCTGGCCAAGGCCAGGGCTGCTCTGGATGTCAGGCTTAACGCCGCTGACCGAAAGGCCTGTGGTCTCACGCAGGAGCTGCTTGCGCTTAGGTCCGTGTGTATGTGTATGTTTGTGTGGTCTGACCTCTAAAATGTTTGGGACCAATTTCAGATTTGAAACTAGTTTTCCCAGTGTGTTTTCTGCAGTTGCTTTCAGCACAAGCTACAGTAAAATAGTTTCTGTCTTCATCTGTTAAGGTCAAGATTTGGGTTAGGCATGTATCAGTAATTGCTAAGAGTGTGTGGAATGAATAAAAGTCAGTAAATCATCAAAAGCATCAAAAAGAACTCGTGTGTGTGTTGGTGTGTGTTTGCTTAAGTCAGACCAACTGCCCATGGGTATTAAGGGTTTTTGTTTTTTTAACTTTTTAAGCATTTTTTACTTTCTAAAGCACAGCAAGTCACACGTAACAAGAGTCTTTAAGTAACACGGTTTTATTTGGAAACTATGCTCATGATGGATCATTGAATTTTATGACCTACACCTAGTGGTTCAAAGGTGTTTTTCAGAGCTCAAACCACTTTACCACTGTGTTCCAGAGTGGAGAAGGAGTCCCTGGAGGCAGCTCTGTTTGAGAGCCAGGAGCTTGCCTCGTCTCTGGAGGCAGAATACACCAGAATGGAGGGGGAGAGGCGCAGCTTGCTCCTGGCTAACGAGGCCTTGACGCGTAAGTAGCCCCCTCCATCAGACACCCCACTGTCCTCCGTGCCAAGCCCCCTGGCCATGAAGTCTTTCCAACAGCCCACTAGAGATCCATATTTCAGCCCTGAGCTCTGCAACAGCTGGGCTGCAGGATCACTGGGGCTGCTTTCTCAGCTGACCAGGGTCTCACCACTCTGCACAAACACACATGGATCAGATAAGCCGTGTTAAGCTAACATGTTCCACATAAAGACATGGATGAGTGTCCCCTATAAATAAAACTGCACATAAAACCGTGCTGATCTTGAGCTTCTCCATCTACTAATCAATAGATTGGATACATATGTCCAGGTGACGCTGCTCGGATGCGTGTGGATGCTGAACGCCAGTTTGCACAAGTTGGACAAGAGCGGAGTAAGCTGGAGGAGAAGCTGGCACAGGTGGAGAGGAATGTCCTGCTGACCCTGAACAACAAAGACCAAATTCACAGAGAGCAGCTTGAAGCTGAATGCAGGCAAAAGGTTCAGGAAGACTTAGCATAGTTACGTTGGCTCAACAAAACTGTGCTATCTAGAAACGAATCAGGTGTGTGTGTGTGTGTGTGTTTGGTGGTTGACAGGAGCAACAGTGTGTGGAGCTGACAGTTCAGCGGGAGCAGGCTGAGGAGCAGCTGCGTAGACAGTGTGAGGAATGGCGTGTGCACAACCAGAAGGAGCTGCAGCAGGTGCAAGAGGAGCTGGCCAGGCTGCAGCAGGACTTCAACCAAAGCCTCCTGCAGGCTGAGAGTGAAAAGCAGCAGGTGTGTGTGTGTGGGGTGGTCGTCATGTGATGATCGTTGATGAACCCTAAAATGTAGAGGGGAATATATTAGAATAGGCCATGGGTTAGGGATTTGTCTTAAAAGCACAACATCAGCACAATAGCTGCTGTATGAGCATAAAAAGCCGTATGTCCTGCCAGTATACTCATGCAAGACTGTAGGTCCATATCTTGCCCTTCAGTGGGAGGTTTATCCAAGCATGATAGCTTCTGTGCATCCAAGTCCCCATGGATAAACTTCTTTGTGAGCTATACTATGAATGCCCCTGACCTTGCAGTCTGTTGTGACCAGGCTTTGTCCCAGAAGGAGGCAGAGAAGGCTGCCCTCACGGAGAAGCTCTCAGCCCTGCAGCAGGACCTGGCTACAGCAGCCATGGAATCCGAGTGCATGCAGAGGGAGGCACTTAGCAAACAGGAGCAGGATAAGGTAAAGATATGTTTGGGTCCCATTGGTTTAAGTCACTCTTCTTGTTCTTTGCATATCACTCATAACCGATTTGTGAAACCAATGTTGCAGAATGTAAGGGCTGGCCTTCAGTGTGAGCTGCAAGACTTGCAGACTCAATTTGAAGAGTCGTTGAACTCCAATGAGAACGCCAAGAAGAGTCTAATTGAGCAGATCCGAGAGTTTAACCAGCAGAGACAACATGCACAACAGGAGGTAATAATCTTTTTTTAGCCTTTCTTTTAAACATAAATATCATAGTTGTCTCTTCAGTGGTACCAGTAAATATTAATATCTGTAACAATCAAACAAGACTTATGTCAGTCTACAGTCAGTCTACAGTGAATGGATGTTGATATGGACAGGGAAATATAAAGAAACTAATAATATCATGTATAGGGCGGATGTCACCAGAGGTGGTTTGTAGAGTAGGATCACAGAAATGGATAGGAAATTACAGGCTTGTTGGGCTTGGCATAGGATGGGAGACCATGGATCTGCTTCTAGCGTGAGAGGGAGTTTGCACCAATTAGTACCAGTGTGAGGGAGAGCCATTTACCATAGACCGCTGTTGACATTGGCCGGTACCACAGAGCTTTACTAGCATCAGGGTGCCATCAGGTGCAGAGTGCGCAGGGCCAAATCCTACAAGGAGAGGTGGTGTCCAATCTAAAGACTCTCTCTCAGTGCTTGCTCTCTGTGTCTTTTTCCTGTCAAGTCCGCTGGAGGAAAATTTAGTTCCATTGACCTTAATACAAACATAAAAGCGCAATTAGAGTCTGTAATTTTGGCCTGGTGACATACCTCCCTGAGCCAAATGAGAGCTGTAAATCTCATCTCTTGGGGTTGCTTGAGGTCAGGATTGCAGCCACAGGGTCTCTGGGCGTTTTAGTGAAATAACAAGCTCACAGTCACCTCATTAAGATGTAACTGCAGAGCTGTGAGGGGCTCACCCAGCCTTGATTTAAAAGCCTGGCTTCCTTGGTAAAAGGGGATTGTTTATCTCTGTGGGACTTTTTGGTTTCAATGAAAAAGCAGAAATGAGGATCATCCTGTCTTCGCTCTGTCTCCTTAGTCTTGTCAAAGTATAGTGAATGAGGTTGTGTGGAGCCAGAGCAGAAGACCTTTGAGGTTTGGATAGCTCTCCCTACCATATATCAAGTCAAGCTTCAGCGACACTGTCATATTTGGCCGCCACCCCTGCTCGTTTCTTTGTTTGATTATTTTCACTAATCCCATCTCAGGCTTCTCATGTCAGACAGTGACAAAGCACGAGTGAGAGTGTGTGACAGAGTGCTGGTGAGCATGAAAGAGGAAGAAAGCAAGTGGAGAAAGGGAGAACGAGAGGGTGGAGAAGATACGGTCCCTGGTACCGTAATATGAAATCAAAGTTTGAGTTAACCCCTTGTGTAAACAAGCCGGTGGGGGAGTGTTTATTTTCATCCTCGCAGCAGCGGGAGGCTGGCTCCACTGGGACTTGAGGTCCCCCACTAACCTCCACATAACACAACACTGCTGCCCTCATATTCCCTGCCCTTCTCCTCTGCTAACACCCCCCCCAAAAAAAAAAAATCCGATAAAATAAAGTATAATTGGCAAGATCAGCACTGGTTTGTTTTTTCTCACATTAGAGTTTATGAGAAAGAACCGTCTTGTGTGGCCTCTGAACATACCACTCCTCCTCATCCTGCTCCTCATCCTCCCTCTCCCTCCCCCACCACCACACACCAGCACCTCCGGTGCGGCTGCTGTTTATCATGTTGCTCTCTGTGGATTCTTTACACTGCGAGCAGCACTAAGGAGATGGGGAGGGACAGCACCTGGCTGCAGGCCCAACATGCTCTTATCCATGCCCCGATAAGATCTGTCCTCCCTATTTCTCTCGCTACACACAACATATTGCCATAAAACAGAATGTAGGTCAGTGTCTTGAGATTGTGCACATAACACGTAAAATAGGAGATTTTGATGTTTAGCTTTCAAACAATGAAGCTGTAATGCATTATCTGATCCAAACTCAGTCTTATGATATGCTAAAGAATTTTTCCTATTCAGTTTTGATGATTACATGCATGTGTATGAGCTTTCAATGTACTTTAGATAACAGCCTTATAGAATTGTTTGATGATTTTGGAGAACATAAAGCCTTTTGTGTGTGTGGCGTTACTGCGTTTATATTGAAAACAGAGAAGTCTTTTTAAAGTCATCGTTAACTTTTTTGAAATGTATATCACTAAATAAATTCTGATTTGGGTTGACAACCAATCGAGAGACCGGGAATAAGAAAACAAGCCAAGTATTTTTATATGGGAGTATATCTGTTAACTTCATGAATAAAGGCTTACTGTTGTTAATCCATAAAACCTCATTTATCCTCATTGACATATCGTGCCTTTCATTCTCCATAATCTGGACGTGAAGTTAGAGGGCCTTCGTCGGCAGCTGCAGGATGCAGAGGATGGACTTATTAGAGGGCGAAGGGAGCTGCTTCAGGCTCACAGAGAGCTCCAGGAGTGTGCACAGGAGCGGGACAAGCAACGGAAAGAAGCTCTGGACCTGAGAAGGCTCGTAGGTGATGAGACCAGAGAGAAAGAGGCTATCCAAGCTTCTAACCAGGAGCTAAGAGCTTTCATCAAGAGAGCAGAGAATGACAACAGCAGGTATGGCTATCATGTGCAAGTACAGATAACCTGTCATGTCAGCAGTGGATAACTTATAACATATCTTCAATAGTTTGAGACGAGCCGTGGAGGAGAGGGAGCAGAAGGTTTCGGTCTCAGAGGAATGTAGGAGCTCGTTGCACCAAGAGGCAACCATTCTACGGAGTAGTATGAGAGAGCTGGAGAAGTCTCGCCTGCAGGCACGCCGAGATGTGCAGGAGCTGCGCAGACAGGTGAAAGATTATTGAGCGAACTGCTTTCCATTTGATTTCATTTAAATAAAGGATGATCTTCAATGTGCTTTGTTAACATGAGCAGATAAAGGTCCTCGAAGGCGAGAACGGCCGTCAGAAACAGGAGCTGCGAGAGCTGCAGGCCCGGGTATGTCAGGAGGAGCAGAAGGAGGAGGAGGCACGTCGCGAGGCTTTCACTCTCAAGCAGAGAGTGCTGGAGTGTGAGGCTGGTAGAGAGGCAGCGCTGAATGAGGTAGAAGGCCTCCGGGAATTGGTCTGTTAACAACATGCCAGAGCAAACATTCCACCTTTGCATACATACTTGAAGAATACCTGCCATACTCATAGAGAGACAGAAAACACGAACGATAACACAATAATTCACAATATTCTGCTGTTCACAGTGATGGGTTGTTAAGTTTTACTTACATTTTTTTCAAGTATGAGTTTTAATATGTGTTTTGATTAACAGTTTGGCAAGAAAATATTTTTTCTACTCTATGAAAGTGTTCTTTTTAACCTCTTCTGGCCCATAACCCCAGGCTTGGGGTCCCCAAATTCTCATGATTGCAGCAGATAGTGTTGTCAAGTTAATGAATGGCAACTCCAAATGGATTGTCCATTATTATGATATATTTGAAGTCTGGTTAATGGATCGTTTTCAAAATTAAACACAACAAATATCAGTCCTGTGACCTTGTTCACATATTGTCTACGGGGTTGAGAGGCTCTGCTATAAAAGCATAAAGAATGGTCACAGTGTATTATTTTTTCATTTTATGCCTCACTCACGACTCATGTGCCCCTTAACCTCTTCTAATACAGTTTAGAAACCCTGTCAGTGTAGTTGAAAAGCTTGTCAGCTCAGAGCACATTAACCCTTTACAAAAACCATGTTCCCATTATTTACACAGTGCTGCTCACTAGATAACACTCGGGGCATGTTTCTTCAACAATTACATGGTAGTGCTGTCATCCATATCTCTGCAAGTGTGGCAAACTTTACCTAAAGATTAAAAAAAAATACCACAAAAGAACTTTGTAGTAGCATACTGTTTGTCTATAAATTAAATCAACTGGGATTTCCTAGTCTGATTAATTTAAATGTTTTTAAACATGCACAAAACTAACAGAAAAAGAAAAATATAAATGTAAACAGCTGATAGATAGTATGTCTTCAATTTGTAAAAGATTTTGTAAATGCTCTAAAACCATCCAAGTTATGACTTCTATGCTACTTATGACATAATCCACATTAGCAAATACAAGCATGACGAGTAGGGAATATTAGATTTGTCTCGTGACTCTGTTCTGTGTTTGCACAGGTTTCAGGTCTGCAGCGCCGTGTGCTGGAACTGGAGACGTCAGAGCATCAGAACCAAGAGCTGCTGCAGGACAGAGAGGCCAATCAGCAGCAGTGTGACCAGAGGCTCAGAGAAACCACGACCCAGCTGGAGGAGGAAGTAGAGGAGGCCAGGATCCAGGTAAAGGAACTCTCTGTGCAGGTTAGCATCGCTGAAAGCAAGGTCCAAGGCCTGGAAGAGCAGCTGGGCCTGAGCGATGCCAAACGCAGGGATCTGGAGCTCAAGTTGGCCGTGTATTATTCAGCACTGCGCCGCACTATTGGCACCGGCCATACAAGGATTTCAGGCACACCTGGGTCCTGTAGACGGTCTCCCTCTCCCTGGAGAAAGCACCTGCAAGTAAAAGGTAGGATCACACTTTCATGATAAGACGATGCGATTTGTTTTGCTATCAGCGGATGCATTAAAACATGTGTTCTCTGGTTAGGGGGAGACAGTGAGACAGGCAGATCTGTGTTGTCCTTGTCGTGTGGTGAAGATGAAGAGCTGGATGTGGACTCGGTCCAAACAGCCCTGCGGGAATTCCAGCAGGAACTCAGGGAAACACAAAGAGACAGGGTATATTTGAACTTCTTAATAATTGAATAAAAGCTCGAGGACACAGAGTGAGTGTCTGTTGGCCTGAAGTTGTCTCGCCTTTCAGACCACCAGCTCCATTCAAAAATCTTAAATTGTATTCACTTACTACATTTGTTGTGTTGATGCTTCAGCTGAATCTTTGGCTCTTTCTAATAATCAAATCTAATAAACATGTGTTAATGCCTCAGGATGAAGCCAAGGCTCAGGTAATTGGTCTAAGTCAGCAGGTGACAGAGCTCCAAGACAGCCAGGATAAGTCAGCCACCCAGCTGCTACAACTGCAGAGGTCCTTGATGCAATCAAATCAGGGTGAGACACCCACTATATCCTACATACACAGTAAATATTACTTCATAATTCTGTGTAGACACACCACAAATGTAACATATCGTTCCAGGAAAAAGTGAGATGGCAGAGAAATTGCACGAAGCGCAATCATCCCTTTCCCTGCAGGAAGAAGTCGTACGTCGTACAGAAAAGGAGAAGAGAAACCTTGAGGAGGATGTAGCTCAATTCAGGACTAGTCTGCAAGCTGCTGAGGCTGAGACCAGGGCACTGCAGGTATGTAAATGGAAAAGAGATAGATTTACTCAAACAGAGTACAGCATCTTCAATAACAAATGAGTCGTGTGCCAATTCCTCTACAGGACAGGTTAGAGCTGATGCAGGGCTCTGAATCTCATGCAAATATAGAACAACAGAAGTTGAAGAAGTCCCTGCAAGCAGCAGAAAGCAGGGTGACCCGGCTAGAGCTCGCCCAACGCACCCTTGAAGGTGAGCTACACCGGACCCAGCTCAGAGCGGCAGAGCTGGACGCCGAGGCAGGGGCTTTGCAGGAAAGACTGACGGAGCTGAGGAGGAAGCTGAGCGAGAGTGAGGACAGAGTCGCAGCGCTGAGACTCAGTGAGGAGAGGTTGGCCTCATCGCTGGCTCGAGCTGAGCAGCATGAGAGCCAGCTGAGAGAACAGATCCACAAATTGTCCAACACCCTGAGTGACAACAGGACCAGCAGCGGAGCCCTGCAGGAGCAGATCACACAGCTGCAGAGGGCTCTGACTGCCAGTGAGCAGGACCGAAGGCTGCTGCAGGTACAGGGAGTTTTAAGAAAAGCATTTATGGAACATAAAATCAAATAATGTTCGATGCATATTTTTTATTTGTAAGCTTCGCCCCTCTCTCAACGTAAGGATGTTTGATTGAAACTTCTAAATAAGATGAATAGCCCTGTCTCCGTGGCTGTGCTTTGATTTACAGTGCAGCTATGTAACCTTCTCAGCTCTGGAACGAGCCTTTTTTATTTACATTTGCCTCTGTGGTTTTCCTGAAGGACCTCAAAGACTGAGCAATAAAATGCTCAGGCAAGCTCATTAATTCTCCAAGAGCTTCTCAAGAGAGCTTTCCGGTCCTAGTTTGGGGACTGCACTTTAAAGATACTGAGCAAATAAAAACATGACATGCTTGGTATAAATCTCTTGATTTGCTCAAAAGCTGTCAGGTAATTGCAGTTTGCAAGAGCAAAACACACACACTGCATCGTTCAACAATATGTCATGGACTGTAAAAAGTCGCCGAGTATGAAGGGAATGGAGAAATATAGATTTAGCCTAAGTGCAAAATTGTGTTTTGATGAAACTGCAGCTCAGTGTATATCACCATGTGTGTGCCCATAGGAACGTCTGGATAAAACACGACATGCCCTCTCAGAGAGAAAGAAGCTGAACCACACACTTACAGAGCAGATCCAGAACCTTCAAAGAGCCCAGGAGGACCTAGAGCTGAGAAATTCTGAGCTGGAGAAGCATAACAGAACACTAAAGGAGGTGAGTCACACTGTGGTTAAAGTGCAAATAAGGGTCCAATGCTTGAGGCTCCATTTTGATATACACATGATTGACCCTGTCACAGAGCCTGAAGCAACAGCAGGAAGCTGAACTGCAGGCCCACGGGAGCTCCCAGCAGCTGCAGCAGGAGAAGGAGGAACTCCAGGATAAGGTCACCAATCTGCAGAGCTCTCTGCAGAAGCTACAGAGTCAGAGAGCAGAGATGGAGAGGGCGCTGACACGCCTTGGTAAAGACAAGTCAACACTCAGAAAGACACTGGAGAGGGTGAGCTGACCTTTCTGCTGCACTATACTTCAGGAGTAGACATTTTGGAAAATAACTTTATTAACTCAGAATAACATTGCTAGCAGCATCCTGCCTGTATGGTAAATATATAGCATAGAGCATAAAAAGTGGAAACCTGGACGCAAAATTCTGTAGCAACGGTTAATGGAAACCAAAATCATCAACTAATTGAGGGCTGGATTCAAAATCAAAACATTCAAATCACATTCAAATCCCAACAACATCAGGGCTGCTCCTGATGAGGATGTCTCCTGGCAGACCTGGATCAGGGCATCAGTGACCCACTGGACTGTCTGTGGCGGTACTTGGTGGCGTCGGATGTACCAATATATAATGTCCTGAGGTTTAACTGACTTGGTGTTATACTGTGACTTAAGTGTTACCTTTTTTAGTAGTGTGTGTATGTATAATATATATATATATATAATCCTTTTGTTGGACCACAGAACATTAAAATAGCTCTGAAAAGTCTTGGTACAGAATATGAGGTAAAAGATCTAAAATAAATGAGGCAGCCAAACCACAAAGGGCTTTAAAATGTAATTAAAAGCATCTTAAAGTCAATTTTAAAACTGCTGGAAGCCCCTTTACATACAGAAGCCAGCGCTGAAGTAATATGTGTTTAGTGTCGGTCAGAAGCCTTACTGCCACATTCTGGATCAACTGAAGACGTGCAGTTGCCGAAGCATTAAGGCACATAAATGGGTAGTTCGGTTAATCCATGCAGGAAGGAGATAATTTAAATAATTAGCTGTTTCTTTGTGCTGCAGTTTGTCATTTGCGCGTACTGTTTGTTCCATTCCCACATCTCCTTTGTCACACATTGTACAAAGTGATCTTGAAGTGATGGAAACATGTAGGTGGACTGTGAGAACCAAGAGCCTCTGAGCTTGGCTTCTGCTACACGCATTACAGGAAGGCACATGAGTGCAGAGCAATCATGGTAAAGTCGTTCACATTATGTCACCCTCGTGTTGTTGTCAGGTGGAGATGGAGAGGCTGAGGAGGGAGGAGGAGGAGGCAGCGTCGGCAGCCAGAGAGACGGAGCAGTTTGGACAGACAGTCCGCTGCCTGGAACAAGAGCTGGCAGAAAAGCAGGATGAGCTGCAGACTGTGCAGGTGAGAAGCTACTGGATTACAGCCAGGTATGCGGTCGTCTGTCTCCTTATACATATATATATATATATATATATATATATATATATATATATATATATTATATATATACAAATTGTTTACTGTTGCTACTGAAATACTTATATTTGCCAAGCGTGCCAGACAAAATGATCATATCTATAAATGCTAATCATGTAATATTTAGGAATATGAAAACAGTCTTATTTTTATTTTTGAAGGTACTGTCGGCTTCAGTAGGTACAATAAATAATTACACTTGCTTGCCTGTAAATCTTGCACTGACAAGTAAATCCTGCACTGACAAGCTGATATGCTTCTAATGTAAACATTAGAAGCATATCAGTCATAATTCACAAAGGGAAATATGTTTTCTAGTTGGCCTACTCGCCCTGGTAAGTAATCTAGGAGTCATGACCTCTGTAACCACTGATCTAACTGACCTTTATTTTTCTGCTTTAAACTAATGTGAACTCTCTTCAGGCCCAAATGTCCCTGTTGGAGCATTCTCATGCACAGCGCCTCCTGGAGGTGACAGCCCGCCATCACCAGGAGTTGGATTTGGAGACAGATCATCTGAGAGATGGCCAGCTTCAAGCAGAGCGGGCCTTGGAGAGCAGGGAGAAGGCCCATCGCCAGAGGGTGAAATGCTTGGAAGAACAGGTATTTTAATTCAGTGTGTGGATCATTTGTTGAGAAGGTCATTCCTTCGTATTACGGGTTTATGTCTGTGTATTTGTGCTGTCTGACTCCCTTATCTTTTTAATTAGGTGCTGACTCTGAAGGAGCAGCTAGATCAGGAGACAAGAAGGCGACAGGCCTATTTCAATCAGATGCTCCAACCGGGTGTGTAGGCAGAGACCCTGCGGTGAAGTATGTAGCACCTCTGGCTTCCTCATTCACTGTTCCCCTGGCGGCTTCCCAACAACATTATGTTACAAGCTACGTCCACATTTGGGAACACGCGCACACACAAACATACTCCTAAGGCGTTTGCTCCCACCCAAGCACATGTGCACACCGGATTACATTAATCGGCAGGAAAACTCAACACAACAAACAATGAGTGTTTTGTTTATGAGTGGACTGGATGTGCCAAATTGTTTTAAGGATTTCCTCTTACTCGCTTGGTGCTTCAAAGTCTGTTTATGCTGTATCATTTTTTCTTCTTTTTTTTTCTGAAACAATGTGATGTGTTTCCTTAGTCGGTGGTAATGTTGTGATTCTTCCTATACTCATTTCTCATTTGGATTGTGTACCAATTGATATGTCATATAATCACTGGTTGTGTATACTAATGAGACTATACATCCGAATATTTACTATAATTGTTTGCAGATTTTTACTGGTGCAGATTCTAGTGTAACTCACTTACTTCATTATGCTTTAGCTCGATCAATGAGAGTGTCTGCAGAAGCTGTGATTGTTTTGAATAAACTGGGTGAATCAGAGCACAGTGATACGATTTTGTTTGACGAAAGATGTTTGATAATCGATGATGGTTTTTATTTGAATTGCCGCACAACTTTGTTATGGGAAAGAGGACAGCGCTGCCTTTTCATGGTATGTGAGTTCTGACGTTTGGCTCGCACCATTAAAAGCCTTTGTGGATTTAGTGTTGTGGGTGAGAGAATGACCTTCGCTCTCTGTTGCCAGTGCTGTCTTAAGTGTTTTCTTTCAGAGATCGTTGCAGACTCCAAGGTCTGTGGGGATCGTCATTCCTTGAAAGTTTCACTGTCTGTAATCCTTCACAACCCTAAAATCTTTAGATGATATGAGATCTTCCCTTCAGAGATAAGAAACCAAAGACACGTTATGTTCGCCATGTGTTTGTATGTATTCATCCACACATACATCCACTCTGTGTATGTATGTCCCATTTCACTCTCAGTTCTTACTCTCACCATACGAACCTTACAGTGCAGCGATTTCAACAACAGTGCACATGCATGTCCTCTCACTGTGTAACCTTGCATGCCTTGGTAACTGCACATAGTAGGAGTTTCACTGAGAGGGGAAAATCTTGTCAGAGTTTCTTTAAAGCAGCCCTTTGATTATCATAGATCCGCCCAGTGGTTATCCAGTTACCGGCCTCTTTTCAGCTATTGGCTGGAAGGAGCTAATTATGCAAGGTAGTGAATCCCTGTGGGGGAGGTGGGGCCAAAACTGAAAGAACTCCTTTGGCAGGCAGAATAGAGCTTTTATTGAGGATATTTCTAAGCTGACCATCAGGGACCAAATCGCTGGATTGTTCAAAAAAAAAAAAAAAAAAAAAAACACATCTCAGCTGAATCACGCTGCTCCCCCTCTTTCATTCCTTCCTTCGTTTCATTTCAGTGAGACGGAGTGTAGCTCATGCTGTACCCAGCAGCAAGCAGAATGCAAGGAATCTACAGTATTCCCCTGTCTCACACAAGAAGCCCAGTTCACTTCTAGAGGACAAGAGAGGAGAGACAGAGAGGCAGAGCCAGAGAGCAGTCAGGGGAGGATTCAGACTGCTGTGGTGGAGAGGAGGAACGTACGGTCTTGTCCTGTTCTGCTCTTGTTGCCTCAGGTGTGTGTGCTCCTCCCTCCCCTCCGCGGTGCTGTCAGCTCCATCCTTGGGTGGCTGAGGCCATGGTGTTGGTGCTGCGAGCCCTGTTGCGCTGCTTCTGCACCCTGCTTTCCCTGGACCTGCTGCCTGGGGTGGAACTTGCCGTGCCCCTGGAGGACTTCTACCCCTTTGGCCGGGACAAGGGGGACTCCCAGACCATCGCTCAGGACGACGGAGGCTCCAGGCTCGTGGAGATCGCTGTTGCTTTCCCCTTCTTTGGGGATAGGCACACAGGACTCTATGTAAGTACAGATCACTCTGATTTCATTGATATGTGTGTGTGTGTGTTTATGTCTTCATATGTCAGCATGTACGTGTGTGCACTTCTCTGCTGGCAATCGAAACTGACATGGTGTGGATTGTATAAGAGCCTCGGGAGATGAGATTTGGCAGGCAGCCAAATACTACATTGCTGTGCCCTTTGAGGGTTTGTATATGTTTGTGTGCGCTCACAAGCTCTGGTGCGTAGCCTCATTTGTAGAATATCGTGTTTTCCCCCCCCACGGGTGGAATCATAATCCTCCATGACATTCTCTTCACTTTACATCTGCCCTCCTCGCACTCTGAGGGCTCTCAAGTGCACAGTGGGAGAGCGTGCGAGAAACTATTAGCAGAACAGTGGTTAAGCCCTGCTCTAATAACTCTACGATGAGCTGTGAAAGGAAATGACAGTTTGTGTTCTTACTGTCGCCGTGGAGCATCTGTGAGCAGTACTTTTTCAGAAAGATGGGGGGGAGATATGAACGCCAGAGAGAGAGAGAGAAACAGTGCTCATGGGAGGAAGCTGAATGGTTTGACAAGGATTTTCGCACACCACAGTGAAACACCCTTTGATCTGCCTTTGTCATGTATTGGGTTCAGTTCCAGCGCATGGAAAGGCAGAACTCCCTTAAATCAACACCACCTGTTGTGGTTATGCATCCGCGTTCACCCCCCGAATCCCCTCCTCCTCCTCGCTCTCTGAGCCCCGCCTGCCTCCTCCCTGCGCAAACCATGGGCAGGGGAGCCCGAGGAACCATGGCAACAATGGGCAAGGTCAAAGTTCATCTTTCTAATCTAAGCATCTGCGCCAAGGGAGTGAGGTCAGTCTCCCAATGAAGACATTTTTAAAACTCTTTTGCATCCACACATAGCACACATACAGTGGCAGTGGTTGGGTGTTGAGCTTCTGTACATCCCAGTTGCATTCCCGGTGTGTTTCCTCCCACTTTTTCTCCTGCAATAACACCGATCCATCAGTGGATCCTAGATTGAATTATCATCTGATAGAAATCTCTACGGAACGTGCTGCGTTAGTTGTGATGTGATATCTTGTAGCTCACCCTGCATCTCATTGGACTGTAATTCTGTAGTCACGCGAGGCATAACGGATCGTGACAGGCACTTGAAATTACAGTCACGCTCATTTGAAATGCCTCACCTGGATTTATTAAACATCTGCTGTAAAGCGCACTGACCACATGGTGATCTCTGCCACCAGAGAGCTGCTTTGAACAGTTAATATTTCAGTGAGGGGGCTAAATTGTGAGAATAGTTTCTCCCTGGAGTTGGTTCCCAGCCTCTGGGTGAACGCTCCATGGAAGCTGGAGAACCAAACTCATTTTAGATGGTTTGTGGGTGTTGTCTTACTTTATTATCATAATTCATTCTGTTTAGCAGTATAAACATACCTTGAAATTCCTCACAGCCGATCCCTATAAACCTCCAGAAGACAACTTATTTTGAGCTGTGATCAAGAATGACAGCCCTGGACTTGGAGATTGCCACAGCCAAATGACTCTTGAAGGCTCTAATGTTGCATCCACAGACCCTACGAAACCCTACACAAACATGGGTTCCCTCTCACTTGCTCCTGTCCCAGTCCCACTTCTGCCTCCTGGTAACCAGGATGTCCCTCTGTTATGGTTTGTGTCTGGGAGTTTTCACATGTTGCTGGGATCTCTCCTCCTCCAGGTCCCCCCTCCCCTCCTCCCACGCCTCAGATAACATGGCAGGGGTCTTCCCCCTGGAACTGTCCAGCTGCTTTATCTGAGAAATGACCAATCACTTTAACAGAACACAGATGTATCTGCAAAGTGTCTTAGGTGCTTCCAAACAATGCAGTTCGTGGATTAACTACTCTTACGGATGGCCAGTGCAAAGAACATGAAGGAGGATGTCCAAGATCAGAGAGGAAAAGAACACAAGTTTAAAAGCAGATGTGAGAATAGATGGGTATGATCAAAGGTATTTATTATAGATACATAAACTCACGGACAGTGGAAAAACTCAAGTTTTTGTTGTAAATGTTTTTCTATCACACGCTTGTCCTTGTTAGTATTAAAATGTTCCAGATAATGCGGCGTTCGTCTTTAATTAGAGATATACTACATTTAAACAAATACATTTTGAAAATATCCTGCTAAGAACGTGCTAAAGTGTAACTGCGCTCTTTACAGATTGCACATCTGCTAGTGCTCATCTGGTCTTCAAAAGAGCTTCAACACTTCAGTTTGAGCCTTTTCATTCACTCACTTTCACTCACCACTCTGTATGGCCCAAAGATGTGTGCATCAAGTTTGATTCTTTGTACTCTGCATGGGTGCTTTTTATATGCATGTGTGGGATGAGAGACGTGGCTGAGTGATGTTAGAAACAGTTCATCCACCATGGACAAGATATATCTGCACATGCTTATAAAAAGCCTGAAAATGCCTTAAAGTCTTGTAAAGTAAATGATGCACTTCAAAGGAACGGTTCTGCGTGTTCTGTTGGGAAATACACGTATTGGCTTTCTTGCGGAGAGTTAAATGAGGAGATTGCTACCATTCTCATATCCGTCTTTTAACTATGAAGCTAAAGCCAGAGGATGGTTGGCTTAGCTGAGCATAAACACTGGAAGCTTGTTTGTGTAAAAACAACAAGTTGTGGTTTTACGGGAGGCTTGTGTACCAGACTATTTCTTGGCCGGGTGCAGTGACTTCCTGGAGTCTCTGCTGGTTACCTTTTAAGCTCACAGTGATGACAGGACTCCAGGAAGTCAACGGACCCAGCCAAGAAATAGTGTGGTACATCTTCTCATCTAACTCTCAGCAAGAAAGCTAATAAACGTGAAATATCAAACTATAGTATGTTCTACTTAAAATAGGCTTTCTTTTAAACTGATTGCAAATTTTATCAACATTTTTTCATATCTTTAAATCGCATGGCATTATTTTTCCTTTGTACGTCTAAACAGATAAGTTAAACAGCGCACTCACATCCTTTTACACCTAGATCACTTGCACCATTGAAGTTGTATTAGAGTCCCTCCACGCTGTTCCATACAGGATTTATCGCCATCATTTATAAAAGGTGAGCCGGGGGCTAAGGAGACCTGACCCGCTGCACATACTGCAGTCACTTCCTTCGGTCTCGTCAAATAATTCTACAAGCTTGTAACTGTGAAACCTCCGTTTTTGACAAGGGAAACGAATGTTTTCCTGCACTGATCCATGGGCACCTTTTTCATTTAGGGGTTTGCTTTGGCTTGACTTAAGCCAGATGAAAGTTTATTTTAGTCCATATATTGCTTGGCTCTAAAGAAAACCTCCCAAGAAAAATCCTGGATGTATCCGGCAAAAAAGAAAAAAAAAAATCCCCCAAAAAATAACAAGGGAGTTGTAGAGCGGAGTGGCACCATTTAGAGTGGGAGAGAGAAATATGGGGGGAGAGATGCTTCTTACAGGGTTGGCTGATCGCACCACTCTCCCCTGTGATTCTGACCTTGGTCATGTTACAGCGTAACACAAGGCAGCACTGAACCCATTCACACTCTCACATAAGTGTGATGCATAACCACCCTACACTGAATGTCTTCACTCCTTATAGCCTGGATGTAATCCACAAAAAGAAGAAAAGTATGTGATATGATGCAAAAAGAAAAGGTTCTAAGAAGTGCACTTTAAAATCCCTCTAAGGTCACTGCCATGTCAAAGTAGTCCCCTAGAAAATCTTAGTAAGAAATACACTTGTTTAAACAGTTCCAGATGCGAATGGAGATTGGATTAGGTGATTAAACATATTCCTGTGTTGGAGCAGAAACTCTATGTAGTGTTCAGCATGATTTCCTACACTAATTTTGCTGTAAGATGGGTGACTTCCAGACCGCTTCCACCACAGGCCTCTCATTAGTGGGTGTGTGGGTGTGGGAGTTTTGTAGTTCATGTACATCCTTCCATTCACCCAGCCCTGTGCCCTCTCTCTTGTTTTTCTCCCGGTATCAGATGGCGCTCTGGCTGACCCCTGGGCCCTGCCCCTGCAGTCGGTCCTCTATTTCCCCACATCAGCCACGTTCTCACCACATCACGCTGATGCAGAGGGGAAGACTGTGGTCGGGCAATTAACTTAGCCCCTGTGCCGTGCCAAACAAAACTTCCTCTGCTGTTTTTACAGCAAAGTCCTTCAAATTATGGTTTTCATACATGCGGGGAGCGAAGCCGAGCCATCTGATGTTGCTTTGTCACTGTCACATCTGCCACTCGGCTTGAAGGTGGCGAGGAAAAGGTCACGCCAGCAATTAGGAGAAGCAGAAAGGTGGCATGGTTGGAAGAACCTCCCTCATCGACAATATGCAGGAATGAATGAAGGCCTTTCAACCCTTCAGCCTGTTGAACTTTCCACTCCACTCAGATTTAGCAGCTTGTTTCTTAGGACGCTCAAAGTGTAGTGCACTGGCTGGTCGGACAACAATTCATCAATTCAAGGACTTAATCACGATATGCTACATTGCTAAATGCTACTTTGTCATATTATTGAAATGACCATAATGCTCTATTGCAATTTTGTATTTATTTTCCCAATTACTCTAACATTTTTGTATTACTAATGGATCAAATGTTTAAGTGGTCACTTGTGGTGATGAAACCACAGAGAATTATCACCAAACCTTTTATTTCCTCTCTGCTTTTTTTAGCGTCTTTAAGCTCCTCGTTTTGCCTTAACAGCTGTAAGATCAGTGTTTTGGTTCAGTCTCATTACTCCTGCCTCATTTCCTTAGCAACCTTATTTTTCCTTGAGTTGTTTGAGACCCAAACAGAGCTAAAAGGAGCATGAATATTGGACGTACACCTAATAGGTGGACAGAAATACATCTCTAAATAAATGAATGCTAATGTTGCACTGTGCTCTCTGCTGAATGTGTTAATAAGCAGCGGTTTGCAAATGTGTGAGCAATATCACTTTATAAGGTGGTAATATGTCAGTGTTGTGTTTACAGCATGTTCTGCTGCCCTCAAGTGGTTAAAAGTACAATTAATGTGACGCTTTAAGAGTAAATGGAAAACCTAAAATGTATCTAAAAAAACATCTGTGAGTACAACTATGGGTTATTTTTAATTATAAATATATTTAATCAATTAAATTCAATTATGCAAAATACCCTTCTCAATTGGTCTGACCAGCAGTCCAAAACACAAATATATTAAACTTGCAAACAGAAAAGCAGCAACTCCCCTCCTCCTCCAGTGATAGTGACTGTGGGTTTATTTTCTGTCCTTTGACTTATAAATGAATTGCATAATTGCTTTGGCAGTACATCCGTCTTTGACCTGTTAAAGTTGACCTTTGAGGACGATGATATTTCATGCTTCAGCGCATAGCTGCAGTGCTGACTGTGCGTTCCTCACAGAGGAGATATATGGACGAGGGGAGCATGGGCTCATTTATTTGATTACTCTGCTGTTGGCAGCCTTCTGTGGATTTAAAGTCCATGGACGTCTTTCCCAGTGTGATGACTTTGCAGGTGCGTGAGCAACAGGAACCCGGTTTTCTCAGCTGCTGTCATTTCACTGAATAAAGGTAACGTCTGTTTGCTACATGGGAAGTGCAAACATCCGTTATGGTAGCGTCCACTGCCCAATGCTGCTGTTTTCTCCATGAGGTCAGAACACCTCCGTGTGTTCACGCTCGCCTCTCCTCCTCAACACTTCCACTCTAACTCCAGCTAACCCGACAGTACAAACAGGTCCCAGTGGCTTCGTCTGTCATGTGGAGTAAAATGTATTACCGTATGACTCATCTTTTCCTCCTACTCCAACTCTGACTCTCCTCTCCTCAGGTCAACAACAATGGCCTCGTATCTTTCCTGAGGGAGGTGTCTCAGTTCACACCCGTGGCTTTCCCAATCGCCGGGGACAGAAGGGTCGTGGCGCCGTTCTGGGCTGATGTGGACAACCGTCGAGCAGGGAGCGTCTTCTACAGAGAGACCCAGGAGCCTTCCATCCTGAGCAGGGCCTCAGGTGATGTCAAGACGTACTTTTCAGAGTTCCCCAACTTCAACGCAACATGGGTCCTCATCTCTACATGGCACCAAGTTACTTTCTTTGGTGGCAACTCCCTCACACCGGTATAAACCTAACTTTACAGCTCTCCCACTACTATGTACTCCTCTTAAACAGCTCTGAATCTCTATGTAAGTTTGAAGCATCCAGACTAGAGTCCCAACCAGGGGTTTGTGTTTGGGAGCAATGTAATCATCCAAATAGAACCGTCCAAATTGGTGTGATATTGATCTTTATTATCACAATAAGCCTCCAGCTACAACAAGCACCATATACACCTCCACCAGTCAGTCGTAAACCCTAAACACCACGTGTTGCTAGTGAGAGGTGAAAACTATCTGTTTGCAATCTAGCAGAGAAGTTTAAATAGAAAAGTAACGACTTACGAAAAGTACTGAAGAAATGGTTGAAAGATCAAGCCGCTGACACTTTAAGTGGTACTAGTAAGAATGCAAATGTGAATGCAAGAAATATAACAACAATTTCCACTTTTTGTAGTGTAATTTTACATTAAAATGAATATCCATTGAAATGAACACATTTGGAAAACGATGTGTAGTGTTCAGGACGGGGTACAAGGATGAACTACTAGCCTGCTGTTAAATTGGGATGTAGTATGTGGTTAGAACACAGCTATCGGGTTATATTTTAATGGTGATTAGGAATGTCTTGCTTTCTGCCTCAGCAGGCCCAGATATGTCTATTATGTCTCCAGTCTGACTCATTTGAAGGAACCTCTACCGTTAATATGAGGAGTCTGTCAGATGCATGCATCATTACTTTGTGGAAATCAGGGAACGCTCTAACCGAGTCTGTTCCTCTCTATGCAGGTAAATACTTTCCAAGTGGTGCTTATTACAGATGGAGAGCTTTCCTTCACTATATTCCAGTACAATAACATCACTTGGACCACAGGCATGCATGCCAGCAGCGGAGGAAACCTGGCTGGGCTGGGAGGGATTGCAGCGCAGGTAAGATCACATGTGTTTTTGCTCCTCAGTCAGAATGTGGACCGTACAGTGTCATCTGCGTTCAGTGACGCTGCAAACATCAGGTGTCTAAACTGTGATTCAGCGGTCTCGTGTGATGTCTGCCTCCTTGTTACTCTCTCTACCAGGCAGGTTTCAATGCTGGTGATGGCAAGCGCTATTTCAACATCCCCGGCTCACGCACGGCTGATGTGGTGAACGTTGAGGGGACCACCAATGTGGGCTACCCGGGAAAATGGGTCTTCCGTATAGATGATGCAAATGTGGAAGTGGGGGGCTGCAATGACTCTGGTGAGACCTGCTTCTCATAGATACACCCTGCTTCATACTGCCAGCGTTCCCTTACATTGACCTCTCTCTACAGCATCAGTGTGCCAACACCTGCGACCATGCCTGAACGGAGGCCAGTGCATCGATGACTGTATTACAGGCAACCCTTCCTTCACCTGCTCCTGCTTGGCCGGCTTCACCGGCCGACGTTGCCAGATCGGTGAGTTTCGGTTGACGCCGCATCCTGCTCTTTTGTCACACACTGCACACTGTGAATGGAAGACTGTCTACCGAGATTAGCCTGAACAAATAATGTCAACTTATAAAAGAGATAAAATAAAGAAATACTAGACTTCACCTGGCTTGCCAAAGGGACAGCCGGATATTTCTATAATACCTGTATCAGCTTCTTGCAAATCCATTGCATTCTCCTCGTTACCTTACGACCTGACCCTGACCAGATGTTTTCTTGTAATTAAAAGAGTCATACTACCTCCTTTGTTTTTCTCCCTTTCTCTGTAGATGTCGACGAGTGTGCCTCATATCCTTGCCAGAACGGAGGGACTTGTGAAGACCAGATTAATCGTTTCATCTGTCACTGTCCTCCGGGATACACCGGCATTCAGTGTGAAACAGGTACAAAGAACACTGCCTTAAAGCTGGTACATACTGAGATTACAATTACATTTTTATTTCTTATTTCCAGAATACTTTTTGTAGAATCACATGGAAATGCGTGTACAAGAAACCCACATACAGTATCAATTCATTACACAACACAAATTACCCCGAAACAAGTCCATCTGACACTTTTGCTAAATATCAAAAATTCCACACTTCATCCCTGACCCTCTGCATGCACTAAATAGGCCGAAGACCTGGAAAAACACTGATTAATTAAGGTATTTTGTGCCTCATTAAGCAGTTTCCACACAAAAGGTATTTTAGAATATCTGGGTCCAGCCTCTCTGGAGCTTCAGTGCCTATTCCAACAGTCCAGTCAGTGGAGATGTATCAAACCTCTTCTAATACCTTTCACAGCCAGCAGCACATACTTGCAGAGTGAGTGGAGCAGTGTGGCGGATATATTAATCAGCTGAGTAAATATTCCATGAGCGTGTCTCTGTCCTTGTGTGTGTTGCAGACATTGACGAGTGCACAGACAGTCCATGCCTCAACAACGCGTTGTGTGTACAAGGCGCTGGCAGTTTCACCTGCGTGTGTGAACCGGGTTACACTGGTGTCCTGTGTGAGACAGGTGAGCGGTGCTTTTTTTTTTTTTTACAATCCGGGGGAAAGTAGGCATCTCCCTCCAGAGGAAATATTTTCTGCTTTCTACATCAAACTCAGTCATTTTGGCAGATGTGTTTGTCCAAAGAGTTCCCAAGTCTACCTCGACAAAAGGGTGCAAGCTGAGGTCTTTTTCCCCCCTGGGTCACACAATGTATCAATGAACCACAGTGAGAAAGTTCACCAGAGTCAGGTCGGTTTCCAAAAAGACATTTACTAATCTGGCTCCTCTTGTGATTGATTGTTGATGAAACTTGAACCCAAGGGGGAATTGAATTATCAGGCCCTGCACAGTTCACGAATCCTTGTATCTACATGAAACGGGATTACTCTTAATACCAGACACCTGGTCAATGAAACTCGATGCTTTCAGGAGGGAAGTTCAGCGGTCTCAATCCAGCTCAATGTCTTAGACAACCACGTCTTGCTTTTCATGTGAAGATTGAAAAATCTCAATATGAAACTGAATCAACAGCAGATAAACTTCTCATGTCTGATGAGCTGACTTTTCTGCGTCCTCCAGACATAAACGAATGCGAGTCGCAGCCTTGCCTGAATGGAGGAGAGTGCGTCGATCAGGTGGCCAACTTCACCTGTGTTTGTGCCGCTGCCTTCACCGGAGCACTCTGCCAGACAGGTGACTTGAATTTAACATCAGTCCTGCCAGAATAGCATGTTTAGGAAAAAATGCCTTTCTCTTTGGCTTGCTGTAAAATAGCATTTTTCTAGCTGGAACGAGCACAAAGGGAATCCTATCATACCTTTCAGAGAGTTTATCACGATGCTCTTTCACTGAATTCCAAACTAAACCAAATTCTGTACCCAACGAAGAATTTCAGCTATATTGCCTCTGCAAACATTTCCATCCTACTGTATCACATACTTTATTTGCTGTTACCAGATAAATGTGCCTTTATAATATTTAATAGTGTTTCCAGAGTTTTGCCAGAGTTATATGTGATCCTGTGATTGAGGACTTTGGCAAAATACAAATTTCTTCTGGCTGTTTGTCCATCCGCTGCAGCTGCAGATCAATCTAATAAAGTATGTGTCAGTTTTGCTCTGTTTGATCGGTCCAACCAAATCACAATATAAATCTGACAATGATAGATTCACTTTTTTTGATACAATAACAGAAATTTGTGACATAAACCAGCATTTTTCACAAGAAATCTCTTAAAACTGTTGAATAATAATCATCTTTGGTGGGCAAACTATATAATTGTGACACTGTTGTAATTTACATGAAAGCATGTCTTTGGAATTTCAGAAATGTTAATGCTTTTACCGATAGTCCAATATATCTGAGATAATCAAATATGGAAGAAGGCTGTTATTATTACAAATATCTCATATCATTTTCATTTACTGTATCACATCTTTCTCACTTTCCTCGAGTTGGAGTTATCTCGCCATGCAGATAGTTTTTATCGGTTTATTTGCTCAGGTTTTTTGCTGCCAACTGATCAGCAATAAAAGGTGAATGGAAGCTTCCACAGGCACTATTTCTTTCGTAAATGTGGAATGATCCAAGCAACAGGGACACATCTTCTGGAGAGACATTTTGTTGTAAAAAAAAAAAAATGTAATTTTTTGTTTTTGGGTGGCAACACATATCTGAGAGACAGGTACCTTCAAACCTGGGCTAATTATATCCCAAATGATATGCAGTGCTAAATCCCACCAGAGGCAAGTGACCCTTTTAACCTTTAAAGCACGTTCTCATCCTCCTCTCTCAGAGTTGGTGGTGCTTCAGCACAATTCAACTGAGGCGGAAAACCAAACAGGTAAAAGCATGAACAGCTACAGCTTAAGCTCTGGCCATTTTTTCCGCATGCCGTTTGATTCTTACACCACAGCCTGTCAATGCTTTATCCACATGCAGCCTTGTGTGAGGAAGACGATTGCAAGAAGCACCAGATTTGTGAACACGCCAGCTCCGGGATCCACAACTGTACCTGCGCTCCGGGCTTCTATGGCGATGATTGTGAAGGTATTGTACTCTTTTGGACCGGCCGACACTCCCGGCTGCAGCTGGGCAGGTAGAGAGCAGACCGAGGTATTTAAAGAGTAGCTGTGCTATCCCACAGGAATTTGGAGCTCTGCCCTGGAAGAAGCTGCTGTGATGATGGATTATTGTAATTATCAAAACTGACACGGCCTCACCCAGTTTACTACGGGAACCAGTCGCTTGATGTTGTGAATAATTGTTTTATAGCACATTTTATTAGTTTACCAACAAGAGGAAGTGCTTTGTCTAGACTTAAAAAGGCATTTTTATGAGTCAAAGCTGGTCTTTGGTATTCAGGTCATTTCTTCAGACAGAGCTGTTGAAATATGCATGCTTCCACATCGCTACTGGCTCCTCTGGAAGTTGGCCATTGCACCACACTATAGTTTCAAGCACACAGCTGCTGCTTACATAACCGTAGGGCAATTTGAACACAAAATATGTAAGACGCTATCATCCTCAGCTAATACTTCATACCTTCCTTTCACAAACGCTTATTAAGTCATTTTATATTACGTTTAATGTCTGTATCACATTTTATTTGTTTTAGGAAATAACTAGTGAGCCATTTAAAGCTAATTCAGGCTCCCCTGAGAGGTTACTGTCACCCTCTGATAGTAGTTATTTTCTTCTTTTTTTCCCCACAAAAATCTCTTTAATAGTATTTGAGCTATTGCAAATGCATGCTACTTCTCACCCTTGAGCTGAAATAACTATCAGTGCTTATATAGGCTCTCTTAAATCTCCCAAATACTTTCCTGCCTGGCTCACTTGGAAGGCACAGTGGAAAAAGGAGCATGATCCTCCAAGGAAGAGAAAGTAGCGGGACTCAGAAGTGCCTAATCAGGCTCTCAGATCAAAGGGCCGAGGCCGCACAGGTGGCCAATGAATGGGGCTCTTGCAAATTAACAATCCATTAATTGCCCTCAGGGCCATACATTCTGGTCACAAAATATGCCCCATATCATCAGAAAAATAATACCCTCCACCGAGCTGCCGGTACTTCAAAGGGGAGCCATTTAGCTGCGATACGGCCATGGCCTTTGATCCACTGCTGCAATTAGGAAGGAGAGGAAAATAAAAACATTGGTACAATTTGTAGAGAGCGGATGTGCGGCGTGCTGACTGCTAATCTTGTGATCCTGTGAACTTTGTTGGAAAAGATTAGGCAAAGAGAAATGACAGCGAATCAATACATAGTTTACAGTATAGCAGATGAAAGACTCAGCATATGGTCCGCATGTTGAACTCCATACCTTCTGCCTATGTTTACATGTAGGCCAGTGTAGAAAAAATAACATCATTGAAGCACTTGCTTTCAAGTAGCTGGAGCAAACTTTCCAGATTTGAGCCTCTCTCCCTCACACACACTCTCTCTCTCTCCCTGTGTCTGCAGAGGAATGCCTTTGCCAGAATGGGGGTGTCTGTGTGGACATCAATGGGACTTGTGAATGTCCTTCAGGCTACACAGGACTCTACTGTCAGTTTGGTGAGTATGATATGTAGAATCCTATCAGGTGTCTCACAAGAGCTTTGATTAATGTGGAAAAAAGGGCGCGGGTCGCCGTATGATCACAGATGTCTCGCGCCGGGGATTGTGAGCGCGCCATTCACAATGCCTTCCTCTCAGAAGTAACCCAGACGCCATGCAGTAACAGCAGGCCGTGTCCTGATGGAGGTCCCTGTTTGGAGTACGGGGGAACCTACCTGTGTACATGTCAGACGAGTGCAGCAGAGCTGGATCACAAGGACTTCTACCCCTATGGTAAGAGCCTCAGGCACCAACCCAACAACACGGCACTTTGCAGCTATGTGTCATTGCATAAGCAGCTGGTTTCTATAGCAACAAACACATTTTTAAACACACTGGTCTTGACAAGTGTCACTTTCTATTTCAAAGGGAATGGTCACATTTGCAGTTTACATTTACGACGTGGAGAGAAATTTCAAAATGATTTACTATTCGATCCAATCATAAAATGACAAATAATCTGTGTGTTTTTTTCCAAGCAAACCCAGATGCTAGAATGAAATTAAAGAGGTTTCCCAGTGCAATGGAACACAGTCAAGTCTCGGTGTGTGTTTTTCAGTGCAGCCCCGATCGGTCTGCGACTCCTCTCCGTGTCTGAATGGGGGCTACTGCTACGAGCGGGATGGAGGCTACACCTGCGAATGCAAATACGGATACTGGGGGAAGCACTGTGAAAAAGGTAGCAGAATTAATAAAGACACTAGAAGCATGGCTTTGCATGAACACATGGAGTGTCAAAACATCCCGCAGATTTGTGTGTTATTACTCGGGCTCAAACCCAGCTTTTAATGCACCAGGAAACATGCCATTACTCGTAATGCTGCTTGAAATATTACAATGCCGAAAGGCTTATGATAATTTGTACTCATGACTGAGTTATGAGTTACTGAGTTACTTGAAGTGCAATGAACTGGAACTGATTTATTTTGTGCGATTAAAAGCTTGAGTGGCCTCTGCCTCAAGGATTCCCTTCTTCTTGTCTGTTTCCAGTTAGACTCAATACCTGTGCTTCTGGTCCCTGTCGCAACGGTGGCTCCTGTAAGGAGGAGGCAGGGAGCTACAGATGTGTTTGTCCTTACAGGTTCACTGGAAAACACTGCGAAGTGGGTGAGTGCCATCCTCCAGTCATATTCAAATCTTTTATTAGTCAGCGCACAAACTTGTGTGAAAGCAGTTGAGTGAAAATGCACAGTCAAGACAAGACAAGGCCAGTTCTTCGAATGCTCTTAATACCTACATATTTGGACAAGTACCATTATTGAGCAGAAAAGATTCTACTTGTTCAAAAGTAGAAAGTCAGAGCCTTCAGCCAGTGTTTGGTTCTGTCGAAGCAGATTGAGAAACAATGAAATAGGTCACAAAAACGCCAAATTTAGACAATTTAATTCAAGATTGCTTCCATTACTGCAACTCTTTTACCGGTATTTAATAAAATGTTAATTCAGAAGGTTGTGGTCCGTTCTTCATCTCGTAAACCTACAAGAAAATCATATCCCACTGCTCGCAACTCTTATAGAATTGATTTTGAAGTGATTTAACTTAAAGCCTCACATAATGTAGCACCTTCTTCTAACAGCATCTGCCTTTCATTTTATTGGTCCAACAAGAACTCTCTGATCTTCCACCGCCTTTCTGTTTGATGTTCTTTTAGAAGAGGCTGCTTTTAATAGTCCGAAACCATGGAATACCCTTCTGTTGCATCTTAGACCAGTGACCTTTTAAAAAAGATAAATAATAATAACTCTTCAATAACCTCCAGTGTGTGTTTCCTTACAGGGAAGCCAGACCCCTGTGCCTCCAGCCCCTGTCTGAATGGGGGGACATGTTTCCACTACATAGGAAAGTACAAATGTGAATGCACAGACGCCTTCAGCGGCAGGCACTGTGAAATAAACAGGAGCTCAGTACAAACCACCGCAGGTAAGCAGACTTTCACCGCACAACAATGTCCAAAACTCACGTTTGTATAAGAAGGACTCCAGTAGATTGGCACAGGCAGGGGATATCCTGAGCCGTTAAGTGTAGAGATACTCGCTTTCCATCTGAAGATAATTTTAGCAGTGTTGCTGCACTGGAGGCCCAACATCTACAGATATAGAACGGCTACATAGTCTATGTAAAGTACAACCTGATGATTCATGTCTACGCACTCTAACAGCGTGCTGGAGATAATTTTAGGAGGACAAAAACAGAGAGCCTGGATGGAAAACACCTCTGTTGCTGCTGGTCCGTTCTGCGTGCGCTCCTTTAAGCCTCCGTGTTTGTGAGCTTGTGTTACAATGAAGCCATGCTGACATTATCCTTGTATTCATTTCAGAGCTTGGCTGTGGGTTGCCTCCACAAGTGAAGCACGCTGAGGTCCAGTTCTCCTCGACAACACCAGGGTCAATGGCCGTGTATATATGCCACTCAGGCTTCACGTCTGTGCCCAGAGCCACCCAGAGCATCTGTGGTATTCAGGGAGACTGGAGCCAGCCACCCCTTTGTGAAGGTCTGTGAAATACACCAACACATGGACACACAACCAAAACACTCAATCTTAATGATCCCAGAGAAGTCCTAATAGATAAGATTCCAGTTATTATAAAAGTCTTTATCCCAGTTTCTGTGTTCCCCATCGTTACAGAGGTCAATGAGTGTCTGTCACAGCCTTGTCTTAATGGCGGTACATGTCGGAACCAGGTCGGGTCCTACCAGTGTGAGTGTGATGATGGCTTCAGTGGAAACCGCTGCCAGACAGGTAACGCCTTCTGAAAGTCTTCTAATATTAAATGTGCACCTGCAGAAGTATGTGGTTCATGTGTGTTTCCTCTCCCTTAAGACATAAACGAATGTCTGTCGGAACCCTGCAAGCACGGGGGGACATGTGAGGACCAGCCTGGGTCCTACCTGTGTCATTGTTCTCATGGCTTCAAAGGCCAGAGCTGTGAGATAGGTACAACCTCTTACATTACTTTTAAAGCGTAGACGTTTTAGCATACAGATTATACAGGACAGCAATCCAATTCTACTGTAAACATCTGTGTGCAGAGCAGGACGGGTGCGAGTCCAACCCCTGTCTAAATGGAGGTGTGTGTCGGGGTTACAGGCGGAATTATTTGTGCACATGCAAAGACGGCTTCTTTGGCGACCAGTGCCAGATGTGTGAGTAGCTCTGCGCCGCCTCACAAGTCTGTCCACTTCACACTACCTGCACTCACTGGTGGTGTGAATGGTATTGTCCTAACTGCTTGTCTTTGTCACCCCCAAGTGGAGAACCCATGTGTACTGCAGCCTTGTGGAAACCGTGGCGTCTGCAGGAGTGACAAGAGGGGGAACTACAACTGTGTTTGCAGAGTCGGACACACGGGCAAAGACTGTGAGAAAGGTGAGTAAGAGTCACACCGAAGTACATTAGAGTTACTCTGTAACACTCTATTGCAAAGACAACTCTGTAATTATTTAATGTATGAATTTGACATGTAAGGTTGCCACTGTTCCCAGACCTGTTGCCCCCCTCTGGTCTCCATGTGCTGCGTGTGGAGGAGAATGAGGTGGAGCTGCGCTGGGACGAGCCGGAGCCCTCTCACAGCCTGGTCAGCGGCTTTGTCGTCACCTACGGTCCCCTGGGCCTGAGCAACCACAAAACGGACTTGCTGGAAAGGCAGCAGTTCACCCATGTCATGCGAGGCCTGGTGCCCGGCCTGCTGTACAACATCTCCACTTTCTCCATCAAACGGAACACCAACAGCAACGACAACAGCCAGCCTGCCACCGCACTGATACGCACCAGTGAGCACACCCTTAATGCTGTAGCAGTAGGAGAGGGTCTCTCTGTGTATTCACGTGAGCGTCAGTGCTTGAATTCCCGTGTGTAAGTGTGTGTTTCTGTGCTAGGACCTCGGCCGGTGGAGCAGCTGCAGCTGGTCAACGTGTCCTCCTCTCAGGTGTGGCTGAGCTGGCTGGTGGAGGCAGCTCGCCACGCGGCCGTCAGCAGGGTGCACGTGTCTCTGTTGCCTTCAGACGGCAGCGAGGCTCGCACGGCCGTGCTCAACACGAGCACCAGCGAGTACACCTTCAGGTCAGCTGCTGTTCAATGCATTGTACAGACCTGCAGCATCCTTTGTGTCCACTAAGTAGTGCTGTTGAGGTTCTGCACTTTTAGTGGCTTTGGGTAATTTACCTTTCAGCCACTAGGGGGCACTATTTCATAACTGTTTTGAGGCTATCCTGAGTTGTCTGCTGTAGTGTATGTTTTCCTCTGTCTCCTAGTGCATTACTCCCTGGTCAGATGTACACAGTAGATGTGTTGACTCAAAGTGGAATCAGACCGGATGAGTTCCCCTCCACCAGCCACTCAGCTGGACCGCTGAAGTTCTGGACAAGTAGGTCACTTATCATCATCAGGAGTTATTAGAATCAGAAGAATTAAAAAAAAAAAAAAATTACAATTCACAACTCTGCTCATTGCCACAGAATATTATTAGATGTAAAGTGTGCATTTAATTCATGTGGAAATGTGAAACATGTATCATATGGTTGTTTATATAATCAACACAATTGTGTGAGTCAACTAAACTTAAGATTAGTTTTCACTTAAGATTCACTTCCTGTCTGTTCTTTAAACTCATCCCCTATAAAAATTGCAAACAGCCAAAGCTGAATGCTAACACAATGTGTCATTCAAGGAAGCTTCTAATTAGTAGCCTAGCCTAAATAGAAATATTTTCAAAGGGATAGTTCTGATTTTAAGTTGGTAGGTATGCATCCTGTGATGAAGCATCTAATGAATGCTAACAGATCCAGTAACAACCATACAAGTCCAGCTAAGAAAGCCTTTTAAAGCACAGCACAACAAAACGGCAGTAAATCAATGCAAATAAAGCAAATAAAGAATATTTACTTTAGTCCACAACTAAACAAAGCAATGTGACTGTGTACATGTGGTTTTCCCTCAGGGCCTCTCCCCCCACAGAACCTCTCCCTGTCCCATGTGACCACTAACTCAGCACTGATCACCTGGAGCCGCCACCCGAGAAACGTCCCAGATGGCTTTGTGGTCAACGTGACCCGAGGGTTGAACACCAGAAGTCGCTTCCTGCCCAATGGGAAATTAGGATCATATACCCTGCGTGAACTGACGCCAGGGCAGCACTACTATGTGGCCCTCACGTCCGTGAAAAGCACCGGGCAGGAACAGATCCACAGCATAGCTCAACATTTAGCCTTCACCACCTGTGAGTGTTTCTCAAAACCATTTCACTGACATGGAAAGGCATAATTGTTATGTGTCCAACCGGATTTATGTTCCCTGAAACAACAACAAAAGAAAGAAAAATCATGGTCACCAGACTTACCACCACATACATAAGAACAACAAAAACAATGATCTCACACAGGCCCAACGTATTTCAGAGCTTCATGAAGTCCTAGAGGTCTGGATCTGTACTCACGTTCCACCATGAAGAAGCACACCAGTGTTTACTTCAATCTGCTGATGAACCTCGCATTGTCAAATAAGTGCATTTTAAAACCAACTGTGTTTACATTTCCTACCCAGTGCCGATGGGGGCAAGATCAGGAAGAAGAGAGAGGCCATCCGGGACACACATGGGACGCAAACTCCCCCCATCCCGGTCTCAGGACCTGGGAGGCACAACGAACACAGAGAACTCAGAGGAGCTGCCCAGGTACACACAGATGGTTATTAAACAGTCCTAAACATGGGCCATGGTAAGAATGTGTTCCATCTGATCATTTATCTGTTGATGATGAACAGCATGGTTGTCTACGTTGCAGATACACAGAACTCATTGACAGAAGGGGAAGGATAACAGCCAAGTTCGCTCATTTGCCTCGAAAAGCTGTTCGACATCGTACTAGTAAGTACAATAGGAGCAAACGTGTCATGAACATTTCACATGTTCTATACAGCGTTCCCCACATAAAGTAATGCTGTTGTGTTGGAAGAACCACCCAGTACTTATTCAGCAGAACACTGTTACGTTGCCTGACTTGTATTAAACTTACATGCTACACCCACATATTGAAACAGTTCTGGTTTGCTCAGGATGTCCAAACAATGAAGAGTATCTTATTTGCTTATCAGGATGCAGATGGAATAACTTAGGCGGCGGCCCTATAACCATATGGTGCTAGCCGCGGCCTGTCTGCATGACATATAGGTGGTCCTCTCATGTAAACGGGGCTCTCTGCTGTCACACACATACACAACCACGTTATCTGACACATGTTGTCCACTTCATCCAGCAGCTTTTCATAAAGCCACACAAGTCTTTCTTTCTTTCAATTTCCACATGATCATTTTCTGTCCATGTATTTTCACTTTTTCTCTTAATGCATCCCAGTGCAGATGTTTATAGCCTAAACAGTCAAACTGTTTTACAGATGTTATCTTGTGCTCTAGAGAATAAGCTTCCTTCTCGGAGTCTCCTGCCCCTTTTAACCATGTTACGCCCATGACGTCATAATATGATTTTGTTAAACCAGTTATGTTTCATGTGTCATTGTCCCAGCCTGAGGAATACACAGGACACCTTTACAGTGTCTCGTTTAGTATAAGATCCACATTTTGTCATTCATGTTTGTTCTTTTACGCTGAATGGTGACAGGAAACGTTTTGCCTTGCAGAACCCGACCCTCCGATTAGATTAGAGAAGATGGAAGAAACAACAAACAAAATCAGCCTCGCACTAGAGATTCAAGAGGAAGGTTTAAGAACAAAGCCTGGTAGGTGTTTCGGTGGCACATCTGCCCTTGTAATTGATTCCAGCTGATGTGGTGCACAAACGTGTGATTGATGTCCTGTTGGAAAAAGACTACTTATTAATCCTTAGACGTGTAATGTGACGTTGGTCTTATGTGTGTTTGCCAAGCACCACTTTAGGATGTTACATTCAGGGAAGCAGATTGGTAAACTAGAAGAAGGGGGAAGTGGTGTAACAGCTGTAGATAATGTGTCGTAGTGGGCAAGTGAAACCTGAGACCCAAACTCATTCTGTACTGTGGATGTTGATGGCAGCTGTTGTCTTTTAGAGTTGCCCCAGGACTGCCGCAGTCTGCCCTGCCAGAACGGGGGTACATGTGTGGACGGGGGAGACTCCTTCTCCTGCGACTGTGCAGCCGACTTCAAGGGCAGGCAGTGTGAACTGTGTAAGTTTGTGTTTATTTCTTCCTCTCCACACACACTCATGCACACGGGTGGCTCCAGTGGGCTGCTTTTTGCCAAATGTACTGGACAGCCACTCGCTCGGTTGATGCTCTTTAGGGCCGCGATGAAGATTCAACTCACATGACACCATCCGGAGATCGATTTTTAATTCTTAATCAGCAAACATGCAATTAAATCCACTCATCTTTTATTCATACATCTGCTTCTCCTCTGCAGGGATAATGGGGGCTGAGCCTATCCTATTTGGCATTAGAGGCCGGGTTCACAAATGGTGTGGAGAACAGGTTCTTCACTTACTAACTTGAATACGTTCATCACAACACAAATCTGGCTAGAGGAGATGCATAGCAAAAACTTAAAGTAGCACTACATTTCTCAACCGTAAACAGAATCATATATAATCACAACACCAGGCAGGCAACATAACAGTGTGTAACCCTGAGTCAAGAACTCTACAAGGTCTCCATCTTGTGTTGTCCTGGAGACACCCAGAGCCTCCTCACATAAGGCATGCCGAGCCTAAAAGCTTCATTTTCCGACAATACCAGAAACAATAAAGTCATGCACTTAGCAAGCTTAAGAGTCTCCAGCTACGCCAGCAGTTCTGTGAGGCTGAACTTAACATCAGTGCGCTAACATGCCCACAACGGGAATGCTAACATGCCTGTGTGGAGTTGGCACGTTCTCCCCTCGTTTGTGCGACTCTCCTCCGACAGTCCACAAAAAAATAAACGACACAGAAAGTGGATGGATGATATAATGCCATTTCAAGGGAAAGCAATACGTCTTTTTATTTCCTTTTTTCCCCCTAAAAGGCATTAGATTGAATGGTAGCTTTCATGCCCACTAAATGTGTGTTGGTGAGGGTTGGGTTTTCACTTCATGTAACTGCAGCTTCTCAGAGTGTGAATTCACAGCGTAATCTAGTTTAGATTTGCATGTCATCATGTCCACTGACACAGAGCTCACAGCTATGTATAGACCTCTGGTTTCTTAAAAGCAGGAAACACGCTCCGCTGACAGTCGACCCCTCTGACATTTCTACATGGCTTGGTTAACTTTGAGGCTTCGGGGCATGAATATACAACATGAACACAGTGTCAACGGAGGCACAAAGCACCATATTATTTGCACCACTTTCCTTTCTTTTTTCTCAGGACAAAGTGTGACATTGATAACTTGTGAATGTTCTGGCGGGTGAACGAGGCAGCGGTATATTATCTGTGAACAATCTCCGTCTTTGTTGTCTGATTTTACGTCTCTGATAAGTATTCTGTCTTTACTGTGACCCGTAGGTTCATCTCCAGCAGAGCTGAATTCAGCTTAACGGATCGATTCATTTAAGATGAAACAGCTCTCAAACATAAAACTATGTTTGAGAGCTGTGACGGGTTTTCTTCTAATAAAATGAATAACACACAAATATATTATTGATGAAGAAAGTGGGTTTCTGACCTTATTCCTAAAAAGCTAAATCAAATCCCTGAACACTCATTAATTGTAAAGTACAGTTATGACTCACAGTGTATTTTTGGCAAAAAGTATTTTGAACATTGCGATTACCACCTTATATGGATGACAGCCAGTAGAAATGCATTAGGCCCAGTGGCCCATGCTCTTATTGAAGTTGATGATCATCAAAACATATTTACATTTATTAAAGGAGTTGGTCATATGCTGCCAGTATAAATGCATAGCTACAGTTCTAACTAAGGAGCCTGAATGAAATGTATTTCTTGCTCAACAGGAATGTATTCATAGTTATTCAGGTCATTGGTTTCTCCTCCTTTATGAAAAGCAATAAGCTGCTTGAATCATATTTTCCTCCGTGCAAAAAGCCAACAGGACAGACAACCTCTTGTAAAAACATCCTAACCACAGATGTTTAAAGCCTCCATGTTTTTGGGCTGTCTGACCTCCGGTCTGGTCCATTCTTATGAGCCTGATATCTCAGGCACAAATTTCTGACTTCAGAAACACATTTCTTTGGCCATAGCTTCATATGCTAATATGAATGACAATTTCACAAAAATGTCTGATAGGATCAAATGTGAAGTGCAACATTTTAGACAGACATTGATGTAAACTTCAACAGAGTTGATAATTCTAGTTTGTGATAAAATATAATTTGAGATGAGTTACAGAAGAAAATGTATGTAACTTGGATGAAAACATATTGGCTTAATAAACTTGCACGTATATACAGTTGATCAGTCTGACTTTGTATTGGAGACATTGGCTGAGATATAAATAGATGTCTCCAGGAGTTAAAAAAACAACTTACGTCATGAAGTGTTATAAATAAGAAAAGTCTCAGCAGACAGAGGATTATGGCCAATTTGACAGACAATCAATCAGTCTGGGTTGCTTCGCCATTTTATCTCCCCAAAAGCGTCTTTAACTCTGGAATACTTTCTGACATCCACGCCTAATCCGCTCTCTCAACCAAAACAGTGAAACACAGTAAAACAACATCCGTCTGATCCCTCCAATAATGAGATGTTGATGAAGCTGCGTACGAGGAGACACTGGACGAACCCGCGGCCCTCTCCAGTCCTTTTCTTCACCCAAACACCCAGCGACAGATTGTTTAAACATTCCTTTCCTAAAACCATCCATCAGCCGGAGAGCAGGGCCCGGCTCCCTCCCACATGCCTCCTAAACCCTCCAGCAGGCCGACACTGCTTCCAGCGTTCGGAGCTCATGTTGTGTGACCCTCTGTTTACAGTGTGCCAGCGAGTGCCGCACCCCTGCACCCGTCTCTACTCCGAAACCAAGAGTGTGCCTGTGTGGGAGGGAGGCGTGTATCACTACCTGTAAGACATATTCTGTTCTGGCCTTGCATGCTAACGCTCATCATGACAACACAGCATGGGATGTTTAAACATCTAAATCACAGCTGAGGAGAAGCAGAGATTATTTGGAGCTAAAGGATCCATGTTTCATCCTCCGCAGGTACAAAAGGACGTATAGAGTGCAGCAGGATGTTTGTTACAGAGAGATCTGTGAAGCGACGCCTCCAAAGAAAAGTCAGGGTGAGTTGAAAAAGCCGTCCGAACGGTTGATGTTGTTTGAGCAAATAATCCAATGCAACGCTTTGACATGAGGATATTACTTCTCTTAACAGCCAGAAGAACAAATCGACAACAATAAAGGTTTGTTTTTTCTTTAATACAGTCAACACTATTATATTTCTTGTGGTGAAATGTTCCCTCCAGTCACGTGTCTGCACTGCTACAGTACATCACAAGATGTTCAGCAACTCTCCTCAAAACCAGTCTTCTCTCCTTTTATTTCCAGAGCACTTGGATACCGATGAAAGGACTGTCATCACTGTCATGTGAAAAAACCTAACTTCAACTTTGGTGTTTATAATCTACTTGAAGTAACTGATTATGGTATTTTTTTTTTGTGCTGAGAAACCCTGTCAGAACCCACTGTAACGTTTTTAGAAACAGGCCATCATTCATCTGGAAGTAAGGTTGTTTGTTCGTTCCTGGGAGCTGGGTCTGTAGCTCTGCGCTTCACGAGAGGACTTCAGTCACTCAAACGACAAATGGCCCGAATCATTTGTCCTTTGTGATGTTCCATGACTGATTTTTCGTTCAAACATATACGTATGCAAATATTAACGGTAAGCAGTCTGCTGTGCTGCATCGGAGACCTTATATACCTCATTTCCATGTCCATGCTGACACATTAGGAGAGGTTTTTTATTATTTGTGATTCAGCTGCACGTTTTGTCCCTCAGGTAAAATAACCCCCCGATCTCCTTATAAAGACGATGGGAAACGTATGTTTTCTCCACACTCCCTAAACTCATCTCTCGCTCTGACAAAGGTGCACGGTATTTTTCTGTGTATAAATATCTTTCTCTGTGTCTTAGCAGACATCACTGCTCGCTATTCTGTAAATAGTGTTCATAGGCCATTTTGTAGGTGAATATTTTAATAATAAAAATGTTAAAATGTGTTGTGCTTCCGGTGTCTTTTTGGGTTTATATTTGTGTCCTGGGTTACATCTTAGAAAGTGGACCTGTGTTTAGAGCACCTATCCACTGGTATAGTTTTAACCTTGAGAGTCTGTGTGTGCGTCTCATCGGGGCAGAATGTGGTCCTGGACACACCGACTGTAGCGGGAACTCCCACTGATGGGGTTTTGAGGACTTTGCCAGGTGTTTATATATCTGTATGTGGACAGAGTTTATCATTTTTGTGTCACAACCATGCATGATGCAGTCACATCTTACAGGTCTTTATTAAAAATGTAAACTTAATTATCATCATGTACATACATGAAATATGGCCTCTGTACTCCATCCAATCCATCCTAAGCATGTTCATACAATAGATGGTGGTCTGAGCAAGAGCCTACCAGATAGAGGGGTAGGAAGTGAGGAAGAGTCCACATACCACAGCTGGTGTAATCCCAATGGCCGATGCCCTCTTCCCCACTTGCTACCCCTCTACTTTTGGCACCCCTGCCCCAACCACACCATCTTCACCTGTAAAGTTTTAAGACTTCATCTCACGCAGTTATGACTGTATCACATTTACAAAAACTACCCACGGTCATATTAACAATAACTCATTTAATGAAAACATCACACTTAAAATACAGTAAGATCTCAAGGTGCTTTACATTCCTTAACTGGCCCCCGGGGACAATTCATGTTTTTTAATTGAATTGAATAAAGGGTAAAACCATGTGATTATAATGGTTAATAAAGATATATAAAGTTAGACACAAAGTAGAGATCCAAGAGGAAAACCAACCAAGATCCTCTGGGAAGACAGACGAACATAAACACCTGGCGAAGTACTAAAAACCGCTTCTGTGGTAGTTCCTGTTGCCAGAACCACATTTTACCATGATGACGCACACACAGAATCTAAAGGTGAAAACAATACCAGCTGTCACGGCTGGAAAAAAAGCACCTGCTTGGAAGTATTTTAACAATAGTTTATCTGTAATACTTGTACAGTGGTAAACTAGTTACTTCTGTCTGTGTCCACTGTATGTGGTCCCTTATCCAAGTAGCATTGACAACTTCTTATAATTATCACCAGACTTTCTGAAATGCAACTTCTGCTACCTCTCAGATCGCTACACACAAATGGCAAGTTAAAGGGAAAATCTACAGAAGAAATGACAGCTGTAACTACTTTAAAACCAATGTGATGCCTGTAGTATTGTGTGGTGTGGTTTTCCAGGCTTTAAAGAGAATAAAAAGTACAAAATTATACTTTTCAACTGTCCCGCTTGCACAGTGCTTATTTTATCTTCATTCTTTCTCTGGGCAGATGGAACAGCAACATGTGGGTGAAAAAGCTTTTCTTGTGACTTGAGAAAAAGGCAATTTGACACTGAAGATAAAAGGACAAGCGGTTGCCCAGTACCTCCCACTGTTCACATCACTGAGGGCCCATGACTGAAGACTTGACCCCTGAAACCGACAAGTGAAAAGCATAATGCTTAATTTAATTCTATCTTTTAGTAAAAGCTGATGTCTTAGTACTAGTGTTGGTGGTCTCGGTTTAAATATGTCGCCCTACCTCTATAACGACTATATAGCAGTATTTGCATCTAGACATGTTTAGGATAATCATCCCACTTGTTCTTCAGACCTGCTTTTCTGTGCTGCGTTCAATGAACGCCGGAATGTCCCGAAGCTTTACGTACCTTATACACTCCTACCCGCCCTTCCCATTAGAGTGCTTATTGGAGATATTTTGACAGTTAATTAAATGTAATGTTTAAAATGTAAAGAATTTATACATTATGAGATTAAATAGAATATGAAACTATAACTGAATGAATCAGTGACAACTAGAAGTAAATAGTATAATGACAACAACTAACGATGCAGATTTCACAGTACACTTGGTTGCAGTGAGTACTTAATGTGAGGACATCGACTAGTTATATCCTTTTTTGGTTAGTTATTTAGTCAGTTTGTGTACATATTTCCGACGGCTCCTGAAGGCAGCATTCCGGTTCTGTAGTCGGAGCAGTTCCCCCTCGGCCCCCCTCCCCGCTCCGAGTGAAAACTGAGATAGTGAGGAAAAAGCGACGGGAGGAACAACCGTGGAGGGAGAAACCTGGATGTATTAGCTAGTGTGCTACTTGAGGGCAGCCCCCCTTTTACTCTCGTTTTTCAGCCCGTACAAAGTTATGCGGCGGGGTCCGCTGCGTGTTTTACGTCCTGGGAAAACGTCGTAAACTTTAACGTTCAAACAGTCAGCGACAGTCTAACCGCGGACGGTTAGCGCAACCCGACGAGAGTTAGCCCGCCGCGGCTAACTTAGCCCGTCTCGGCTAGCAGGGGAGGACAAAACACACAACAGGCTAGTGGGACCGGAGTAAAGGGACGGAGTGGCGCTGCGGCGTGAAGTAACTAGTAATGTTGCCTCCAGGGATTAACTTCAGATACGGATGAGAAACAGATCGGCGACTGGGGGTACACCGAGAACGACTGCGAGCCAGACCAGACCAGTGCTATGTTGGGGTTGATTCACGGCTCTGGCAGCCCGCCTGAGTCCCGAGGTTGGCCCCACTCGGTGCCGTGGCGGCTCGGGGGCTTCTTCTTCCTGCTGCTGCTGGAGGGGGCCGGCTGCCTCGCCAACCCGGGCAGCGCCGCCGGCGGCACCAGCCACCAGCCCGGTGTCAACATATACATGAGTGTGGAGGAGGTGAAGAAGCTTTTGGGTAAGAAGGCCAACACAGCTGTCTGCAGACTCGCTGATCAGCGTGTCTACGTGTGTGTGTGTGTGTGTGTGTGTGTGTGTGTGTGTGTGTGTGTGTGTCCGCGTACAGCGTCACTCACATCTGCATTCTTTCCTTCTAAAAACGCTGCTTAAGCTTTTCAACTCACTCACACTGTTGTATACAATATGATTGGGTTGTGAACTCTGAACTCAGGTGAGAGCAAGTCTTCAGGGTGAGCTGGAATACATCACACGGAAGAGTCACCTTTTATACTGTTGTAAAGTGTAAATCTGCCCTGGACTCATTCAAGATAATAATGATAACACTACAACACACTGACATTACGTCTTCCTACTTTACACGCCTCAAGCTGTGGTTGGACCTGGGACCATATGAACATTTTATATCACAACCATGATGCCCAAGATGATGCAAAATAGTATCTTAATAAACATCATACTATGCTTTAAACCCTCAAACTTACTGGAATCACTTTACATTTTATTATGTCACAGGTGGGACACTTTCTTTTGTGAAAAACTATCAAGCAATCTTAAATGAGATGATCATAAATCACACGATCTCCCTGCATCAATAATGGGTAAATACAAAAAAATACAAATTGTATCCTGAATTGTTTAAATCAGGCTCTATATTGATCACACCTATACTGCTTTATCAAGTGACACGTGAAGGTATTTGGATTATAACAATAATGGAAATTCACCACAATCAACTTATTTTGAGTGTTTTTTTTAATCACAATCAACGATGACATCCCATATCGCCTCATCCCTAGATTATAATTTGTCTTGAAATGTCAGATTTGTTTTTTTCTGAGCTGTGCTGTAGCTATTAATAATAAGAATACTTGACCAAAACTGTACACATCACGTGGGGATCTTAAATCAGTGCAACTGTTATATACGTGTGGCTCTAAAGTGTATATCACATAATATTCCCTAGAGAGAGAGAGAGGGGGGGGGGGGGGAGACGCTCCATCGTTAAGAAAACAAGCTTGAAGCAGCTTCACAGCTGTTGTGTGTTTCATCGCTGGTCCGCATCAACAAAGGTATGCTGATGTGTCACCAGGAAGGGACTGCACCATACATTTAAAACCAGGGAGTGATAGTGGTGGTCTAGGACCAGGTTTAGGTCATACGAAGTGATCTGTAGGGAGGAAGGGTTGGAGGAGTGTGTTGATGCCGGAGTCCAACATGCAGCAGCAGAAGATGCACAACGTTGTGTCTTATGTATGATCTGGGCCAGAGGCCACTGTGGCAAATGAAACTGTTTGGCCATAAGGAGGCATTAGTATTTGAGTTTTAGACAAAGACGTAAAAAAATAAATAAATAACTTGCCACAGCTGCAAAATAGATGGTTATTATAGATTGTCTCCTGTAAGTGCTTACTATGATGTTGGATAACGGTGTCTGAATGTTCAAAGTTACTTTATTGGACTCCCAAAGGAGACATTTGACTTGGATAGTCGGGAAATCCAAGTCAAATGAGTGGGTAGACATGTTGGTGCCTAATGTCTTCATGGAGGGAGCACGCTGATGTTGCAGCTTCTCAAATTGACTAATGTGCCGCTCTGAATAATTGTATCATCTTTCTTGTCATGGCATCATATGTGATTCCATATGAGGAGACAGTATCAAGGTTTTGAACAGGAAGTTCTGTTTGCCAACCTGTTCGAGTCATCGCATTGATGCGTGTGATGCTTTAAAATGCGTCAACAGGTGAAACTGGAGGGTTTTAGTGCCTGGCTCTTTGACAAGAGCATGAAACTCTCACTCGCTGTCTTGTATAATAATAGAAACCATTCCAGCTGCTCTCTAATCTGACTGGTGTTAGACCGTAGGCTGACTGCATCCCTTTTGGTTCCTCTTGTTCTCCATCACGCTGTAGTTAATCTTTCTGCTGCCAGATGAGGGCCTCTCTTGTGGTTTGCTTGAAAACCTCCGCTCGTCGTGTGGAGAAATCTCTTAATGTTTGACAAGTACGTGAGCGGAGCTAAAAGTATGTGCGGACAGAAACTTCCATGATGCAGCGGCAGCTGTAGGAAAGAACCCGCTGGAGGAGGTGAAACTGGCATCTGCTTCCTGTTGGCGACGTGCTGCTGGGGAGTCTCACTGCAGACTCATGGAGGGACGAAGTGACCTCAGTAATCAAAATACATCAAGAATAATGTGGATTTATGTTATTTTTCCTGAATGAGAGCCGATTGATTATGTGCACAGATAAGATGTGACCCGGCAAAATAGATTTTTAGAGTTTTAACTTTTGACGCGTGGCATCATAAGATACATTTTTCGTCCACTGGTTTCAGTTTGTCCTCATTGGGTTTTCTGATTTCAGTGTTGGTCCCAACATTAGGATGCTTTCTAAAGTGCCCAGCAGCGCTGTTTGCACTCACGCTCTGACAAACATACCTACAACTCCTGAAGACAAAACAGGAGTGTAGTCTCGTGAAATTGTTCTGTGACCCACAAAGAGCTTGTGTCTGCTGACGGGGGTTTCTGGAGAATCTTGAATTAAACCTCCGGATCACCAGACATGAGGACGTTCTGTCTGTATGGCTGCTGACACGTGGGGACCCAATAGGAAAAGCACAGTTGTAGAAAATAAAATTAATGATAGCAAAATCCTGGAACTGCCACAATACTTATTTTATTTGGTGTTCTTTCTGGTTTTTGTGTATCTGGATACCTTTGCTGTCATACAGGAAGGACTGAACAAGTAATGTTGTTTGCATGAAACCAATGGTTTGAAAGAGCAGTGATTTCAGTTGGGCTGTAACAAAGATTAACAGCAGTGTCAACACACAGACGAGTGGTGCCAAAGCCTGATATGTCAGATTCAGTTCTAAATCTCCTAAATATCCTGTAACCACGATCAACCATCCCACTCTGCTCCATGCTGACCACAGTCAGCTCTGGCAGTGGCTTTACATTTGGTCTGAGACGAAAATGCTTATTACTTGAAAGGGGCTGCTGTGGCTCAGAGGTGGAGCGAGTCGTCCTCCAGTAGGAAGATCGGTGGTTCCACTTCCACATGCCCAAGTGTCCTTGGGCAAGATACTGAAACCCCAAATTGGTGCGTGAATGTTAGTTAGATCCTGATGGGCAGACAGCCTCTGGCATCAGTGTCTGAATGTGTGTGTGTGTCGACATGTAGTGTAAAGTCTTGTGGTCAAAGACTAGAAATGCAGTATAAATGCAGGACATTTACCATTTAAGTTTCACTCTCGATGACAAATCCTCTTAGTGGACAAAAAGGCAGTATATTTGAATCAAATTTGAGTCATTACTTTGAACCAAAACGTTTTATATCGTCATTTTGTCATTTATTTTTGAGTCATCAGAAATATTAAACATCTCACTCAGTCTTGTCAAGCCAAAACCAATTATTTTGTCATTTTAGGCAAAAGCACACAATTTATTTTTTTTATTTTTATCTCGATGAAAAACACAGGTTGAGTGATTGAACAGCTTTGCTACTCCGAGTATCTCATTACTGAAGTGCAGGTCAGCCCATCCACACCCAACCAGCCCGTTATGAGAGCGACCCACACCACCCAACATGAAAAACGTGTGTGCGCGAGCGTTGAATCTACATTTTAATCTGGTCTTTTTTTTTCGTTGTTTCATTGCTGCTGTTTCATCTCTAACAAGGAAAATGAAAGGTCGCTGACAAACATATTTCATCTTAGCTTTCGTTAATGAAGTGACCACTGATTCTGACCATTTATATATAAAAAAAAAAAAATTTAATTCATTGTCTCCACAGTATTAAATTTCATTGCAAATGTTCAGTAGTAAAATTGCATTTATTATACAGAGAGACATTATCTGAGAATAACATTATGATATTATGATGGGAAGAAAATGTGACCTCAGTCTTGCTGTGGTCTTTTTAAGCAGATGGACTCTCTCCGTTCAGGATTTCATTTTCATAACTTTAACAAACAACGTCACTCTCAGGGGGTTGCCAAGGAACAGGAAAAAGCCATGCCTGACTGGAGACGGGGTTCTGCATGTGCAGCGTACTTGTCTATGGATGAACTGCAGGCAGCATCCCTGATTGTTTTTGCATATGACTGATGGGGAGTGAACTGCATTCCTACCCTCAGCTCCCATATCAGCTGTGTCTCCGGACCAGCGTCCTGGGTTTGAATTGTGTTGCAGCTGCCAGCTCAAATTCACTTACTGAAGCCCATGTTTGTTTGCTTTTTTTTTTCTTTTTTTTTTTCTGGACTGCAGTTCAAATATTTAAAAAATCCCTGCAAACCTGTTGTTATTACAAAACATTGCAAGTTGCAAGACACTGAAGAGGAAGTGCTTGAGATTTGCTCTTCTGGGGTGTGAAGTCATCACATTGACACTTCACTGTGTGCAGTTACAGAGTTATGAAAACAGACAGATAGTGAATCAGGTCTTAAATAAATGGCATTAAATTATTGGGGATATTGTCCTGGACAGGAAACAACAGGGATAATTCATTCCCAACAGGGTAGTATCTGCGAAGCACTACAGTTTTGTAGACCACACGTGGACACATTTAAATGTCTTATTTTGTTCCACCAGCAGTCTAAAACCCAAATAGACTCAGTTTAAAATGAAAAGCAACACATTCTGATTGGAGAAGCTTCCATCAGCTAATCAACCCCACTTAGGTATCATATGTCAGTGTATACCTTGAGGGTTTATGGCTCCTAGAAGGTGTTTTTATTTGGAACTTTGTTCAGAAATACTTTGCTACTGCTGCTGAGCCTCAGACTGCATTCATTGGCTTGGCAGGACCCAAGCTATGACATTGTTTTTACAGTCGACAATAGCTTTCGTTGTTTCTTTTTGGTTTCTTGGCGTTCTGACCGGCCATGTGATCATTTAGAAGACGAGGGGTGAAGTAAAAATAAGATTTCTTTACATTCATTTGCTGTCTTCGATAATAATGGCCTTTTTGAGTCCAGTTTTCCATGGCAGACCGGGCAACACATTATTCCCAGGAATTTGTCTCGGTGGAAAGTGCGCACTAAGAGAGTCTGTTTTCTGCTTCTTGCATTGCATACTCTCTGTGTTCCTGCTGCTCACTGTAGTAGTGCTGCGCTTTTCCAGTCCAAGCCAAACCAAAGGTTCACAGACTGCAACCAAAATTACTATTGTGTAGGCAAACCAAGACGTTCCCAAATAAGTCTTTTTTTCCCCCAGAACTTTTCTTATGGGAAGCTACAGTTGTTGACAGATTCGAATGCCTCCAGGTACTACCTCTCATATTTGACATTTCCCATTTTATTTCATCATGACTTCCAACTTCAACAAAATTCTAGCAATGAGGACATTTGCCTCATTTGATCAGGTGACGAGGTCAGATTTTGGATCAGATCTCGCTAATTGTGCATAAAGGAAAATATCCAGGTCTAAAAAACGTGAAACGAAATCGACTTTGTTTCCTGAAGTGCCAAGTGCATGTCAGCTAACATGCCTTACCCCCCCCCTCCTCCTCCACCCCCCCTCCATAAAGCTGAAAGGAAAGCAGGGCCTTTGAAAAAAGAGCCTGTGAACAGTGAGGAGTGATTGGCAGCAGCATTCATTTCCTTCATGCCACTCTCCAAGGATCCTGTGGTTGAATAGGGGAGCCCCTGCTTTCACATCTTTTGTCTGAGCGCTGCTGCTCTCAGACAAAAGATGGGTGCTCGCTCTACAGGAGCTTCTGTAAAGCAAGCACCCATTTTATAAATTGTTACCCTCGTGTTAAAATCAGAATATTGGCATTTGAAATATAGTCATGTTTTCCTTTTCTATGTCCGTATGACGGCGAATGCCACAAGAATTTGAGTTATGCTGTAATAGCTGTCATGCTGTAGTTGCATTGATTTTTATATAGGAGCAGTGGATATTTTAAGCCTGCTAGTTTCTGTGGCATTTCCAAAACAGAAGAGTTGGGAAACAGACCGTTCTGAACCAAAAGAAACCCAACAAACAAACAAAAATATTTGACCTTGCGTTCACAACCCTCGCTTTCAAACTGTGGCGGTATACTCACAAAGCTGCCATGTGAACCGGCATCCAGAAATAGAGGAGGGAGACGGCGTGCGTGAGACCTCTTAAATGACCCGTCAGTCCGACTCAAACTGCTAATCATTTTTTCAGTAAGCCGTTTGATATTTGTAGAGTAAACTTGAGGAGGCCCCTTTAAGCAACAAATAAGCATCAAGGCGCTGCCTATAAAGGGACAGCGGCAGACAGACTCGCTCAGATTCCTGCCTTCATCGTCGCCTGCCCTCGGGGCACTTTGTGGAATAAAAGAGCGAAACTGATGTATGGTTTCTTTGAAGGGAATCAAAGAAAACCACAGAGATTGTGGCTCGATGTGTGTTTTTCTTCTTGCTGCAAGACGCTGTCAGTTGTGACTACTTCTTGTGACCGGTGTTGTTGCTATGAAAGCTTAGTTGGTGTCATCGGCCCGGATCTTTGGGTGTGTTTTTCTACACACTACATGACTTTATTCTACTTTATTACTGCGTCTAACCTTTTCATTTAACACCTTGATACTGATGCTTTTCTTCAATTGCTGGAGGTAAAGAAACTTCTGTTGGGACTTGTACTGAAGCTCGTCTATGCCGAACCTTTCCTTTGGAAGGAAAGATGTGTGGCTGCCAGTGAAAAAGCCTCAGTAGTCAAGTTTCCATCCAAATGCAGCAAAAAAGGTTACGTGAATGAACGTCTGTTTCCGTCCGCTACTTCTGTGACTCTCACCTTTTGGGTCTAGTTTTATCACATGTCTCCTGTCAGTGAAAACCAGAGTGGGTGACGTAGCTTTCTTGCATGCTGTTCAGGGTTCCCCTCAGAATTAGATTCTGTTTGTGGCGGTATCTATCAAGCAGATAACAATGGCGTAAACACAGCAGCAGCAGTTTGTTGCCTGTACTGGGATCCGGTCCTGGTTGAGCGTGATGCAGCAGCTCATTGGGCCACTGCATGCTGCCCTAGTCCTGCAGCGGTCCTGTCGGGACAGCTGAGGCAGCACCAGTCCTGCTGATGCAAGCTCACCAGTTATATGATCATGATGGTTTTGTCCTCTCAAACAGATAAAAAAAAAAAAAGATAATTTATTCTTGTGTGGATTCGGGGTTGGATAATATAGAAGTTTATCGCAGTTCGTGCTAAAACACAAGTTGATTAGGGTGAATTTCCAATAATCTGGACATGAAACATTTAGCTCCCTGCAGCCAACCCATTAAAAATGTATTGGGGGAAACACTGTGTGTTCTTCAGGATGATTCAAATACTTAACACACCTCAAGGTTACTATAGGATCACTCAAATCACATACCCGCTCTAACCCCAATCCTGATGACTCCGTAACCAGTGCCAGCGTTAAAGGAATACTTCACCGGTGGAAACATGAAAATGTATTGAGAGTGGGTCATATATGTAGTCAAAATGTAAAATACATTTCAAATTTGGTGCGTTCTTGACCGAGAAAAGCCAGACAGTGACTTTTTGGCACTTGTGGATGGAAGACAACAACTCCCACAATGCACAACTCTGCCAGCCCCTCCCACTGATCTGCCCCCCCCTCGTCAGTCCACCACTGGTTTGCACTCATACATCCTCGTCTCAAAGATGACATGACTGAAACTTTACTGATAAGTTGCGTCTGCACATTTTTCTAGGAAACACTTGGCCTCTGGATCAGCATGTGAGTGCCAGCCCGGTACATTCGGCACAAGCCCCGTAAGCTCTTTACCAGTTTACCAGGCCCGCGGTCCGGCGGCGAACTTACCGGGCCGGCGGTCTGGCGGAGAACTTACTGGGCCAGCGTTCTAGTGGCCTGGTGGCAGACCAATTACGCAAAATGACAATATTTGCGTAATCGGAGGCTTTTTTTCAGAATAGAAATACATACTATCGGGTTTCTATCGATACTAAGCTTAATGCAAATGAGTGAAGTATTCCTTTAAAGAATAACAAGTGTCAAGTGCCCGACATCTCCAGAGAGCCAACTGTGACATAGGATGACATGTCAGATGATTTCCTGCTGAAATTCTTAACCCAATGCCTCGTGTTGGAGCGAATGCTATTAAAACAAAGGGTTGCTATTTGCCACAGTATTTTTAACTATTGGAAACGGGCTTTTATTTCATGAAGCAACAAGCAAGTCAGCCCTGAACACTAATTCAAACTCTAGTCTGAATAAGTCGTACTACGTCACGGTGTCCCCGTAGTTTGACTTGAATCCGTCTTTGTTAATAGACATCTTAGTGTGGATGACTGTGAGTTAGCTGTATTGTGTTTTCCACATGTTGAACCATTTTCAACCTGACATGAAATGATTTCTTGATGTTTTCGTACAATGTAGCATGTGTTCACGGTCCCCAACCAACCAGATCAAGATGGGAAATGTGTTTTTTATTCATTTTCTGTTGCTCTGTATGGCTTGTTTTAAAACATGAAGCGCTACTACTACTTCAGTGCTCTTCAAGGTGTGTAATTTGGTAAAACAAAAGAAACAAAAGCTTGTATGTTTTAAGCTTTGTTTCCCCCGAACATGTGGTGGCAGTGATTAACCTTAATCAAACAGCCCACTGAACAATTTGAAGTCTAGAATAACTTTAACAGACCTAGTTTAAATTCAGGTTATTCAGGGTTGAAAAGTGAACATTAAGTAGACGTCTAGACGTTGTTTCAATGCCTTTCCAACGTTTATGCCTTTTTAATGATGTTTTTAAAGTTTGGTCTAAAGCCGTGCTACACGTAGTAATAAATCTTGGTCTACATGAGAGCTAAAGCAGAGAGGAGACATTAAAAATACCCCTAGTGCTCAGTGGCAGAAGCTCTATTAATATCGTCTAATATTCTATTTTACCGGTTGGATGATGGACTAAACTGCTCATCAGCCCACAGAGATTTTACTACTGGGCAATCACAGACAGAGTCCTGGTCTCGTCAGTGTCTAGTTTTTCTTGTGGGTCTGATATGTTGGATTTGTTTTGAGTTTCACGTGGCCCTCATTTTGTCCTCCCATGATGAATATCGCCGGTGTCTTCCCAGTGAGCGGCGGGAGGGACTGTTTATCTCCTGAGCGCTCAGGGATGAAGGTTTTGGGAGGCATAGTGTAGACTCTGCTCACAAGAGGGTCTTTGTTATATCCGTCCTGGTCCTTACCACCTGGCCACTGCCACCTTTTGTTCTCCTCTTACAAAGTCTGCAACGTGATCCACAGCTTGCAGGAGAACGCTGCATGTCGACTCCAAACTTTTCCAGAGCCCCGAAGTGTTACGACAACCTACGATGCTGCAGTGAGTTAGAGTTTTGTGTTGACGGCTGTGTATCCAGGTAATGGCCGTTGTCAGTTATGTAAAAGGTTTACAACACATGTCCGTGCCTGACCCAGTGTGAAACATGTGGGTGGGAGGAAGTGAGTGAGTAATCCTGTCTCCCTCCCACAGCTGAAAGACGTGTCAGTGTGCCCCTGAGCAAGGCATTTAAATGAGGTGGACTGATTAAATCTAATGTGTTGCTACTTTATGAATGTCAGCAGGCAGCATGTTATGGAAAAAGCAGGTGAATAGTTTTTGTTTCCAATCCAAACACAGACCAATTAAAAAATGGCAATCTTGTATTTTTTCCTGAAATAGTCATTTTAAAGCATCGATATTTTGTATAGCCTCACAAATAGCCTTTTTTAAAGGTTATGTCTGACTTGGAGCAGGAAAAAGCTGATTAATCTGCTGATAAAGTTTACTGTTATAGTTATAGATTCAAGAGATTATGTTTGCGGGTAGAAATGTGAACATGAAATCAGCTGTTCCTGGGTCAGCAAAGTTTTAGCCCACATTTTCTAGTGGAGAATCACTTTCTGAAAATAAATCTAAATGAACCATCTAAATAATAAATATCTCAAACATAATTCATAGTCTGTTAAGCATTACTGTCTGGAGTAGCGGTGCCTCAGAATTAATCACATGCAGACAGATATTTTCAGTAAAAGTGTCCCTCTAATGTTAATGTGATGCAAAACAGTGATGCTCGTCCCCGAGTGACATCAGAGCCCATATCGAAGCCCTTACAGGGTCACATGACCACGGAAACCACTTACATTTCTGTTCAATCCCATTTCTATGGTTTGAATAAAGGTTTATTCTGGCAGACAGTATTGTTTTTTTGAACATTAAACCATGTAAACATGTTCTAATAGAAACCTATAATACAAGAGAACCTGAAAATGAACACATGTCTCCTTTTAAAGGCCCCTATTTCTTTTTGAACTGCTTTCCCAGTTGGTGGAGCACAACGCTGTCCTAAATAAAAATATTCTATAAGCTCTATGTGAAGCTGCTCCACTGTTTTAACCAGCTAGATGTTACTAGTCAAAGAAAACGACAACGTTGTCCTGAGTAACAAACTAGCAATACTCTGCCCGGGGTTCGGGAGCCTTTGTGTTGTTTTTGCAAAAAGTATGCTCAGCCGATCAAGCCACTTTGTTGACATGATAAATGTCACCATATTTTTCACATCATGTAATCGTGGGTGACTAGCATGAACAGTACATTGTTGGACTGATTTTAACAGTCGGTTGTTATGGCTGTATGTCACAGTGGCACACACTATTTATCAGTGAAGCCAAGTTTTATACAAACATAGACGTAGTATGTCAGTATGTGCTATTGACTGATGAGCTTACTGACCTCGTATTTAGGATAAGTCATGATCGATGGTTTTCACAGAGGCAGAATAGACTGCATGTAGTATGTGAGGTGTCCATATGAGTTTAAATGATGAATGAGTCATCATTTATTTGAAAAGGTCACATAATGGATGTATTTTAACTAGGGCCAGGACTCGATTAAAAATATTAATCTAATTAATTAGAGCCTTTGTAATTAATTAATCACATTTTAATTGCATATAAATTTGACCTGAGAACAGTGAGAAGTCATTTTTTTCACAAGGATTTTTAGTATACCATTGAATAATGACTGAATACATAAGCTTAAGCAACAGAATATTTATTTTTGTTCAACCAAGTCCAACAGATCAGTCAATTTTTGCCATTAAGTGTAGCAATAGCATCTGGTGGAGTGTGGGTTGGGTGTGGGTCCTTGTACTCCGAGTCGGGCTAATGTCAACGCTAGCTACCACGCTGCTATATGTTTTGCATTGAGGTGATACTTGAGGCTCGATGTGCTGCGGTGATATGCAAATTCCTTGTTGGATAGCTTGTACATAACCATGCTCTTATCGACGCTTCCATCCGTTCACTGTGGTTTGTTGTTGTCTGTCATGAACGCTAGTTGGTGGTCGAGTATAATCGGTCCGCCTGAAACTCATCCAGTGAGAAACGTTCCACGGTACAAAAATAAGTGTGATTAAAATGCGTTGATTTTTTTGACGCGTTAATTTTTGTGTAATTAATTAATCTTAATTAACGCGTTAAAGTCCTGGCCCTAATTTTACCACATTTTATGTAATTTAATTCATGCAGCATCAAAATGTGAAAACAGAGGCTTCATTACTTGGACTTTCTTAGTTGTGGTTTGTTCCTGGTGCTGGGGCGTGCTGGAGTCGAGTGTTTCCAGATCAGAGCAGGTGACGCAGCGTGTCCTGCCCTGGCTGTTGTTAATCACTTGACACCAGCAGAGCAGAAATGGAAATGTCCCGCAGGAAATAATCCCTCAAAACATCACATGCTGCCAAGTTATTGCACTGGAATTCAAAACCATTTTGTTATTTTTCCATTAAGACGACTGTTAGCATTAGAGACGTTTGCATCCGTAGTAGCGAAGAGCATGATGACGTAGCGAGGGAATTTAAAATGTTGTGGCCAAACTCTAACTAGCAGGAATTTTGTTTACAGGAACACCTTCTGCTAATGCTGTTTCCCCCCCGCTCCATAGAGCGGAGAGAGTGAGTCAGTGATGAAACTACAGTACATGGTTCAACTTCCTTCACCTCAGGAACTACTAGGTCTCTGTCTTCAGTCTGTGTACACTGACGGGCTCCGGTTGCCGGTCCTCCATGTTCCTGTTTTGAAGTTTGGGTGGGTTGGCTGTGGTGCCGTGGGAGGGACAAACATGAGCCAGACTCACACTGATCCTCTTCGGGCCTTTATGCCTAGTTGCATAGCTTAATTGGTAGCAAAGCATTGTGGCCACATGTTGAGACAAAGGAGGTAGACAGAGTTGAGCATGAGAGAGGCAATTACTCCAGGACTGATCCGTGTGGTCATGTGCACACATCTGTTGCCTGCCTGCATGTACAATCCAGAGACTGAACATAGGAGAGTTATTTCAGTTCCCAACAAAATATCAGATTTTCAGATTTTATCACAATTAAGCACGCATGTCACAGGATTTTACAATTCCAGTTTTAAACCTGGACTTAAAGTTAAAGCCATTGTAATCTACCTGTTTTTATTTCGTCAACACAGATTTTAGCATGTTATTGTCACCCAACTCTACCTCAGCTCGACTGAGCTTGATAGCATCTTTCAGCTCTTTATTTTGGTTTTTACACTTTCTGACTTTACAGTCCTGTCCGCCTTATGTTAAGAGTTCATTTAACAGGATAACACAATAGCTTGTGTCAAACAGCTACCAGACAGAAACAGATGCAGCCTGCTCTACCAGCTCTATTTGACCAGCAAAGAAAATATGGTGCCAGAAACCAGAAACACAGGACATAAACAGGACTGCAGCTGAATACATATAATATAAATTGTATTTAAACACCCTGCAGTTATGTTACCATTTTTGTTTTTTTGTTTTTTTGCACTAGATAGATAGATAGATAGATAAGCTTTATTTCGGTGTCACTCCACAACACACAATAAAAATCCAGAGACAATATAAAAATACAGTATTGATTACAAAATGACCCGTTCCCCCTTGACAAAATTAAAAGTGTTGGGGACCACTCAAAAAGAGAGTTGTGAGACACCAACTAATAAAAACATGAATAGAATATTTTATGAACTGGAACTCATAAGAGACAGTCTTCTATTGAGGATGAGGTGGCAGGCTTTGGCACATTCATTAATACAATGTTTACCAGCTAAAATGCACTACGTCAGACAACATTTAAAAAGTGTTATTGATGATGTTTGTATTGTTCCAATCTTTATTTTAAAAATTCTGCCTCTTCATTTTTATTAATTTTCTCCCCGTGGTATCGAAAATGGTATTGAGTATTTTTCTGGGTATTGGTATCGACTCTCAAATACTAGTATCGTGTCGACAATGTGACGCCCGGAATTGAAATAAAAAAAAAAATCAAATGTTCCCGATCCTCTGGCAAGGCAGGAGCATGGGTTGCTAGCTCTCAGAGCACCGCTATTCTGCATAAAGTGGCTCATAGAGCCTCTATTCATAAACGCCATCAACGACTAGTGGTGACGTATCAGGGTCTCGAACAGTTGTCCCATTTCCTAGGGTAAGATTTCAACCACTACCCCTCGTAAGTTAAGTCAGTAGTATCGAAACTCCTGCAGTCAAACCATAGAGTTGATCCTTTTTGTGCCCAGATCTAGAAAAACAAAATGTATGAGTGCAAGCCAGCGGGGCGCAGAGGACTTTCAGTGGAGCACAGAGTGGATCTGTTTTAATGGCTCCAATTTCAGGCCGGTACCGCCATGAGTTCAAAGTGTGCCGGAGCGAGCCCAATTGTTCCAAACACTTCCCATGACTCCAGAATGCTGTTAAACACAAAAGTGAAAGGTGTGACTTTGTTTGCCGTGTTATCACCATTAATATCTATACAACCAATATGTTTATGATTAAATTATTTACTAGAGCGCATAAACAAAATATAGGGTGAGTATTTGTGTATTCATTCATTTTGCAAGTCCTTTTTCCAAAAGAAATCTCTGCTTGGGTTATTTGCATTGAAACGCACAATACATTTTTCAATACTTGAGCACAAACTGTGAAATAAGACCAACTTTTAGTGGGCTGTGTAGTTCAGAAAACATTGGGTTTTTGCTCCCCTTCCGATGTCACATGCAGGCTCATTAGACTACCGCCCCCATCTGAGTATCTCCACCCACGGCTTTACAACCGTAGTACTTTTGCAAAGGCTGGCCATATTTTTATCACAACCCAATCAGAGCAGTCTGGACTTTTCGGTGTGGAGGCTTAAAGAGACAGGCAATAAAATCGAGTGTTTCAGACAGAGGGTGAATACAGGTGTATTCAGACAGACAGCATGAGATAAATAGAGTTTTTTTTTTAACATTAAAGCATGTAAACATGTTCTAGTAGAAACTAACATTCCAAGCATGAATCTGAAAATGAGTCATGTGTTTTTTTTGGACCTTCACATGCATCCCGTGGTCCTCGTCAGCAGTTTTCTCAGTTTGGGAGTTGAATGAAACTCATTTTGTTTCACAATGACGACTTTATTATCGTCCCTGTGACTCCTGAGACGGGTTTTAAAACTGAGAAAAATACTTGTGACCCTTGTTATATGCTTAAACTAAAAATCAAATGTATTATCAGTAATTGTTTAACTATTTAGTCTTGTACTCATTTATTTAACATGTATATTTATTTTAAACTGTTGCACAAGGAGCACTTACAATCTTGTGTAGGTTCTAGTTTATGTAACACCCGTCCCCTCTCTGAGCTGGTAAATGCCTGAGAATGTTTTTAATTGAGCCAATGTGAGAAAGGTCTATGAGCCGAGGCTCCGAGAGCCCGAGGGTGTGGGGGGGAGCCTGGGCACATTCTTCCCCCTCTCTTTTAAACTAGATACTCACAGACTGACAGACGGACCCCACTCACACACTTTGAAGGGCTGATAGCACTGCCCCGGGCCAGGGTTGGGGATTTCACCATTACACATTAGACTTGCATGACTTTTTGATTGCAGTGGGAAAAAACTTGTTTAGACTTTGTTAAAGAGAATGGAAAGAGACACTTTCCTACAGTACCAACCATTTCTGATGCTCATGTGCTATGGCACTTCCTAAACTATACATTAACTACGGATTATGGTCGAGCCGACTTAAATGCACGTCCACTTTCATCTGAGGCATTCCTCTCCCTTCCTCCTAACTCTTCCCCTGCCCAAATTTGTTTCCTGGAACCAAAATTGCAGTCATATTTGGATGTTGTCTCACTTGAACATTTGAAGTTTTTCACTTTGGGCACTAAGAGGTCTCAAGTACTAACAGATGTGGTAAGTCCATCTCTTTTATTGTGGGGAAAACCCCCTAATCCAAGCTGGCAGTTTGAGCGGATATTTTATCATTTTCCTCTGGCTTTCTCTCTGCGAGTGTCCAAATCTACTGCTAAATTAAAAAATATGTCTTTTATGTCCGGTGTAGTGTTTTTTCCCCCCTTCTTCTTTTCTTTGGATTCCCCAAATATTTCTCCTAAGGCATAATGTGACATCCTGTGTCCTCCCACAGGCCTGGATGCAGAGCTCTACTATGTGCGAGACGATGTGGTGAATCATTATGCTCTCTCCTTCACCCTGCCTGTGCCCAGTGAGACCAACAGCCTCCACTTCTCGTGGCATTCCAAGACAAGGGTACGTCTCAGACTCACAGTAACCACTTCAGTACAGGCTTACTTGCTCACACATGCAATCAGGCAGACCATTTGTGTGTTAACAACTTTCGCCCTTCGCTCATAGGTCGACTACCGGCTTGGCTTCCACATGGAGAACCCTGCTGCCATGAACCAACCGCAGAGCAACATCTCCGGTCAGGGGGAGGTTCCCCGTGTTCCCTCGGGTTAGTCAGATACCCGCCTTTTGTTGTGTCATGCACTCACAGGGCTCCTACACACTCTCAGACTTTTCAAATGGCTTCAGTAAATCAATACTTCTATAATTTGTTCGGTGTTAACCGGATGAGAAAATCTTTTATTAAACACGTTTTAGTTGCAACTCAGTAACACAGCTGTAGAACATTTTTCTAGCGACTGCATCATCTCGACTCCCACAATCCATTTAAGTAGTTTGACGTTTTGGGAAGACTGATCCCACTCTCATATCTTTCTGTTGAATATGAATCTGGAGCCGGCAGCGTTAGCTCATCTTACCATAAAGACTGGGAGCAGGGAGAGACTGCTGGCCTGTCACTGTTTGGGCTGCGTAATAAACTGGTCTCAAATTTGAAAGATATAATCTTCCACGATAAAGAGGATAAATGCATGAAATGTATTCTCGATAAACTCATTTTTTCATCTGGTTTCATCCAGCACACAATTTGCGTCCCCTCCACCTACTCTGTTGCTACCTTTGCAGCAGTAAAGCGGTGGGTTAATAGTTTTGAGCGTGACGAAACCACAAAATCACTCTTTTCACATTTGATCAATTTGGTCTGAGAATATTTGGTTATTCTAGAGGAGATGCATGATTGAAGTATGTTATCCCCAGTTAAGTTAGGAAGGTTCTAACCAGAAGTCTTGGCTGTCAGAAGTCTCTGGTGCGTATCATGGATGTATGAAGTGAACTGGATACAGCGTTGGAGACAGTGGCACAAAAAAAGAAATACAATTCAGATTATGTTACCTGGATCATCAGTGATCATCCACGGACCCATGGAGCAAACACACTAGTGTTTCCTTCACATGAACCAAGGAAAGAAAATCACTTTACAAAAAAGGACCAAATTATTTAAAGAAGGGATTTTTTTCATTAGCGTTGACAAATTAGAAAAACAAATGTATTTGTGATAACCAACCAGGATGCGAGGCCTATTGAATGGTGGGTTTTAAACAGGTGAATGAGGACAGATTGAGTGAAACACAGCAGGACGCTCTACGGTGTTTTGGTTATTCGTGCTGCTCTTCTTTCTGTGGGTGTTTCTGCTCTTGTTGCCAGTTACGCAAATGGCCACATCGTGACGTCAGGATGCGTTTCTCCATTTCAACCATTGATTCCATTGATTCCATTTCAACTTTTTGCCGCAGGCCGCTGCCTTTCTTTTCCCCCAGCATCCCCTGCGATCCCTACCACAGGGACTGTAACACACTACCCACATTCAAATGAAAGGGACGACTGGCATTTTTGCTGCAGCCTATTTCTTTGCCAGAAACGGTTACTTCCTGGAGTCTGCTGGTTGCCTGGTGACTGTTTCGAGCCAATAAATAGTCTGTACAATATTAGTAAAAGTGTAGCTTTTACACATAATTGTTGTACAGATTAAACAAACAAAATTATGCATTATAACAGTATTTCCCAAATGCTAAACTTTTCCATTCAACTTTATCCCAGAGGAATTAATTTAATATTTATTTAATATACTTTATTTAACTGTAATGTGATAGTAGGGGTGTAAGTGTCGTAAACTTCAACAAACAAGTTATTTAAAGCCTGCAAATACAGTGATGTCATACATCTCTGACATGTGATATTATGCCATGCGGGGGACCTATTTTCTCTAAATTCAACGTTTGTGTGTGCATCTCTCTGCAGTCTTTAGAGTGGACCTCTTCTGTTCCGGCAAGGTCGATGGAGAGGCTGTTTTAACAGTGCAGCTCAATCTGACCATCCATGCCAACAACTACACAGTGCTCAACTTCAAGAGGAGGAAAATGTGCTATAAAAGTAAGTGGTGCAGCTGTACTGAATGTTTTCTTTTACAATCGGGATCATTATTTATGAGGGGAGAAAACAGGTGTAATCAGTAAAAGTAATGATGGCTGTGACTCGCCGGGTCATTTACGTTGTTGGTAACACGTGTGCTTTCACTGCTATGACAACTTCAAAATGTCTACAGTATCGGGTTGACGTACGAGAACGTGTCTGAAACATACTGTTATTATACTGTTTCTTTCCAATAATTTACTCCACACAAAACATGGATTGTGTGGAGAATTTGAGGGATTTGTTTGTCAGCACTGTCATCAGATACTCTGACGGTGAGAGATGTGTAGGTTTTATATTCTGTGTTCAGCCCTGTGCTGTTTTCAAACTGCCTGAATTACATGTGGCCAAGAGGCTGCTTCCCATCTTATTTTGAGCACGGGTCAAATCAGCCACCATGAGAGATTCTTTGTATGCCTGAGTGGTGCCCGAAACGTACGCTGAGCAATCATACCTGTCAACTTGGATTATATCTGTAGTGTTGGAGCAGAGGACAAACAATGAGGTACGCTTGCTGTGTCATTGCTTTACTCACTGACAGTCATTTTAACGGCTGGAACCTTTCAAGGATCCCAGAAGCCTTTTTAGGAACCCAACCTACAAAAAAAGCTATTTCAGGTTTGTGTCCCGAGGCCTCAGCTTGCAATGTTGTCCTTTCCTGTCAACTATCAGAGCGAAGAATACTGAATAGGGAAGAGGGATTTGAAGGGAAAAAAAACTCCTCATAGCATCCCTACTTTAAAGACCGCCATTTAGTTTTTTTGGTGGTTTTAATTTCCTTTTAGGCTTCTGCATTATTTCTTTCAACACTGAATAAAACGCCACAGACAAACATGTTTGAATGACATAGACCACATTTACAGCGTTGTTGTTATGTTGTATGCAAAGAAATAACATCTCACACTTAGCTATTGCTTTTTAATGTGGTGTCAGCCTGATTTATCTTCGGAGTTCATCACATGTGGTGGAAACGCTCTTTGTTTTCTGGGTGTATCAGAAATTACTGACTGCATAAGCTGTTTTTCCTTAAAATTCAACATTACATGCTGCACTGAGTATCCTAAGTGTGTGGATGAAGTCTGTCAATAACTAGATTTCTCTTCTTATTCCTCTGTGAACAGGAATAGATGACCCAAAGATTCCCATTCCCCTCAACAATGACACTCTTCAGCAGCCTGGCAGTAAGTAATCTAACGTCCTCATCAGGCCCTACATACCCCTCTGGAGCGGCTCCATGTGTTGTCTATCATAGGTGGCATCAGCCTGATAAGACGGTGGCTAGATGAGTACTGAGGAGTCTCTGTGTATAGCGGTGCATGTTAGGCAAACGTTCCATAACCAAGGAGTATGATTTCAGAGCCCAAAGAGAAGGATTCATTCTCCCATTGAATGCACTCTGTCGTCACCCCCACCCCCACCCCAACCCCCACCCCCACCCCAACCCCCACCCCCACCCCTTTAAGTGTCTGTCTTCTTCCCGTGGGATTTACTCAGACTCTTTGTGAGTCCACCAGTAACAGAGTGCCATTAGTGGGTCGTCTCCCTTCTGCTTGGGTAGGCCCGAGGAACCTGGGGCCCTCAGAGGCTTTTAGGGAGGTGATGAGAAAAGCTCTGTTACTGGATCCTGGGCACAGCCTCTACTCTTCCAGGCCTCCATTAACCCGAAATGAAGCCTTTAGTGCTCTCCTCTCTCTCACTCATGGCTTTATCTCATAGCATTACCTCATATTTTTGCTCTGCTCCTTTCATGATAGCATTACACTGTTTGCTTTTCCCTGTAATGATGGTGGTATTTCCGTTGTGCATCGATGCCCCATGTGCCCCGCCTTCTCCTCTGCCGTGTCTGATTGTTAATGCATGGCTTGTTTTCCATCAGTAGATGGTGTGAACGCCCCCACCACCTCCACCCAGGTGTTTTATATTAGCGTGAGCGTCTGCTGCATTGTCATCTTCCTCGTGGCCATCATCCTGGCCATCCTGCACCTGCACAGCATGAAGAGAGTGGAGATGGAGGACAGGTTTGTTTCTTTTGTTCGTCCACACAGATCATCGTCTTTGCCGTGTGTCATCAAAGCAACTCATTATCCTGAAGCCGATGAAAACCAGCACACGGCCCAGCAGATTCACAGCCACGTTGTATCTGTCAGCTGTGGATGTTATGCTAGTATTTTCTCCAGAACGCTGCTGTTCAAAGAGCAGCAGGAATGGGTCATCTCCACGGAGAGGATTACATAGAGTAGAAACCTGCACTTAAGTGTTGCCATTACTCACTTCCTGTAATCTCGCTGCAGATGGCTACGCAGGTTATAGGATATCAATGCAAAATGGGATCAGCACTTCATTTATTTGAAGAGGTTTATCGTTGGGACAGTGGTCGATGTGAAATACAAAGATCACATTACATGATGGGGTCCTATTACAACAATCACTCAGGTTGCTGATTAGCATTAAGTCATATTATTTTAGAACTGAGCCGAGTAGTCGACTAATCGATGAGTAGATCTACATTAGCAGTTAGCATCAGCGATTATTTTGATAATCGTTTGAGTATGTTTTAAGCAAAAATACTCAGAATTCACTACTTTCAACTTCTTAAATAATAATAATTTTTTGTAGCATTTTATGAAAGTAATCTGATATATTTAAATTGTGGGCTGTTGGTCGGACAAAAAAGGCATCTGAAGACGTTACATGGGGCTCTGGAAAATTGTAATTGGCATTTCTAAACAGTAATCGTGAAAGCAATTGCCTGATTAATCAATAATGAAAATAATCGTTTATCACAGCCCTTGTTTTTAAGTTTATCTGTAATAAACCTAAGAATCTTGTTGAAGTGCAGAAGCTGGTTGATGGATCAAACTTTACCTCGTTATAATGTAAGATTAGATAAGATTTACATATCGCTGAATGAAGACACACACACACACACACACACAACTAGTTCTTACTCCGAGATAAGTTATCATTGAATGTCTGCACCTACTAAGCTTAACTGTATCACTAGTCAATACATGACGGTCTTAAGATTGTAGGAAGAAGTAATGTGGAAACGGTCATCGGTTTTTAATAGTAAATCCAAATGTGGAATATGTGATTACATTTCACAATAATTACACAGTACGCCTCAAATCGTGCAAGTTGGAGTAATGTTCATTAATTACTTACCTGACATTACATCAATATGCCAAAGAAAATACTTATTTTTCCCTGTGTAAATAATTAATACAGAAATGGATTTTATATCTTATATTGTTTTAAATTCGGGCTCTGCCTTTTTAATTGATAGTGAGCTAGACAGCTTTTTCAAATCGTGTTGATATTTACAATTATCCCGATAATGGATATTCACCACAAGTTTTTTTTGTTTTTTAATCACGATCTGCTATAAAATCCTATATGATCCCATCTCTCCCCCCATGTATGGTGATGTAACACAGTCACCCAGCATTTAAAATAATTCAGGTTAAATACTGTACCTCATTTGGCCTCTGAAAACGTTGATGGTGCAACTCATGATGCTCCAGTGACTTCGTGCTAACATACCTGATTGCCTTTGATTGGACAGTTATGTTTCCAAGCAACAGATTTGCATATTACAAAGGTATTTCTTCTAATTTGTTTGAAATTAGCTTGTAGTTCCTAAGAATTAAAGGAGGACATTACACATTATTTAGTAATGGTTTTACCTTGTGCAATGCTATCCTGGGGCTTCTGGGTAACTACTCCTTGCTCTTCTTTTGTGTCTTTCAGTGTGAGCGACAGTGGGAGCTCGCAGGGTCTGTCTCAGCCGTCCACCCAGACCACACAGTACCTGAGGGCTGACACGCCGAACAACGCAGCCCCCGTCACCAGTAAGACATTTAACTCCCTCTCTCCACATTACCCATCGGCACTCAGTAACGAGATGCAGAATCGCTTCATGTTTCAATTTAAAAACACCAGAACCTTCTTTTGGAGGTAATTACACTTACAAGATGGAACCCAGAGGTGCTTCAGTACATTCAGGCTGACTCAGTCTGGCATGGTCGTCCTTCCTCTGCTCTCACACTGGCATGTGCATGCTCGTCCAAATGCAATAATGGACTGTGAATGACCTTATTGGCTTAACTGGTATCATAAGATTGTAATGGAAAACAGGGTTCCTGCAGTGATGTTAGCTCTACTCCCCTTGTAACCCATTGCTGTCTGAGTAATGTGTAAATGTGCTCACCGTGTGCTCTGAGTCAGGCCAGCTGTTCAGAAGGCCTTTATATTAAATAGATATAAATACATGGTGGGAAACCCAAACATCTAAACATTAAACCACACCACCGTATTAGAATGTACTCACTTTTGCCATTTAATCTCTGATTATACAGAAAGTGATTCAGCGCTAGCAGAGCTCTTTGTTGGTTGTTGGTGTTAGTTGCTGGTACAATTACTCACCCAGCCCTTGTGCTCTTGGCTAGCATTCATTGTAATTATGGGTAACGCCTGGTTCAGACTGCATGATGTTTGTGTCGGTACGATGGTCACTACGTCAGATCACGTTATTTTACAGTGATAAAGTCTTGTCCTGACTTGGCCCAGAGACGTGACTTCACGTCCGACCTGGTCGACATCTGTGATGTCATCCTCAGTGGTGGGCTGGGTACCTCTGCTGTTTCTCTCCAGCTCTTTTCTTTCTTTACTCTGTCGTGATCATCCCTCGAGGAAACATCCGAGAGGATGTTGTTGCCGTAGCTCAACAAAATGTTTCCTCCATTTCACAGTTCCACCTCACGGCACCAACATCATTCTTCTTTCACCTTGTCATTGTTAAGAGTCGTGTGCAACTGTGCAGCAGATCGCTCTGTGCTCCTATTGGTCAAAGTGACGGCCATGACAGAAAACGACGTGGAAGGAAAAAAACATCATTAGACGTCCCAGACACAGCGTCAGTCATCATCCACTACAACTGAATGTTCCCCGCAGCACTCATTATTGTTCTCTGAGCCGGCACGACCATCTGGCTAGAATCGTCTGTAGCGTACTAGTGAATATATAGTGGATATAGGCCGGCATGCCTTGCTTACTATACTTGGACATGTCTGCTTATCATGTTGATTTTGCCTTTTGATTGCAGTAAAGTGCAAGGGATGGGGCCGTGAAATTAAATTCAGGGTTGCCATAATAAAAGCATCACCATGGTTACCACGGCAGCCCTAGAATTCATGAGATATGACTTTTTGACAAATATTTATTTATTAGTCAAAGTGCTCTTTTTCTTTTCTCAGGTAATAGACTGCTTCACTTGTTCCTATCCTTCACCAGACCATAATAGACCATGTACCTATTCCACATTATACACCATTATAAACCAATTAGAGAATACATCTGTGGCTTCTTCATGCCTTCGCCAGCAACAAACACATTTCAAGTCTTTTTTGGTTCCATTTTAAAGGAATAGTTCAACATTTTGGGAAGCATGCTTATTGTGGGAAGCATGCTGTGCCGTTCATAGCATGAACGCAGCAGGAGGTGACAGGAGACAGTTAGCTTAGCTTAGCATAAAAGCTGGACACGAGGGAAAAAGCAGCTCTATAAAACCAAAATAATTATTTTGGGGAAAAAATGTAACAAATGAGATACAACATATTAATTGGTGAGTATTTAGATGAAGATACTCGGATTCTCTCACCTTTGGGTGCAGACAGGCCGACTGTTTTCCCCCCTGTTTCCAGTCTTAAAGCAAAGCTAAGCCAAACATCTCCTGGCTTACAGGAAACATTTCAGGGAATGTGTTTATTTGCCGTCTTGCAGAGCGGAACAGAATACATGAACATGATTATGGATTATGTACGCTTTTCCCATCTAATTCCAGTTTTTATGCAAAGCTAAGTGAACCAGCTGCTGGCTGTAGCTTCTTATTTACCTGCCAGCACCCTGCTATGTCCACCGGGAACATAATCTTCCTAACAGACCCTCTATTGATCTGTACTGTAGATCTTGTTTGATTAAGCTGTATAAAACACACAATCCAGCATTTAACAGGGTGTTATGTGCCGGAGTATGCAGAAATGGAAATATTATTATAAGCCATCGTTGTACGCAGACACAAAGAGAGAATATAATTGCTGAAGTATAGAATAGTAACATGTATCAACATTAAATGTGCAGTTACTTTGCGACAGTCCAAGAGAGATCCATCATCCTTGGATAGTTTTCTCATAATATAATGGCAGCAACAGGTTTTTCCAAAACATTCATGTCATAGGATCCCATGTAATATGTGTCGGTAAGATTCGTGGATTATTTCCCTCCTCCAGTTCAATTAAATTGATCCTTGATGTCAATGGAACATTGATCACTATAGTTCATTATGGAAACCACGAGAAAAAGCACATCAGCTAGCTTTGTGCCTCATTGTTGGTATGCAATCCTTCATCGCCCTCTTGTGGAGACAAACCCACATCTCACCTGCTGTGTGTTAAGTTTGACCCTCCTGCCTTTTTTTCTTTTCTTTGCTCAATGTGATTGCACCATCATCATCATCCATCCATTCCTTTATTTCTTTAACTCAATGATGGGAAAGTGTACTCAACTTGTTGCCTGGTTTGATTTGATGTTTTGTGTTGAAAATGTACGACTATCCATCACCATCCTTTCATTCGGGTCATGTTGTAATTTGAGCGAGCTGTCCATTAAATCACCTCTTTCTCACTCTCTCCCGACCTCCACTCCCTCCCCCTCTCCTCTTGTCATCAGACAATCACCCTGGTTCTGCACCCATTCTCCAGCTTGCTGCCTCCTCCTTCCAAAACCCCGGTGCCCCCCCTCATGAAACCAAAAGTAAGTTCCAGTGAAGCCGCAGAGACCACTTAAGACTGAGAACTATCATGCTATTTTGTCGTCATGTTCACCCTAAGCTTTAACACTTTAACCCTGTTTTCTCCATAGTTATCTGAACTTTACACAGCCTGGGTGAATAGACTCATACATGGTTGCATTTATAACCTGCATCTAGTTAAATCATTGTGAGCTGTCAGGCAACGGTACATCATTTATAGAATTTAAGAAAGTGAACGTCTTCCTCTTGATGGCTGGTTCAAGCCTCAAAACCCCGGCCCCTGCATCTCACCTGCTTCATACTAACATTTCTGTCACCGTTGTTTGGCAACTTGTTTGCTGTGTGTCTTAAGTTGCTCAGAAACGTATTCAGGTATTTTGAATTTAACTGTAATGGAAAGGTCCCACAAACTCGTTCCAAAACAATAATAGTCCACAGGCGACAGAAAATGGGTTGTCAACAATGTTGTTCTGTTTCCAGCCTACAAATGTCTGGATTTGCCGCTTTTCTCTTGTGTATATCATTGTAAACAGAAAAACAAGTCACATAGAGATGTTGACCAGAGCTCTGAGCACTTGTGACGTTTTTACTACTTCCTGACATTGTACAGGATAACCAATTAATTGAAAAATCATAAAATAGAGTCAGTGAATAACGGATAATGGAAATAATTGCAGCAGTTGTTCACCAATCTAAGAAGAAAGACCGACAGATGTGTTTGATTTCACATGTGGATCCTTCTTATTGTTAGAGAAAACATAGCCATTGTCATCTCATCCATTATTTTGAGGTGCAACTCAAATTGATGATAATAACCAGACAAACTCTTCCCTGTATCATTTTGGAGCTCATCCTTTACCAGCTACAGCATTAAAGTCATACACACATTAATGGATCACTAATTATTATTCAATAATATGATGTATATTAACCTGAAAAGGGCCATTCTGCATGATGAGTAGTTACAGTTAAGTATATTTTGATGCCAATGTTTATGTGCCAAAACTTGAGCAGGATTTTGATTGCAGCACTTAGCTACTTTAAATAAAATAAATGATACTTCTTCCACCACTGAGTGTCCTGAGTGTCAGGGTCTCAATGCATTTGCTCACCATGGAAACAGTGTTTCTGGTAGAAAGTGTTATCAGTGCACATAACCAGACACTATAGAAATAGAAGTACGATATGCTGTTTTGTCCCCCATATGTGCAGTTGTTCCCGTCATTATTCGATTATTTAGTGTTTGTTACATTTAGACTTTTGCCCTCTATAGTATCTTACAGTTGTTTAATAACTGTATTCATTGACATTCACTGTTGAAAACAACTGTTACTCTTTGTGTGACCTCTAGGGGGCAGCATTGACCTGTACTGTGAACAGCTGACACACTACAGCAGAGATTTAACCTTTTCATCAAAGTAACCTGTGGCCCCAGTGGGACCTGTGTTTAATATTTATTTAGAGATTAAATCCTGACCCATCTGCTTCATTCTCATATATTTAGATCACAACTCCTGTTTTCTAAACCAAGTATCAGATGCAGCTCACAAGAACAAGACGAGGCTGTTGTCTCCTGTCATCGCCTCTAACTTAATCTGAGGTTGTTTGTCGTTGTTTTCCCTCGTTCCCATTCATCGGCTGGTTTACCTCCAGTGTGTCTGAGCGGCGCTCCGCCTGGCAGAGTCCTGGGCGGCAGCGAGCTGCAGGCCCAGGGGGTTAATGTGTTATCTCTCATCGCTGACATCGTGTGCACACATGGGTGTGTTGATATTACGGGGTCGTGTTTACATGGTTTGTTGGTCTGCGTGTTCAGACACTGTGGGGGAACTTTGTGTGTGTTTTTTGAATCCAAACTCACTTGAGCCTCAGTCGGCCAGCAGCACACAGCAGTGAGTGAATGGGGAGGTTATGTAATGGAAGTGCTGTAATATAGGACTTTGCATGAAGTTGCTTTGATGCAACACGTGCAGGGTAATGTACATGCGATGCTGACTATGTTTCTTGTAATTGCTGGAATTCACTGAATTTAAGTGTGGATTCTGTGTGTTTTTAGAAGAAACCTGTCGGAGTAAGAATTGTAGGTCTATGATGTAAAGCAAAAGTCCCCCAGGTTGTTTCCCTGTGTTAATCAGGGTTAAAACACCCGTCATTCCCTTATGAAAGTGCTGTGTTTACATTTAGACGTATGTGTTTTCTCCGTTCTTGCAGGTTACCCATCTCTCCGCATCGAGAAGAATGACCTGAGGAGCGTTACTCTGATGGAGGCCAAAGCTAAAGTGAAAGACATCGCCATCTCAAGGGAGAGGGTTACGTTACGAGATGTCTTGCATGAAGGTATTCTTCTCTCTTGCTCTCCTTCCTTTTTCCCCTCTGTCTTACTAGGTTTCAACATTATAAAAAGAATTTCACCGAAAACACAAATTCCAAGAGGTGCTGCTCTCAGATTGTGTCTTGTGGAGTGGTTGACCTTTCTGCCCTTTATTTTGCTCAGTAGTCTTGTACTGAGAATTACCCATAACCCACTTAGACCCACACAGACATGTTTCTTTTCTTTTGGGTGAGGACAGAGGGTCCTTAGAGGCAGCTAACAGCAGATGCCACAGAGAAGATGTCATCTTCATCTGAAGGCTGAGAACCGGAAGATTAATTCATTTGCGATGCAGCTCAGCACTGTGTCATGTTGCTCCTGTCATAAATCAGAATTAACCAATTAATTCATTTAATATATATATAATACATATATATATATATCCCCATTATGTCTTATAATTTGTTGCAGCAATGTTTGGGTTGGTATCATTTATTGCCCTGATTTAGTGATAAATATAAAACATTTTTACCGCTTAAGAATTGTTAGAAATGATCAAATTGCTCCAAAATGCCACGTTAAGACACCAAAGGAACACCACAGAAGAATTCAGACTGGTTGCAATCTCAAACTGTTCAGAAATAATTTAATACAGCTCAGTGATTGGATGGATGGTGACACTTCTGTTCTGGAAACCGCTGAGAAATCTTGTTATTGTGAATTTATGTAGTAAAGCCGTCCATCCTCTGAATGGTTTCGGTTTCTAGTTTGTGGTTATAAAGTTTCATGAGGCTGAGATTCTCATGAAGGTCAACAGGTCATCGATACAGTGATGTTGAGTTTAAAAACACGCTCTACAATTAAATGGCCACTGTGTGAACTAACATCATCCCACATTAATGAAATCGGGCTCATTGGATCCACAAGAGTCTCGGCTCTCCAGCCAGACCACTTTATGTAATTCGCCACTGTTTAGAGACCTCAGTATGCAGAAATAGTCATATACACCATTGTTAATAGGAGAAACAACACGGTAATACTGCATGCAAACTGGACATATTTGTAAGGGGGGCTTTTAGATATCCATAGAAACCATTTGTTTTCACATCTTAAGGTGAGAAGTACACATATTGATCAAACAATGATGTAGGATTGGTCAGTGGTTCTCCCCAATTAAAAACAAAAATGAAAGGAATTGCAAAGAAAGAACTCTTTAAAAACCACAAACCAAAAAGAGGTGAACACACGTTGAATAGAGCAATGAAACACTTAATGTTGATCATATAAAAACTAAATGGGAATGATTTTGATAATCAGGACAAGATAGGAGATCAATAAAATATGTTTGGAGAGAAAGTGGCAGGAACACTTCTGATATCTGATGATTATTTACGTCTTATCTTGAAAGAATATTCCCTTTTCTGAACAGGAAGTCTCTCCACCTTTACGAGCAGCTCTCATGTTAGTTTACAATAGCTAGTGCTACTACAAACTACAGAGAGGGTTAGCCCGTGGGCTGCAACCATTAAAGGGATAGTGAGGTTTTTTTGAAGTTCAAAACACCCAACTACCACTTTAAGTTTGTGATCATTTTGTTCTTCTCTTTGATAATTGTTTTTGCAGAGATCATGTTCTATGGAAGCCTGTGATTTCAGTTTAATGGTTTATTTTCTCTGTGTAAATCCTTATACTTGTGTACGTATATAGCAGAAATAAGTGTGTGAAATGAATAAGTAGAACATATAACATACAATTCAGAGAGGAGAGGGAAGTTAATGCTTGTTATTTGCACACCTGAGGAATGTGGGAAAAGTGGAAATTTACAGCTGTAAAAACTACCCAATACTGAAATGTGAATATGGCTTCAGATAATGCTTTGTTGCTAATCTCCCAACATGGTGGTACACCATGTCACTCATTGTCATGTAGTCTCTTAGGAGTTTGCTTGAAATGGGCCTGATAGTAACTGTTTACAAGACACGAGAGCCTCAGTAACGTGAAGATTTATACTCCTACAAGCCTCCACTGGCAACCGTTAACAGCTGTGAATTATAACTACCGCGGAGGTTGCCAGACGCTGTTTGGAAACAGGTGCATGCAAAATTCTAAAGTTGCTGCATAATGTTGTGTTAATTCATGTTCAGGAGCTTAATGAATGCGACCATTCATTTGTTTGCTTATTCATGACCGTCCACGTTCCCCTTCTGCTTTTCTGTGTCTGACGTAAAGAGAAGAATGTGATCTATGAACATGAGCGTGCCGAATCAGACCAGTCAGCGAAGCCTTGACATGAACCTCCAAATAGCAAAAGTTTGTTCATGCTGAGGCAAATTAAATATTGATAGAAAGCCCGAGACGGTGCAGTTTCTAAATCTCACTCAACTATTTGGGCTTCAGTTTTGGCCTTGAGGAGACTTTCTCACTTTAGACGCTGGCTGCTGTTTGAGACGATGCAGCATCGTCACAGTGATGGAACAAGACTGTACTTCACCTTCTTTCAGCCACACTGGAGGTTCGTGTGTGAACGATGTAATAGTTTCCCAAGGGTGACTACAGCACACAGTGGAGGTGATAAAGAGTGGCTGTTGTGTTTTTAAATGCCACTTAAAGGTCCCCTGATAGTTTGGGTCGTTGTTTCTGTGTAGGAAATGAATGAGAACATGGCCGGTACTCTTTGTACTCTGCTTGCTTTAAAATGTGTGTAGAAGCTGGAAGCCAACCCTCAGATATGTCTTTGGCGCGAGGGATTAGTCGGTCCACCACTTTGGTCTAGACTGAAATATGTTAGCAGCCACTGGATAGACATTCAAGATCCCCTCAGGATGATGTGTTATAATTGTGGTGGTGCTCTGTCTTTTATCTACTGCCAATAGGTGGTCCACGTTTTTCTTTTGTTCAGCGCAAAAGTTTGCTTAACACCTCTCAGAGATTAGCTAGACTCGCATGTTCGCCTGTTCGGTTCAAACCAGCTCGGGTCCGTTTGTCTGGTTAGTCCAGTTTGTTTGAGCTGGTCTGAGAGCTGTCAAGTGCACCCCAATGGGGAGACCAAACAACCGGACTAAGACCGCCTGGGAAAGAGGGACTTTAAGTGGACTCTGGTGCCGTTTGTTTGTGATGGGAAAGCAAATAACCCAAGGATAGCAGTGATCGTAGCATCAAAAGCCGAACTGCTAATAAATCCATCTTTTTGCTCATCAACAAGTACGTCGGCACGGGTATTTCCCCTGATTACTGGGTCAAAAAAGGCTTTGTTTGTATCTGACTGTGCTTTGTCAGTTCATTAAAAAGGACCATATTACCACAGTAGTCGGCCCCACACCATTACTGTACCAGAGACTTAGTTTCCGTCCTGTCTCTACCTGTTACCGCCAAAATACACAGACGCCTAACGTTGCACATCAAAGCAGCCGCCAGTATTAATTCTTATTAGTCATTATTATTATTATTAACATGCGGTCGAAGTAGTGTTTTAATAATGAGCTACTCACAGTGTTGATAAGCTGTTTCATTGTGAATAAACACACATCAGAAGCATTAAAGTGCTCCATTAAATTCTGACAGTCACCAGAATTAGATTTTGTGGCTCCTGATGATGTAGGTTTAGTTCCCTTTGGATGACCCAAATGAATCCATCTACAGGTGTGAAAGCAGCCGAGTCTCTCTTGAGCTCAGTTAGGCCTCTACGTTGGCTCAACTGCTTTATAGCTTCTATTTGATGATTGTTTTTGCTTTGCGGTTCCGCAGAATCTGTTTATCTCACTTGCTGTGGATTGACTAGCTTTTATGGATTATGACTAATTGCCCTTTGTATGGGTGTGGTGATCAGACATGTTGTGGGCAGCTGCGGAGGCTTTATGACACCTGTATCTGGAGACATCATCACTTCATTTTGACTTGTGCAACTTTTTTCAAAGCACCTGGAAACTTTTATTTTGAAATAGTTTTTTTCCCCCCACTATTGCGTTTGGTTAGTCTTTGTAAGATTTATGAGAGTCTTATTATGGTTTAAATCACGTCCTGAGACAGCTTCTTTTCTATTAAGACCTATTCAAATGTAAATATTGATGTGAGGTAGCTCTAACTGTATTATCAGGATGCTGCACAGCCATCTGCAAAAAAACACCCTGGCAAATACCTGCACTTGCGTATCTATCTCATCTCCTGACACAATGTATTACCGATTACTTGCCAGTGCAGTATCTCGTCTACATTCATTAAATGCTACACACACATTGCCATACATATTAAATAAATATGAAAAACGTGAGAGATAAGGACGCATAGAAGACATACTTGGCCGTTTCTCGGAGGCGGTTGAACTCTGGCTGGGGTTCTGTTCTCGGGAGCCAGCAGGTCCAGACAGGCTCGACAGAGAAGGTTGGAGAGGGAGGGAGATGTGCGAACACTAACCCTGTTGTTAGCTTTGTCTCTTCTCCTGTTGAAACACACGGATAGTGAGCCTCGGGGCTCAGATTTTCTCCCTCAGTTTATGTTGATGGTTTATGTTCTTAAATGGCATTTTACCTCAGTAACCTCCTGGAGCAATGCGGTGACAGTTTAGACAAAGGAGATGATGTACATGTTCACTTGGTCTTTTCGCCGTTGTATGTGTTTCTGAATTGTTCGACGTGGAGAAAGGTCCTCTGAGCTCCAGTGAATCTCTTGTTTTGCCTCTTAGTCAGCGAGAAGAGAGCCAAAGCTGTCGAAACCCTTTTAGAGACTACGTGTTTTAAGCTGTCCACCTCCGTCCACAGAGCAGCCAGGCGTGGCGACCTGTGAGGGAGGTGACCTTTTCTATCATGAATGTGACCGTCCTGCCCTTTTCCCTTAAATAAATACCCCTGGTTTGTCTTTGACAGGCACGTTTGGCCGCATCTTCCACGGCGTGCTGCTGGACGAAAAGGACCCGAGCAAGGAGAAGCAGGTCTTTGTGAAGACGGTGAAAGGTATGCGCCCTCCTGGCAGCTGAATGCACACTAACGTCAAGACAAATGAAAATGTTGTACGTTTACCCATCCCTCATATTAATGTGCAACTCACTACGGCTTTTCTAAGAAGCGTGTTTGTTGGGAAAGCGATCACTGAAATGCCAAAACATGACCGTAGGTCGTTGGACTGAAACGCAGCCGTCCAGTAAACGGACACACACGTTTGACAGTTAATGTAATTAGGCGTCTTACTCATGCTGCAGCGTTTGCATGTAGGACGCTCAGGTTCTTTGTCGGTGGCATGTGTCAGCTTTCCCTGCCGGTTGCCTTCTGACCTCTCCATTCTCTCATGTTTACTCAGGGAGGGGTGGATACTACTCAGTGAACAATATCCCCATGCCAGTCTTGGCTTTGTTCAACTCTTTACTTCCTCCTTATGCGCCTTTCGAGAAAATAACAATTCAGCTTCTCTAATACGATTGCAAAGCTGCACACAGATTAAAAGCTGAACCTCTGTGACTTTGGCAAGTCGGTTTTCCTCTGAAGCTTCCTACTAGACCTATGAGTGTTGGCTGAGGCAGTGTGAGAGAACAGGAATGGTGTCCTTCACTTTTCAACTTGTGTTTACTGCACAGGGAACTGGTTCTGCCACGTCGCTCCATGTCTTCTAATCTCATTTTGTTGGTCTGATTGTTCAGATAATGCGTCTGAGGTGCAGGTGACCATGATGTTGACTGAAAGTTGCAAGCTTCGTGGACTTCATCATCGGTGAGTGGAAGCAAACACTCAACACTGTCTGTTGTGTTTTTTAATAGGAATGTGTCCTTTTATGTGATAAATCAATATAAATATGAATCAGTTTCAGAACAGAATTTTAAAAAAAGCCCTAACTCTCCATAACCCCCCTTTGGTATCCATCTTAGACCATCACTTATGTCCACTTCTGCTCTTTTAGATCTTAACGTAGCAGCAAAGAACAGTGTCTATAAAAGGCTTGATGTGAGCGCTGATGAAAGAACACCACAGCTTTCCTCAGAGAGCACAAACCGCCACCAAGTCTGTGACGAGAGCAAAACATGTTTATCAACATGGATGTCACAAATTCCTTGCACACTCAGAACAGAACTTAGTTTCCGATTACAGGAGCATTAGTGCAGCGAATTTTCCCCGAATTGATCAGAACCCCTCGCTACTGAAAGTCACGTTGGCCCACTCCTCCCTTCTTTTTGTGAGCTCAGGAGGTAGATACATGCTCACACTTCCCCTTTGACCCCCAGGCTAGCATGTACTTCCATCTTCCAAGAATCCCTTTGACGTGCAGCCAATTTCACGTCCGTTAAACGTATGTACACTGTTCCTGTTTCTCCCCACCTTCAGAAACCTGTTGCCCATAAGTCACGTATGTACGGAGGACGGGGAGAAGCCCATGGTGCTGTTGCCCTTCATGGCCTGGGGGAATCTCAAGCTGTTCCTGCGGCAGTGCAAGCTCGCTGAGGCTAACAACCCACAGGTGAGCATACGTTTGGTGGAACCAAAATAAAACAGGAATCACGTATTAAACCATTAATATAAATCCCCAAAATAGGATGAAAAGTCTGATTCTATACAAGAGTCGAGCCTGACAGATTGTTTTTTTGTGTGTTTGCTGAGCTCGACACAAAGCAACACCTCACAGTAACGTGTGTTTACACTGTTATTAGAAGGAAAGTCATGAAGGCGCTGCTACAGGCAGAGATTTATTCGCTATGTGAAGACAATCAGGCTTTTGTACAAGTTAACCCCCGGGATTCTTTGATGAGCTTGGCAGTGCCACGGCACAGATCCAACCACAGACCCAACCAATCAATCAGCTGCAGAATCCAGATGTAGCAATCACAAGACGGAGCTTGCCATCCATTTACATGAATCAAAACGGCTTTGTATAGTTTCAAGTAACACATCAGCACCTTCGCTCTCAGCAAGCTTATTAAGTACTTGGCAGTTGTAGGAATCCAAGATATAGTCACTAAGTTGTGCTGTAGCAATAAACATCCAGCTGTTAATCAGAAATGCATCAGATCGAGGAGGATGAAGCACCGGAGGAGGGACAACATCGACAGTGTGGCATTTAAAATCAAAGTGAACATCTGGTTTGGAAGTTTCCAAAGTGAGGAGAAAAAAGTGTTTCCAACAGTCCTTCTTCCAGTGACGTTTTAAAGTTGCTCTGCGTGGCTGACTGACCGTCTCGTACCAGCTCCACCCATCGCAGCGTTTAAAGTGTTCTTATCTCTGTTCACTGATTGTCAAGACTTTGTTTTCCTGACTTTGTGCCGTGGGATGAATTAATTTAGGTTGCATCACACTGTCCACTGCTAGATATGATTACACAATTTCCTCTGTGTGTGTGTGTGTGTGTGTGTGTGTGTGTGTGTGTGTGTGTGTGTGTGTGTGTGCTTGTGTGTGTGCTTGTGTATGTGTGTGTGATTACCTGGATCTTCCGCATCGCGTCGGCATCCATGGAACAACTGCACTAATGTTTCCTTTAGTCTCAGCCTCAGATCACTCACATGAACGAAGACACTAAATTAACCCTGGAATCATCAGAATTTTACAACTTTTAGGACAAAATGATTTAAATAAAGCCGTTTCTAATGTTCGTACTCCAAAATAAATTTACCCGGGGGGGAAAACTAAGAAATTGATGTCTGTTTTGTCCAAACATTATTTAGAAATTTCTATCAAAACTACAAATGTCAAACTCATTGTGGCACTAGAGAAAAAGTATTTTTGGTCGGTATTTTTCATGGCAATCCTTACAGTATATGTTGAGATATTTCACTGAGAGCCAACCTGCTGATGACCAACGCACAGATCCTCAGAGCTTTGCTTGTGCCTTTTTTGAAGCAAAGCTTTAGCAACAGTTTTAGTTTCAACAAGTAATATTTTCTGGTTCTCACTTGCATTTAAAGACTGAAATAGTCTCCGTGGTGTAACTCCCATCTATGACCCATAGTTGACTTTGTTCCATTTCAAAGGAAATAAGAACAATTTGTGACCACTCGCACCACAGTCGTGCCAGCTGTGGTCTCCTGTCCCCACGCCCTCACTTTTTGGGTTTTTCCTGTCTGAGCTTCTCAACTGTACATTCTCTCTCTCTCTCTCTCTCTCTCTCTCTCTCTCTTCTCTCCCCCTCATTTCCTTTCAGGCGATCTCTCAACAAGACTTGGTTTATATGGCCATCCAGATTGCATGTGGAATGAGCTACCTGGCTCGCAGGGAGGTCATCCACAAAGACCTCGCTGCCAGGAACTGTGTGTAAGTGTTCCCGTCATTTCTCCTCAGTCCTTCCCTTTTAACTTGATTTGGATTTGGAATGTAATTGCTAAAAATATTTGTTTCTTTGATGTCCCCCGCCCGACCCCACCCACAGCATTGACGACAACATGCAGGTGAAGATAACAGACAATGCCCTTGCCAGAGACCTGTTTCCCATGGATTACCACTGTTTGGGCGATAATGAGAACAGGCCGGTCCGCTGGATGGCTCTGGAGAGCTTGCTCAACAACGACTTCTCCAGCGCAAGTGACGTGGTAAGAGTAGCAGATATGCAGTTTACTTCTTGCTACAACAACCATGCAACCAGGCTGCAACCTCCGATTAGGAATATTCAAGCCCAGGCTGAAGTGCCTTAAACTTGCATTCTCTCTACTGGCCATTGGGGGGGGCGACTAGTAGGCGATAGTCCATTCAGAGTCAAATAGACCATAAACAGGGTGTGCTTTAGGGCGGGGTTACCCTGTGATTGATACCTTGAATCATGAAGCTAACTTTGTCAACAGCTTTACACCAGAATCCAGATGGATCCAGATCCAGTAAGGGTGCTGCTCTGCTGCTTGTGTTATCAGATCCACCCGTCGCTCCTCCACAGTCCAAATATGGTCACTTCCTTCAGTGGAAGTGACCATATTTGGTCACTTCCACTGAATGGAACATTTTAACGGTCAAAATGCTGAACTAGAGTAATCAAAGCCGTAGTCCACAATCCAATGGGTGATGTCACCATGACTACGTCCACTTCTTAAATGCAGTCTTTGCATGCAACCCTATATCTGTGGACAGTGTAGCCTTTCCTCAAACCCTTCCTGTCTCTCAAGGGGTTTTTAATAACTACAAAAGGTTGAGGGGATGTGATACAGAGAGGGTGATGCAGGAAATGGCATCAATTGTATGCAGGCCATTCTTAGACGCTTGGTCAAGGTGTCAAAGGGAAGGGTGGGTGAGTGCTGAGCAACATGTGTCTCTTCTCGCTTTCCTGTTAGAAAGAGCGGGCGCGGCGGACAGTCGGGAAGCTCGACAGATCCTTGGAGACACAGCTTAGACACCAGCCAGACATGCCCCCACCTCCTGCATTCCTCTTACGTTCACACAGCTTCGTAGTAACCCCCTCCCTTCACTTACAGTTAAGGCCTGGCATTACCAACCAAGTCCAGGAGAAGTCCACACAAGAACCTGGAGCTGTGTAGCATCACAAGAGCATCACACATGCCAGTGTTACGCACATAAAAGCTCCATAGCCATATGTCAGTGGTTACGCACAGCAAGCCTGACGGGATGAGGAAGGGACCACTCACATGTTTAGGCCTTGTTGGGAATGTTGGCATTGGCCTGGTGCTCATGTGGGAACATCGTGTTTTTCCTTTTAGAAGCCCTCCCATCACCGTGCCCCACGTCCTCAATCACTCCCTTCACTTCCTTTAAAGGCTCGGTGTCACCCCGTTAGAGGTTATGACATACTCACACAGCAGAAACCTGCATACGGTATGTTTGGTGTTCATAGGTCACTGTCAGGTTAGCAAGAACTGACCAATTTTATTTTAAATAAGGCTTGACACAATGAGGCTGTGGAGGCGGACTAGTTTCATTGTAGTCTCAGCCACTTGTTAGCAACCACCCTTTTACGAGAAGGCTTTTATTGTTGTATTTTATATGGTAGAACAAAATGTTACAATCTCTTTGGCTTGTGTTAAACATCTAACCAAATCCACTGACTTAGACGAGCCTGAAGTGAAGAAATGTTGACTCACTCCTGCAGCACTCTATGCAAATACAAAGTACAAGGTCAACACCTAATGTAAGCCCTTTAGTTTTCATGTGACCTTAGATCTATATAATAATAATGATGGTATCAGAAACTCTTGTTTTCCTTCAGCACAACAACACATGCAGGGTGGGCCCTCACTGAAACACAACAGCCCTCCGACTATTTACTTTTGGTCTCTTAACAAAATCTCACAGCAACGATTTGTATTCTGTATTAAATATTTGAGCATAATTTCCTGGTATTGTTTTTAAATGCGAGTCTGAATAGAAATGGTAATGTTTACGCTGTTTGATGATAACACTTTAAGGACAACGGCTTGTGTGGATGATGTTTAGAAAATGAAATTCCTCGGCATTAATGGCGTGTTGTGTTTTCACAGTGGGCCTTCGGAGTGACGCTGTGGGAGCTCATGACTCTGGGTCAGACCCCCTACGTCGACATCGACCCCTTTGAGATGTCGGCCTACCTGAAGGATGGGTACAGAATAGCACAACCAATCAACTGTCCAGATGAACTGTACGTGGAATTACAGAGCACACTCACAAACACTACGTTTCCTTTCTCTAAGTAGTCAAATGCAAAGATTTGAATGGAATGCAGCCAGTGGAAGACGGCATTCGGACAAACATCTTTCACTTTCTGACTTTCTGTGTCAAACTAGTTGAGAAAAGTAATTGTTGGATGCATTCATAATCAGATGGAAGTGAGATGATATCACTTTTTTAGATTTATTAACAAAATATCAAACATTTTATTAAATAAAGCCCAAAAAACACCAACAATAGAAAAAGTAAGTCATGGAGGCTGAACAAAACATATGAAAACAAATACACAATAAACATACAAATATCTTAATATAATAATACAAGTATGCAGTAGTCTCTTAAAATGTCAACATAATAGAGGAATCTCATGAAATGTACTAATAAGTAGTCAATTTTGACACGTTTGAACTCTTGCTTATGATTGTGAAGTAAGTGTGTGTGGGTGTGTGTGTGTGTGTGTGTGTGGTAAATGTGAAGTTTATCAGCCATCTTGCATCTCCTGTCACGCAGGAGGAGGCCACAGGCATCCGTCTCTTCTCCCACCCAGCATTATTATTTCCATGCTACTTCTTCAGTATTAAGTTTACAACGAGGCTGCCTTCTCACCTCTGGCCAGTGTCGGGGTTGTTCCTGGCTCGGAGTGGACCGCCTGGGTGGATTAGTTTGTGATGCAGGATTGATTGAAATCACTGAGGTCAAGCTTTGGGTGGTCACAGCCACATCCATGTTGTAATTATTATATATGTTTGATATTTTTATCAATATTTACTCACAGGCTCCCGTTCAGTCATTTCTCTCCACCTCCATGCTGACGATACGCCGCTATGCGTCCGAGTAAAGCCGCCACTCGTTTGTCCAGCATAGAAGATTGTCTGTAACTCTCCTACATAAAATTCAGATAAAAATGTTTTATTATTAGTCTGGATAATGTCTATAAACAATCGCAGTCCTCTCTTGCTTTTTTCAACAACATTAACACCTCAGATGTTTCATTCCAAACTTAATTTTGAATTGTTTTGACAATTTGACTGCTTTTGTGCTGTTTTGACACAAAATGTTCTGTTTTTCCCACCAAAAAAACCCTCATGCCAGAAAAAAACTGAATAGTTTTGAGTATCCACAAAGACCTCGGGCAATAATCACCTCACTGTTCGATAGCAGAACTTGGTTTCCGTCTAAATACAATGGTGGTGAGGTGACTGCTTCCTTTTCCAAAATATTAGAGGTTGCCCATTTAGGCATTCGTTGATTAGGAAGTGATTATATCTCACTAGTTTATATCAGCGCTGTACAGGAAGCTCCTGTTTCAAGAGTTTGAAACGCTACATTTATGTTGCGTGTCAGCTTAATTCTCCCTCCCACTGCATCCTGTCTTACGCAAAACTATTCTAAAACTAAAACGTATTCGGAACAATGTTTCAAAAGAAAAATAATAGTTAAGTAGCTTGGAAGGGGGGTTAATATTCTGAGAACATAAAAGTTGAAAAACGTAGATGTTCTCTGATATTACAAAGTCTTAACTTTGAGGGAAAAACCTCAAACTGCAAAACCGTGGTGGAATTTCTTCATTTCATTCCAATAAATTCAATACAAAAATCTTTCTGTGATATTTTATGAACATAATACTGACATGTTAAACCTTATGTACATCTTATTTTGCATGTGGGTTATCAGACAAATCCCCAAGATTGCTTGGGTTTTTTCATTATTGTTCTTTCCGTATGTTCCGTGAACATGAATAAATACTTATGTCATATATATATATATATATATATATATACTCTGCGACTCAATACGCAGTTTTTCCCAGCTTATTTCTGCTAAATTTGTCAGTTTCATCTGTGTCACGTTTCTTTTCTTGTAAATATCAGTTTTTTCTAAAAATGTTTCTCTACCCACAAAACACCATAAACCCTGAATGTTCTTGGTTACAGTACTTGATTTGAGGCTGTTCTCTTGTGCTGTGTTGCAGGTTTGCAGTGATGGCTTGCTGCTGGGCCCTGGACCCCGAGGAGAGGCCCAAGTTTCAGCAGCTGGTTCAGTGTCTCACAGAGTTCCACGCAGCGTTGGGCGCTTACGTTTGAAAACAAGCTACTTCTTTCTTTTTTTTTTACTAAACAAGAACAGCGACACTAAAGGCTGGTGGACACTACCCATAAGGAATATGTGTATGAAAATGTGCCTTATCAGATGAAAGAGCAGCCTCAAGCCCGATGATTTGATTTTGTACAGTTCTTTTGGAGTTTTTATATAGTTGAATTACCTTTTTACAGCATAGTAAAAGTAAAAGGATTCTTTGTTGAATATTGTTGCAGATGCTTCCAAAGCATCCAGAAATGCCAACGATGGTGCTCTTTCCTTGCATTCCCGGACATTTACGTGCCATCGGACAAACGTCATCAAGAACAATTCAAGCCTCTGACGAGCTGGTTTCAAAGACAGTATTTTCTACCGTTGTGTAGTGAAGCAGTGTGTGTGGTGGATGTGTGATGGACGAGAGTCAGCGCAATGATTTAGGTACCAAAGTAGACTCCAGGGCTCCGTTCGTGTATGTAACCAACTCTCCAACACGCTGCTCCACTCTGCTATGGTGAGCTTGGTACGAGAGGCCTCGACCAGAAACCAGAATCGAGATGTTTTTGTTCTTTTTTTTTTAATCAAAGGTACACTGTTTCCCTCTGGATGCTACTAAAAACGGTGCCACGTACGGACGCCACAGCTTGTACAACAGCAGCATCGCAACGCTACGTATATGACCTTGATTTTTAAACAACATCCGGAGTGAATTTTGGACTCTATTCTTCTTCTTCCTCTTTATTTCCCACTAATACAACCCCCAAACATGAATATGTCTCTATTTTATAAGCTTGATTGTTCTGCGTCAGAACACAGCCCTCCACAGGATTCTTTTGGACTGATTTTTGTGAGTAACTAGAACTCTTAATTATCACTGTGAACACACAAAACTGCCTACCAGCTTGGTCTAATCTTATTCTCACACCTTTAACATCTTTGTGATGTGTCTTTATGGTCACTGCATGTTGAATTAAGGTTTTAAACTGCTTCCCGATTTCATATCCACAAATTAAATGGGATCTTTTAAATAGAGAACGTCTACTTAATTTTTTTCCCCATTAGCTCCTGTCATTAATGCTCAAGTGGTTACACAACCAAATAAGCATTCACGTGTCTGTAATATCTTGTTATTATGGCTTCCTCATTTTCTTTCTTTCTATTCCAGTTGCTTTTTTATTTATCCGTTTCTGCTTTAGCCTTTGGCTGAAGGTCACATGAGCACTGAACTTCTCCATGATGTTGTGATGGAAAGTTACGTAAGATCTAATTTGCGTAGAATCCTTAAAGTCCTCGTCATTACATGCAGCCCCTAATATTTGTGGTCGGCAACGTTGGAGAGAAAACCCACCTTTAAAGACACTTTTGGGTATTGTTTAATGAACACCAGCGATGTTGATGGATAATCTTTTCAACTTTAATAATGTGTCGGCTTAAATGTTGATTATTTAACTGCGTAAGGTTTTGTGGTGTTTCACAGACATTTCTCCTGAATTTTCATTTCACGCCTTATTTTACATTTCTGGTGGTTCAGTGTTTATTTCTTTGGATAAGCAGCTAAACATGATGTGAATTCACGTGGAGACATTTCCACACCGCGGCGTTTGAAGACCACATCCTTTCAAAATATGGTATGGTTTCAGCTCGTCACGGGCAATGTGTCAGTTCTGCGTTGCTCTATGATTTCCCCACCAGCGGCAGTCAAAATGAACAATAATGCAATGCAGCCGCAGGACGCGTTGAGTAAGTGGACATTGTTGCTACCAGACGCTCATGTCACAATATGGGGTTGAAGGAGTCATCCGGATGCGTTTGCAAAGTAAAACCCAGTCCATCAACAGGTTTGAGGGAGTTTCTGGGTTTTATTCAGCACACTTCTCCAGAAAAGTGTTCTGCAGAAACATAGAAAACAACATGGTTTCATCCTTCGGCCGACTCACACCTGCCTTTCTTACTGCCAGTTCCAGTTTAATACCAGTGTTATAGTTTCCACTCATGAATTTAACTGTGCTACAACTCTGAGACATGAACACACTAAATGTTCTCCTACCAAAGACCAACTCGTATCTGGTGTTTGTTGAACATTCATCTGACGATGAGTCATGCCTTATATTGAGGGGGTATTAATCGATGGGCAGCACCTTCTGTGAAGCCTCTATCAACATCGCATTGTAGTTACGTGCATAACGCATGACGAGGCCAGCGTAATCCTTTATAATGTTCTGGGATGTTTCATAACAGCAGTCATAACAGATCGTAATAGTGGAGCTCAAGTGTCACGTTCGCTCTTAATCACTTGATTTATTTCAGCTTGAAGCTTTCCTCTACACCTTGGTGATGGATGACTCGTGACTCGTGACGCATGACTGTTCAACGCCTGCGTCATGTACAATAAGCACGTATTGATGTTGTTGAGATGTACTGAAGGTTACAAAAGGTCAAATGCTAGTCGGTGCAAGCAAGCCAAACAACACAATATCTGAGCATTTCTCACATGGCATCAGAAAAAGGCGTGACATTTCTTGATTTGATAGAAGTAGTCGCGTTACTTTTTTCATGGGGAGAGCGCAGGTGTAACTACTAAAATGAACGATGGCTGAGTTAAGTCTGGCTGCTTCGGTTTCAGCGTCCTGGGGTTGTGCACGCTGGCTCACTGACACACTTTCATGGTTCACGGTACCAACACCTGTGCCTTTTCTGCATTATAGTCAAAATGTGTGCTCTGAAAAAGATCTACTGCATGATGATGTGTTGCATAATATATACTTATATATCATTATACTCATATTTAAAGGAATAATCTGTTGAATTTAGGGGCCTGGCAGTTTCTCAGGAGGGCCCATAGCAATATTAAAAGTAATACAGTACTATAGTATAGTAATATTAATGGACTCTTTAGTGTATAATCACCTGAAAATAATTAGTGTTGATTTTCATCACCTTAGAATGAACACTTTATATCTACATATGGATGCCGTGTTTCTACAGTAGCCCAGGAGGTCAACTTTACAGCCAAGTGTTAAATTCATTGGTAGCTAATTGATTGGTAGCGTAACCGCGCTCAGCTGCTCTTTAATGTACCTGGAACGTTTCAGCACTTAAAAACACGGAGACCTGCTAAGAACACGTTAGCATTTAAATACATCACAGTGCACATGTTCATACAGTAGAAATACATACACTGATATACAAAAATGTCTAAAGGCTGTGCTTGGCAACTCACCCTATAGGCTCGGCTCATAGACTGGCAGTGTGCCAAAGCTGTCAGTGGCATCTTCCGCATCTAAGAGGGCGCCATAGAGCCAATATCTAAATCTCAATGATAGCAGGTGGAATCAAATGCGAGACTAATCCTGTTACAGTAGTGACCTGTCAATCACAAGGTAGCCCCGCCCTAAGTAGCCCCTGCTTTCTGGTCTATTTGACTCTAAATGGACTCTAATTCACTAAATGAACATCATGCTGTTTTGAAGACTTGAAACTAGAGATTGAGACCGTAAACTCATGTTAACAATATTTACTGAGATAATACATCTAGTTCGAAATAGAATAGACTTCTTTTTGCAACCAGAGGAGTCGCCCCCTGATGGCCAGCAGAGAGAATGCAGGTGTGCCTGAGTTGAACATGTATTTAACTACTAACTAATAGGCCTCCAGCAGCTTCCCTGACACCGCTCTGCAGGGTTCATTAGCGGTGGTCTCCGCCGGCCCACCACTCATTAGCTCCAGCGCTGCATACCACCGTCAGTGAAGCGTGAAGCCCGTCGGAGCGAACAGAGCAGCGCTTCAGCGACGCGGTGGAAACCCCGGTTATCAGAAAAAGGAGCCCTCGCGCTCTAACAGACAGCTCACGCTCTCTGGCAGGTGAGCGTTTACGTGACTCAGCCAATCAGCGCGAGGACGCTCTGTCCTCAATTCCCAACTTTCAAAACATTTGCGCGTGGAGCTGTGGGCTGAGTCCAATTACATCACCGACGGCCATAAAAAAGGAGTCCACTCACCGGCGGGGGGGCGAACAAAGGCGAACCTCTGACACACAGACCCGAGAGGCTGAGAAGTGCGAACCACCGTCGAGCCGGAGCCGAACTAATGGACGTATTTCCCTCCAAAGTCATGAAGAAGCCGAGGACGTGGAGCTGCAGCATAAAGGTAGGCGGCTTGTTTTAACCTGCAGCGATCACCTGAGCGCCGAGGAGTTTGAAAAGGTTGCATAATGCAACACAGGTCATCATACTGAGAGTAAACAGCTTCACCTTTAGAAACCGAGTCGGTGTCGAGGTGCTGCAGAGCTCCACTGGATAGAATAGGTTTTAGTCGTCAGAGCTGCAGGAAGAAGAAGTTGTTTGTGAATGTTTGAAAGCCACTAAATGCCAGTGAAGAACAACGTTTTATCTTTTTGGGTGAAAATAAATAGCTTTTACTTCAAATGATACACTTCAATGACTTCTCAGTGAAGTTAGGCGTTTCACAGACTATAATCTTCCAGCCATATTCAACAGTTTATTCATTTTTCTATGTCTGCAACTAAACATATTATTATTTCCTTATTTGCTCTGTAAAAATATCAGAAATCAATATATTGGAGCCCAGTGTCAAACCACCTGCATATTCCATCTACGGCGATGAGAACCAGCAGCAAATCCTCGCATTTGACAGCCTCCAGCCAGAGAATGTTTGGCATTTTTGCTTGAAAAATGATTCTACTAGTTGCTTATTATGTATTTATTAATTTTCTAAATAATAGAGTCTCTCTGCTTTAGTTGGAGTTTGATGGATGGAAAACTTTCTCTGTTTCTATCATTAAGTCAATGAGTGACTCATTTCTAAAAAAAAAACCTTTTAAATGTTTGGCAGCTGTACATTTTGGTAGATGTTCTGTCTCTCTGGCTCCGATATTAAAAGTCTCACCAACACTGATTTGTGGGAGGGAAATCTTAACGCCACGCGGTGCCAGGGAACGCTCTCATACTTCTCTGGATAGCAGTAATGGGAGAGAAACAGTTTGTTCCTGGGTTGTGAGTAATAATGAGGCAAAACTCCATGTTGCTTGCAGCAGAACTCAGCGAGAAATGACACGTCTCCTTCACCGGTGTGGTGTTGTGTGATTGAAGCGTGACTAACGCTTGTGAACGCTCGGACCACTTAGGCAACTTCTACATTTCCAGAAGGTGAAGGCTTCTTTGAGAAATCGTCAGTGTTTACGTCTCCAGCCTTCTCATGCAGACTGTGGTGGGTCCGGTTACCGTAAACCTCCCTCCTGTTTATCATTTCAAGTGTTCACTTTAAAGCCCCCCCTCTGTCCAACCCATGGACAAATATAGAGAGAGGGTGCAGCGGGCCCCACAGATACTATCCCATCATTCAGAGTCAGAGTGTTCATAGTGAACTTTGGCCGATCCGCTGCTGTGTGAATGTACCTGCAGCTGTATAACGGTGTATTGACATAATGGGAGTAGCTCCGATCCCAGAGGACGAAGCAGCAGGTAATGTGTCGGTACGCCGTTTGTGCTGTCGTTACAGCCGAGGCGACTGGAAGCATCCTTTAAATTGCATCAATCTGTAACACCAGAGCTCCTCATTCACGTCAAGCAATTGCAACAAAATTGTAGGAAATGTCTGAGTCTGAGTTGACTTTTCACATGAAAGCAAAATGAGTTTGCACTCAGCAGAGCCAGCGGGTCAACAGCGGTTTCACGGGCAGCAATCATGTATTCATCCATCTCTTTGTTGACACCATCGTAGGCTTCCTTCTGTACAGCGTCTGCTCTCGGTTTCATCAGGACATTCCGTTGTGTTGTTTTCCTTTAACAGCGTGGCTCTTATCTGTCTGCAGCCCGGTTACACCATCAGAATCTCTTTCAGCATCGCTCACACCGGGCCAGGTTTCTGCTCAGGGACGCGCCTCTCTCCAGCAGCAGTGGAGCTTTTTGGGGAATACACTTCTTCATACCGAGACTCAGACAAGAAGATTGACACCACTCTCTTATTTAGCACGATCACTGGAAACCAAGGGGAAACGGCCGTAGCTCTTTCTCCTTGTAACAAACATCAACCAGCAACACTAACTCTTATCAACATATATCTTTTGTTTAATCCGTACAAAATACAAAGAGACGACCCAAAGTCTTACATGCCAGACGACGAGAAGCCAAACAATAATCTGTCACCTCTAAACCGTTAACCTGTCATTAAAAGTCTACTGATGCTTTAGAGGTGTTTGTAGGAAGGATTTTCCTGTCTTTAGGCTAAGCTGACTTTAACAATATTGTCCTCCACGTCTCTGCAAGGAACCACGCAAACATATTTAACACCTTTGATCATGATGCTATTGTGCTGCAAAACGTTTCGTGTGTTCTCTCACAATGAAGGGAGGTGATTTGTGGCTTTCAAGTATCCTGGGAGACTTACCCTTAGCGTTTCCTTTTATTTCAGGTTTTTTTTTTACCAAGGTCACGCATTTTTTGTCACAACCAAACTCAAAAATCCTATCCAGAATCAAAGCTGCAGCACGTGTCCCTGAAATAAAAGTCCCTCTGACTTCCCTCAATTCTTCCTCCTCAGCAGGGAAGAAAGCTGGGACAATGACGAGCAGACAGACGGAGCTGAGAGTGTTCAAACAGGATGAATATGTTTGCCCTCTTGCCAACATCAAATAGGCTTAAATCACGTCTATTCATATATTCATATAAATCCTGCATCTTCACAGTGTTGACACATCATCACGTTGAGGACCATTTATAGTTGTGCTGCCCCTTTTTTCCCCCATACTTTACGATACTCTATGCATATCTTATACAAGTTTCAACAATGTGCAGCGTTGCTTCATCAATCAGAAATGACCTGCAACATTCTCATATTAAAACTGAGACGGAGCAGGAAAACCGATTTTGCAGTTTTGCAGTGGCTAATGTTGGAATTTCGAAGCCAAATAGTGAGAAAGCCAGAGACTTGTCTGGCGTCTTCCTCGAGCGTTATCTGCAATAAAAATAGAACTTGGTTACAAAGGCCTAAGTGGATTTTAAGTTGACCCCACGCTGCGGTTAAAGAAATAGACTTGAACCACTAACTTTCTGTTTGAATCTAAATCACAAACAAGAGGCTCTTTGCCTGCCTGAACCAACGGATCCATCTGATGCACAATGAGGATGAAATATTAGCAACAGTGTGAAAGAATCTATTGTGTGTGCTAACAAACCATAAAGCCAAGTTTTAATAGGAGCATTAACTGTTCTGAGTCAAACACATAGTTTATTCTCCCTCGGCCGACCTGGCAGTCGGTAAACAAGCTGAAAGCTTGGCTTTATCACTGTTTTCATAGCAAATTCACTCCTAATCTCAACACGTATCGTCAACGTCATCCGTGCATTCATGACCCCCTCCGGCGAAGTCGTACGAGGGTCAGCGAACGCCTCCTGACACGCAGACAGCCGATTGGCTCGTGTCCCCAGGAGCACGTCGTCCAGCGGGCAACGTGGATGCTTTCAGATGTCTGGATGTGGATCAATATGAGACACATAAACGTCTCTTCAGGCTCGAAGTCTGGTCGTTGGAACGCTTTCATGACACTTGGAGTTTCTGAGAAAACCAGATGAATTACTGCTTTACGATAAGACGCCACTATTTTCACAGTGCAGAAGCATCGGCATGACTTCTGAATCAGACTTGGAAAGTAACTAAGTACTTTACACCTACTTTACATCTGTGTGTGACCACCCTGGAGAGTCCACTGGTTGCCTGGCAACTGCTCCCATCCAAGAAATCGTCCAGGCACATCTGTCTCCATGTCATAGTGTCATATGTCACAAAGAACAACGTATCAGGTGTGATTTCGTCAGGTTGAGTCGCTCTGTTGACCGCTGTAGCTTCATAGCGAACACGTGGCATCCTCAGAAAGGAAACAAATTCACATTTTCCAAAATGCTCAATAAAACTATGGCGTTTATTTGAAACTAAACTCTGTTTAACGGACTGTATAAAATGACATCAGTGTGGTGACGGCTGCGTTATTGGTTGTTTACGAGTCCAAACACAAAGTACAAGACATGAACTTGGTGAGTTCAAGGCTCGAGACAATGTTTTAGTTTACATAAAAAAAATCTATGAGATTATGAATCTAATGCATTGGCAGAGATTACAGTGCCAAGTAGTTATTGAAATAACCTTCATGTCAACCAGCTACAACATTAAAAACCTGCTTACGTGTTACTAAATCAATAATAATGATCCAATAATAATAACCAACTGTCTGAAAGAGGCCATTCTGCATTATGACTACTCTTACTTTTCATACGTCGTCATTCTTATGCCTCCGCAACGGCAACGGCTGTGGCCAGAGGCGTCCTCTTCTCAGGTTTCTCGTGTTGTCGTCACCCTGATATCTCGGGAGGAAGTTTCCTGGATAAACTGGTTGTATTTTGGAGGTCAAAGGTCAAGGTCACTGTGACCTCACGTCCTTCCTGAACACAATATCTCAAGGATGACTTTCTTGAAATTTGGCACGAATGTCCATTTGGACTCAAGAATGAGAATTTGGAGGTCAAAGGTCACCCAATATTTCACACAAATACGGAGATTAAAATTATGAAGTGGTGACATTTTGTACAGACATGGATGTAATCTGCAACGTGACTGGTTTTTATTTGTACTTTTGTAAAGTTTTGTAAAGTAAAATTTTGAAAACACTTTCTACTTCTATTAAACTTACATGTTTGACTTCTCCACATTACCTCCTATCTGTGTTTTCTGTCTAAAATATGTGGATAGTACCTTAAAAAGTTGTTTTGTCTTTGAAATGGGTGACGGAGTTCAGGCCTGATGTGTTGGTACTTGTAAGTTGTGTGATGTGTTTTGAGAAGCAGCTGTTCACTGATGTTTAGGTATCCACTCCATCAGTAAACTTAACGTCGTCTCAGTGTGGTGGTAAACTAATAACTCTGGTACTTTTCTGTTTTAAGTGTGGTGGTAAACTACTAACTCTGGTACTTTTCTGTTTTAGTGTGGTGGTAAACTACTAACTCTGGTACTTTTCTGTTTTAGTGTGGTGGTAAACTACTAACTCTGGTACTTTTCTGTTTAGTGTGGTGGTAAACTACTAACTCTGGTACTTTTCTGTTTAGTGTGGTGGTAAACTACTAACTCTGGTACTTTTCTGTTTAGTGTGGTGGTAAACTACTAACTCTGGTACTTTTCTGTTTTAGTGTGGTGGTAAACTACTAACTCTGGTACTTTTCTGTTTTAGTGTGGTGGTAAACTACTAACTCTGGTACTTTTCTGTTTTAGTGTGGTGGTAAACTACTAACTCTGGTACTTTTCTGTTTAGTGTGGTGGTAAACTACTAACTCTGGTACTTTTCTGTTTTAGTGTGGTGGTAAACTACTAACTCTGGTACTTTTCTGTTTAGTGTGGTGGTAAACTACTAACTCTGGTACTTTTCTGTTTAGTGTGGTGGTAAACTACTAACTCTGGTACTTTTCTGTTTAGTGTGGTGGTAAACTACTAACTCTGGTACTTTTCTGTTTAGTGTGGTGGTAAACTACTAACTCTGGTACTTTTCTGTTTAGTGTGGTGGTAAACTACTAACTCTGGTACTTTTCTGTTTTAGTGTGGTGGTAAACTACTAACTCTGGTACTTTTCTGTTTAGTGTGGTGGTAAACTACTAACTCTGGTACTTTTCTGTTTTAGTGTGGTGGTAAACTACAATCCTCTGGTACTTTTCTGTTTTAGTGTGGTGGTAAACTACAATCCTCTGGTACTTTTCTGTTTCGCCACATATTGGGCGACGTTCCTCTGAATTGTTCTCTTTTTCTTGGAACGATTTCGGCCTCTGGAGGAATATATGCGTGCCTCTATGTGAGCGCTGCTGAGCATCTCTTGCAGCTGAAAATGACACTTGATGTTCATGACAATAACATTTTGGAGACTCACCTGTCCTGTCTGTCTGTCTGTCTGTCTGTCCCAGCTGTTTGTCCTCTGCCACGGCCTCCTGCAGCTCTCTCAGCTGCTGTACAGCGCCTGTTTCAAGAGCACCATCAGCACAATCGAGCGGCGCTACGGCCTCAGCAGCTACTCCTCTGGAACCATTTCCTCTCTGCACGAGGTAGGAGCCAACAACAACATGCCCTCATGCAGCCTGAGATCATGATAGCTTTATTACAAGGATGCTGATGACAAAGGAGGAATTGGAGAACAAGCACCATATCAGAATAACACTTCCTGAATTCAAGCCAGACTGCAGAAGTTTTTTGGAACAGTTTTTCTACGGATACATGGGGTCAAGGAAATGATAAAGTGTACCGTACATGCTCCTCGGGGAGGGTGCTGTGTTTTTTTGTGGGTTTTAAATGCATTACACAGATGGATGTTTCACAGGTTTCAAGTATGCAGGAGTGGAGGTCACCATCGCTTATTAAATCACTGCATTCACATTAGCTAAAATTCTTTTCTCAGGATTTGGCCAAACTTTGCGTTCTGTGATTCCGATCTGATTTATCGTATGATATTTAATGAAAGCACATATCAAAACACAGGCTTGTTATTTAAAGGTGCTGTGATCTATATCTTTAACAATCTCTGCAGTTCATCTTGGCAATGCACTGCTTTCTTTCAGCTCATTGTGTCAGCCTTATATCGCAAGACTTTAATGTTTGATTCACTCATCAACCTTGTGTCCAGATTCAGCAGGCAGCTGCTTTCTCAGTTTTCAGAGACATCAACAAACCAGCACACGTAGCTCTCCAGCACCAAGCGTGACCAATTAAAACGTTAGTGACCATTCAGCAGCGAAAGAGATCAAAACGGAACAACAAGAAGAGTAAATATTGAACACAGATTAATCAGTCGGAAAATGACAATTGTTTAATTCTAAAAAGGCAAAGGTTTGCGAAATTGTGAAAAAAAATGTGATAGTATGTCAGTTTCCAGCTTTCCACTGCCCCCAAGTGGCCAAAAAGTCAGTTGATGATTGAGCTTTGAAATGTTCCCTTTCTTTAACATGCATTCTGAGTTGTGTGCAGACTCCAGTGAATGTGTTTTACAGTGCGACCCAGGCCTCTTCCATATTTGGATTGGAGAGTGTGTTGGTGATGTTGGAGAAAGCTCCTCAGTGACTCGTGTGTCTGTGTCCGTCTCTCAGGTCAGTAACAGTGTGCTGATCGTGGTGGTGAGCTACTTTGGAAACCGCGTTCACCGCCCTCGCATCATTGGAATCGGCGGACTGCTGATGGCCGTCAGCGCCATGATGCTGACCTTACCTCACTTCTTGTCCCAGTCCTACGAATACGACTCCGTTCTACACAGTAAGACAAAGAGCCGAATGTGACGCCGCCTCTCCGTCTCCACTGGCACCGCTGTGACAGCTAGCGTGACTCAGTCCAGAGCAGCGGACTCACGAATGTACAAATATGTCAATGCAATTTATGAGACCTTACTTAAGCGTTGGTCTCGGACGCTGCGGTGTCCTCAAAGCGACGGCTCCATAGCACTCAGCAGGAGTCAAACAAGTACCTGCTGTCTGGCTTTGTGTATTTAGAAAGCCTCAGCGCTGCAGCTCAACTTTTCATAAATCAGAAGGAAATTCATAATCTCTATGCACTTGCTGAAACTTTGCTTTTTAATTTTACCAGCAGACAAAGTATGTTGGCGTTGTTCAGCGTGTCGGTGAAGCTTGAGCTTCAGGAAATGAAAGGAGTTGCATCAACTGGCTTCTCATTAACTTTCCCCTCCTGTGATCCAGATCGCCATGACATCTGCAACCTGCAGAGTAACTCCAGCCGCCTGGAGACTTGTGGCCGCGACGAGACCCGGCGTCTGGCCGACACCAACAACCTGTGGCTGCTCATGGCGAGCGCTCAGCTGCTCTTCGGCGTGGGCTCGGTGCCCATCCAGCCCTTTGGCATTTCCTACATCGATGACTTTGCCGGACCTGGAAACTCCCCTCTGTACATAGGTGAATGGCCTTCAGTTCAGAGCTAGATTTGTATAAAGAGAACACAATCCGAGGTTCACGCTGACATCTGGGTGATGAACGGGCTTACACGCTTACATGTTCACATTTGAATTAAAAGG